>VDFB02105785.1:108731108-108912415 GCA_007258455.2 Sequoia sempervirens
ATAAGTATGGACTTTGTTCTTTGGTTTGCCAAGGACACAAAGAGGGAATGATTCAGTATTTGTGGTAGTTGCCAGGTTTTTGAAGATGGCACATTTCATTCCATGTCAGAAGACCCATGATGCAGTCCACATTGCTGACTTGTTCTTCAAAGAGGCGGTGAGGCTACATGGTCTACCAAAGAGTATTGTTTCAGATCGTGATACTAAATTTGTGGGGTACTTTTGGAGGACTTTGTGGAAGAAGCTGAAGATAGAGTTGAAGTTCACCGCATTGCACCATCCACAAATAGATGGGCGCATATAGGTTGTTAACAGGAGTCCGGTAACCCACGAGATGTTTGTGAGATAAACCCATATGGGATGGACTTGGATTCTACCCAAGGCGTAATTTTCTACAACAATTGCCAATCGTAAGACCGTAAATCACCATTCCATATTGTGTATGGAGGTAGCCCCAAAACATCTCTAGAATTGAGGAAGATGGACCAAGAGAAGAAAATAAGTGCTGAAGCTGAAGATTTTGCAGAACACATCAAGGATATACATGAGAAGATAAGAGAACATATTAACAAGATGAATATGCAGTATAAGGCTTAGGCAGATCAGAAGAGGAGGTATAAGGAGTTTCAGATTGGTGATGAAGTGATGGTCCACTTGAGGAAAGAAAGGTTTCCAGTGCGAACATATAACAAATTGAAGATGAAGAAGTTCGGTCCCTGTAAAATTTTGAAGAGGCATGATTTAGGGAATGCATATGAGGTAGAGTTGCCAGATGGATTCAACATTTCAGATTTGACAGAATATCATGAAGGTGGCGCAGCGGAAGTATCAATGATGGAACAGTGTGGGATTCCAACACCTACTTCAGAAAAGGAGATTGAAGAAATCCTAAATAGTCGTGTGGGAAGGAGTACCAGGAACAGGCAGTATGAAGAATATCTGGTGAAATGGAAAGGAAGGCCTGTTGAAGATTCATCCTGGTTGCCTAAGGCAGAGGTTGACCATTTTGGTTTTCCTCCACCATCTGAGACGTGACGGGGTCACTTCTCAAATTACCCTGGGTGTCTGATGCAGGAGCATCTAGTGGTGTAAGGGCAATCTTGCATCACCCAAAAATAGTTAAATTTAAAGTTTCTTAGTTTTTAGATTTTTTTACATGTTTTCATACCCTTTTTGTCATAATGAAATTCCCAATTTAGGGTTTTTATTTTCTGTTCCTGGGTTGAAAGATATTGCAGTTTTAGTTTCCCAGATTTGCACCTGAAAATCTTTCGAGTTAGATTTGAGGCACTTAGAGTTCCTGAAACGGCCCCAAAACTTTCCAAAATTGGCGTAGCATATTTCAAGCACGTTATTGACTTTGAGACATTTCCAACAATTCAAACGGTTCGCGAATCGGAGTCCCGGATCAAAAGTTATGGCCCCGGGAAGTTGGTGCACTTTCTAGAAGATACAATTGCAAATGCACTTTTAAAATTTGAACTTCATGTTGTAAATTTTCGCCGCCAAACCACCTAAACTCAAATTTGAATGTTGTTTTGGCTCCAAACTAATGAGGAGCTCTATTTATGGGTGGGTTTCTAATTTTTGGGTAACTATTTGGGGACAAGCTCGCATATTGCGAAAGGGTGATTCTGTAGCTTTCTATAACTTGCATGTGTTGTAGAACTTGGGGATTTGAGATCCTCTGCATGTAAGAAGCTCCATTTTCTGAATAATAAAATTATCCTCTTGTTTGTGGGTTATTTTTCTAAGTCTCGGGCTGCACCCTCATCACATGGTCATCGTTTCACATCCAACCTCTCTGTCGCAAGTCACCTAATAATAATAGAGAGCCCTAGATTGATAACTAAGCAATTTTCATTTTTAGACTACGCAAAACATCTTATAAGCCCTTTCATTTCAATTCTTTTGTATGTGAAGTAACTTACATTGGGGGAGATGAGTCCATAGTAGTGTGGGGTTATATAATGGGGTAGAAATAGTCTTCCGTGGACCTCATAGAGGGGTAGCTTAACATTCAATTGTAAAACAATTTTTATCTATAAAGTAAAAAAAAGTAGTCGAAATAAAAATTGTATTATAATTGGTTTATATTTTTCCCAAACACAAATAATTAATCACAATCTTACATGTCAAAGAATATTGAAGCCCATATGACACCACCAACATACAATCCAAATTACCTTTTAATGGCTTGTAGCATGAAAACATGCAGTGAATATATAAAATTAGTATAAACCACACTCCCTTGAAATATCACCTGGTGAATTACAACACCAACAATATTTTCAAAGATTTGATGCCACAAGAACACTAATTACTAGGAATGTGCCATCACCAAATCCAATTGAACCCACTCCCTTATCCCACTTTCTGAGCAACACAACACTTAAAGGAAAATCAATCATTAAGATGTGTCCCATCAGTCAAATCCCAATGCACAACTATTGGCACCTTCTCCTCTTTTGCCACTTGCAACCACACAAAAAATGGTGTTAAAGCCACTAAAATTGCTTAAGAAGCAAACAAATATTGCACACCATAAATACATACAAACTCTATAATTGAAGACACCAAAACAAGTTTTCAAATTTAAAAAATGGCAAAAAATAAATACTCCATACCAAACTGGCATTGAACATGTAAATAGATTTACAAATTCAAAAATGCATTACTCAATCTTTGTCGATTTCCATTTACCACATCTCACTTTCATATTCATATCTATATTTTCCTGGAGGTAGTGGAAGAAAGAGCAAGGGAAACAACAACAACACGCTATCAAGTTACAAGTATTCTATTGCTACTAATTATTTATGTCTATGAATGCCAATCTGGTGTATGCTATGCAAGTGTTTTTCAAAAAACTATAAATATCTGGGGTGTCAACCTAATGCTATTTACATTGATTTTTTCATTTATATCTTTATGCTTAGGAATTCCAATATGTTGTATGTGATGTAAATGTTTGTCACAATAGTTCCTGTAACTCAATATCTAAGGTTTCAAATTATAGTATTTATGAATGCCAATGCACAAAATCAAGTCATTTCATTTTAATTCTTGGGTTTTTTTTTTATATTCTATATGCCTGGGAATATAGATTAGTTGTATTCACTATAAATGTTTGTCATCCACTACCCTATAACTCAATATCCAGGGATTCAACTTATATTGTTTATCGATGTCAATGCATTTCTATTACATACAATGTGATTATCACACCCAATCTGCTCTAAGTGCACAAGACCAAGTCATTTCATTCAATTCTTAATGCCTAGCATTATGTTTGTTTAGGAGTCTTCATTTGGTTAGGCACCCATACATGTTCGACTTTGGATGATTCATTGTTCGACTCGACAATCTCGAAAGCTCCATTTGTCTTTTAGGTGAGGTATTTTACCACACTAAACATGTACCATTTTCTTTCATATCAACAATGTTTAACCAATGTTCATGCATATCTCACTATGGTATTTCTCTAATATATATGTACAATTATATACACACATATATATTTACATATATGTATATATATACACACACACACATAAACATATGTATGTATATATTTAAATGTATATATATACATATATATATATTTATATGTATGTAGTGTCAAAAAATGTTGTCATGTATATTTTCACAATTGATTTGGGAATAATTAATGATAAACTGGACTTGATATCGCATTGATCTAGTGTTGTGAGGTGTTTTACACATCCACATTAGGTCTTGAGCCATTTTTAAGCTAAATGAACTTAACTATGTCTTAATTTATCACATTAAATTTAGGAGGCTTGTAAACTAAATGGACCTAATCTAGTGTTGTAATGTGTTTTACACATTTGAATGGGATTTAGGGCCCTTCTAAGCTATATAGACCCAATTTTACCTTAATTTAATGTTATAAAATGTATTTATTTACACTTTCACATTGAATTTTGTGCCCTCTTACATTTAGAACCTTCTAATAGGTCCCTATGACCCTATATTATGCATCCCAAGGCATATTTCAATCAAAAACATGACAATATCAACATATAAACTTAATTTACACACTCCCCATCATTTTAGCAAGCAAAATAGCCCTTGTGGGACCCATTCGCCACTTTGGGAAAATGAGTCCCATCTAGGTGGGACTCATTTGCCACTTTGGGTGAATGAGTCCCATTTGGCCTATTTTTAAAGTTTGAGAGGGAAAAACTGGGTTTTAGGTTCAAATTTCTTCTATGTGAGCCTTGGAGATTTAATAAATGATCATTTGATTGGATTTCATATATAAACAAGCTTTCAAATCATTTTTTCATTATGCATTCATGATATCAAGTCAAGCAAGCAAGAGTTAAGCATTCCAAGACTTCACAAGATCATATAGAGAGCATTCAAGATCAATTATAAGGCATTCAAGGGAAAAATTCTTCAATAATTGTTGTAGAAATTCAAGATCCATCATCATGTCAAGGACATCAAGCATCAAGCATGTTATTGAGCTAGTTTTGTGATGTAGCATTGAACATCCAAGATCAAGTACTGTTCTACTCCTGTTGTCAAGATCAAGATCTACATCCTTCATGGCCATTTCATGTTGAGTTGCAGATTTACAAGACATCATTTACAAGGAATCATTCAAGCTATTATTGTCCATGATTCATGTTCTCTATTTCATGTTTCATGCCTTTCATCATATGGTTTAATTACCTAAAAGGGGTTTGACCAAGGCAAACCCCTATTCTCTAACATTCAACACACTCCCTCTCTCTCTCTCTCTCTTTGTGTGATTGCAGATCTAGGTGCTTTGAAGACTTGAAGATCATTTAAGATTATGTTACAAGCTTGGATAAAGTTGTTGGAGTTGTCTCCCCATTTGCAAGGGTGTAATCTTTACCAAAAGGTCACCTATAACCCTGAAATTAGGGTTTCAAATCCAAAAGCAAAGGGGAAAAAAAAGAGCAGGCAGTGAAAACCAAATTAAAACCTTGAAGTTCTAGAAAATCCAAACTGGACTCATTTGCCAGAGTCCCACTACAGGTATTTTTCATTTTTTTTGCAGATTTAGATACCCTTTTATCTGAAACCTGCTCTTGTACAAAATCCAAAACTGGGTTTGATTCACCTAGAATGGCGAATGAGTCCCACTAGGTAAAAAAAGTTAGAATTTTGAGCATTTCAAAGCCCCTTCTAGTCATCTTTAGATTCCCAGGTGCACACATTTCATTTCACAACCTGATATTCTATTTTATATGCATTTCAAAGTCATTTAGTTCAAATTTACATCATATTAGGGTTTTGCATTTCATCTTGCATTTCATTGTCTTTTCCAAGCCCTAGCTTGGTGGTGAATCCCTAATTAATCTCTAAACATGCCCTAGGATACCCTATTTTCAGATCTCCCCTTCCATTCTTCATTTGGTTGAGATCTCTAAGGTGTCCTTGACTGTAGTAAGTGTGAAATAGGAACCTTATCCTTGTTCTCTATCCGTCCAAGATGGGGAGTACTATTTATATTACTACAATGTATATATGCATATATATATTTATATTCCTAAAATGAACAACATATTACAACTAATAGAGTTACATAGTTATTCCAAGTAGAACTATATATGCCAACATATGTACCAACCATACACTTCTAATAATCTATTGTATAAAATGTGATTGTTACTCAATCTACTCTAAGTGCACAATTCTTAATGCCTATGGATGCTTATTAGTTCTATAGGATGTTATTGTTTCACCCATTATGTTGTAAGTGCTAAAGTAAATATGATTTCATTTATATTCTATATGCCTGGGAATGGCAACCAATCGTATGTAATGTAATTGTGTCACTCACTAACTAGTAACTCAATATATTCGGTTTCAAATTATACTTCTTATGGATGTTGATGCATTTATGTTCCATAGAATTTCATTGTTACATCTAATTAGGTGTAAGTGATCTCAGTTCAATTCTTAAAATGTGTCAATTCTAAGTGATTTCACTTCAATTCTTAATATACTGTTTATGGATGCTAATTCATTTCTCTTCCATACAATGTGATTGTTAAACCTAATCTTCTCTAAGTAATTTCACTTCAATTCTTAATGTCTCTTGTTTATGGATGTCAATGCATTCCTATTCCATACAATGTGATTGTTACACCCAATCTACTCTAAGAGTTTACACTTCAATTCTTAATATACTATTTATGGATGCCAATGCATTTTTATTCCATAGAATTTGATTGTTACACCTAATCTACTCTAAGTGATTTCATTTCAATTTTTAATGCCTACTAATGCTTATGTGTGCTATATGATGTTATTGTGTCACCCACTTTGCTATAAGTTATCAAGGAAATGTGATTTCACTTATATTCTATATGCCTCTAAATTCCAATCTATTATATGTTGTGTAAATGTGTCACCCACACTTTTGTAACTCAATATCTGGGCTTTCATATTATTTTGTTTATGAATGTCAATGCTTTTTTTTGTAATCAATGTGTTTTTTG
Organism: Sequoia sempervirens; assembly: GCA_007258455.2. Classification (NCBI taxonomy): domain Eukaryota; kingdom Viridiplantae; phylum Streptophyta; class Pinopsida; order Cupressales; family Cupressaceae; genus Sequoia; species Sequoia sempervirens. Next base: position 108,737,612 of record VDFB02105785.1, read on the forward strand.
CACCAATTATGCTCTAATTTCATAAGCTGAAGTGCTTTTCATTAAATTTGTTCTCAAGTTTTTCTCTATAAACTAAGTAATAAGGAAAATAAATAAATCAAATTGATAGCAACAATTTCATTACAAATTGTCAACATGCACATTAATGACTAATATTTTGTTCATGCATCACTATGAATTGAACGATGTTCATTGATGATTTTTATCATTGAGTCAAAAAAAAACTATAATATGTGTAGGTGTAATATATAGCTCAAATGAGGACCAAGCCAACAAAGAAGACTAGTAAGACAAAGTTGTGTATATGTAAAAAATGGTTACATTCCCCTTGTGCAAGAACCTATTGTAGAACCAAACATCATTCCTCAACCTGTTTAGGTGTTCTCATAGATTGGTGTACTTGCAAGTAGGACGAGAACAACATGAGAATGATAATGGTCAACAAAGGACATGAATAGGGCCATAGGGGATGTGGAAGACAATGGGATGTCCACAAGGGCTATTACCAAGAAATGGAGAATCCTAGCTACAACACTCAACAACTAGTTAGGTGGGCTTGCAACAACTTAAAAGAAGGCTCCTCCAACTATCCTCATAGAAGAGGATGGGTATCTTATCATTGATTGGTGCAAAGAAACAATAGTTGTCAGCCATGGCCTTGAGATTATCAATCTCAAGGCAGAGGTTGCCCATATTTTCCAAACTAGACCCAACCCTTTCAAGGATAGGCTACCTGGTAAATCATGGTGGACTGGCCTCAAGAGGCATTATTCAAAATTGAAATTTTATACAATAGAAAGTTTTGAAAAGGACAGGGTAGTAAACCTTCAACCCATAGTACTAGCTAAATTTTACAAAATGTTTTCAATAGCCTATGAAAATAATCCATATGATCCACATAGAATATGGAACTGTGTTGAAATGTGGATTCAAGTAGGCACAAATGGATGAATGAGGGTGTTGACATGATGAGGAAAAGAGAATGTCTCATACATAATTCCCAAGAGATGGGAAAGGATAACAATTATATGTTGTGATCATGCAGATGATTAGAGCATACCAGGGTTCTGTTTGTTCAAGGGAAAGAAGGGGCTAAATAATTACATTGTTAACTATGAACCACTTGCTTATATGGAAACCCTACCACATACATGGATAAACAATGACCTTTCTATGGAGTGGCTAAAAAAAAATTCTAACTAGGTTCCAGGGGGGTGTCACCAACTAACATGCATGCACCTTCTCATTTTTTACGGTCATGGTACTCATGTTGTAGTAACAACAATACATGAGACAAGGAGGTTAGGTATTGACCTCCTTGTGTTTCCTACACACACATCAAACAAGCTACAACCACTAGATGTCAACTTGTTCTCACCTTTCAAACCATATTTTAAATATGAATGAGCTGCATGGTTGACTAGATACCCAAACATTGAAATCAAAAGGGCATAACTGAAGGAAATAGACAATAAGTCACTACAAATCTAGTATTAAAAAAATAAAACATAACAATAGGTTTTAAAAGGGTGGGGATATGTCCTTTCAATCCCGATGCCTTTGTGGATGGCATGCATCTAAGCAAGACATATCAGTTCAATGTAGCAAAGAATGCTTCTACAATGCAAAACATCCTTATTATTTTAGGTGTTGTTGTTTCAATAGTTGAAGTTGCACAAACACTATAGAGTGCAATATAAAGTCAAGTATAGGAAGGACTACAATATAATGGACACAATAATGCTACACATTCAAATGTAGATCAACAATTTCATGACATGGTGGATGGATAGTCTAAGCAATTTATCGACGGTCTCATTCTTGATTTACATTGTGAAGAAGAGTTGGGGACTTTTACATTCCCATCTCCAACTGCCACACTTCCAAAAAAAATAGTACATCACTATGTAAATGTCAGTAAGGAAACTCAAGGTTTTGGCGAGCAAGAAGAGTACATTGACTCCCAAATAACTAAAACAATCAAATCCCAAACTGATTCAAGAATCAATAAATTTTTGAAGCTTCCAGTTCACAATGTCAATGGAAGAATGAGAAAGTATATTGGGTGAGTGCAGGATCATGGGGGTCCAAATAGTGGCGATATGACCCAAAAGTGGCTGATGACATTTTTTATCTTAATTTGATGAAGAAAAGGGTTTGTTGATAAAATTGTTAGCTTTCCACCAATATAAGATATGACCTATTTTAAATTAAATAGATAATTATTATTGATTTTCTACATACATTCTGAGTAGAGCCCCGATCAATAGGCTAATTGAAAAAAATGTATAATTCTCAAACAACTTCACATTTTTTGAATCCGAAAGATTTGACACATTCTATGCTTCCCATACGATGGGATTAAAAAGAGAAAAAATGATTTTGATAAATTTTTGACCAAGTTATGGTGGTCAGAAAAACAAATTTTAATATTTTTAAAAATTTCTAATAAAAAGTTCATAACTAATTATTTACTTGCAATTTTTTTTAAAAAAAAATGGGCACATCTAGACATGTGTCCTCTACTTACATTGAAAGTTTCAAAAATAAAAATAAAAACTGTTATACTTAGGTTGGCCAGACATACAATTGCTTTTTATTTTTTTTCTTGAAAATTTAGTACTACTACATTGAAATTTCAAAATTTTAACAAATAGATTTACTTTTTTCAAAAAGAGGACTAGTATCTTAGAAACTAGATTCAATTTGCTACAAATTATGTTCTTGCATATTTTTGAAATTATGTTAATAAACTATTCAAATTTTTATATCAAGTTTCTTAACTTTATTTTTCTGAAATTTTCATTACCACTTAAGGGCCTAGTTTGGACCCGCGTGATCCTGCACTGATCCTACTGAAGGGGTTATTCAAAGTGAGACAATAGCCTCAACTATTGACAATTGATGATTACATGAATCTCCTGATGTAGCAAGAGCAAAGGAAAAATGAAATAGAAGAAATAAAAAGAAAAAAGAAGCAACAAATTGAGAAGAAAAAGTAAGCACAAATTATGCCCTAAGAGTTGAAGGAGCAAAAGAAAATTGACAAGGAAGTCCATCATAAGGAAAGAGAGCAGCTCAAATAGTTACAAAGAAAGGAAACAAAGAAAAAAATGAGCAAGAGAGGGTTCAAAAAGAACAAGATAGAAATGAAAGAGAGATCAAGGTTTCCCATAGGGTATAGCTGTGAGAAAGATGATTAAGCAATCTTGCAAACTTATTACAAAAAGATCATGATTTATTTTGGGAAATAATGAACATTAACATCCCTTAGTCTGTTGTGGGTAATGTGTGTTTGAGTCCCATCCCATCTCAAATAATATTCCCTCAATTTTTAGTTGGAATGAATTGCTGACCAGTAACCCCATCACATGTAACTTGCACACAATTTACAAATACAAATGCAAATAATTTAACAAGTCAAAATGCAACATCAAGAGATGAGAACATGTTTCTAGATTCTTTTCTTGGCACATTTGATTGAGGTTGGGAGGGACCAACTGTACAAGTCCACCAATTTTTGGCTTTTTTGGAAGTCCATTGGAACATCATGTTTGTGGTTGGGAATGCCAATGTTAGTGACCGACAACTCTATAATTGTTTAGTTTGAATTGAAACTATTTATCAATGTCAATGAAATTTTGTTCTATAAAATGTGATTGTTATATGATGTTATTGTGTGACCCACTCCAATTTGTTGTATGCAATGTAAATGTTTTTGATAAAGGGAAAAACGGGTTTTACAGGGACCCGAAACCACCAAGTTTACAACCAAAGAGAAAGGAAAGAAAGTCCAACAGAAAAAAATAGGCTACAATAAAAGGAAAAAATTGGAAAATGCAGCAGCCACTTGCGACAGACCAGGAGGGTAAAAAAAAAAACCAGCCGAAAAGCCAACAAAAAGACCAGCCACCACTAACCCAGAGTCTTCAGAACAGACTCAGTTTTAGCCTCCAGGTTTTGCATATCCTGAACACCCTTCTTGAAGGTTTGAATCATCTGCGGCATAGGAGGAGCCTTCCTCTTCAAATTAGCCCTGGTCCTCTTAGAAATATCGACATCCTCATCCTGGTTTTTATCATTGACCTCTTCCAGATCAACCACCAAAGACCCCTATTGAGCTTTGTCCAATTTTTTTGTCATGTCATTGATTATGATGGTGTTGTGTCTTGCCATCCTATTGTTCTCCTCGGCTATAGTTTTAACAGTATTTTTCATTTTTTTTAGGTTAATTTCAACCCTTCTATCCATACCCGCTTGGTTCTGGGTTTCTTTATTGGCACCATGATCTTTTCACTTTGCCTCATTCTTGCCAATCACAAAAAAATTGACACCCATTTCTTCTAGTTTACTTTGAAGGGCCCAATTTTTAATTTTTAGCTCGTTGATTTCATGAAAGATCCATTTCAAAGTTCTGAAATGGTTAGTAGAATTGTTTCTGGCTAAACCTAAGACATCAACAGTGGGCTCCCTATCAAGGTTGAAGCAAGTTTTAACCGAGTCGAGGATAGCAAGGGAACCAGTTCTAGCATCTTTGTCCGACGACGGGGCAGCAAAGGAAGTAGTATTGTTAGCACCAGAGTCCTTAGACTCAGGAGAGTCTTTAGAGTAAGACACAAGGTTTTTTTCTGGAAGATTCTTGCCAACATTTCTGGTATTAATGGTGGGACTTCCTGGCTTAGGCGTAGAGCAGGCTTTCATAGAATTAAGGCTTTTCTTACCAATTTGGATGGAGGAAGGACTAAGGACCATCCTAACTAAGCTCAAATTAGGAAAATTCCCCGAGCAGCTGGGTTCAGTGTCATCCTCCACAAAATCAGGAGGGGCGACCAAATTAGCAGAGGCAGGCATGTTTTGGAAATGTTCAACAATAAACCTAATTAGACCAGTATGCAAGATAGGAAACCTATTTGGGTTTTTATTGTGATCAACCAAACATTTTCTCAAAGAATAGAGAGGAAAGTAGGGAAAAGAAACCCTAACCTTGTATCAGGAATGGTTGAGCAGGGAAAACTGGTACCTCTAGACCCTAGTGAAGCGACCTTCCATAGTAATGTACTCCATGATGACATAGAGAACTTTCATCCAGATAGCTTTTATAGTGTCGACTTCGAAGTAGCTGTTAGAAGTTTTCACCAGTTTCATTCTTTCCTTCTCTTTCTTCGGAAATCTGATGACAGCTTCATCAGAGAAAACCTTGTCCCTAAAAAATTTGTGTCCATCAGTGGACATTCCAGTCACTTCAGCTATAATTTTTTCATCGAGCTCCACTTTCCTACCAAAAAGGGTAAGTTCCCCATTATTCTAATTCTTCTCAAAAAGCTCAATGGCCTCCTGATTCGACCCATGGAGTTTTTCCAGAAAAGGGAGTAAACCCCCATTTTTACTTTGTTCCAAACTTTAGGATTTCTAGTATGAGTCTCAAACTTGTCCGGCTCCACTCTTTTCCTGTCTCCACCCATTTTGGCAAGCACAGTGGGGCAGGCTGCGATGAAATCTTTACATGAAATGGTCCCACCAAATCTAAGAACCCACAAAGTATGCCAGGAAAACTTACAGTATAAGGAACTAAGCTCAGTCCCATACAATCTGAGGATTGTGATGTAATTACCCCATCCTATCATCATTATTGAAGAAACATGCTTCTTTCTCATGTGACACATCATAGTTCAGTAAGGCCCCAGACATTAACACCTAGTTCACTAAAATTTAAACAAGTACACTATCCTTTGCTCCTGACCCCTTCGTTAACAAAAAAATCCACTACGGCATTGGCCTTTCTATAGGTGTGTGAAATATTTATATTATCAACTTTGGCTAAATTCGATTTAGCATCATCAATCCAAGACTTTATAGTCCACGAGGGGGTAGACCTACCTATTAGACAATCAATAATATTTTTGGAGTCCCCTTCTAGCCAAATGTTTTTGAAATTTAGACTATGGGCCAAATTTAAAATATGAAAAGCTCCAGTAGCCTCAGCTAGGTGATTGGTTTGAGAACCAAGAGGGGTGGCAGTCGCACCTAGGAAGTTGCCAAAAGAATCCCTTATTACTCCACCACAACCTGCCACCCCAGGATTACCTTTAGCCGCTCCATCAAAATTGGCTTTGACCCATCCATTTGGTGGAAAAGACCAACAAACACCCTCTTTGTTCTTCTTAGGTTTTTTAGGAACACTGGGCATATCTAGACTTATATTCCAATCCTTAACAACCAAAAGATCATAGGAAAAGTGAGAAACTTTCTCAGAATTGCTAACCTTCTGGGGTATAGCTTTAACATTTTCTTTCAAAAATCTGATTATTTTATCAAAAACAATATCCACCGGTGCTTCTTTATTTCTGTAAATTTTGTTGTTTCATTCTTTCCAGAGACCCCAAGCAATGTGAGGGAAAGAGAGAGCCCACAAGTGTTGAAGAATAGGATTATGAGTTGGGGCATTCCATTGATAGAAGAAATCTTCAACAGACAAAGGAAAAACCCAAGAAAGTTGCCAGAAACTGATGATTTTTTCCCAAATCGAGGCAGCAAAAGGACAGTGAAGAAACAAATGACTCACTGACTCAACCTCCTTCTTACAAAGAAAACATCTATTAGGTATTTTAAAACCACGCTTGCAGAGGTTATTAACCGTAAGCACCTTATTTTGGAGAAGGATCCAGAAAAAGATGTTTATTTTAGGGACCAGATGTTTGAGCAAAGCCTTCGACTAGAAAGGGGGAGACGCCTGGAAAGAAGTAAGCTTGGAAAAAGCAAATGAAATAGAATAATTGTTTGAGGGATCATCACACCAAACAAGACGATCTTCCGTCTAATCAGGGCGGATTCTGACAGCTAGCAAAGAAGACTGAATAGGAGCAAGGGCTTGACTGACAAGGCACAGATCCACCCATTTTCCATCCACACTATAGTCTTTCACAAATGATCCAAAAAGAGCTTTGCAATTCTCAGCCCATCTGCTAAAAGAGTCAATTTTTATAAGGGGCTCGTTAAATAACCATCTATTCTCTAAGAATCTAGTTTGGTTTCCGCTTCTAACCTGCCAACCCACTCCAGATTGAATAACTTTTCTTCTATTAGTCAAATTATTCCAACAGGTTGAGCCTCTGGGAAGAAGATGGGAATCCTTCAAAATTATAAAGGATCTATTACCCTCCAAATATTTTCTAGCAAGGATATTAGTCCATTCCCCAGCAGACAAAAAAATTCTCCAAACTTGTTTATCTAGAAGAATCTTGTTAACTGTTCTAATTTTTCTAAGACCCAAACCTCCAGCCTTTTTTGGTCTGCACACTAGATCCCATCTTATAAGAGGTAGTCTTTTTTTTTCTTCAACACCTGACCAAAGATATCTTTTTTGAATCTTTTCAATAGCGTATGCAAACTTAGCCGGGATTTTGAAGAGACTTAGGGCATAAATCAGAAAATTCTGAAGAGTAGCTTTGAGGAGTTGAAGTTTTCCCGCTTGGCTTAACAAAGCTCCTTTCTAGCCAGAAAGTTTCTTACTAAAACTTTCAACCAAAAAAATCCAAAAGGATTTCGGGGGTTTAAGGCTTAAGGGTAAGCCAAGATAAGAGGCAGGCAGGGACTCCACCCTGCAACCAACGATTCTAGAAATTTTATTATGTCTGCTAGCAAGAGTGTTGAAGAAAAAAAGAGAGCTTTTCTGTTTATTAATCATCTGACTTGACTCCCTCCCATACTCATCCAACACAGACTTCAAGGTTTTTCCTTCCAAGATAGAAGATTTTCCTAGGAGCATAGCATCATCAACAAATTTTTGATGAGAACAAATCAGATTGCTTGAGGACGGTTTTAGACCAAGAAGGGATCTATTATCGATCAACGTTTTCAAATTCCTACCAAGACTTTCAGCCATAATAGTGAATAAAATAGGGGAGATCGGATCTCCTTGTCTTAGACCTCTAGTGCTTTGGAGGAAAGTCGTAGGAGCGTCGTTAACCATGATAGAAATTGAAGTTGTGGACATGAGCTATTCCACCATTTGAAGAACTTTGTTGCAAAACCTAAACGCCTTAAAAATTTTAAACAAGAATTTCCAGTCAACTCTGTCATAGGATTTTGAGATATCAAGCTTTAACAGAAAGCCTTCAATCTTAGATTCAATCAAGGAATGGATATTCTCATGCACAATGACGATAGAATCCAGGATTTGTCGACCAGGAACAAATCCATTATGTTGAGGTGAAATCAGAGTGGGCAAGAGAATTAGGATTCTAGACGTCAAAACCTTCAAGATGATTTTATAGATCAAATTGTAGAGGTTTATGGGTCTGAAAGCCTCAAATTTCTCTGCACCAGGCTTCTTAGGAATTAGAACTAGAAAAGTAGCATTCAACTCTTTTAGGAGAATTCTAGAACCAAAAAATTCTTTAACAACATTCACCACATCTTCTCCAACAATCTCCCATAACCGTTGGAAGAAAAACATAGGGAACCCATCAGGACCCGAAGCTTTACTCCCTTCAAATGAGAAAACAACCAACTTAACTTCCTCATTGGTAGGAATAGCATAAAGCATAGAGTTATTTTCCTGATTAATCACATTGGGAATAGCCTCTATTAAATGATCCTGATCATTTTGGTTATTTTCATCGTTCTCCAACAAAAGATTTTTAAAGAATAAGACAACTTGCTTTTTGATATTCTCCTCCTCCTCATACCTAGTGCCATCCACTTCAATTTTAGAAATTTTGTTGACAACTCTATGTTTTGAGGCCGACAAATGAAAGTATCTAGTATTTTTATCACCTGCAGATAACCATAAAGCTCTAGATCTTTGTCTCCAGAATTCCTCCTCTTTTCCAATGATATCATGCAACTTAATAAGGATTTCATTCTTTTTTTCCTTAATATCATTCAAATATCCTTCCTTCTAGATTTTGTTTTGAATCTCCCCCAGATCCATTTGAAGATCATATTTGATCTTGAAAATGTTCCCAAAGGACTCTTTTTTCCATTTTTTAAGGTTGAGTTTAACTTCCCTTAATTTTTTTGCTACCTTAAACATAGTTGTACTAGGGATACTTATATTCCACCATTTCCTTAGATCATCTTTAAAAGAAGGATGAGAAAGCCACATTTTTTCAACTCTAAACAAGATATTTTTCTTCTTCTTTAAAGGCTCCACAACAAAACTAATAGGGAAGTCATCAGATCCAATCCTAGAGAGGGCTTTAAGAGAACAATAGTAGTTAAAGAACCATTGGTTGGAGATTAAAGATCTATCTAATCTAACCTGGATAAGATCCATACTCTTTCTGCGATTCGACCAAGTGTAGGAAGCTCCTTGCAAATCCAGATCAATCAACGCCTGGTTGTTGATGAAGCTTTTAAGATCCTCTTTACTCTCCGCATTTATATGGGAACCTCCAAATTTCTCTTCATTCAGTAATGGAGTATTAAAGTCTCCCATGACTACCCAAAACTCTCTGTAGACACTTAAAAATGACCTAGGCCTGCAAGCTCTATTTTTACCACTTTCCTCCTAGCATAATTATGACATTTAATTATGTCCTTGGTCTACATTCAACTATTGATTAAATAATTCATAATTATTTAATTAATGCATGTCATTTTATTCTTCATGATTATTAAATAAATAAATCTTATTTATTTATTAAATACCTCATTAATTATCTAAGTCTTCCCCTAATTAAATAAATTTCTGAATTTATTTAATTACCCTTCTTCAGTCATTTCTTCCTGATTATTAAATAAATAAGTTTTATTTATTTATTTAATATGTCACTAATTGTCATAATTAAATGAATTGATTAATTTATTTAATTAATTAATCTTATCTTCTAAATTAAATAATTATCTTTAATTATTTAATTGTCAAAATTAATATTCCTCTCATTATAAATAAATGGAATTATTTAAAATGTCATCACATTCTTAACTGACAGTCCATTTTGGTAAATAATCTGAAAATCGATTATTTATTATTTCACAAATCTATATTTTGAATTAATTTAAATCAAAATGGTAACTAATCTTCTTAAAATCAAGTAATCGGGCAGATTCTTGATTTTTGAAATCTGATCTTTAGTTCAACTCTTATCTTCTTAATATTTATTTTTCTAATTAATTATCTCATTTACTCTCCACTGCCGATTCGATTCTCTTAGATGAAATCTCGACCGCTTAGTTAAGGATTTTTCCCTAACCCTGATTATGGATTATCATATTTAATTTGGGCCTCTAATTTTAGGTCTCTATCAAAATTCAATCTTGTCTGTCCATTCAAAATGAGATTTTCTATAAAATGCTATTTTGTTCTCATTTTTAGATTATGCACTGACATACTTAGATATTTCACATAAATCATAGCATTTATTGGCACATTTCATTAATTTTTGGCATATTTAGGCATAAACATAGACTTTGATCAAATCCTTCAAAGCTTGGTGTAGGACTTAGACATTTATTTCTAGATTGCTTGCATGTTCGATCTAAGGGCAATACGTCAACCAGCAAGTTAGAAGGTGTTACAAAGGTGAATCATGGAGGTCTTGGCAATTAGCTGGTATAATTGTTCTTTTGTTTACTTCCTTTGTAATTTCTTTGGGTTTCTTAGTCTTTGCTAACCTCTAACATACCTAAAAATTAACCCTTAGTTACATTGGTGAACCCGACATATTTGGACAAATAAAGAGCAATTTTTGGAGTTGTTTTCTTTTTGTTGTAGGTTTTGTTTGCTTTTTGTTGCAGGTTTTGCATCATTTTGGATAAAGCCCTAGTTTCCAAAGATTCGACCATAACTTTCAAATGGCTATGTATTTCCTCACAATTTATTTTTTGCAGTTTCATGACAACATCAAGAGCTTTCATTCCAAAAATCATATTTTTTGGATCTGTTTTTAATTTGTTATAAAAAAATTTCTATTTTTCATGAAAAAACAATTTCGAGATAAAATTATTGAATTTTTCAGATATGTTTACATTTCTATAAATCTCTCTAACTTTTAATAGGGTTTTATTCTTTATATTTTAAATTTGGATGCACAATTATTAGTCAAACAACAGATCTTTTAAAATTGGGGTTTCAAAAATATTTACTTATATCTCACCCACGGTTGTAGATCTGCTCACAAATGTGTTTTTGTAGATTGGGGATGACATCAGACGCCTCCAATCCAAAAATCATAATTTTGGGAGCTGTTTTGTATTTTTTATAATTTTTTTATGATTTTTCATAAAAAAATTAATTTTAGGTGCAAAACAGCAAATTTTTCTGATTTCTTGACATTTTTGGAAACCTCTTGAGATTTTAGATAGGCTTTATTCTTTGTATTTTTAATTTTACTATCGAATTTTTTTCTAAAAATCAGATTTGTCTTGACTAGCTAACCCTCTAATAGTAAGTGATCAATTATCTTGTTAGGGTTTTGGCTTTGTTGTTGGTTTTGTGCATGTGCAGAAAATAAACACTTCAAAGGACACATTCTCTAACTATTTTTGTAGGTCGATAGTCGAAGATCATTATCAAACTACTAATGAATCTTTCTGCAGAACGCATGTCGAAGACCCTAGTTAAAGTTTTGAAACAGATTGTTTGGTAGTGTAGCAAATCTTTCATTTGGATTAAAATTAACAAGTGTCTAGTGTGTTTGGTGAGAAAGCACATTTTTGTTATTACCCTCACGATTTGGTATATCAAAGCATCCTCTCCCCTTGCGCTTTCGGGAGATCCTGGGTGTAAGAGAAATGGTTACTAACTCTAGAACTTGGGCATGTTCTTGTGGGAAAAAGTACTCACCCCAGGACGACTCAAACTGGTAGCACCCTGAACCCGTGGGACTTCCAGCCGGTATATAAAAGTGGATTCTTGGGGAAAGCCCAAGAATCACGCATGTGGTTCCGATGAGATGAATCCGTAAGGGGACTCGTGCCGCATGGATCATGCCCTACGAACATAATTCCCATATTAAACACCTCTTGTTTTAGAGTCCAATCGTTCTTTGGCCATTGCTTGATATAGTGCAAGGTACAATATCATGCCCGAAGACACTCACTACTGATCCCTTTGAGTAGAGATAGCATTTCTTGGGAAGTCACTACCCAAGAATTTGAATTTGGTGTGCTCGAATGATGTTAATGAGCCGTGGAGGGGAGCCAATGCCACCAAAATTCTAAGCTATCTGCTCTCGAGAAGGAAAGGTGTTTATCACCAATCCAGGGTATATCGGTGGGCTATATAGGATTGTACTTGTCTTATGTGTGCTTTCTTACACCCAAAACATTGTGCTTGTCAAGTGCTTGCTAGATTACTCAAACATTATACACAACATTCACAAATCTAGACACAAACAATCGACCTTAGACAACTCAAAATTTTCAACAAAACATCAAAAAACAATCTCAGTCCTCATTTTGAACTTAGACTTTGCATTTTTCATCTTAGTCCTCATTTTGAACCTAGAATCTGCATTAATCATTTTATTCCTTCGTCAACATTATCGTCTTAGTCCACATTTGACACTTTGGTTTTGACAACATCGTCATCTTGCATTAGTCATTTCACTTAGACAAATGTCATTATCACTCTGCATTTAACAACATCATGACATCCACCATCTTTTCTTCACTTCAACAAAATATTGATAAGCTCGCTAGTAAAGTTGAATACCAATTACTCTATAGAGGTCAATACCAACAAGCCTTAGACTTTAGGAGACAATTCCTCCAAACCAACAATCCATGAGTCCTAGTCCTCCGTCCATCTACACTCACTACCAAAAGTCACTTAACACCATCCATGACATTAGTCTCCAACAAACATCCATTAATCACCCTTATCCTAACTTTGACAAGGGAAACCAACTATCCACTAGTCCATTCCAAGTCTCCACATCATATGCTAGTCCTTCACCTATCAATCCCATCTACCAATGCATGTAAAGTCCCCACATCATACCAAATCGATCTCGTCCAAGTATCCACATCCTATTTTAGTCAACCTTACACCAATCCAGTCCAAGTCTCTATGTCATATCCTAGTCCTTCACATACTAATCCAGTCCAAGTCCCCATATTATACCCTAGTCCTTCACATACTAATCCAGTCCAAGTCTCAATGTCATATCCTAGTCCTTCACATACTAGTCCAGTCCAAGTCCCCATGTCCTATCCTAGTCTTTCATTCATTAATCTGTTTCAAGTCACCCCCTCACAAGCCACATTTAGTCATGAAAATTCTATCATTACTCAAAGGCACATCCCATCATCTAAACTTGAGGATATATGTCAAAATGAAAGCCCAAAACATGACCTTATAATGTCACCCTCATGTCAAGAACAAGGTATTCCATCCCATGACCCTATCTTAAACTCCATTCAAGGAGTCCTTCAAGACAATCATGACATCCAAAGTACACCTACCATTGACCAAGAAGTCCAAATCCATGAAAACCCATCTTTGACCAAGACCCTACCATTGACCAAGAAGTCCAAATCCATGACAACCCCATCTTTGACCAAGACCCTACCATTGACCAAGAAATCCAAAACGATCCACTCCTTGACCTTTACACCATTTATGGTTGAACACTTGACAACCCTATTTAGGCCCTAACTATTGACACTTTCCAAGATGAGATGCTTGCCTCCATGACACACATAGATGATATTGCTCAAGAACAAGAGTCTTCCATTATGGACATATTTGCAAATGATCAAGCTATAGCTAAATTTACTAGACTCTATGACACTAACCATAATGATGGCTTCGAAATCAACTTGGAAGCACCAATAGAATCATCTGAAGCTGACATGTCACAAGATCAGACCAAAGATATCAGTCAGAAATATGTCCAACATGACAATGAAGCTAAGACACTTTATCAACTAGGTTCATCTATCTTTGTCAGAGCAGGCTTCCTCACAAATAGAAGTATTCCAAGTAACAATTCCCACATACATCATGATGGGTTAGCATCTTGCTTTCAAAACAATAAACACCCCATCACAAACAAAATATGTCAAAGCATGCAATATCAAGGAAAAGGACTAGGCATTCATGAACAAGGAATTCGAGAACCAATACAACTTCAAACAAATTACAGACATCAAGGTCTTGGCTATTCCTTAGTCAGTAAATCTAATGATGTTAGTGGTACTTCCTCGATATTAGGGGCAACCTTGTTAGATACAAACATCAAAATGGAGTCCATGAGAAACCCTTGTCATAAGGTTTTTTCCAACACCCTATCCATCCACACCATAAACCGTCATTCTCAACATCTTAAACCTTCCCTTTGGAACCAAAAAAAACAAGTCTTACAAAGTCAAAAATAAAATTTCAAAGGCCATCGAACCAGACAAAAAGACAAGTGGACAAATGAAATTAAAATGGATCCCAAAGACAAGTGGATCAAGCAAAGAAAATATGTCAAAAGTAAAAGTTAATTACAATGTGGAGCCACAAGACAAGAGGACTCCCACATACAAAAAATGTCCACCTCCTTCAAAATGGTCATCAAGCAAGTCATATAAAGGTATTCGTTCCAAACACCATCCCAAGTTTGGAAAATAAAAAGTGATTCTTTCAAATGTCTAAACAACCTTTACACGTCTACCATCATCTGTCATAATCCTACATCTCGTCTAAAGTCCAAAAATCACATGTCACACATCTGTCGCATCTTGGCAGCAACTCTGTACCATAAGGATTCTCATGGCACTCTATCACGATGTGTGTATTCTGATAAGGCCAACTCTAGTATCAGAAAGGATCACAATGACATCGATCAGTTGTATGCAAGCACTATGATCCTAACAAGACAACTCCTTCAACAAGGTCATTATTGGCATATCATGGCACCAATCTCTACATCGACATCGTTAGTGGATTTAGAATAGTTAATTGTAATCTAAAGCATCCAGGCTATCTGCAATATCAAAATACAAAAAAAATGAAAAATATAAAAAAATTGTCACCTTGATGAAAACCTAGAAAACAAGCATCTTGGTGACACCAAAAAATAAATTCAAAGTAATGAAAATAGAAAAGAGAAAAATTTCATCCAACGGTGAAAACCAGGCAAACAGGCGTCATGTGTAAAATAAATCGTCTATATGGACTCTTACACTTGGTGGCAAGTCGTCTCATATCCTAGGCCTTCCTCTTGAAATTGGCATATGACCATTTAATCCATATCATTCCCACCTATCTTGGTCTTGACATAAAACTGGCACACATAAATCATGTTTTGGGAAAACTTTTGACATGCCTATCCTTTGGTCATACATTATCCATGAAACATCATGTCATTGCTGACGTAAACCTCATTATCCTTATGTGACATAGTCCTTGACAATCATATGACAATTCCCTTAGTCACATGTCCTCCATTCTTTACCAAGCCCACCTTTTGTCCTTTCATGTTTGTCACCTATCTTGGTTTTCCCTTGTCAAACGGTATAAGGATACCCCATCATCCCTTTTAGTCCTAACCAAGTCATTCCAAATGCAACAAGTCTAATCTATACAAGAACATTATCCAAAAAATTACTTGACCTTGTTCCTAGCCTGGCTGTAGACCTTGATACTTTCATCACATTATCGTCATCCTCACATTGTTTCGGGATGCGTCCTTCCCACGTCAAACAACACTGTCATCACCTACCAATTGGTATTCAACTTGACTAGGGGCACAATCATGTTTGTCATTGGATTCTCATGCATAGGCATCATTCACATGCATTTGTCGTGATCCTCATAAACTGTCAAATGTCCAAAAAAATTATAAACTGTCAAAAGTCCAAAAAAATTATAAGCTGTCAAAAGTCCAAAAAAAATCATAAACAGACAAAAGGAAAAAAAATCATAAATAGACAAAAAGAAAAAAAATCACAAAAAGTCCTAAAAAAAGACCAAAAACATCTCAAAAAGTCCTAAAAAGACCAAAACATCTCAAAAGTCACGAAAAAAGACCAAAAACATCATAAAAGTCCTAAAAAAGACCAAAAACATCACAAAAGGTCCAAAAGAAAAAGAAAAAAAGAAAAAAGACCAAAAACATTGCAAAACGTCCTGAAGAAAGACCTAAAAACTGGAAAACGTCTTGAAGAAAACCACAACAAACGTCAAACTGCTCGAAAACACAAAAATAGTCATTCCTTGTCAAGTCAATCAATCAGTCTTTGTTATTCATCTGAACTACATTGTCTCTACACATTTACTATGTAGGCAAGACTCATACTTGAGTCCTCGAGACATTACGTCAGTTCTTTTAGGTTTGTCAAAATAAAATCATGACACAATCTTTGGTCATCAATACAAAGTCATTGGTCATGTCGAACTACGAATTCTCTGAGTGCATGATGTAGGCAAGGCCATCTGTCAATGAGCCCCCAAGGCTGCACTAGGTCAATCCATTAGGGTTCATGGCATCACACTGGCACACATGTCAAAAGGTCTTCAAGACAAAGCAAATCATTCCCAAACGGATAAAACTCATAAAGAAAATTATGGCAATCATTTATTTCAATATGACAATCTCATCAGCATGTCAATCATATCATCATGACAATATCAAGATATGGTCAACACAGGTCAAAATTAGTCAAAATGAGTCAAATGATCATAACCTGTCAAACTTTCAACTATTGGTTAGCCTTCAGATGTGTCCTTCTGAAAGGTAACCTCTGTCATTCATGCCTTAGGATGTGTCCTTCCTAGGCATCGTCACTGTCATTCAACATTTTGAGGATCACTCCTCTTGACATCAGTATTCTTCATATTTGTCCTTCTGAAGAACAAACTCTATCATTTATGCCTTAGGATGTGTCCTTCCTAGGCATCGTCATCATTTCGAGGGACCCCTTTCAAATTTTAGGGATCAAATCCTCTCGATGTCAACATTATTCAAGATGTGTCCTTCCTGAATTCGATAATTTTCAACATTTGTTATCTGGGCATCATCAAAACTTTGACACTCTGGCATCTCATCATCATCAAACCTGACATCTTAACATTAGAACAATGGATATCCAGAAGCACTTGGCAAACCCTTGGCACTTGTCTTTTGGCTTTTTATCATGTTATTAGTTTTTCAGCGAGATCCCAATAACAGGATTTAGAGAAGCATCGACATATCATGACGATTGACATGCATGATTACTAGTTTCTCAGCGAGGTTCTGATTCTAGGATTTAGAAAAACAGCGACGTATCATGATAAGGGCTCTATTTTTTGAATTATGGAAATCATGTTGCTAGTTTCTCAAGGATGTCCTAGGAATAGGATTTAGAGAAGCAACGACGTTTCATGAATTGTCCTTGTCCTTTTCTGCTTGTGGTGTGTTATGACAAAAAGACTGGGGAAATCACGCTCTTAGTATGAGTCATGATCATCCTTGTCTATGACTACTTGTCTCATGTGATGGTATGACCTTGCACACCTTGATCTATGTCATATTATGGTGTTTGTTGGCCATTACAACAGTCTGCCCAATGATGATTAAGAGCAATAAATATTAAAGTCCTATGGTAAAGTTTTGAAGGATTTGGTCTAGGAACTAACATGCATCTCCTTTTGTCTTGTCATCTTCTCTCATATCATATAGGCATTGCATCCATATCATCATCCATATCTTTTGCACTAACATTTCTTTGTCTCTTCATATTCTAGTCTTCTCATTAATTTTGAGAGCACACCCATGTTCTTGGAACCTATATGTCCTCTCGAGTGGGCATACCGCTACCCTCCTCATCGTTCTTCCTCATCTTATTTTGCACTGAGGCATATTTTTGACTTATTTTCTTTGTCACAATGTGACATGCTACATTATGGAAAAGAGGGGAAAAATGTAGACACTTAAAAATGACCTAGGCTTGCAAGCTCTATTTTTACCACTTTCGTCCTAGCATAATTATGACATTTAATTATGTCCTTGGTCTACATTCGACTATTGATTAAATAATTCATAATTATTTAATTAATGCATGTCCTTTTATTCTTCATGATTATTAAATAAATAAATCATTAATTATCTAAGTCTTCCCCTAACTAAATAAATTTCTGAATTTATTTAATTACCCTTCTTCAGTCATTTCTTCCTGATTATTAAATAAATAAGTTTTATTTATTTATTTAATATGTCACTAATTGTCATAATTAAGTGAATTGATTAATTTATTTAATTAATTAATCTTATCAAGTCTAAATTAAATAATTATCTTTAATTATTTAATTGTCAAAATTAATATTCCTCTCATTTTAAATAAATGAAATTATTTAAAATGTCATCACATTCTTAACTGACAGTCCATTTTGGTAAATAATCTAAAAATTGATTATTTATTATTTCAGAAATCTATATTTTCAATTAATTTAATTCAAAATGGTAACTAATCTTCTAAAAATAAAGTAATCAGGAAGATTATTGATTTTCCAAATTTGATCTTCAGTTCAAGTCTTATCTTCTTGATTTTTTGAATCTCACAAATCAGGTAGTCTTTATCTTCTTGATTTTCAAAAATCTTTATTTTTCTAATTAATTATCTCATTTATTCTCCACCACCAATTCGATTCTTTAAGATGAAATCTCGACCGCTCACTTAAGGATTTTTCCCTAACCCTGATTAGGGATTATCAGATTTAATCTGGGCCTCTAATTTTAGGTCTCTATCAAAAATCAATCTCGTCCATCCATTCAAAATGGCATTTAATATAAAATGCTATTTTGTTCTCATTTTTAGATTATGCACTGACATACTTAGATATTTCACAAAAAATGTCGCATTTATTGGCATATTTCATTAAGTTTTGGCATATTTAGGCATAGGCATTTTTAATCATTTAGGCACAGACATAGACTTTGATCAAATCCTTCAAAGCTTGGTGTAGGACTTAGACATTTATTTCCAGGTTGCTCGAATGTTCGATCTAAGGGCAATACGTCAACCAACAAATTAGAAGGTGTTACAAAGGTGAATCATGGAGGTCTCAGTGATTAGTTGGTATAATCATTCTTTTGTTTACTTCATTTTTACTTTGTAATTTCTTTGGGTTTTTTAGTCTTTGCTAACCTCTAACATACCTAAAAATTAACCCTTAGTTACACTCTCTATCAAAAATTCTCTTAAAAGCAGCCAACTCCATCGAGAAGGATTTTCTGAGACCTTTTCCATTGGGGGCATAGATATTAGATTGGATCCAACTGAAATTATCCCTAATATGGGTGAATCTAGTAGCAATATGGTTAGTTCCTTCCATGATAGGATTCCCTTTGATTATATGAATATTCCAGAAAGTAACAGTACCTGTTGAAGCGACATTCGAATTGTTTCCATGTGAAATACAATGCTGAAACAGTTTCATCTTTTCCACTTTTTCCTTAGACATTTTAGTTTCGTGAATAAGAAGAATATCAGACTTGTGATCTCTAAAAAAATTGCGTAGAACATCCTGCTTGTGGGGATTATTAAGTCCCTTTATATTCCAAGACATGAGTTACCAGGGGAGTTGAGGTACTCCGGGATGGTTTTTTGAGAACCATCCTCAATATCCTAAAAACTATTATGCTCTCTTGTCCATTCAATAGACTTTTTCCCTCAAGAGCTCTTTGTTGCTCCATAGTCTGCCTTTGCTTTTGATCTGGTTGAAATGCCACTTGGGGTTTTCCATTTCTTGTTTTTTTTTTCTTTTTCTTAGATAAAACCTCTTCTTTGTCAGACTCTTCTTGACTATCCATCTCTTTACTAGATTCCCATTCCTTATCAGTAAGAAGTCTTTTCTCCCAGGGTAATGTCTCCATGATGCCATTCAGATGAAAGGTTGAAAAGTTGCTAGAAATTTCAGTAGAATGGTCCTGATTATGAAAGAAGTCCTTAACAAGTTCTAAGGAATTAGGATCCATAAAAAGATCAACACCCGAAGGAAGAAAGCCTTCAGAGGAAGGGAGAAGAAGAGGGATGTTCAGCTCCAAAGAAAGCCCCTGGATAGGGATGTCCTCCAAGCCAGGGTTCCCGACAATATTTTCAACTAGACTCAGCTCCTGGGATAAGGAGCTAACTTCCTGATTCTGCAACACATCACCATCCGTTTGATCAATATTTGCATCTCTATCCTTAGTTGTTAAGGTATTCGCAAGATCCTTGCACCGAAGTTCTTGTGGGACCTCACCATTATTACCCAAATCACCATCAGCTTATTTGAAGTACTTTGAACATTAGTCTCTTTATTCTCAAGGTTTTCTCCTTCTGATTTCTTTCACCATACAGATTTCAAAGAACCAGTTGGTTTCTCTTTCTCTTTGGTGGCATTTAATGGACATTTCTTAGCCCAATGCCCAAATTTTCTACATTTTAAACAAGCAAAAGGGATAGTTTCAAACTCTATGTCATGTGACCAAGAACCCAACTTCGACTGAATCTCGATTGAAGAGGGGAGGTTAGCATTTTGAGAGACCCCTACGCATATTCTAGCAAAAACCAATCTTTTTCTAGCAGCAATCATAGCATCAATAGAGAGGATCTCTCCAAAGGAGCTCACAATACCATAAAAGACATCCTCATTCCAATATTCCAGAGGAAGGCCTGGGAGTCTGACCCAAACTGGGACATTCTCAAAAATAGAGTATGTGAGGTCCAGATTATAAGACCATTTCTTTAGAGTCGGGGAAGATTTCCCTATAACCCAAGGACCACCACTTCTAACTGTTAAGATATCCTCTCTACAAGTGAACTCAAACATGAAAAATCCCTTAGGGAGAACTGCTACTGAAACTTTTCCATTAGTTCTCCATTTGTTTTATACAAACTCCCTAACCACTTCAATGTTTGGTCTAGGGCCCATAAATTTCCCCACCAGGGTTCTATCCATTAAAGAAATATTATGATCAATTAACAGATCTGGCACAGACATTGCAAACTTACCTTTTTTAGGGTTAGATATATTTTGCACCGGGGGGAAAGAAGACTTTCCATTTGGTTTAACCCCAAACAAAGAGGTCCAGGGTTTGCGATTGCCTCCAATGTCTCTAGTGGTCCCCACCACACCTTTGGATTTTTCATTTTTTTGACCGGCTGGGGATCCCACAGGTTTAGTTGTCAGTTTATTCTTTCCTCCTGGATCCACCAGGATATTGTTTCTGGAATCCGCATCATCTGCATTAGCCTCACCTTGCTTCTTACTCAAACCTAGCGCCTGTTTCACCTGTGATTTCTTAGATTCTACCCCGCCTCCATTTCCAATGCTTGATTTTTTGAAATCCCTCTTTTCCCGCCCATGCCTGCGCTCGTGCTCCTCCATCTTTTTTTTCTCCCAAATCAAGGAATTGTGTATTATGCAATGTAAATTTTAGTCAACTTATAGTGTTTATAAATGTCAATGCATATTTGTTGTATAAAATGTGATTCCTGTATGTAGCCTTCCCTTGTTGCATATGATCAATTGCTTTGAGTTCAATTGGACCAAATTATTCATGACATGCATAACTTGGTTGAGTGTATTTTTTATTGGTAAAATGATTCAAATACTTTTTTTTACTTTATGGATTACATTTTTTTGTATTTGGATATTAAGGGGCTCCACTATGGGGCCCATTAAGGACTACTTATGTCTCCACTAGTGGACCCATACTATGTAATTACCTTTTTATGATTATCATATAATCTACATACTCAAAATACATTCTATGTTGATAATATAACATTTGAAATTCCATAAGAAGACATTTCATATAGTCACTCAAATAGGTCTACTAGTCAAGTCTAAATTCAACAAGGATTGAAATCTCATTCAATTTTGTTTACAACAATTATTATGTTTATAATACCTAACCTAACATATTGACAATTCCAACATATATAATCTTGCCATAAAGATAATTAAATATAAGATATAACATTCCAAGGAACTCAATCTTATACAATATTTTTGAAAAAATGTGTACAATGCTATTGGCTTGATAAAGTCTAATAAAAAAATTACAATAATCTCATGCAACAATATAACAACAAAATATAATCACCCACAAAGAACTTCATAAAGAAATACTAGACATAATCCTTCTTGCTTTATATTAATAGGTCAATTGAAATTTAATTTTAGTTTAAGGATGAAGATTTATTCTTATAAATAGTTAGAATGTAGTTAAAATCATATATAATAGGTTTAAATTGAAATCAATTTTTTGTTGAACCATTATATCATGAAACACATCAAAGTTTGTCTCTACCCTTGCAAGAGTTATCACATTTCCATGTCTAATCGCAAGATAATTTGTTCAAGGTTTCATATCTTAAAAAAGAATTGTTTGTATAGTAAAATTAGCATTTTAGTTTATGAAGGATGGAAAAAGTAGAGAAAATTATTCATAAAGGTGAAGTCACTATTTTAATTCAATCCATTCATATTTCTCATCCTTGATGTAATGTACATAGTTTTTATCAATTATAAGAATTCACTCTCCATTTGTCAAAGGCTAAATGTCACCGATTTATGAATAAACCAATATTCCAAAAAATTGTAAACCAAAAACTAAATTAGATTTTTTTGTAGATGTTTATAATGTCAAATAATTATATGATTCAATTTATGAAATAATAATTAGATTATATCAAGGTTAAATTTCAGTTACTAGTAGTTAACACTCAAAACATAATTATAGTTGATTATAAGGGTATTATTAGGGAGGCATGCCAAGGTATGTTGAAGGAGTGAAGGGTAGAGATGAATGTGAGGTATGTTTGGATGGAAGAATACAACAATCTAATGGGAATGAAGGAAAAGTATAGTTTGAAGGTAATACATGTAGAGATGGGAAAGTCTATAGTTAATATGATTATGTATACTTATCTATATCTCTACTTCGATCTATCAAAATATGTATGTACTTTGAGGACTATATATATTACTTACACAATGAAGATTCCATTTAATGGAAAATGCTCAGATATTCAAACAGGTATGACATGAACACATTGGACCAATTGGATTATAGCATGTGCCATAGATATTGTGGCAGACTTTTTTATTTTTAATTCTAGTCCATCTAAACTTGCCAAGGTAGGGTGCTCCACTATGGGGTTCTTGTTGAATGAACAAGTCAACTATGAGGGGGGTGAATCATTTGTAGCAAATTAAACCTTCAAAACCCTTAATAGTAATAGAACCACATGAATTAACTAAACCCTTATTCTGTTAATGTGATTAAACATGAAATGTAGATAACAAAAACTGAAATAACAACACCATACACAAGAGAAAACTATATTTACATGGAAAACCCAATGAGGGAAAAACCACAATGAGGATTACCTCGTGCAATACAAGTAATTGCAAAAATGATATAAGGGCTCACTGCTAGAATAGGACACACTATCTGAAAAGGCTCACAACTAGGGCTCACTACCACAAAAAAATACAATAAAATAGAAGAGAAATGTTACACAAAGAATACTTTATCAATGCAACAAGGAATCCACCATAATGCTCCAACAATCTCAAAGCCTTACATGAATGATTTCAGGTACCATCATCTCCTTCCTTCAAGAATCTAAAGCACTTTAAATTTGCACTGCTCTGATCAAATTCTCATCACACACATCACTTGCATCAATCTCACATCTATCTTGCTTCTCTCTTGATTCTCCCAACAAAACCACTCTTATTTATATCAACCTCATCCTCAAAATCTCTCTAAGGTCGACAACTATCTATTACACTTACAAATTCAAAATATTTCAACACGTAAACATTCCCACGATGGATAGGAATGAAGACAACCTATATAAATCCTTAATTAGGACCCAAATAGATCTGAACACACCTCAACACACTTTTACAAGCCTCGCATGTACCAACATCAACATAGTGTTAACACAAGTTCATCCAACACCTGTGCTAAACACCATCATCATTAAGTACACTCTTCATTAAATCAATCTAAAACTTCCAAAGAAAAAAATGCATTTGAACATGATTTAGAATAATACACGAGCAACTTAAGATTCATCAAAAACTTCATCCAAAATCACACCATACAAATACCTCAACTTAGAACAACTGGTAAAATTTATTTGCACATTGACAAATGAAATTCACTATGTATTACACCAAATCAAGTGAAATCTTGAATACAAAAAGATACAAGAATTAATATGCACAAATTAAAGCCAGATAGCAGAGAAAAATAAAGAAAATACATTTCTCCCAGGCCATAGAAAACGTCACTGAAAAAACTAGTTCACGCACTGGTGAAAATATATCGCTTTGTAGAATGATCCAAAACCCCAAATTCTAAATATAGAAACCTCTAAAAACTATGAAAAACATATCAAATCGGCATAGGAATAGGATCAAGATAGAAGAAATGTGGAGCAAAATATCATAGCACACTCTGAACACTTGTACAACACTGTTTACTTAGTTTAACAAAATTTCTCAAAAGCACTTGGAAACCAAGTACTAGAGACATCATCTCAGCTCATTAACTCATTCCAACTCATCTTCAAACAATGAAACAAAAAGATAGCTCTATGTACTCACAACACTTCCTTAGTATCCCAACTACACATGCACAACCTCCAACAACCTCTTTTCCTATTTTTCTCATTCTTCTCAATATCCTCGACATGCAACAACATTCCTTAACACATAGTTGACATCAATGATAACACCAGATAGTAGAATTCCCATTAACATCAATGAAAACACCTTCATAGTTGTAAAAATATCCCCCTTTCTCATTGATGGCAACACAAGATGTGAAAAACCATTAAAGACAATACAACAACTCTAAACACACTTTCATTTCCCCCCCTGAATGATTTGACAATATACAAAAATTTCTCTTGCACTTTTTCACATCATACTTTATCTCTCCCTTTGAAATCAATGGAAAAGAATAAAAGTTTTAAATTATTCTCCCCCTTTGACTGTATAGAACGAAAAACCTACTCTGAATACTCCCTCTTAGGAGTATAAATCAGCAACTAAATGACAACATGACACTACATACTCCCCTTGAGAGGTAGCCTCCAACATCAGTCCAGAAAAGAGATAGATCCATAGATCCACTTGACTGATGCACCTCCATATGCATCTAGTTTAATGAAGGAGAGGTAATAACCCACCACCTCTCTCGAAGATACTCAAAAGTATCCTTAGGAAGAGCCATAGTAAGTATTTCAACAATATGATCTTTTGTAGGAACATACTCAAGCTTTACTTCATTCTCCACAACCTTCTCTCTCAAAAAAGTGATACCTAATTGATATATTCTTTGTCCTTGAATGAATCACTAGATTCTTTGAAATTTTAATTGTACTTGTATTATCACAAAAGATAGAAATAGGTTCATCATACACTACTCTGATATCCTTCAATATCTATCTCATCCACATAACTTGTGTACAATAGGATGATGCAACAATATAATTAGCCTCTATAGTGGATAAGGAAATTGAATCTTTCTTCTTGCTCAACCATGACACCAATCTACATCCAAGAAAGAATGCACCACCACTTTTACTTTTCATGTAATCAACATGCAACCAAACCAATCTTCATCTATATAAGCACTTTATCTAAAATCAGTACCCTTAGGATACCACAAGCCATAATTTGGAGTGCCTCTTAAATATCTATATATCATCTTCACTATTGCAATATGTGTTTCTTTAGGATCTTCTTGAAATATAGCCACAAGACAAATTACATGCATGATATCTGGTCTACTAGTAGTTAGATGTAGTAGTCCACCAATGATAGATCTATATTTTCTCTGATTAGCCTCAGGTAAATCATCATTTTTTCTCAATTTACAACCAATCACCATAGGAGTGCATACTAATTTGGAGTCATTTATTCCAAAATTCTTCAACATCTCTTTGACATACTTAGACTATGAAATGAAATCCCTTTATGTATTTGATTGATTTGTAGCCCAAGGAAGAAATCCATCTCCCCAAATATTGGCATTTCAAACTCTGTCTACATCTCTTTAGCAATTTTTTTACACATAGCTTCATTTCCACCAAAGATACTATCATCCACATACACATCCACTATCAAGATTTTGTCTTCCTCAATTTTGAAGTAAATATTACTATATGTGGTGTCTTTACTGAATCCTTGTTGTATCAAATATCTTTCCAATATTATACACCAAGCTCTAGGACCTTACTTCAATCCATATAGTGCCTTATTCAATTTGCATACCATATCTAGAAGATCTGACAATTGAAATCCTTCATCTTGTTCCATGTAAACCTCTTCTTCCAATTCACCATTTAGAAAAGAAGAATTCACATCCAGCTGATAAACTTAAAGTATTTATGTTCTGGACATGCCAAAAACATTCTGATAGATTCCATCCTAGGCACAAGAGAAAATATCTCCTAAAAGTCTATTCCTTCCACTTATGAGCAACCCTTACACTAAATGCTTGCCTTGTTTCTTACCACTTCTCCATTCTCATTCAACTTGTTTTTGAATACCCACTTAGTTCCAATTATGTTCTTATTTTTTTGGTCAAGGAACCAATTCTCAAGTCTGATTCTTCTCTGTTGGCATAAGTTCCTCTTGTCTATAATGATTTGATCTTCGGAATGATTCTTCTATACATACTTAGGGGGTTCAGTGTAGGATCATGGGGGTCCAAACTAGGCCTTTAAGTGGCAATGAAAATTCAAAAAAATAGAGTTAGGAAACTTGACATAAAAGGGTATGTGTAGGATCCTCATGGAAAAAATAGGCCCTTAAGTGGCAAAAAAATCAGAAAAATCAGAGTTAGACAACTTGATGTAAAAATTTGAATAATTTATCTATATTATTTCAAAAACATGTAAGAATAGAATCTGTAGCAAATTTAATGTAGTTTCTAAACTACTAGGTTTGTTTAAAAAAGAAAAATCTATTTGGTGAAAATTTGAAATTTCAATGCAGTAGTACTTAAATTTCAGGGAAAAAATAAGAAGTAGGTGTCTGTCTGACCACCCTAACCACAATAAAATGATACTATTTTTTTATAAGATTTTAGATATAAGTATATTACTCATGTCCCGATGTGATGCATATTTTTTTGTAATTTTTTTCCAAGTAAACAATTAATTATGAATTTTTTATTACAATTTTTAAAAAATATAAAAAACTTGTATGTCTGACCACCTTAACTTTGTTAAAACTTCATGAAATTCAAATTTTATTTTTTTAATCCTATAGTATGCGAAGCATAGAATGTGATGTATGTTTTGGATTCAAAAAATGTGGTACCGTTTGAAAGCTATAGATTTTTTTCAATCAGTCTATCAATTAGGACATTAGTCATAATTTGAATAGAAAATGAATAATAATTACTTATTAAATTCAAAGTAAAGCATAATTTATATTGGTGGAAAGATGAGAATCTCCTTTAAAACAATTTTTGTTTCATCAATTTTGGGTAAAAAAAAGTCGTCAACCACATACCCATCATATTGCCACTTTTTGGCCCATCATGATCCTGCACATACCCAAAAATTTAAATAGGTTATTAACATAATTTGAAAAATATGTAAGAACAAAATTTGTAGCAAATTGAATGTAGTTTCTAGGCTACTAATCCTTTTTTGGAAAAACGTAAATTTGTTTTGTGAAAATTTTAAATTTCAATGCAGTTGTACTAAATTTTCAAGAAAAAGATAAGAAGTAGATGCATGTTTAGCCACCCTAAGTACAAAAAAAAATATATTTTTTCTAAATATTTCAATATAAGTAGAGGACACATGCCCAAATGTGCCAGATTGTTTTTTGTAATTTTTTTCCATGTAAATAATTAGTTATGATTGTTTTATTAGAAAATTTCTGAATTATTAGAATGTGTGTCTGGCCACCATAACTTGGTCAAAAATTTATGAAATTCAATTTTTTTAATCATATAGTATGCGAAGCATAGAATGTGATGCATCTTGTAGGTTAAAAAAATCTTAAGTAGTTTGAAATTTATAGAAGTTTTTCAATCAGCCTTTCAATCGGGACTTAAGTCGTAATGTACATAGAAAATCAATAATAATTATCTATTAAATTCAAAATAAGGTATAACTTATATTGGTGGAAAACTATGAATTTTTTCAATAAACCCTTTTCATTTCATGAAATCCGGATAAAAAAAGTTGTTAGCCAAAAGGGAAAACTCTGGAAAACTAAACAAATTTTATAATCATATTTTTTGGGTTGACTTTCTAGGTTAGGCAATCTCGAACCAAATCTTGAGCCAAATCCTGAGCCTACTGATTTTCTCAGAAAAAATGGATATTCGTTCAAAACGGATATCCATTACATAATGGATATCAATTACCTGTATTACTTATAATACATAATATTTAATATTACAATAAATACTAACATACTAATATATTATATATATTATATATTATGTATTATATAATATGTATTGTATTATTGTGAACCAAAATTCCCAACCTGCACAAACACAAGAGATAAACACTAAATTAGATCCAATGCAAGTTAATATCATGATTTCCTAAGGAATGCATTTAAATTGCAATGAAAAGGAAATGAAATGAAGAACATAAACACAAGTAAAAGATATTAAATCCTATTCAAATGCAATGAAAACTCTTGATCTCTTGGGGGAGTTGGTGCCAATTTGATGTGGAAATTGGCCCTTTCACAACTCCTCTACAAGATTTTTTGATTGATGACGAAGAGTGATCCACTTTGATGAAGATTGACGAGTGCTCCAAAATAAAATCTACATAACCTAGCTATAAACTCAATGATATGGATGGAGATTGCTATAGTTTTGAGTATAGTAAGTTTACTCAAGTTGTGGATGATAAATTGAGGAAAGAAACCTCTTATTTATAGAATGTTGAGATGGAGGAATGCCCAAAATGAAGCAATGTACGACTAATCCTCAACCAATGGCAAGGTGCCACTTGTCAAGATGAGAATGGTTGAGGGATGTGCACATTTTGATGGATGTGCCTATAAATGCAATTAGGTGATATTTGAAATTTGTGAAATGAGATGTAAGAGGGAAAAGGAATGTCTTAAATGTCACTTGGCTCAAGGAAAAAGGACTTATTAGGTGAAGTTAATGTCTTGTTGGAGGGACAAAGTCCACTTGGATTTTGAATTCAAATTTGAGGGAATATTCTCTATTTATGCCATGTTGAGAGAAAATAGAGATTTAATAAATGAATTAAATCTATTTTCATGTGCAAGTGGCAAAAGCTAGAGGATGGGACATGAAAGAAGATTAAATTAATCAAGGTTAATTAATTTAATAAGAGATTAGCAGATGTGAAAATTTTGACTTAGATTTATGGATTGATTTAAATCAAATATGAGAAGAATATGATTTCAAGATTAATTAAATAAAGATTTTTTATTTACTTAACTAAGGAGATGAATTTAGATTAAACTAAATAAGGTTTTAATTTATTTAATTTAACACATAGACTTTAGAGATTTACTCAAATAAAATGAATTATTTAATTAAATATGGACATAGGGTTAATTAGATCAGATACATTGATTTAATTAACAAGAAAAAATGACTTAATTAGATATGATGATTTATTTAATTAAGAGAGGAAAATTGATGAATTTAATCAAATAAAGGTATTCAATTAAATGGTTAGACCGAAGGATGATTTAGGAATCAAAATCAATTATGTCGTTATATTTTCCATGTCTACATTTTGCCCTCTTTGAAGCAATGTACTCATTACGTTGATTCAAAGAATAAGTTGTCTCCCTCAAAGCCACAATTGTGAAATTTTGAAATTTTCCCCAATGCTACCCCAGTGAAGGAAAAAATGCCATTATATTGCCCCATTGAGAGATCCAACAAAAACTTACATTTCTGGGTGATCTCGCGAAAAAAGAGGACAAGGTGTCGAACAGGTCTAGAAAGGCTCCAAGAGGTCCAAAAAATGAGGTAAAGCACAAAAAATAGTGCAAGATGGCCCTTGGATAGACAAAAATAGGATTGCAGGCCAAGACCTTGACAGGACAACCAAACAGGGTCAAAAAATCCTAATTTTCAAGCTTAAATAAGCCTCAAGGGGCCACTTCCAATTCATTTTCACACATAGCCTTTAGAGATTTTTGTGAATCTGAGCTTTGACACCCTGATGAGATGGAAAAATAATAGCTCCTATTGCATATCTTTGACTAAGTATAGATGTACCAATGACCTCCCAACATTAGACCATTGGTAAGTCATCCTGACTTGAGCTTCATTTTTCATTTAACATGCATATTTCATGCTTTCAAACTTAGGTTTCTATGTGTGGTTCCATATTGCACCACTCAAACTTTCAAAAAACACCACTCGGTGTTTAAAATGGACCACCATCGCAAGATGGACCACCACGGTGGAGTTTGGAGTTTGGGAACAAACTTCAAACTCTGACGCATTTGTGAAATGCAGCACTGGATTTCAAACTCTGGTGCCGAGGCGGATTTTAGAATTAGAGTTTTGGGCTTAACTGTACCGCTTTGGCAAAGTGCACGACCATAGTGAAGTTTGGGACTTTGAAGGTGCTAGCATCGCAGTTTGCAAATTTCAAATTGCAATTCCTTCACAAATTGCGACGTTGGGCTGGATTCTTGAACACTAAGATTAGCTCGGGATAATTTTTCCTTGATGATTTTAACATGATGAATTTTCTTGATTTAGGAGGTGGTGAGAGAGACTTATTATCATGAGCATAGGTCATGGGAGATTTTTGGCTACTTGCAGGATCTAACCGATAGAGAGCAGGAGCAACTACAAGAGATGGGGCTATGGTATATTGCTTATAGACCACCTATGCAGACCCATCTAGGCATGATGTTGGTGCTTGCCGAGAGATGAGATAGTGAGACCTCATCCTTCCATCTTCTGACCATGAGGCCACTGTTACTTTGGAGGACGTGTGGTTGATCGTTAGGTTGCTAATACATGGGTGATGAGTTATATATGATATGGATGTCGGATGAGAGGAATGCCATGGCATTATGGCCAAGGATGAGATTATGTTTTGCAAGGGTCAGATAGAGCTAGAGCGTCACCAGTTGCTCATGTCACCCTTTTGTGTAGTTATTGCTTCTATCATTTCAAGTCTTGTCGCTCCAAATCGGTGAGGCCAGTACTTCAATCCTAGTTAGGGGCTCTACTGGGAGTGGATGGTTTGTGATAGGCTACTACATTTCGCATGGAGTCTGGTTCTACTAGCCTCCCTCTACAAGGATCTTCATGAGTATGTGAATTTGGATGGCAGAGCACTTGGTATAGGGGTCATGCTCCTCCATGTATGGGCATGGGAGCATATCTTTGTTCTTTAGCCACAAGTTGTTCCAATGCCGATGGGGCCCGATAAGCCAGCATTCTGGCATTACAGAGGTGGTGTTTCTTTCACACACAGGGGAGCACGAGATTCCTCACTAGAGGAGGGTCCTTGATGATATGTAGGTTTTCACATGGCGCACCTACCTTGGTCAGCTTGGATGGATTGATGATGTTCAACAACTGTTCTTTGCTCATTAGGATCACTTGATGTAGGGGTTGTTGGAAAACATGCATCAATCTTACTGGCATGTAAACTCCTAAAAGGGAAGAGTAGGTGAGATCCTCTGGAAGTCTTACTGACTAGCAGTTGTATTCTAATCATTTGAAGTGATCGGGTCGCCGAGACTTTGATTCTGTCTTGCTAACGGTTTGGTTCCTAGTGGTTATCAGGGAGACTCATGGCGACATAAGTCATCGGAAAGAGGAATGAACTTTCAGAATGACTCATTCTGATAGAGTATGTCTCGCTGAGGTTTTACACATAGGTGACGAATGACATCGGGGAGACTCTTGGCTGACAGGTTTGCATTTGGTAAGAACTCTTGCCGATGGATGTGGTCTCACTGACAGGCTAGTGCATTTTATATGACCTCTTGGCAATAGGTTTCACTCTCTGACTGTTTTGTGCTCAGTATGATGTCTCACCAATAGCGATGGTCTCGCCGATAGAGCTACATGAGTTGAACATCGGTGTGAAGTCTTAGCGATAAGGTTTCTCTCACTGACAGGCAGGTGCTTTCGGTGAGAACTCTTGTCGATAGCACTTGTCTCATCGATAGATCTGCACAAGATGGATTTGTGTTCGGTATGGCCTCTCGCTGATAGCGATGGTTTGGTTGATGGCTTTGTGGTGGATATCAATGTGATGTCTTAGTGATAGAGTGAGTTTGGGTGACAGGTTTGAACTCGATATGAATCTTTTTGATGGTGATGACTTTGGCCGTTAAAGATAGTCAGGCATTGTGGCATCAGGGAGACACGGCCTAGTGTCTCACCGACATGCGATACTATTTGAATGCCTTGACCGAATGTCTATCCTATGTGGTTTTTTTTTACCAATTAGAGAAGCGGAATGTGAACCACTAGCAGTTGGACTGTTGCGACTGTTCATGTGAGGAAGATCAACAGATCATGAAAGACATGGATATACTCTGTAATTGAAGAAGATGAACAGTTCGATGTGTGATCAATGTGTATAATTTCAATTTAGAGAGCATTGTAACTAGGATGTTATGTACAAGGCTGATCAAGGAAATGTTGCTGCTATAAATTGACATCAGAAAGTTAAGTTTGAACTCTGTATGTAATTTTTTGTTTACTATAATACAAAGAGGATTTTCTTGGTGTGGTGGGTTTTTCTCCTGTAAGGGTTTTCCCATGTAAATCTGGTGTCCAAATTGTGTATGTTCATTTCTCTGTTTCTATTAATCCTTTCAAGTGTAAATTAATGAACTGTAATTGTAAAATTTAAAGTCACCTTTGCATTCTTCCTTGATATTTTTATGTTAGGAGAGTTTGTTCTGCACCTAAGATTTCCTTACAAGTGCTATCAGAGCCTAGCCAATTGTGTTATCCTTGTGGGTATGTTGGGTTTTTTTGTTTCAATTCTATTCAGTGGGAGTCTTATAGAAGTCTGGTATTTTGAATTACAGATTAGGATGGCAAGCACATCAAGAAAGATTGAAATTGAGAAATTCAATGGCAGTAATTTTGAGTTGTGGAAAATTAAAATGGAAGATCTGTTGGTTGATCGTGATCTTTGGCTTGTTGTTTCTGGAACGAAGCCTATAGGCATGAAGCAAGAGGATTGGGACCTTGCAGATCAAAAATCAAAGGGGCTGATAAGGCTCTATTTAGCAAACTCTATTCTTTTGAATGTTCATGAATAAAATACTGCATCTTCTTTGTGGAAGAGATTGGGAGCTATTTATCAGGGCAAGTCCTTAGTGAATAAGTTGTTCTTGAGGAAGAAGTTGTACTCTTTGAAAATGCAGGAAGGAGCGTCTGTTGATGATCACTTGAATGCTTTCAACATGTTGATTTCTTAGTTGGCATCTGTGGGTGTGAAGATTGATGAAGATCATTGTATGTTGTTATTATGTTCTTTGCTAGATTCTTGGGATCACTTGGTGATGGCTATTGGGAGTATGACATCCACTTTTAAGATGGAAGATGTTGTTGCTTCTTTTTAGTCAGAAGAAATGAGAAGAAAATCTTCTGAGATGGCGAAGGAGGCTCTTGTTGTTAGATGTAGATCAAAAGAAAAAGGCAATAAGAAGGAAAAGAAGTCCAAATCCAAATCAGAGGGGACATCAAAGTCTCCTTGCAAGAAGTCCTAGGTGAAGTGCTGGAATTGTGGGCAACCTGGTCATGCCCAAAAGGATTATAAAGAAGAGAAAAAGGAGAAAAAGTATTCTTCCAACAATGATTCTTCTCAGAGTGATGCATACACTTTCATTGTATCCTTGGCAACTTAGGCATCAAATGATGTCTGGTTGATTGATTCTGGAGCATCTTTCCACATGACATCTCATAGAGACTAGTTCACTAAGTATGAAAAATATGATGGTGGAAGGGTGTATTTGGAAAGCGATTCATCTTTGGAAATAGTTGGTCGTGGAAGATTCAAAATTCAATTCTGTGATGGAAGAGTGAAGGAAATCAATGATGTAATGCACATACCAGGTTTGGCTCAAAATTTACTTTCTGTTAGTAAGCTGAATGATATTGGAATGCAAGTCACATTCTCTGGAAATGGCTGCAAGATGAATAGAGGCTCAATGGTGCTAGCTAGGGGTGCTCATATTTGTACCTTGTATAAGCTAGATGCACATGTTGTGCAATGTAATAGTGTCTCTATAAAGTCACAGAAAGCTACTCATGGAGGAAAAGAGGAAAAAGTTCCTGATAGTGCAAAATCTATGGAAGTTAAACTTCCATCAAAAAAGACTATGCTCTGGCATCATAGGCTAGGCCACATTGGTGAAAAAGGTTTAAAAACCTTGAAGAATAAAAACCTGGTTGAAGGGCTTGATGATTGTAACATCAAATTCGAGTTTTGTGAACATTGTATATATGGTAAACAACACTGTGTTTCATTTTACTCTAGTCCTCACAAATCTTCTGATTTACTTGATTA
This sequence comes from Sequoia sempervirens, assembly GCA_007258455.2. Taxonomy (NCBI): domain Eukaryota; kingdom Viridiplantae; phylum Streptophyta; class Pinopsida; order Cupressales; family Cupressaceae; genus Sequoia; species Sequoia sempervirens. The sequence goes on from VDFB02105785.1 coordinate 108,772,073, forward strand.
CATACATTCTGATGTTTTTGGTGGACAGTAAATGTTCCTTCTTTATCTAAATCAAGATATTATGTATCATTCATTGATGACTATTCAAGAAGGGCATTTGTTTATTTTTTAAAAGTAAAGCAAAAGTGTTCAGTCATTTTAAGGAATTTAAAAACCTTGTGGAAAATTAGACTGGAAGAAAAATAAAATGTTTAAGGACTGACAATGGTGGTGAGTTTTGTTCTGATGAGTTCGAGAGGTATTGTAAAGATCATGGGATTAAAAGACATAAAACTACACCCTACACTCCGCAGCAAAATGGAGTTGCAGAAAGGTTCAACAGGACAGTGATGGAAAGAGCACGAAGTATGCTGAATAGTGCTAGCTTGGATGAGAAGTTTTAGGCTGAGGTAGTTGCAACAACATGTTACTTAATAAACCGTTCACCTAATTCTTCTCTTGTTGAGAAAACATCTTTGGAAGCATGGTCTGGAAAGAATCCCTCTCTGAGACATATTCATGTCTTTGGCTGTGAGGCATATGCATATGTGTTGAATGACAAAAGATCTAAATTGGAAAACAAGGTTGTTAAATGTATTTTTATTGGTTATGGTGCTAGCATAAAAGGATACAAGCTTTGGAATCTTGATACAGAGAAGGTTCTATACAATAGAAGTGTTATTTTTCGAGAGCTGAAGCCATCTACTTTGGATATGTAGTCAGAGACAAAATCAGAAGATAAAAATGATGTAGTTGAAATTCCTCCGACACTAGATAAAGAGGAATTCAAAATTCAAAATGTACCTGAAACTAAGGAGAGCTCAAGTAGTTCTGAGAGTTGTGAAGAAGAAGATCAACCTCAGGCTCAACCTGTGAGGAGGTCAACACGTGAAAGAAAGCAACCTGATAGGTATGGGTTTTCTTTGATATATTCTACTTGTGCCTATGATTTAATTTCTAGCATTAATGAGCCTAGGACTCTGAAAGAGGCATTTAGAATGTCTAATTCAAACTCTTGGTTGGAAGCCATGAATGAAGAAATGGTATCATTAGAAAAGAATGATACTTGGAGTTTGGTGCCCTTGCCTGAAGGCAGAAAAGTTGTTGGCTACAAATGGGTATTTAAAAAGAAAATAGGTCTGGATGGCAGTGTGGAAAAGTATAAGGCAAGGTTGGTTGTGAAGGGATATTCCCAGGTAGAGGGAATTGATTATGGAGAAATTTTTTCTCCTGTAGCTAAGCTGGCATCTATCAGATTTCTTTTGTCACTTGCAGCAGCATATGACTTAGAGATTGAACAGATGGATGTGAAGACAAAATTTCTTCATGGTGACCTTGAAGAAGAAATTTATATGTCCCAGCTGAGCACTTTGTGGAAAAAGGTAAAGAAAAATTGGTTTGCAAGTTGAAAAAATCTTTGTATGGATTAAAAAAATCTCCTAGAATGTGGTACCAGAAGTTTGACATGTTTGTTTTGTCATTGGGATTTGTAAGATCAAAATCTGATCATTGTGTGTACTACAAAGCTAAGAATGATCGTGTTCTTATTATTGCTCTCTATGTTGATGATATGTTGTTCATAGGCAATAGTAAGTTAATGATTTATGATCTAAAATATCAACTATCTGCAAAGTTCGAAATGAAAGATCTTGGTGTAGCCAGGTATATTCTGGGAATGGAAATCACCAGGGACAGGAAAAGTAGAAAACTTTGGCTTAGTCAGAGTAAGTATATTAATATTGTTCTGGAGAGATTTTGTATGAATGATTGCAAGCAGTTAGTTGTTCCAGTCTTGCAAGGAATGAAGCTATCTGTTGAAGACTGTCCAAAATATCCTATTGAGATAGAGGACATGACCAAAGTGCCTTATGCTAGTGTAGTTGGCAGTTTAATGTATGCAATGGTCTATACAAGGCCAGACATTTCCCAGGCAGTGGGAGTACTTAGTCGTTGTATGGAAAATCTTGGAAGGACACATTGGGATGTTGTGAAAAGAGTGTTTAGATATCTGAAGGGAACTTCAGAATATGCTTTGTGTTACCATGGAAATTTGGTTGAATCACAGAGGACTCTCGGCATTCGAGGCTATGTGGATTTTGATTGGGCAGGGGACATTAATAGCAGAAGATCCACCATTGGATATATTTTCATGATGAATGGTGGTGCAGTTAGTTGGATAAGTAAGTGGCAGGCTGTAGTTGCTTTTTCCACTATATAGGTAGAATACATGGCAGCAACACACACCTGTAAAGAAGAAATTTGGTTAGAATTTTTGTGTTCTAACATTGGGTTTGATGCAAGGAAAATTACACATTACTGTGACAGTCAGAGTGCTATTTGTTTGGAAAAAAATCTTACTTTCCATGCCAGGACAAAACATATTGATGTGCAATATCATTTTATACGAGATATGGTGGAGGATGGAAAGGTCTCTTTAGAAAGAGTGGATACTTTGGAAAATGTTGCAGATGCATTGATGAAACCAGTGAGCACAGACAAGTTCAGGTGGTGTGCCAGTTCGATGGGCCTTAGTGACCATGAATTTTAGTAGTTTTGTTGTGCTCTGGAGGTGTCAATAAGATCTTTTTCAAGTGGGAGATTGTTGGAAAACATGCCTCAATATTACTGGCATGTAAACTCTTGAAAGAGAAAAGTCGGTGAGACCCTCTAGAAGTCTTACCGACTAGCAGCTATATTCTAATCATTTGAAGTGCTCGGGTTGGCGAGACTTTGATTCTATCTTGCTGACGGTTTGGTTCCTAGTGGTTATCGGGGAGACTCATGGCGACAGAAGTCATCGAGGAGATGCATGAACTTTCAAAATGACTCATTCTGACAGAGTATGTCTCGCTGAGGTTTTACACATAGGCGACGTATGCATTTGGTAAGAACTCTTGCCAATGGATGTGGTCTTGCTGACAAGCTGGTGCATTCGATATGACCTCTTGGTGATAGTGTTTCTCTCTCTGACTATTAAGTGCTCGGTATGATGTCTTGCCAATAGCGATGGTCTCACCAATAGAGCTACATGAGTTGAACATCGGTGTGAAGTCTTAGTGATAAGGTTTCTTTTGCCAACAAGCAGGTGATTTCGGTGAGAACTCTTGCCGATAGCACTTGTCTCGCCGATAGATCTGAACAAGATGGATTTGTGTTTGGTATGGCCTTTTGCCGATAGCGATGGTCTGGCTGATGGATCTACGGTGGATATCGATGTGATGTCTTAGGGATAAAGTGAGTCTGGGTGACATGTTTGAACTCGATATGACACTTGCCAATGGTGGTGACTCTGGTTGATAAAGATAGTTGGGCATTGTGGCATCGGGGAGACACGGCCTAGTGTCTCACTGACATGCGATACTGTTTGAACACCTTGATTGAATGTCTATCCTACGTGGTTTGTTTTCGACCAATCAGAGAAGCAGAATGTGAACCGCTAGCAGTTGGACTATTGTGACTGTTCCTATGAGGAAGATCAATAGACCATGAACGACATGGATATACTCTGTAATTGAAGAAGGTGAATAGTTCGATGTGTGATCAGTGTGTATGAATTCAATTCATAGACCATTGTAACTGGGATGTTCTATACAAGGTTGATCAAGGAAATGTTGCTGCTGTAAATTGACATCAGAAAGTTAAGTCTGAACTCTGTATGTAATTTTTTCTTTCTTGTAATACAAAGAGGCTTTTCTTGGTGTGGTGGGTTTTTCTCCCGTAAGGGTTTTCCCACGTAAATCTGGTGTCCAAATTGTGTATGTTGATTTCTCTGTTTCTGTTAATCCTTTCAAGTGTATCTTAATGAGTTGTAATTGTAAAATTTAAAGTCACCTCTGCATTCTTCCCTGAGGTTTTGACATTAGGAGAGTTTTTTCTGCACCTAAGCTTTCCTTATAGGGGCGATAACACACTATGATAGAGATGTATCTGCTAGGGAGAGTCCAATGCAAGTTTTGTGAGGCATAGGAAAAACTAGATGATGGCTATGTTGCCTTGTATTCCAGGATAGTGTCGTAGAGTGCATGGGGGTGGTACATTCCTACCTCTGAGGCAGTGGACAATTTTAGGCAGCTAGTGGCCCAACCATGGGTACATGATTAGGGAGTTTCTGATCTAGGGACCACACAGGCCTATCGTGATTGGTTTAGACTAGCGTTGATACTTACAGTCCCAGATACACCATCCGCTCGATGAAGAGCGAGGGGAAGGGGGGGTAGGACGAGAGTGGGGAGAGGGTAGTACCCCAACAGGTCAACCAACACAAGATCAACTAGTTAGGGATCTGACTCATTAGCCCCATGTGGATGTCATTATGCAAGACCAAAATTGTGGGTAGGATAGGCATCAGGATCAGGTTACCACACCACCACGAGATGGAGGTGAGGATCAACCTCATGTGTAGCCTCTGCTAGTACAGCCAACAGGACAATCATATCCCCGGGATGGACAGATTTTATAGCTGTAGGCCCAGATTTAGGTTTTGATGGTAGAGAGGGATCAGGTCATTTTGAAGAGGTAGGACACAAAGCTATAGGCAGCCACAGAGATGGGCCGGAGATAGTAGTTAGATATCATGGTTGCCTTGTCCTCTCGTAACACAGTGTCACTTTGCTCATACAGGGAGGCTATCCATAAGGCAGATTATTATCGAATACATTATCATCAGGCTGTATCAAGAGCATACCGAGCTCTTGATTTTTCATAGAAGACCAGTCACAAACCTAAAGAGGGCCATGGTGATAGAGGTTGTGGCGAGGGTAGCAGCCAAGATGGTTAGGCTTCCTTTGATCAAGATATTTTTCTTTTGTGCCCTATGGGCTCATTTTTGATAGCTCCATGTGCCTTTGTACTTATTCACATACACATGTACAGTGATTTGATTATTATTTTGTACTATGAAAGTATATTTATGATATATGAGATGATGATTTTGATGTGATATGCTATGTCCTATTTTATGCATTATGGATGTTCTTATTTCTATATGTGATGCAATGATGTTATGGTATTACGATGTATGTGATGGATATACTATGTATGGATGCATTTCTTTTTTTGATATCTTTATGATGATGTATGCATTATGCGATGATTATGTGGCTAACAGATCGATATTATACCCCTAATGTATAATGCCATATGATATGCATTTGTGATGATCATGTATATAATGGATGTTTTTATGAGATGTTCTATATGATATGTGATATGGATGGATGATGGATGATATGCATGTTTATGATGATGTATTTCTTATATGATTTATACAATGGATGGATGATTATGTAAATTCTTATACTTTATGCTTATAATGACCTATTTATGTGATGTGATGGTGGTTATATGATTATGCAATGGATGATGCGATGGATTATTTATGTTTCATGTGATTATGTAATAGATTTTTATATGCAATGTGCATGTAATGTTATGATTATGAGATTCTTAGAATAATAAATCTATATTATATGCTTATGAGTTGATCAATGTTTTCTATATTATATGCATTGTGCTAAGGATTTTTGGATGCAGGATGAATGTATTCTTAGTAATAAATGATGATTAATTATCATAGTACCCTGTTAGCATGAAAAGCAAGAAGAAATGGAAGAAATAAGAGATTCCAACAATACATGAGATGATGACGATTTTCTTGGAAAGGAGTTAGGATTTTCAAAGGGATAATTACCTTATGTTTGATAGCACACACAAATACAATGCATCAAGGTATTAAGAACCAAGATGGCATTGTATTTAGTGCGATGGACTTCGAATCGACCATCAGATAGGAGTATCCTTGTTCATACCTAACATACAAAAGCCTTACTAGGATGCACTTTAGGTATTTCACACATCTTAGACCAAAACATTGGAAGGAAAGCCTTCCTATGTGGTCAACAAGATATCTAAAGCACCCTCCATACATACCTAATAAAGCAATTATTCACCAAGTTATATTACAAGAAAGTCCAACAAGCACAACAGACAAAAAGATAATGAACGATGCCCCATTCCTATCTCTCTAAATCCATTTGTTTGGACATCATCAAGAGGTCATTGGAACAAACGCAAATAAAATAAATCAAAAATATAAAGATGAAGTAATCAAACAACCTAATGTTCTTCAATACCGTTAGCCAAGACTAAACTACGATGATGCCTGATGTTGATCTCCATTGTAGGAAGGATGCATCCTAGGACATGATGATATTAGATGATTTTTGATATGGGACTGATTGGATGATAGGATATTGACATGAAGAGATGACCAGCTTGCTTACGTACCAATCTAGACTTGAGAATTTGACGTTTTGAGTTTCACTTTCGATCTGCTAGACTTGCTTCCGATTGTTTCACCAAAGGTTGAGGATGATGATTGATTTATTATGAGTGATGCTTATTGTGGGTGAGACTGAGATGAGATGTATGGATTTTTCAAATATTTGGATGTTTTTAGAGTTTTTAAAAAAAATGTTTTGAGGTTGTTTTTGGTTTTTCTTGAGGTTTTACAAATGTTTTGATTTTCGATTTTCCAATGTTTTGGGGTTTTATGAGATTTTGACCAAGAGACTAACCTAAAGACCTATCTTGGGGGCCTCGAGGGCTGATAAAAAGATTAGCCTTGCCTATGTTATACATGCAGAGACCACGTAGTTCAACTAAAAATTTAACCGATTTACAGATGAAGATATGCATGATGAAATGTCAGTTTATTATGACGAACTCCTAAAGGATTGACCTAAGTGTCTCGGGGGATGATCAAAGATCAACCTTGCCTACGTTCAAGGCTTAGAGACCCGTAGTTCGACAAGACGACTTTGTTTTTTGACTTTTTGACCTATTTTTGGATTTTGATATGTTTTTAATGTTTTTGGATTTTATAATTTTGTGAATGTTTTTGGATTTTATGATTTTGCGAACCTCAACAATATAAATGAATTTGATCTAATGAGAACATGCCCCCAACATGATGCAATAGTCTACTCCAATAAAGGCAGGACAAAATGACCTTGGGAATGGGCTGAGTAGTACTAGGAGGGATCATGATATGAACACAGGACCAAGATATGATGCAGATACAAATAGATGATGGATGGAGATATGGAATGCGATGGGTGATAGAAGCTTGATGGATGGAAATGTAGAACAAGTCATGAAGATCCTAGTGGATGGAAAGTGCTTATTTACACAAGGTTCTTGTTTGCTAGGTTTTCACCAAGGTACTTGCCCAAAGTGCCACCGAAGTGGTTTTCACTAGAGGACGATTTTTTTCTTTACTATTTTTTTTTTGTTTCATTTTCTGATTTTTTTGGATTTTTTGCTTTTTTTATTTTTTTGTTATCACCAAGACGTCTGTTTGCCAAGTTTTCACCAAGGTAACTTTTTTTCAAGACATTTTCTGAATTTTTTGGATTTTTTGGTTCTGTACCATGAAAGATTAGGCATAAAACTTTTTAAGATGGGAGTTGTTCATGGGCTCCTTCAGAGGTTCCCCTCTAGGTGTTGATAATTGATTTTCCCCTGGCTTGTAGCTTATTGTGATAAAAAATGGTCCCAACCAGTTGGGTTAAAATTTTCCTTTATTGTTTATGTTTGGGATGTTCTTCTGATTCTCCTTTATTACTAGTTCTCCAACTTGGAAAGTCCTGCTTCTGATCTTCTTGTTATAACTCATCTCGAGTCTGTTCTGATAGAATTGCAAATGATTCAATGCTTCTATACATCATTCATCCAATAGCTTTAGCTTGTTCAGTCTTGATACTCAGTATTCCTCATTTGTGATAATATTTTGCAGTGATATTCTTAGTGACAGGAGCTCGATCTCAATGGGCAATATTGCTTCTGATCTGTAGACCAAGGATAATGGGGTGGCACCGGTGGGGTGTACGGATGCTAATTCGATAGGCCCAGAGGGTGGGATTGAGTTGCAGATGCTAGTCACAACCAATGTCATTGACTATCTTCTTGATGATTTTTAAAATGATTTTATTGGTGGCTTCTTCTTGGCCATTTCCTTGGGGATAATATGGGGTGGAGAAGTGATGTTGGATTTTGAAATTTTAGTAAAGGTCGTAGACATCCTAATTTTTGAATGGTGTCCCATTATTAGAGATAGTTTAGGATGAACTTTGATATCTACTTCCTAGTTATGTAGGTCATTGGTATGGCTTCCACCCACTTGGTGAAATACTCAGTGGTAGTTATGATGAACTTGTGGCCACTGGATGAGGTGGGAGTGATTTTCCCAATGAGATCAAGCCCCCACTGTGAAAAGGGCCATGGTTTAATGATGGGATGGAGCTATTGAGCGAGAGCATGGATGAGGTCCCCATGTTGTTGATATTGTAGACACCTTCTGATGTAGTCATGTGGCTCTTTCTCCATAGTGGGACAATAATACCATGTCCTCAGTAGTTTCTTGGCCAAGGTCATTCCACTTGAGTGTGAGCCACAAATCTCATTATGTACCTCAGTTAAAGCAGTCAAGGCTTTGTCAGTATTGAGGTAGTGTAATAAGGTTCCCTCTATGCTTCTACGGTATAAGGTATTTCCTAGGATGACAAACCTAAAGTATTTTTTAACAAAAGTTATTTTTAAGCTCGAGGGTAAGTCAGTAGGTAGGACCCCTATTTGTAGGTAGGTATAAATGTCATGGTACTAGGGATCATCAGGACCAACTATTTCACACACAAATTATGAATCAGGTACCTCGAATGCAGGCATGAGAAGCTGCTCTACCAAGAATTCATGTTTTAGGACGTTGCGAGAGATTTCTAGTAAGGATATGTTTGTTGCAATGGCATCTGTTGGTCTATTGTTGGATCTAGGTATTTGCTCAAATGTGATCTCAATGAAGGATTCCTTGAGAGTCTCCACCAACATTTTTGTATTTAGTGAGCTTATCATCCTTAGTATGGTATTCACCATTCACTTGATTTATTATCAACTATGAGTCTCCATATACTTTGAGGGCCATGATGTGCCACTGCACTTCTATTCTGAGACCTATGGTTAAAACCTCGTATTCTGCAATATTGTTGGTGTAGGGGAATGCTAGTTTGTAGGATTTGGGAATATAATCCCCTTTGGGGGTGATGAAGAAATCATTGGCTCCTAATCCATGTTGCGTGTATGAGCCATCAAAGTAGAGTTTCTAGTGATTGACTATGCTAAGGTTGAAGATGGATTCATCTTGAAACTCTAATATAAGTGGATTTTTTAAATAGATTGGTGCTTATGCAAGCTGATCTGCTATGACTTGGCCTTTGATTGCTTTCTACTCCACATATTCAATTTCATACCCTGATAGTGTCATGACCCATTTGGCCATTCTTTTGGTAAGCATTTCTTTTGACAATAAGTACTTGAGAGGGTTGATTTTGGTGATGAGTTTTATTTTGTGTGCCAACATGTAATGTCTAAAATTATGTGAAGCAAACACTATTGCTAGACATGATTTTTCAATGAATGAGTAGTTGAACTCATGCCCAACCATTGTTTTGCTGATATAATAGAAGGCCATTTCTGTCCCATTTTTGTTGTGCTGAGCTAGAAGAGCATTGAGGGTTGTTGTTGTTGTTGACACATAGAGAATTAATTGCTTTCTTGGGATCGGTGGCATGAGGACCAGCGGTGTGAGCAGATATTCTTTGATCTTATTGAAGGATTCCTCACACTTGTCATCCCACTTGTATGCTACTCCCTTGTAAAGTAGGTGAGAATAAGGGATTTGTTTATCCACCAGTTGTGCTATGAATCTTTGGATGGACTGAAGCCTGCCTTGGAGGCCTCTCAATTGTTTCAATGTTTTGGGTGCTTCCATCTCAAGGATTGCTTTTACCTTAGCTGGGTCTATCTCAATACCTCTCATTGATACTATGTATCCTAACAAATTTCTTGATTGTACATTGAAGACACACTTCTTTGGATTTAATAGGACCTTGTATTCCTCCACCCTGTCAAAAATGGTACTTTAGGTTGTTATGTGATCCTTCCTCTTTCTGGATTTGGCTTGTATGTCATCGACAGTTTTATGGATCATGTCATGGAAGATTAATGTCATAGCTCTTTGGTATGTTGCTCTTGCATTCTTCAATCCAAATGGCATCATATTCCAGCAGTAAGTCCCCCATGGACAAGTGAAGGCCATTTTGTGTTGGTCTTCTTTAGCAATCATTATTTGGTTGTATCCTGAGAAACTGTCCATTAGAGAAAGCATTTTGTGTCCTATTGTCATGTTTACAATCATGTCAATGTTGGGCAATGGGAAATCATCTTTTGGACATGCTTTGTTTAAGTCCCTAAAATCTATGTAGATTTAGATGCTCCCATTAGGTTTTGAGATAGGAACCAAGTTTGACACCCATTCTGGATAGTCAATTGATCGTATGAATCATGCACCCAATAGCTTCTTTAGTTCCATTTTAACTAGCAAGACGATCTATGGGTGCATTTTCCTGAGCTTTTGTCTAATGGGCTTTGCTTCAGGATATACTGCTAGATGATGAACTACAATTTCTAGATCGAGCCCTGGCATGTCTACATAGCTCCATGCAAAATTAACTTGTCTCTCTCAAGAAGGCTGCTAGGAGCTCTTGTTCCTCCTATAGTAATGATTTTGCATAGAATGTGATGTATGGGGTCTGCTTTGTTCCTAGGTTGACTGGATTGCATTTTTTGGCTAGGACTGTTGATTTTTCCTAATGAAGAGCTTTGAAAGGAAGATTGAATCTCCCATCCTCAGGTGCCTTGGAGAGGTTTCACCTTTCGATGCATCCTTTTTTTGGATCAAAGAGTGCCACAGTGTTTTCACTCAAGGACCTAGAGATTATTCTCAGTTTTTCACTTTTGCGACTGAGGGATTCAATCATTTCCCCATAGTAGGCATGTGTATCTAGCTCGATGATAAATCCTACTTTATGATCCCCATAAGGAATATTATCTTGCAGTCCCATGAATTCTGAGAGTGCCTCATCATTTTTGAATGTGTCAAGAATTGGTGGTCCTCGTTGGTCGTAATTGATGATTTGTGGGTAGACTAAATGGATTTCGTGGTTTTGGTTTTTAGACTCATAGGATAAGGTACTAATCATAAGGAGTGAGGATTTCTCAAAAGTAATTGGTATGTCAGTTATGGTATCTTCCTCATCATCGCTACTACTACAAACATTAGTTATGTCAAAAGTGAAATTATCTATGATGTGACCAATGGATACAGGTAAGCGAAGTTCAGCTATTGTTGGTTCACTGGGAGTCTTGACTGCTTTAACTAGGGGACCTCATGCACATTTGGTTATACTCAGAGGGGTACATTTGAGGCCAAGATTTCCCATTCACGTCTCAAGAATGACGGGTATTATAAGCCCGTTGTCATTTTATCCCAGTTTTTGGTTTCTATCATAGCCCATTGTGAGCATCATTTGCAAACCTTTGCTTCTATCATCCATTGGTAGATTAGTTGTTGGTCTATTATCATGGCATAGGAGATGAGATGGGTCCTCCTCTATGACTTCTTGGCCAAAATCTCCCCAACTTCTAAAGTTGGGATATTCTTCAAGGGATGTGTGAGATGTGGATGCTTCATTTGATTATAGACATCCTCGTGATCTAGGAGATTGTGGTAACTCTCCTACCAAAAAATAATTTTTGGGAATTGTATAGCTTCCAAAACCATTGTCCTGGATGATGAATTTGATATTGGAGATGGTGGGGATCACTGGATTAGCAGGTGTCTTTGTCCTAGATGTGGAAGTGAGAGTGGTTGGATCAATGTACGGTGTTGATGGGCCTTCATCATTTTTAGGCACTTGAGGAATTTTGTAGCATTTTTCCTCTAGGTTCTTGTAGTAAGAGAATGGTTTAGGATCTCCATGGATGGTGATCTCTTTTCCTTCTTATGCGAACTTGACACATTGATGAAAGGTTGATGCTATTGCTTGCATTGTGTGGATCCATGGACATCCTAGGAGAATGCTATAAGGCAAGTAGAGGTCCAAGACCTGATAGGTTGTTTCCATGATAGCTGGCCCTACTTGAATAGGGATTTTAATTGTGCCTTGGGACACTCTTTCTTGATCATCATATGCTCTGACTATAATACCTTTTCCTTTGTCGATGGAATCCTTTAAGATTTTGAGGTTCTTAATGAGCTTGAGGGAACAAATATTCAAACCTGCACCTCCATCCACCAAGAATCGCTTGACTTATTTTTATGTACGAGGACCTCTAAATGGAGTGGATGGTTGTGAGATGGTTCAACGGGAAAGTCTTGATCGGAGAATGTAAGGAGGTTTGGAGTGATGATGTTTCTGACCATAGCTAGGAATTGTTCCACATCAAGATCTATAGGGATAGTGGATGAATCCAATGCTTCCTCAAGGATTTTCTTGTAGGTGGATGATATTTTTAACAACTCCATGATGGAGATTTGTGTTAGGGTTCTTTTCAGTTGATCAAGGACATTATAACCATTGGGAACAGATCTAGGGTTGGGTGCGGGTGATCTGTTTGGCTGAGATGACCCTGCAATGGTAAATTTTCTACCTCTTATGGGACTCCACAATCAGAATGGGCTCCTTTGATAGTGATGGTAGCACAATAATCATCTAGGGATGTGATGACATGGTTGTACACATGATTCACATTCTTGAAAATACATTTCCCCTTATCAGTGTTATTATTCCCATTGTTATTATGGTTAGGCATTGGATTCGTGTATATTTTGAGGTTCTAATTTCCTGTTGGTTGTTTCGCATTTATGATCCTTTGATCAATATGGTCTTGGATTAGGTTCTTTAACCTCATTGAACTATTAGTGGTGTGCCCTTTGATTTTGTGGAAGTCACAGAGCTGATTTTTGTTGTTCCAAGGAGGTTTAACATTAGGTTCTTGGTAGTTGTCATAAGTATAAGCTTTGATGAGGTTTCAATTTATTAGTTTCTTCATGATGACCCTGAGTGGTTCCCCAAGGGAAGTGTACTTTCACTTGGGGGAGTTCTTGTTTCATTGGGGTGGTTCCCTTTGATCGTTGACATTATTGATTGCTTGATTGTTTGGTTGTTGTGTTGTTATGTTAGCTTGATGGTTTTTTTTATGATGGTTTTGGATTTGTTGTTGCGGTGTGGGTTTGTTTTTTCGAGGGGCACTGATGATAAATTTGGCATCGATGACACCATCATTAGTAATATTTTTATTTTTTTCCCAAGTGTGAGGTTTTTCATTGTAACTAGTGGATGGGAAATTGTTATGTTGTTCAAGATATGTAGTTGACCCTCTAGGTTGTGTCCTAAGAGCTCGTTTGATGTTGAGTGCCTTGGAAATCAACTGGTCATACGTAGTGATACCTTGGACTTTGATATGGAATGCCAAGGTTCCGTTGAGGTTAGATATGATAGTGTACACTTGTTGTTCCTCAGGAATGACCCATTTTCTTTGATTGGCCTTGGATCTCCATCATTGAAGGAATGAAGTGAATGATTCATTCTTCCCTTATTGCAGAGCTGATAGTTCCTCTAGGCTAACATCTATAGCGATATTGCATGGGTAGTTTTTGATGAATGCGTCTATGATTTCTTGAAATGTTTTAATGCTTGTAGGTAGGCGAGAGAACCATTCCATGGTGTGGACAACAAAACTCCTAGGAAATAGCTGCATCAGATAGGTATTTTCATACGTGACTTCCATGTAATGAACCTAGAATTCCCTAATGTGATCTTCAGGGTTTTCCATCCCACAATATTTATCAAATTTGGGGATCTCAAATCCCTTTGGGAATGGTTTCATTCCAAGGCTCTTATCGAACAGATAAGGGCACAAGTTGTTGGGGGTTATTATGGTTCACCCTGATTGAAGGTGGAGTACTTGTTGCGAGAGCAACTTGATTTGTGTCGTTACATCATTTTTTGGATCAGGCGGTGGAATGAAAGTGTTTTGAGGTGGTTCAATTGTCGGTGGGATGGGTGGATTGGTTTGCATGTGTTGTTGTGCCAAATATGTCTGTAATTTTTGTTGTACCAACAACACTTGTTGTTGGTCTTCTTGTTGTTGTGCTATTAAGGCATGTTGCTACACTTGTTGTTGTTGAGCCGCTAATTGTTGTTGTTGTGCTATGAAAGGTGAGGGGAACATATGGATGTGATGGATTCTGGGGGACAGTTTGACCCAAGATAGTATTTGCATCAAAATCTTGATTGCTTACAAGAGGGTGTGTTTGAAATGCATTAAGAAATGCACTCCCTTTGTTAACGATCGGTTGATTTGGAGCAATTGATGATGTGATTTGTGGGATGTTTTGATTGATATTTTGAATTTGGGATGTTGATGTGATGGGGGGTGTGGATGATATGGGAAGTGTGAATGGTGTTGAAGGTGGTTCCACAATAGTGCTTACATCATAATCAAAGGGAAGTTTAGTCCCTCATTTTAGTAGTTTGAGCATGTATTGTTGAAGATGGAGTTTCATCATGATGTTAACGGTCCTGTGATTTTTCAGGATTTTGAACCATCTCATTGATCTCATCTTGGGTTATACCATGAGGGTTTTTTGCGAGGTCTTCCACTTGTCCATCCTCTTGATGGTCTTAAGGGAGTGAAATATTATTTGTAGGATTGCTTGATCCAATAGGATTTATGTCAGTGTTCGTTTGACTAAGATCACTTGAAATAGATGTTTCTTTGTTCGCTTCCACGTCCTTCTTGTGTTGATATCTAGTTTGCACCATAAAATAGGGATCGGTTTTTCAAGAATATAAGAGATGAACCTCTAATTCTTTAGAATGATATATCTTTAGGTACAAGGGAAATTTTTTTAGGATGACTTTATGATAAAAAAGTGATAATTATATGAAATTTAGTATGGATGTTTGATGGATGATTTGGAACTCTTTGATAAAATATTGAAGGGTATGTCAAATTTTAGGACATGATTTTGTTTTGGGATTTGCTTTGATTTGGATTTTGATTTTGATGATGAACTCATAAACTCTAAGAGGTTAGATGTTGCCCTAGAGTATATTTTGTTCAAAGGATGCTAATTTGTCTAGGTGTGAGAATAAGGATTCATCTAAGCACATCTATCCAAACAAGATGATTTAAATTGGTTTTAATGTTGATTTTGGATAATGAACTATTAAATCCCCGTATGTTGGATGTTTATCAAGGGATGAATTTGGTCACAAGATTTGATAATTTGACTAAATATGTGTAGAAGGATACATCTACACACATCTACTCAAACAAGGTGATTGGTTTCAAATGATTTACCCAAAGTTTAACCTAAAGTATTTGTCCAAGATTTTCAAAGAGTTGATGATGAGATGATTTTCGTTTTTTGATGTTTGAAGATGGATGAAGGTTTGATTTTTTGATCCTATGTTTGCCTAAAAAAGACACTTGTTTACTAGACCTCATTTTTGAATGAACATGCCTTTCTCTAAACAAGATGATCAAACTCTCTAAAAAGATTCAAATTCTGACAATAATAAAATGAATACAAACCAGGGTTGTTTCTTGAAGCTTTCTTGTAAAAGTTAAAAATAAATCTTTGTCTGAATTCGTATAGCATTGACAGACGCTTTTGGTGATCTTTCAAACTAAGAGTTTTTACCTTCAGTTTCTTGATCTTGATCTTGCATGAAATCATTGGAGACACATGTGTGGGGTCCAATTCTTTTTAGTCTTTTCTTAATGACTTTGTTTTACCACAAACACTTCTTGATTAGGTTTTCAAACTAGATGTCCAATTTCTTAATTTGTTCTCATTCCACAAGGTATATTATGTGGAATTTTGATGAAATCAAGGCAAGAGTTACCTACTGTTAAATCTAGTAAGAAAATTGAGATATAATTCAAGTGTTTAGAAACCTCTAAGGATAAAATCCCAAGGGCAAGCAATAACACATGGATTTGGTCAATTATATTTGCTTCCTAAAGGTTTTGAAGTTTGATGGTAATGTTAAATGTTTGTTTCCAAATGTTTCCGAACAAGCAAAGTGTTTTGTAACCAAGAAAAAGCACAATCCTATGGATATGAAGGACTATATTTGTTGAGTCCCAACTTGGACAAGTCCATCTATGCTTATTTTTAGCTAATGGTTAGATGCTTGACCCCACTGGCTCCCCTCCACGACACTCACTTCTCGGTGCAGCCAAGCATAAGTACCCATGAAGCTCCCATGGAATACTTTCCATTTCTACTAAAAACCGTAAAAGTGTGGGGTGGCTTCAAAACGACCGTTCTTGCACCAACAAATAGATAGGGATTTTGGACTTTCTAGAAAAGGGTTTTAATTCAAACTTTTTGTTTGTAGGAGTTGACCCAACGTGGCAAGAGACCATTGTTTCCCTTCTCATCGAATCCAACCACATGATACTGGCCTTTGTTCCAGTATGCACTTTTATATCCCAGTTGGAAATACTCTTGGCTTTAGAGTGTTACCAGTTGAGTTGTTCCCTTGGGTGAGTACTTTTTCCCCAAGGCAGGCCCTCTAAGATAAACAATAGCAAGAAAACATATCCGTAACTCAATCAATCTTTGTTGAGAAGCAAAGAGAGAATAGACACGATAGGTTTCGCTCACACTTGCACAATGTTTTATTCAATTTTAGTTCCAAAATGAAGTGTGGAGGAAATCACTTTATCCCAACCTAAGACCACCAAAAATCCTTTTGATTCTGAAGATCGACGTGAGGCACGAGAGAAGCACATACGTCTTTTCAATGGCATTAGTTTTAGTAAGAAATCACAAAGAAAAGTTGCACATGTTCTTTTTAATCCAACAAAGCAATAATGACTTATTTTTATAGCACCAAAGGAAATGTGAGAATTTTCTTTGTTCAATTATTAAACCCAAAAACCAACTCTAGTAAGTTTGTGTTCTATAGTTCATTTTAAGCTCCTTTTGTAACAAGAGATTAAAGTGTTATTTTTAGAGCCCAAAAGGAAACTAGTGTGTCCTAGGCATGAAAGATAACTAATTTTCTTTAAGAGGAATAGTGAATCCTCTAAGAGTGTTAAACAAACACAAGAGTGTTCAAGAACACTTGGTATTATGAGGTGATGTCATTATGCTTCTTTTCCTCTTCACCTTTGGACCAACCAATCTATAAGAAAACTAGTTAGGTTCTACAAAAATAGAAGTCAGGACATCAACAAATAGACCAAATAATCAGAATTTGACAAAAAGCATGTGTCATAAATTAATTTCCACTTTCTACTTCCCTCTAGTAGTGCAACCCATGAAGGCATCACAGTTTGAAATTACCAGTGGTGTTGTATAGCGCCGCTTACTAGTTAGCATCACTATGTAGCTAGGACAATAAGCATGAAGGCATCGCTATTTGGGTAAGTGGTGCAATTTGATATTTGAGAAGGTTCCAGTGGGTGAAAATGACACAACGACGACGTTTGGAATTTTGAATTCTAGGTGGGAAGTAGGGAGCGTCGTAGTTTGAAATTTGTAGCAGTGTGATATAGCGATGTTGGGTTCCAAGCAATGCTAAACAGTGCCACTGAGTTTCCAGCGGCGGAGTTTCATGTAGGCGTAAAAACAACAAGGAAAACATGAAATTTGATGAAAAAAACATGATTAGATTTTCAAGAGTTCCCTCCTTCTAGCACCAAAATGTGAACCAATATTCCCAACCTACACAAACACAAGAGATAAACACTAAATTATATCCAATGCAAGTTAGTATAATCATTCCCCAAGGAATCCATTTAAATTGCAATGAAAAGGAAATGAAATGAAGAACATAAACAAACACCAGCAAAATATATTAAATCCTATTCAAATGCAATGCAAACTCTTGATCTCTCAGGGGAGTTGGTGCCAATTTGATGTGGAAATTGGCCCTTTCCCAACTCCTATGAAAGCTTTATTGATTGATGATGAAGAGTGATCCACTTTGATGAAGATTGATGAGTGCTCCAAGATAAAATATGCATAACCTAGCTATAAACTCAATGATATGGATACATATTTCTATGGATTTGAGTATAGTAAGTTTACTCAAGTTGTGGATGATAAAATGAGGAAAGAAGCCTCTTATTTATAGAATTTTGAGATGGAAGAATTCCCAAAATGAAGCAATGTGGGACTAATCTTCAACCAATGGCAAGGTGCCACTTGTCAAGATGAGAATGGTTGAGGGATGTGCATATTTTGATGAATGTTCCCATAAATGCAATTAGGTGATATTTGAAATTTGTGAAATGACATGTAAGAGGGAAAATGAATGTCTTAAATGCCACTTGGCTCAAGGAAAAAGGACTTATTAGGTGAAGTTAATGTTTTGTTGGAAGGACAAAGTCCACTTGGATTTTGAATTCAAATTTGAGGGAATATTCTCTATTTATGCCATGTTGAGAGAAAATAGAGATTTAATAAATGAATTAAATCTATTTTCATGTGCAAGTGGCAAAAGCTAGAGGATGGGACATGAAAGAAGATTAAATTAATCAAGCTTAATTAATTTAATGAGAGATTAGCTGATGTGAAAATTTTGACTTAGATTTATGGATTGATTTAAATCAAATATGAGAAGAATATGATTTCAAGATTAATTAAATAAATATTTTTGATTTACTTAACTAAGGAGAGGAAGCTAGATTAAACTAAATAAGGTTTTAATTTATTTAATTTAATAGGTAGACTTTAGGGATTTAATCAAATAAAATGAATTATTTAATTAACTATGGACATAGGGTTAATTAGATTAGATACATTGATTTAATTAACAAGAAATAATGACTTAATTAGATATAATGATTTATTTAATTAAGAGAGTAAAATTGATGAATTTAATCAAATAAAGGAATTCGATTAAATGGTTAGACTAAAGGATGATTTAGGATGAAACGGTGTTAGTAAATGAGATCAAGTATGTCAGTATATTTTCCATGTCTACAATTATATATTGTATATTGTATATTATATATTATATTATACATTATTATATTATATATTATTATATTAAATATATTAGTATTTTATATATATTATATAATATATTTAATACATAGTCTATATTATATACTACAAACTATATATTATATATTTATTGATGTGAGGTCAATTCACAAGAGAGAGAGAGAGTGAGAGTGAGAGAGAGAGAGAGACTTGAGAGGGAGGCAGAGAGAAAGAATTGGGAGGGAGAGAGAGACATGAGAGGAGGAGAGAAAGAGAGACTTGAGAGGGAGAACAAGAGAGAAATACTTGAGAGGGACGGAGAGAGAATTGAGAGAGAGAGAGAGATGGAGGGAGAGAGAATTGAGAGGGAGAGAGGGACAGAGAGAGAGAGAGAGAGAGAGAGAGAGAGAGGAGAGGAGAGAGAGAGAGAGAGAGAGAGAGAGAGAGAGAGAGAGAGAGAGAGAGAGAGAGAGGGACTTGAGAGTGAGAAGGAGAGAGAGACTTGAGATGAGAGGAGAGAGAGACTTGAGAAGGAGAGAGTCTTGAGAGGAGAGGAGAGAGGAGAGAGGGAGGGAGAGAGGAAGAGAGAGAGACTTGAGAGAGTGAAAGTGTGTGTGTGAGAGAGAGAGAGAGAGAGAGGGAGGGAGGGAGAGAGAGAGGGAGGGGGAGTGAGGGAGAGAGGGAGAGAGAGAGAGGGTGGGAGGGAGAGAGAGAGGGAGAGAAGGGGAAGAGATAGTTATCTAGTTAGGGTGGGAGAGAGAGAGAGAGATAGAGAGTAGGAGATACTTGAGAGAGAGAGGGAGTGGGATGGACCTGAGATAGAGTTTTTTACACCTGAAGAGATCTCATCCATGATACATATTTTATTACGAGGTAAAGAATGTGATTATTGTATTGTTCTTGCTTATTTTAGTTATGCACAGAAGAGGGCCACAACGAATGCTAGTAAGATTTCAAGCGTCAATGTCATGTGAACAATTACTGAGCCAATGGCCGCACCTATAACTTATGGCTTCCATGATGAATTCATTGGAGAAAGAAGTGTTCTCATCTTCAATTTGGGTGGAGGTAAGTTCAATGTACCAGTTCTTTGGGTAAAATCACAAAGTTGTTTCACACTTTATAAAGGAAATGACCAACACTGACCCAAATTTTAAACTTGAATCACTAAAAAGTGGCATAGATGTTTTGAATTTTGAAATGATGTAAACCAATAAAATATGTATTTTTTAGTATATTTTATGTTTATATTTTTTTTTTAAAATAAAAAATTATTTTAAACTACTGTTTAATAAATTAACAATATAATTTAGTTGCTGATAAAATGCTAAAAAATGAAGTTGCATGGGACGTCAAACTTTTTATAGTAATTTTTTTTTCTTTCAAATTTTTTGTGTGTATTTATAACTTGAAACTTTAGTGCATGGATATTTTTTTTCCAATTTTGATAAATATATATTTTTATATAAATATTAAAATGTGCGTGAATCCAAAAACAATTGTTTTGATCAGACATCAACTTTCATATTAAATATTTATCTAAAATGGAAAAAAAATTATACCATCTTGAAATAGATTCTTTTATCTAGTGCATTATATTTTTTTCAATTTTTTTAAAATAAGTTTTAGTATTTTTCCTTGGCATAGTAATCAACCTAATATTTTGTGTTGATAATATACTTTTAGTAAAAATAAAAAATAAAATATAAATAATAATTAAACTATTAAAATAAATATATTTTTGAAAACTACACTTCTGGGTCTACAAAAGGGTATTTTTATATTTTTCAAAAAATATTATTTACATTAGTAGGATTTATTGAAACTTCAAGTTTTCCAAATAATTTTATTTTTTTGGTAAATTGGACTCAAAGTGGTGCTTCGTATATTTTTAGCCAACAATTTTAGTTGAAAAAGTTGTGGAAGTATCTAACTTAGCTAGAATGAATCTTACTAGATCATATGTTTGACCAAAATTGGTTTTTAGTTAGAAATACTTAAATTCAATTATGTTGATAGGTTGGTTGAAAGTGTGACAGAACTTTGTGCTTTTACCCCTTTCTGTTCGAAAGAGTAATACTATCATCATGGCCATTAGAGGGGATATGCATTTGGGAGGTCAGAATTTTGATATCGGAATTCTTAATTACTATGCTCAAAATTTCAATACAAAATACAAGTTGGATATCAGTAGTAGTGCTAGAGCTAGAGAGGGAGAAAGTATAAGATATATAATATATAGTATATATATAATATATAATATATAGTATATATATGAAACAATACTATATATAATATAAATTATGATATATTAAAATATAATACATTTAATATATAATAATTATTTTATGTGTCTTTTGGTATATAAAAATTGAACAATAATGAATATTTATTTTTTATTGTATACATATGCATATCCATTTATAACATTAATTTAAATTAATATACATAATAATATTAATTTATATTAATATATTAATATAAATTAATATATTATATATTAATATATATTAATATATATTAATATAAATTAATGTTATAAATGGATATGCATACCTATACAATAGAAACTCTATATATAATGGATATCTTTTTTTTGGTATAGGGATTTATATCCATTTATAAAATTAATTTAAATTAATATCTTAATATGCGTTAATATATATTAGTATATATAAGTTAAAAGGGGGAGAGAGAGAGAGAGAGGGACTTGAGAGAGAGAGGGGGGAGGGAGAGTGGGAGAGAGAGAGAGAGGTGGGGGGGAGAGAGGGAGAGACAGAAAAAGGGAGAGAGGGAGAAAGAGAGAGATTTAGAGAGAGAAAGACCTAAGAGAAAGAGAGGGAGAGAGATAAAGACCTGAGAGGGAGAGAGATAAAGACTTGAGAGGGAGAGAGAGAGAGTGAAAGACCTAAAAGGGAGAGAGGGAGAGAGAGAGGGAGAGGGAGAGGGAGAGAGAGAGAGGGAAAAAGAGAGAGAGGGAGAGGGGGAGTGGGAGAGAGGGAGAGAGAGAGAGGGGGAGAGAGGGAGAGTGGGATAATATATATTATATATTTACTATATAATATATATGGGTATGTGCAGGATCATCATGGAAAAAATAGTCCCTTAAGTGGTGAAAAATTCAAAAAATATAGAGTTAGAAAACTTGATGTAATTTTTTTAATAAGTTATCTATATTATTTCAAAAAAATGTAAGAATAGAATCTGCATAAAATTGAATGTAGATTCTAAACTACTAGGTTTTTTTTTTTAAATATGTTTAGTGAAAATTTGAAATTTCAATGCAATAGTACTTAAATTTTTGGAAAAAAATAAGAAGTAGGTGTCTGTTTGACCACCCTAACCACAATAAAATGATAATATTTTTTTATAATATTTTACATATAAGTAGGAGAGTCATGTCTCAATGTGATACATATTTTTTTGTAATTTTTTTAAATTTAAATAATTAATTATGAATTTTTTATTACAACTTTTTAAAAATATAAAAAACTTATATGTATGACCACCTTAAATTGGTCAAAACTTCATGAAGTTCATTTTTTTTAATCCTATAGTATGTGAAGCATAGAATGTGACACATGTTTCAGATTCAAAAAATGTGATACTGTTTGAAAGCTATAGATGTTTTTCAATCAGCCTATCAATCAAGACTTTACTTGTAATTCAAATAGAAAATGAATAATAATTATTTATTAAATTCAAAGTAAAACGTAATTTATATTGGTGGAAAGATGAAAATATCCTTTAAAAACCCTTTTTGTTTCATCAATTTTGGGTAAAAAAAAGGTCATTAGTCACATACCCTACACATACCCATATTAATATATTATATATTAATATAATATTAATTTATATAATATATTAATATATATTTTGTATAAATTAATATTATATTAATATATAATATTAATATATAGTATATATTAAATAAATATATATAATAAACTAATTTAGTAGATTAATATATAATAAATATATATATCATAACATATAATAATTCTTAAAACTAAAGTAAACGAATATCCGTTTGTAATGGATATCCATTTTGGAATGGATATCTATTTAGTAAGTTATATAATAAAAAAAAATGACATCATTTTGAGTATTCCAATGGTCCCTACATTCTTTCTGTCACATAAATTTTGTGCTTTCTGTCTCTATCAATAAAATTCTACTTTTGGAAGATTCTTTTACACTTTATTTACAATTACAATCATTTGTGTGTGTTTTTTTGTTTGTGCAATGGGGAGCAGTAGTCACCATAAAAGAAAAGGTAAAAGGAAACTAACATCAGATCAAATTGAAGCATATAGAGCAAAAGATAGAGAATCATAGGAAAAGAAGACAAGGTATGATAAATATTCAAATTGAAGCTTCATTTGCACTGTTAAATGTTAATGCAAGTGAAGATAAAATAGAATTTGAAAATATTGAACATCATATTGAAATTCCAAATGTGGAAATTAAAAATGAAAATGTGAACAACATTGAAAATGAAAATGTTGTTGAAAATGAAATTGTTATTGAAAATGTTGAAAATATTGAAAATGGTGAGAATGAAATGGTCAATAACATTGAACTTGAAAATGAAAATGTTGATAACATTGAAAATATTAAAAATAAACCTTATGTAACACCTAATTACATGAGAACCCCTAAGAATAGATGAGAACATAATAGATCATCTTCAAGGAAAAAAATTACAATGAATGGTTTGTTTATGGGCTACCAATATGTTCAATGAATACTTTTTTGATAATACATTAACCGAATAATGTCAATTTTTTGTGCACTTACTTAAGTCCTAAAAAATGAGACCATTATTGAGAAAATTGAAGATTCATGTCACCAAAAAATTGAAAAAAATAGTATTATTGTAAAAAATATTTTTAATGCTCTAACCTCTATTGGAAATACTAGTAAGGAAAAAGATAAAAGAGTTGCTCATAGAGTGATCACAACCTCACTAGTAATCCATCATTTGAGAAAGGTTTGTTTAATGAGACAAACTTGTATTGATTTAATCTAAATCGTAAAACATTGAATAGAGAACTCTCAAGAAGAAGAAGACTCGACAGCCCTCTTCAAAATGATACGTGGGCTTTTAATGGGAGGCTTCCACGTGTTGACAAGAAGCTAACCAATAATGTAAAGATGCAAATTGAACAATTTTGGAACTATTACTCTAGAGTATCATTGAATGTGATGGATTCCTTCAGAAAATTTCCTGGTTCCACCCAACAAATTGTGCAAAGTATGGCTTGGGCCCTTATTTTTCATTTTAGGTCATATCCTCATCACTGTGTTAGGATTTTATATTTATAAAACCTCCCTAAAATTGGCCTATTAATAAAAAAACCCTTGGTCATTATATTGTTGCATTGACTTGATATTCCCGGTACCTGGTCACTTAAGTTACTACTTATTCCATTGAGGTCATTTTTTACCGACCCCTTGATCTTAGCTCTATCGGTCACCTTGGTCCTTCTTGGTATTAATTTCCTATGATCAAAGGCTTGATTATAATGACATAAATCATTAGCTTTCATCATCTTAGGCTTAGGTTCATATTTTCCTATTGATGGCCCCTTTTTTATGACTAAATTTTGTGGCATCTGCAGAAATAGAACTCCATGTTGACCATCTGATCATGGAGAATTAATCCCATTCATTCCTTGTATACCTGCGATAGATATTTTTCTCTTATTTTATTTACATGGGCTGGTGGGCTTTGACCACGTGTCTCATATGTTGGTAGGCCCAGTCTCCTTGGTGAAGATTGTTGGCACCATTCAAAGAAGATAAAAAATTGTAGGAGTGAAGATGTGACTACACCTCTACCACTCCCCACATGCCTGTCTTGATTTATTTTATGTTATTTTAAAGACATGGGATAGCGAGTGATGGCCACATGGTATTGCCATATGGTGGGACTAGAGTCTCTATAGGGCCAGTGGACGTAGTCTGAAGGAAGATCAATGGTGGATGTCATGACGCATGTTCTCATCGGAGTCATTCCTTGCGCACCCGTCTATCTACAATAGTAAGGAAAGATAGTCACATGGGCTAGTGGGATAAGTGACATATATCATTATTGTGGGACCTGTTAAGCTTTGAGGATGGAGTTTTATTTCATAGGAGATGAGATTGACGATTGATTTTTAGGTGACATGGCCTAATCTTGACCACTCCTCACCATGTCATGAGGGCCCCACTCATGTCCTATATTTTACAGTGGGAAAGTGGGCAAGTGCCATGTGGACTTTCTAAAAGGCTCCAGTGGGCTTTAAACGAAGTTAGAAAACTTCTAAAATTGGCTGAAAAGGTACTATTTCTAAATGGAACTATTTTAAAATTTGTTCTTTGATGCACATGCTTGATATTTTGGCCATCAGTCCTGGCAGTTATTGATATGTGTGGAGAAGGTGAAAACAAAGTAGGGTAATGTATGAACCGATATTTTGAGATCAGATCAAGATCATTCCCTGTTGTTTTGTTACCAAGATATATAGGTGTTTTAATTCCCATAGGTAAGCAGGTAATTATAGCGCAAATACGTTTTAATTGATGTTATGTACAGAGTGGATGCATATCTACTCAAGGATTTTTCTGATTTAAAGGAGCATTAAAAGAAAAATTAAAACTTAATTATAAGTGGTTGCATAGTAATATACCCATTGATTTATCTTTTAAAACACAATCAACAGTTAAGATTAAAAAATCAAAGTAGATTGTTGTTAGCTCATGTGCACAAGCTTTCTTAATTAATGGTTGGAACACTTGCATGGCTCGTTAAAAGGAAGACCGATGGCCATATTTCTCATTCATAAATTGCATTCAGTTTGAGTTTGAGAAAAATTGGTAGAGGTGTTTTGGTTCTTATCACTAAGGGGATGATTAAGTCCAGAGAGTCTGTTAGGCCGGTCCGAAGGTCTAGGAGATTGAGTTTGCTCGAGTCTGAGGAGAATTCCCCTGAGAATGAAGTTGATTTGTAGGGAGCTCCTAATACACAAAAGAATAGAAAAGGATACAGGAAATTCAAGAAGCATGGTGTCAGGAGTGACTACCGCCTCAGGAGCCAAATTGTTTTAGAAGAACTAGTCAAGTTCAAAGGGAAAAAGCTAGTGGAATATGAAAAGAAGGAAAATAAAAAAGTGCAAGTATCGTAAGGCTTATCTAGGACATAATTCTCCTAGTGAGGTTTCTAATGGCCCTTCAGACAGTGAGGGTGACACTAATCTAGAGGGTGATTATTATCCCCTCTCCCTAGTACCATCTAATGATTTTGATGAGGTGGTGGTGATGGTTCCTCTAGTTCCACCATGAGCAAGGTGTAGGCTAGTATCCTCTAAGGCCGATGACTTAGAGTGATTACTCTAACCCATTTTCTTTTTTATGACACTAAAAACATTTTGTCAAGATTTTCCTATTTAGCATTCATGTGATTTCTTGTTTCTAGCGCTGATGTGGAAATTTTTCAGGCTGGTGTATCAAAGAAGTGCCAAACTTCCTAACATTGGAGGAATGTATGTTTCTTCTAGATAGTATGCATGTTTTTGTTTGGGCTACGAGTGGAAAATCTTCTTTGGTCAACAAGGATGAGGTTTCAACATTGCTGCAACAAACTCTACCATTTGAGGAGCTGGAATGTCTTCATGTAGAGGATGTGGAATGTGGTCTTTTAATCTTCCATTTTTTGCAATGATTGCATGTAACTAACTAAGGACGTCTCAAATTTTGGTGCAAATTATTTTGAAATGAGATGAAATGTAAATGTAATTGAGCTCGATGCTTGTTTCTCCATTCTTCTATAAAATGGATTTTAGGGCTCATTATAGGTGGTCATATTTTAAAGTCTCAATAGGGTTTTAGGTGAATGCTAAGCTTAGGAAAGGAATTTTAAGGAACAAAAGTCTTTGAATCCACTACCATTCAATGTGGTGGAACTATGAATGGGTGAAAATACGTGTTAGAAAATGAGCAGCAAACAAAAGAGTACATAGATAAAAATGCCAATAAATTGTGTTGGATATGAAATCCTATATGTAATAGTCTTAAATTAGTTCTATAGAAACTACTGATATCAAAAAAAATCTTAGTCTAGAAACAAATACTCTCCTATGTATATTTCTCACAAGTTATGAATGAAAATACTAATGGTCGTATTATCATTTATCTTCAAGTTTTCCATTTGAATGTATGATTTTATTTTCAACTTTAACTCAAAGAGTTGATTAAAATACTTGAATAGGGTTATATATTTTGTAAGGAATTACTTAGGATTTGTAAGGAGTGAGTTTTTTTATAAATACAAAATAGTATGAAAATATTCCACCTATCTCTAAATTGAGTATTTCATATATTACCTATTCTTACATATTTGACTCCATTGCTCCAATTGATGAGACACTGGTCAGTTTATTATAAAATCTTGCAAGAAAATGATAAAATAGCACACCTAGCCATGAACTTAAAATAAGAAAAATATTCACTTAAAATTTTGTTTCAAAATAGTGTGGGTTAGGAATATCTCTAATTCTTAGCAAGTAAACAATCATTCACTCAGAGATCTGCCAAATATTCAATGAGACTAGTTTTATTTGCAATAAGTAGGAATCAATATGTGTATAAATGTGTTACTAATTGAATAAAATTCATGAAAACACAATTGGGATCACCCTCCTAGGTTTCACAGATCCTAAAGTAAAAGAGTAAGGATCACAAAATCCTAGACTCGTTGTGTTGGCCACTAACCTTGCAGTTTCTTCACTATAAGAGTTGGCTACTATTGAGAGAATTGTAGGGTTCTACTGGAAAAATCACCAACAAAAATGGAAATTTTGCTGGGGACTAGCTTCAAATCTCTAGTGTAAACTCCTATATTATAGAGTCAAAATTTAGGTGAATCTGGACATCTGGTTCAGATATTAAGACCTAGAAGTATTTTTATTACAGTGATGTCAAAGAATTTATGTGTGATTCTACTATGGGAAAAGACCTAGAAGAAAATTCATACTCAAAGGAACTTCATAGCATTTGAATTTCAGTCCTCTGTGAAGAGAGGTTGTGACTCTATCTAAAGAACCTATTGAAGATTCAAAAAGAATTTCAGATCTACAATATTTCCAATCAAGAAGAAAATTCTACAATAGCTGCAATAAACCTAGGTATTCTTCAAATTTTGGTTTTCACAAAGCATGTATATGATAACCGCAAGGGAAATTCATAAAAATTTGGTTCCCTATTCAGTGAATAAGCACTAACAAGGGAAGGGTAATTCTGTATACTTCTATATTATTAAGTTGCAAAATCTACTTTGATGTGAAGTATAAGTTATTTCTGAAAAAAGAACTAGGATGAAACTTTTGTAATTGAAAATTATTTTATGAAAATATTGTAAGGGTATAAGAGGGTATATCATCATATATATAGCTTCATATAATCCAATGTGCAACTATGGTTTGTAACTAGCCCCAGTCAGGTTATAGAAGAAGTTTTAACTCTGATAGACATAGAGCTATTAATTTTATTAGGATTAATGGCTACCCAAATGTTATTCCATCTAAAATTAGGGAATATCTAACAAAGTTTAGTGGTACAAAGTGTGAATCAACAAGAAAGCATCTACAAGAATTCAATAATCTAATGGATGACTTTGGGGTAGATCATGAGGATGTAATCATACGGTTGTTTGTTTTGTCTCTAAAAAGAGATTCAAGAGACTGGTTCTCTGATTTACCAGCATGCTCTATATATTCTTGGGAAGAGTTCAAGGTATTGTTCATAGAGAAATTTGGTGAAAGAATCAGTTCTAATTATTTGCTCAATAAATTTATGAACGTTGAAAAATAAGAGGATGAGCTGGTTTTAGCATTTAATAGAAGATTTGCTAAAATATTAAGGGATATTCTAGAGCTCTTAAAATTAAGTGATGTTGTATGTTTGGTTATTTATTTGGGATATTTTGATAGAAAAATGAGCTATCTACTAAGATATAAAAATCCCAAAACCTTGCAACAGGCATATGGAATAGCCATGAACATTGAAAGCAATTGAAATTATGGAATGCACAAAGGTCATTTGAATGCAAGAATTTTCTGCCATGAGATACCAAATGTTGATAAAACTACTAGTTGTTTTGGTGACAAGACCACAAAGAGGGTCCACAAGAAGTCTTATGATTCAAATGAATCTGGTGATCTGTTTGAAAATAATATTAATAATGAGATAATGTATTCATCTTTCGGTATGCTAGAAATATGTAGTTCTGATTGCAATATTACCAGGGTTGAAAATTTTTTCAACACAAAGCTTAGCTTCATTGGGCATGTTCATGAACATTCAATTCATGAGGTTGATCAAGTTGATTGTTATTCTGCTAGTCATACCAGCTTGAATGAGGTAAACTTGGAAATTTTTATATCAGAAGGGGATGACATTAGCATGAAAGATGTCAAGATGTTAATGACATGAGTTCATTCTTAGATGATTAGGATATTCATTGTGATGAGAATTTAAAGCCATTAGTTTTGGTTTATAATGTTATGGAACTTGAAGAGCCTTCTGACCATGCTATCTCTGATTATTTGGACATGGCATAAATTTTAAATATGTGTGTTCAACAATTAGAGGATGAAATGAAGGATAACATTGGTTGTTATGAGTTTGGGGCTGATTGTAATTATGCATATGAAAGGGACACTAACTGTGGTGTTTCATAGTATAGTGATACTAGCAAAGATTTGGAACTCCATGTCGAGGAACAAAAAAATTGCATCAAAGATAGATATAATGGAAAAAACCTTGTTTGATGACCTTCCATCTTCATCAGAGATGAGAAATGGTGATCCTTATTGGTGTAGAGATAATCCACTCTTTGTTAAATACTCTGATAATGCATCTAATATAGAGTTAGAATGTGGTTTCAAGAAAACAAAAGAACATATTAGTGAGCTTTTTGAGGGCATTTCCTATGAATGTTTTTCATTTGAAATAGGTATTGCAAGTAAGATTGAATATCATGATACCATATACTTACATATGTATGAATACTTTTAGTTTCTAGTTCAGCTAGAAGGTATTTTTATGGAGCACAACAATGTGATGAATAACAAACAATGTGATTTTCAATATGAACATGTTTCATATGATGAACATAACACATATATGTGTCATGTGATGATGAAATTTTGCATTTTATGCTTGACTATCCAATACAAAATGATAGAGATTACACTGGAAATGCTATTCTCAAAAAAGTTGGGAGAGATGTCAGTGGTAGTGCTTGTAATCAGGAAAATTTTAGTGATTACCACATTTTTTTTCTTGTAATGAGAAGGCTAAACTTATTGCAGTGGTATGAAAGAGGTAAATGTGGGTGGAAGGACATCAATTCTTTCAATAGGTTGTTTTTTGATAGGGGCAAGAATTAGTCCCAATTTTTAGTGGTTTGGTGCCACCAAATATGGAAATGAAGCCTGATTAGATTGTAGGGTGCATACTAAAATTTGCATCTTTGGAGAAGGTTTCAAGTGGAGTGGAGATTGGATCTCCCTTTTTAGGTCTTTTGGCCTATGTATGACTTTGTACATTTTTTTCTTTCTTTATGTTTTTGTTGTTTTTACTTGGTTTGTATCACCCAATGATTCTGGGATCTCACCATGCCTATAGGAGGCATGTGTCCCCAACTGGAGCCACTGATGGAACCCTTTAGAAAATTTCTTGGTTCTACCCTAAAAATTGTGCAAATTTTGGCTTGGGCCCTCATTTCTCATTTCAGGTCATATCCTCATCATTGTGTTAGGATTTTATATTTATAATACCTCCCAAAATTGGCCTATGAATCAAAAAACCCTTGGTTGTTATATTGTCGCATTGACTTGATATTCTTGGTACCTGGTCACTTAAGTTGCCACTTATGCCATTGAGGTCATTGTTTTTACCAACCCCCAAATCTTAGCTCTATCGGTCACCTTGGTCCTTCTCAATATTAATTTCCTATGATCGAAGGCTTGATTTTAATGACTTAAATCCTTAGCTTTCATCCTCTAAGGGCTAGGTTTACATTTTACTAGTGATGGCCTAGGATTTTTTATGACTAACCGATGCAAAGCTAGAGGAATAAAATCACTCACAATCTCATTTAACAAAATTCAACCAATTCTTTCATGTACATTCAATTAGGACTCTACCTTCTTCACAAAATCCACACCAAAATAGAGTTTAAAGGAAAAACTCTTGAAGATTCCTCAAAATACATTAGACATCAACAAAATATCTATCTTAGGCCCTATCATAAACTTATTCATCTCTAACATAAAGACTTTTCTAGTGATTGTCCCAAAATAGAAAATAGGGCCATGTAGACCACACCAATAACTCAAATACACATTCCCAAGTCCATACCTCATTACAAACTCCACAAGAAAGTGTAAATTTGTCTACACAAATACAATATATCATTCTCCAAACCTTTTTCAGAACATTTTATCAAATACTCCTACTAAAGGTCTTTATTCAAGACATGACTGTCATAAGCCTGTCGTACATGAAAATAGAAAAAATATACATAATATCACCAAACCCCTATAAAGAAGAGGTTTATAATACACCAACACAACCTACTAAATAACTACACCAAAGATAAACACCTTTTATATCATCAAAAACATAAATTATGGATTGTTCCTAATGCTTTGCCAGAATAGGGCAGTCAATATAACAATGGTTCCAAACTCAAAATTTACCAAATACTATCTTAAACAGTTTCATAATACTCCATTCAACTTTTACAAACTCAATTATCAAAGGATAATGCCAAATACATGATCACATTGCATAAAATCTTTACTGTTCTCTGTCTCACCAGCCTGTGCACTGAATTTGTAGACTTGGGGCAACATAGATTCGGCCTCAAACTTCAACCTCAGACTTTGCAACTTTAGGATCATATAATATGCATAAAAAAATACCATTTCACAAATTTATTGATATTTTCCATGATGGACATTAAAAAAAATGATTTTCAAAGGTCCCTGTTTACCCTAGAACAGGGTTTCAATAGTTTTTAAAAAATTGGCAATAACTTTCTCAAAATCCAACCAAATTGCATGAAAGAAGAATAAAATGGAAGGTGATTGATTGTACTATTACTTACAAACAATTAGGCATGATTTACTACTCGTACATGGCTGTACGCAACCAAGAAATGGTGAGTTTCTTAAGAAATATACATAAATCAATGTCTTTATTCATTCAAAATTAGGTATTCAATCACCGATGAGTTACAAAAACATTTACAAGGAATTTTTAAAGGAATTATATCATGAATCTTTAGTTTCTAACTATTTTATAATGACCCAAGAGCCAAATGACCCATCACCCTCCCTATCTTACTCAATTTTGCAATTTTTATAATAGTGACAACTTTTTGAATACATTGGCATGTTTTACATTTTTGTAAAATTTGACTCAAATGACCTCATAATAACCTAGACACATGAAAAATGACCCAAATAACCTTATTAAAAGGGGGAAACTTCAAAATTTGATCAATCTTTAAAATTTGTATGTTGGAAAGAATGTTGGCATCATGGTGTTCCTGCATCATTCTCCCGACCAAAAAAATTTCCAAGCCCTCTTGGATTGAATCTTCATCCCTTGATTATGCCTCTTTGATGCCTTGCAACTTTCCACCTTGAAACAAATTCCATTTGTTGGATGTTGTGGTTGTATTGCTAATATGTGGTTGTCATTGTTGTCAACACAATTAGCATTATTGTATTAAAGGTTGTATATGTCGAGGATATTGAGAAAATTGTAAAAGGGTTGCAGGTTGCCAGTGGAATAGTGAAGGTCAAGAAGGTGTCTTGTTTTGTATGTTGAAGATCAGTTGTTGTGGAATAAATGGTTTATGTTGAGAGTATCTAGCTCATCTACCAGAAGTTTTAGAGGTATGCGTGAAGATTTGACCGTTCTATGAACAGTTGTGTTCTGATAGTATTTTTGTGGGTTTTTTCAGTATTCTTGATTGAAGTTTATGTGTTTCTAGTAATTTTTGTTGTTGTGGATATTTACCTATTAGTTCTTATTTTTTGTGGATTCTTATAGATCATTCTCTATTCTTGATGTATGTCTGCGTTGATCGGTGTGCTCATGGTTGAAGATTTTTTGCAGTTTGTTTGGGTTTTCATGTTCTTGGCTGACATGATGGTGGTAATGTGTTGTGAATCCTTAAATATTTAAATTTGAATGTTCGATGCACTCAAGGATATTGTTCAGGTTGCATCATGATATTAGTCGATGGTGTTTGATCCACATTGAAAACTTATTTGTAAATTTGGACTAATATTGAAAATATGTTTTATATTTTTGGTTGGCAAGGTTGTTGATCTAATTCCATGTTGCAGATATATAAGAGTGATTGTTTGAGAAAAGTTAGTGTGTGCATAAGAGCGAATGTATGTGAGTGAAAGTGAAAGTGTGTGAATACTGTTCTAATAATTTGATTGCAAAACAGAGTGAGAAGAAGTTTGAGCGAACAGTGAAGAAGGATTTTTGTGCTTAAATGGAACTGTAATTAGGCTTGTGAAGAAGCTATTGTTCATACCTTGTGGATCTAATTTATATTGATGCATATTGTTGGGAAGTGAGCCCTCTTGTATTTGAGTAGTGAGCTCTAGACAATGTGCCTGAATGCATGTGCATTCCCATTATTTTTCTTATACTTTTAATAGGGTATAATATTATGGACTAACATCCACCGCGGGGTGATCCCACAATAGTGGTTTGCAATTTTTGGCTAAACTGGACACTGAAATAATTTTTTTAACTAAATCTTCACTTTTGGGCACCTATAGCAGCTAAACTGTGAGGAATTTGAAGACGATGAAAAATAGAGTTTCGTGACATTTTGTCTATAGATTCTAAATATATTTTTTTCAAAATTTTTGGAATCAGATTGCACTTCTTTTTCCATCTCCCTCAAAAACTAGTTTTTTTTCAGAAAACAACATTTTTAAAAAGTGACACTCACCGTATAGCGTATAACTTTTATTCTTTCGAATTTAGATTTGTAACTCTGATATCTAGTGCTTTTTCTTGGTTAGATAGTTTTTTATTGAACATTTTTTCTTTAATCAAGTTTCGAATTAAAACCAATTGTAATTCAGACATATCACAACTGTATAACATGTAACTTTTTTGTATGTATCAAAATTCCAAAAAAAATTCTTTGTTGGATCAAGGACTTCAATATCTGGTGCACTAATTTTTTTAATTTTTTTTTATAATAATATGCTATTTTTCCACTTGTGTAGAATAGAGAGCTTGATTTTTAGTGAAAAACCTACATTCATGAGAAATAAAAAATAAATATAATAATAAAATTATATTCATTTAAAATTATACTTTTTGTGAAGCTTATAATAAGGACTACATAATTACAATAAATAAATTTTAAATGAATTCATTTGATCCCCCAAAAGGTAAATCAAAAGTGTTTTTTATCAGCATTTTGATAGGTGTAAAGGAGACTCGTTATAGGTATGGTTTAAAACTAGTGGGGTTCTATCCAAGGGGGTTTGATTTAAGGTAGTTTGATGAAACCCTCTTCAATTGGAATTCTTTAAATGGAACTTTTTAAGGCTTAAATCATTATATTTTCTAAAAAAATGTGATTTAAAAAAAAATCAGTTCCTCCCAGAAATTGTAAACCAGCTTTGTGGGATCACCCCGCGGTTTTTCCCCTAACAGGGTTTCCACATAAAAAATCTTGGTGTTCTCTATGTTTTTGATGTTTTTATTGTTTATGGTTTATTTTTCATTCATTATATTTGAGATTACGTTAAGTTTGTAAAGTCTTAATATTTTGTGATAACTGACTCACCCCCCCTCTTAGTTATCTGTCCTTGTTTTTCCAACAATTGGTATCAGAGGAGGTTCCTCTAAAGAAGTTTGAAAGATTGAGGTGATCTGAGATGGAATCATACAAGAAGAACATTCCTTGATTCGATGGAACAAACTACTCATTATGTAAAACTAGGATGGAGTGTCATTTGAGGTGTATTGGTGAACCCTTCTAGAATATTACAAAGAATAAATATGTTATTCCTTAAAATTATCCTTCCTCTACCGATGAGATTAAAGAGACCGAGAATAATGTTAGGGCTATGGAAGCTTTGTTGAGTGATCTAACAGATTCAAAAATCATAAAAGTTATAGGTCTAAAGACAACTCATGAGATGCGGATGAAGCTGGAAACTTTGTATGAAGGAGATGTACATACTGTGAAGATGGCTAAGATACAAAGTTTCACCAAAAGTATGAAAATTTGAAGATGGGTGAAGATGAAAATATTTCTTCTTTTATGCAAAGAGTAAATGAAATAGTGATGGTTATTAGATGTGTTGGTGGTACCCTAGATGAAGATGAAATTGTAGCTAAAGTGCTCAGATCATTTCCTCCCTCCTACAAAGAAAAGGCTCATGCTATTGAATAAACCAAATCATTGACGAATGTGACAAGAGATACACTGATTGGTAAACTTGTTGCCTTTAAGTTCAATGAATTTGGTGAATTAGAGAAGTAGAAGAGTTGGAAGCACTGATTGTAAAGAAAGAAGGTCGAGGACAAAGTAAGTATAAAGGGAATTTTCCTATCAAATGTTTTTCTTGTAGTAAAATAGGTCATTTTCCATCAAGGTTTCATGAATGAGTTCCTAGGTCTAAGCCTTACAATCCTAGATTTAAAAAGAAATGCTATTTTTCTGAAGAAGGTGTGACTGATGATAAGTCTAATAAAGAAAATGGAAATTAAGATGATTGGGTTTTCATTGCTATCAAGGAAAATAGTCCAGTGGCTACTAAATCTGCTAAATTTGAGAAAGCTCTTACAACCCAAATTGAAGAAAAGAATGAGTGGGTGATTGACAGTGGATGCTCACAACATATGACTAGTGACAAAATAAAATTTGTAACTCTAGATAAGTATGATGGTGGGGTTGTAATAGTTGGAGATAACAATGCTTGTG
The DNA here is from genome assembly GCA_007258455.2 of Sequoia sempervirens. NCBI lineage: Eukaryota > Viridiplantae > Streptophyta > Pinopsida > Cupressales > Cupressaceae > Sequoia > Sequoia sempervirens. The sequence goes on from VDFB02105785.1 coordinate 108,807,991, forward strand.
TGATTCATGGCAGAGGATCTATTTGTCTTGGTGGTAAGCATAACACTACTGATGTTCTTTATGTTGAAGGATTGAAGCACAACCTATTGAGTGTTGGAAAGATGGTGTACAAGGGTTATGATCTTTAGCTCAAAGGTGGAAGATACAAGATATTTGGAAGTTTCAGAAATGTAATTGGTTCAGGTAAACAAATAAAAGGTAATATTTTTCACCTGAATGCTGCTAGGTAAAGTTGTTTAATTGCTCAAGTAGATGAAAGTTGGTTATGGGATAGAAGGTTGTGTCATGTGAATTTTTATAACATTATCAAAGTAAGTTCCACTCAAGTAGTAAGAAATATACCTAGTCTACTGAAGCATGCTAACACAATTTGCAAGGAGTGTCAAATGGGAAAACAGACTAGAGTTTCTTTTCGGAGCAAAAGTTATCATGCAAATGGGTTACTAGAGCTGGTACATACTGATCTATGTGGTCCCTCCAAATTCAAAGTCTCCATGGAGAAAGGAACTTTATGCTGCTTATTGATGATTACTCTAGAATGATATGGACTGCTTTCTTAAGAGAAAAATGTGAAGCATTAGAGAAGTTCAAAAGTTTCAAAGCTATGGTGGAGAATGAGAAAGGTCTGAAAATTAAATGCTTAAGGTCAAAAAGAGGTGGTGAGTTCACCTCTAGGGAGTTTAATTCTTTTGTGAAGAGCATGGAATTAGAAGAAAGTTATTTGCTCCCCGAACCCCTAAAAAAAATGGAGTTGTAGAGAGGAAGAACAAAACAATTTTGGATGTTGCAAGAACAATGATGATTGAAGGAAATGTTCTTCACATCTATTGGAGTGATACTGTAAGCACTATTGTGTACACTTTGAACTAGGTAAATGTAAATGGTAATTCTAGTAAGACTCCTTTTCAACTATGGTTTTGTTATAAGCCTATTGTTAAATATTTCAAGATCTTTCGAAAGAAGTGTTACTTCAAAAGAGATTAGGAAATAGGCAAGTTTGATGCAAGAAGTGATGAAGGAATCTTTCTAGGTTACTCCACTAGAAGCAAGGCCTACCGTTGCTGTGATATCCAAAATGTCAAACCTATTCTAAGCAATTAAAATGCAATGGAAAAACATAAGGAAACACCTCAAGATTAGCCTAAGGAATTTGTAAATGCAAAGATGAAAGTGTTAAATGAAGACAAATAGATATACCTTCCTTCTTGCAGCTGAAACTCCTTGGTTGGCCCTTGATTTGGATTGATTTGTATGCTCCTTGATGGCGCTTGATATGGCTAAATGCAAGTCTTGACTATATGCTTGAATGTAGATGCAAATAGATGAAAGTTGATGGCTAGACGAGTGCACAAAATGGCAACATTTAGTTGCAAAATGGCTAAGTATCTCTAAATGCCTTAGAGGATGGGGTATTTATAGAGAAACTTGAATTCTCTAGAGAATTCAATGGTTGGGATTTATCCAACAAGGCCAAGATGAAGGGCTAAGGTGAGTTGAGGACTCACAAGCCCTCACATCTTGACATGTGGATTGTGAGAGGGCCAAGGGTGAGATGATGTGTAGGTGATGTGGAAGGGAGGTACATGATGTGGAGGAAGGACAAGTACCTTCCAAGTAATTTGATGTGACCTTTCAATGATCACATGGGGAAGGGGAAAGCTTTGGGAGAATAAAAGTGAATTTTAAATTCACAATGATTGGAAGAATCTAGTGGATAAGACAAGGTTCCCAAAATGTGGGAATTTGTCACATGTGACTTGATGTGACAAGTCAAAGATTCTAGAAGATGCATGGGAAAAGGGGATTCTAGGAGGAATAAAAGTGAATTAAAAATTCACATGGGGAAGAGAGGAGCCTAGGAGCCGGTGAATAAAAAGGGGGATGGGGAGAGTTGACCAAGGTACTAATTAGGTTTGAATAATCAATAATTAGAGGATAATTAGGGGTTAATGAGGATTAGAAGCCAACTTGCAAAAGTTGGAGGATGTGACACATCCTAATCAAGGATTAGGCATGTGCACATCCTTAATGAAGAGATTAAAAGATGGATTAGGATTAGATGAAAAAGACATGTGAGGAATTAAATATTTATTTAATTCATTTGATGAAAAGAGGATTAAGGAGAGTAAGGTATTTAATTATTAATTAAATACCTTAGGATTTGGCAGAATTAAAGATATTAATTAAATAATAATAATATTACTTAATTAATTGGATAAGAGGATGTTTAGATGAAAAGTGATAAATTTGGATAAATTAAGTGTCCAAATTTGGATGTCTACATTTTTCCCCTCTTTGAGATGGTGTTACGAAGTAGCATCATTTCAAAGAATATTAAAATATAGAACCCAGAAGGAGATGGTTAGATTGAGAAGGATGCCCCAGTCATCAAACGGATGACTAGGAAGAAATATGATGGAGGTGAAGATGAAGATTAGGGATAAGGATGCTCCCTCGAGAGGACATGTGGGTTCAAGAGAACACATGTGCTCTTGAAATGGATGAGATGATGAAATGGGAGATGAGGAAGAGGATGAAAAGGGATGGATATGAAAGGATGAAAAGGCGACAGGAGGTTGGGAAACAAAGAATGGATGCAAAGATGAAGATGATGTTGCCCCAGTCAAGGTACAAGCCAGAAGGGGTTGAGGATGGATGGAGTGTTGTAAATGAGGATAGGGAAGGATACATCCCAATGAGTGGTATTGATGAGGGAAGGATACATCCCAAAACACCACTAAAGGATAGGGAAGAGTACCTCCTGATGATAATGATGAAAGTGTTGTTGACGAGGGAAGGATACATCCCAAACAACGCCGAAGGGATATGTAAGAATAAAATGGGATGATGATGATGATGATGATGAGGAGGAGGAGGATGATTGGATCCAGGCTTGTAACAAGACTGAGAACAAGACCAAGGATATGATTAGATGATTCGGGCTAAATGGAATGGATGGGGGTTGGATAGAGATGTGAGATAAGGATGAAGGATGAATGGATGAGGGGATACATGCCAGACGATAGAATGGAGAATGAAATGCAATCCTAATGCAATTTGCCATCTTCGGAGCATAGATTTTTGCTATAGCATAAGACACCAAGTGCCAGGGTATGTGGAACCAAGGCGTATTAGTGTATAATGCATGAAACAAACACAACAGACAAGAAGGCTATCCCAACACCCAAAAGTCATGAAGACCTTGGTCGAGCCAGGTGTTGAGATAACCACAAGCAGAAAAGGATGCCCCAGCGTAACACAAGACCTCAGGGATCTTGGTGGGTACTATGTGGGACAACCAAGAAGACAAAAATAGACATAAAAAGATCAAGATATGCCCCTATGTTGACCAATCAAAACACACCATAATATGATGGATCATGGTGGCCTTGACAAGTGATGATAGGAAGCTCAAATGATAAACAAAATCCAAACGTATCAAAATATTGCAATTGAGTTCAAACGTCCTTTGCCATAGGATCAAAAGGGATGGATGGGGTTGATGAGGTCTGTTAGGAAGGATGCATCCTATTGAAACCAAAGATGATGGATACTAAACTAAAAGATCGTTATGATGTGGGATATTCAAAATCGATTGGATCTCATTTGTGAAGAACTTGCTAGATAACGGCGTAGCTTGATGACATGACACAAGGAAGACAAGACATGAGACTGTCACACCCTAAAGACCTAGGGGCTCGAGCGCCGATCAAATATTAACCTTGCCTACATGAAAGCACAGAGCCTGCGTAGTTCGGTAAAAGGTTGATGACTGACCAAGATGAAGACTTCGATGGATGCTAAAGACTGGAGAGACAAAAGCAAAGACTAATGATAGATGATAAAGGAGTGGATGGACAAAGTAGAAAGACCAATGCTAGACGACAGAGGAGCAGATGGAAAAAGCAAAAAGACTGATGCTAGACGATAGAGGAGCCCCGGGGGTAGATCAAATGATCGACCTTGCCTACGTGAAAGCACAGGGGCAATGTAGTTTGACCAAAGGCTAACGATGGACCATGATGTAGATAGGATGGAAAAAGAAGAAAGACCCATGATAGATGATAAAGGATCCCCAGGGGCGGATCAAATGATCGACCTTGCCTACATGAAAGCATAGGGGCAACATAGTTTGACAAGAGACCAAAGATAAATGATGGAGAAAGGATGATGATAGTATGAGTGGAGGATGATGATAGGATGAGTGGATAAAAAGATGGGACTGATATGATGAGATAGGATAGGATGATGACGATCACATAAAGCTCAGGGATGGGATAGTTATCCAAATCATTAAAATGACTTAGAAGGATGATATGATAGATAGATGAGTGATGAAAAGGGTAAGAGATTGAAAAGATGTATAAGAGAAGCAAAAGTGATGGCGATGAAATAAATGGCATTGGGTTGCATGGAGGGAGGCCTATAGCTAGATACCAATGACAAGGGATTGTGAGAGGGGATGAGGATAAAGATGAAAGAATGGATAGAGAGATAGGGATGGGGGATGGGAGGGATTGTTTGGATGGATATGAATATAAGGATTGGGAGATGAAAGGGATGCTAAGATAGATGGATAGGAAGATAAGGATGGGGAGATGGAAGGAATGTTGTGATAGATGGATAGGGATATAAAGATTGGGAGATGAAAGGGATGTGAGGATAGATGGATACAAAGATAAGGATGGGGAGATGGAAGGGATTCTATGATAGATGGATAGGGATATAAGGATTCAGAGATGAAAGGGATGCTAGGATAGATGGAAGGGATGTTGTGATAGATGGATAGGGAGATGAAGGGATGTTATGATAGATGATGTCTCCAAGGGCTATATCACAAAGGAAGTAGATTCCCTCACTCTAGATATGCCATACATGATGAGGCATGAGGGATGGAAGACGAGTGGATGGGAAAAGGAGATAACTAGAGGAGGATAGGATGGGTGACCAAGGAATACAATAGAGCATGGATGAAGGGAAGGTATACCAAGAGGTGGCCAAAGCATGTATAGATAGGTGCCCCTATTTTTATCAAGATCACAAGAAGGATGGAGGGATGGGAGATAAATGGGATATGATGGTAGGATTCGGAAGAGAGGTGGGATGGAGGGGATTTATGAAGAGGATGAATAATAGGAAGATGGGTGCATAGCTAGAAGCATAGCAGGAAGCATAGTGGATGGAGGGAATGCATATCAGGAAGTTACCCCCAAGTGCAAATGGGGATTTACGCATGATGTATGTTTGCCAGGTTTTCATCAAGGTATTTATCCAAGGTGCTTGTTGCCAAGTTTTCACCATTGGATGAATTATTTCTCTTTATTATTTTATTATTTTGATTATTATTAATTTTTTTTGGCTTTTTTGGATTTTTTGAAATTTTTTTTTTTTTGTTTCAATTTTTAGATTTGTAGATAGCAAGGGGATGAAAATGGATAAGGATAGGGATGTTGATAAGGGGATTTAGAAGACATACGATAAGGATATGGATGAAGTACTCAAGCATCAAGTTCCATACAAGGTATTAAGAGCCCATGTTTGAAGCGACTGTTGGATATTAGTACAACCTTATTAGGATAAATGGATTATGCAAGAGGATGAATTAGAGGGACTTGAGAGGGGAGATACATGGGATAATGGATGGGATGCTGCAAAGGGTATGGATGGAATGATGGGGTGGATATGTGATGGGGAGATGTGTTCAGGACCAACATTGGCACATGTGGTGGGGGATGTGAAAAGATAAGAGGATTAATGGATGGAGAATGTGTGGATAATGGGGGAGATGGGGTGGTGAACTTTGGAACATAAGGACCCAAAATAGACTTAGGAGATGAAAGGGGTGTATGACTAGCTTTTGGATTAGCAACTTTGGATGTTCTTATAGATTTTTCATTTGATTGCATTGCATATTTTTTCTTTGGGGTCCACATGGTTTTGATCTTTGCTTTGGTGGGCCTTTGTGGCCTACAGATTTGATTTAGATTTAGATTTATATTTTTCTTCTCTTCACCATGTCTTTTGGAGGGGACATGGGGAGCCTTAGATTCATGTGGATGTTTGGATTCATGCATGTTTTCTTTAATAGCCAAAGTGCATTTAGTAGCAATGCGATGGGTGTGAGGAGATGGATGATGTGGAGTGATGGAGGTAGGAGTATGGGGATTATGTGTAGATAGAGTAGCTTTAGGTATGTGCCTTTGTTGATCCTGATTATGGGATATGTGAGAGGGATGTTTATGATGGATGAGATGGATAGGTGGTGAATGGATGAAAGGATGGATAGGACAAGATGGAGGAGGTGATTTTAGGATATAGGGGCCCAGAATAGATGTAGGACCTGGAGGAAACATGGGCATGGTAGATGGAGGATTGGAGATGGTAGATGGAGGGATGTAAGGACCCAAAATGGATGGAGCAGATGAAGGAGGAATATGGACGGTTGTTTTGAGGCGATACGATATAGGAGGAGGGATGGCAGCATATGGTCTGGTGGAGCAATGGGAAGAGATGACATTTTTTTTTGAAAAGGATCGTTGAGGATGTCTAGAGGTTGTACCAACATCTTTAGATTGTGAGTCTTGGGAAATAGGTCCAAGACCTTGCATGCAGATTTGTTCTTTGACTTGGAGGGGCTCTAAAATACCTTGCTCATGAAGGCCTAGACCTCTTCCTTGATAGTTCATTTTCTTGAGCATGCGATCCATGATAGGATTTGTGTTATTCTGAAAACATGATGCGAGTCCATTATTAGGTAGAGGATGATGGGTGGTAAATACACTATGCTTTTCTTCTGCAAGGAGGCCACCATGGAAGAATGTGAGAGTACCAAGGGGATATGCAAGTAGTGTAGGGATAGCAGTTTTAGGCAATGATGGGGGATCATGAGAGGGACATGATGGGATAGTAGCATGTGGATGGGTGATATCAAGAGAGGGATCATGGGATATGATAGGAGCTAGATTTGTGGTAGTGGGCTCATGTGATGGAGATGGAGATGAAGATGGAGTGGTGGAGACAAGGGGATCATGGGGTGGAATGGATGGGGGACTGTGATCTTGAGGTGGACTAGATAGGATGGAAGGATCTTGATCTGGAGAAGGGGATATGTTTGCATGCTTTGGATTAGACTCTTGGCATGATGCATCTTGTGTGGATGGAAGGATGACAGAGTGTTGGAGAGATTCTTCAAGTTGGGGAGATGGAAGGATGGAGGATTCGATGCAGTCATCAGAATGGATTTGGGCATCGTCGATGGGTTCGATGACTCTTGGAGTAGGAGGTGGATGTTCAATGGATTCAATAGATGTGATGGTAAGGGATGGGGACTTAGTGGATTCAGAGGATGTGATGGTAGAATGATGGGGTTCAACAGATTCAAAGGATGTGATGGTAGGAGATGGGGGTTCAACAGATTCAGAGGATGTGATGGTAGGAGATGGGGGTTCAGTGGATTCAGAGGATGTGATAGTAGAGGATGTGGTGGTTTCGATGGTTTGAGTGGTGCTAGGGGTGGTACCATCAATGATAGGTGTTGGGTGGAGAAGGGTCTTGTCTCTAATGATTGTGGATGATGGGTTGGGATGGCATGATTCCATAACTTCAAGGTGTGGAGTGGGAGATGTCTTCTTGGTTATAAGTCCTTGCAGAACTTCTGGAGTGAAGAACATGAATGCTCTAGGTTGAGATGGCGTGGTAGGAGTGGATGAAGGATTATGGATTGGTGGACTAGGATTAGATGGGGGAATGGGATTGGATGTAGGACTAGAAATAGATGGGGGATTAAGGTTAGATGAAGGGTTAAGATAAGGGGATTGGAATGGTGAATTAGGACATGAGGATTGAGGTGGTGGATTGTAGTAAGGGTATTGGGATGGAGGATTAGGATGGGAAGATTGAGGTGGTGGATTCAGATAGGTTGGTCTGGCTGTTGGATTAGGATAAGTTGATGTGGATATTGGATTAGGATAAGTTGGTGTGAGTGTATGATTAGGGTGAGCAGATTGGCATGGAAGATTAGGGTAGTGGGTATATGTCAGTGAAGGATTGAGATAGGATGATGTGGACAGGGGATTAAGATAGGGGTATTGTGATGGAAGACTAGGACAAGAGGAGGTGGGTGTTAGATAAGAGGATGATGTAGATGAACGGTATGATGGATATGACAGATATGCCTTGTCAAAAGTAGTATAAGCAACATGATTAGGCATGGATGAAGACATAATAGGATAACTCGAAGGGGTGATTGGATTGTGGAAAGTGGGTGGAGAAAGCTTACTAGTGACAATAGCATCAAGGGGATCTATGTCATATTCTTCTTGATCAAGAAGACTTTCGTTATCGTTGTCGACGTAATTAGGGTTTCCCTTTACAACTATTGATGGAGGATAAGGATTCATGATGGTGAAAGGATAAAGAGGATGGGTCAACGATTTGGGATGGAAATGGACTAAAGCTCAAATCGGGATTTAGGTTAAGCTTAGATTTGGATTGGATTAAAGCTCATATTAGGATGATTGGATGATGTGATGGGATTGATTCTAATGATCGACACCGAATCTGCTTCGAGATGGAAGTAGATCGATTAAGTCGAAGGTGATATGATTGGATTGGATCGACCGATGATTGACAAGATCGACTGATGGATAGGATAAGATGATGAAAGAGACTGCAAATCCCATTCACAGATTATCTTAGATGACTTAGGATACTGATTGATCAGATAAAATGATAAATGGATGATTGTAGCACTGAATCCACCTTGAGATTGAAGGTGAATTGATTAGGCCAATGATGATGATTAACTTAGGACAGATGACAATCCTAAGCAAATGTTGATGAGGATGATCAGATCAGACACTTAGGTCAATTTGGATAATAACCTGAGACGAAGTTCAAGGGATTTGGATGGGGGAAATGATGATTTGATTGGAGAAATGGATGAAAGAAAGTGGATGAACAAATACTCAAAATGAGTAAATGATTGATCGGGATGGATGAATGATTATTTGGAACGAGTAAATGACTGCTAAGAATAGATGAATGATTCTCAGAATGAGAAGATGAAAGCTCAGAATGAATGATAGATTACTCAGAATGAGTAGATGATTGATTGGGATTGTAGAATGAGAGTTCGAAATGATTGAAGGTGGTGTGAAATGGAGGAATGTTTACTCGGAACGAGTAAACAGATGATCAAAATGATAGAACGATAGTTTGAAATGATGAAAGGATGTGTGAAATGGATGAACGTTTACTCAGAACAAGTAAATAGATGATAGAAATGATAGAACGAGAGTTCAGAATGATGAAAGGATGTGTGAAATGGATGAACGTTTACTCGGAACGAGTAAACGGATGATCGAAATGATAGAACGAGAGTTCAAAATGATGAAAGGATGTGTGAAATGGATGAATGTTTACTCGGAACGAGTAAACGGATGATCGAAATGATAGAATGAGAGTTTGAAATGATGAACGGATGTGTGAAATAGATGAGCGTTTGCTCAGAACGAGTAAACAGATGATCATAATGATAGAACGAGAGTTCAGAATGATGAACGAATGTGTGAAATGGATGAACGTTTACTCGAAACGAGTAAATGGATGATCAAAATGATAGAACGAGAGTTTAAAATGATGAAAGGAGGTGTGAAATGGATGAATTTTTACTCAGAACGAGTAAACGGATGATCGGAATGATAGAACAGGAGTTTGGAATGATGAAATGAGGTGTAAAATGGATGAATGTTTACTCGGAACAAGTAGACAGATGATCGGAAATGCTAAACCAAAGTTTGATATGATAGATGAAGGTTCAAAATATATGAGTGTTTACACGGAACGAGTAAACGAATGATTGAAAAGGGAGAACAACTATTCAGAATGGATGAATGAAAGGTTGAAATGACTAAACCTCATATTAGGGTTTTGGTTAAGCTCAGATTGGGATTAGATTAAAACTCAAATTAGGATTGAATTGAAGCCTAGAATGATTGGAGGATGTGATGGGATTGATTCTACACCAAGTTTTGGGGTTTAAAGAACGTAAGGTGCTAACAATCAAATTTTTCCAGATTTGGCAATTTTAAAAAATTGTTAAATTTTGCCATTTAGGAAACCTTACGGGAATATTTTTGAGAGTCCAATTTTTTCCCAAAAAATACCCAAAACAAAGATAAGATGAATTGCCAACTAATATCCCAAATTTGAGACATGCATTTCGAGTTATGGACAAAAATGATTTTTCAAAATGCTGGAAAAAAACACTAAATTGCGATTTTGAGGGTCAAGATGAAAGTTTGAGGCCTCAAAAATGTGGAAAAACGGGGACCAAGGGATGGATGATTTTCCATCTCATAACGCAACCACCTGTAAAATTTCAGCTCAAACGAACACCCGAGTCAAAAGTTATGGCCTCCGGAGGTTTCGACACAAAAATCAAAATTCTCAAAATGAAGTTTAGGTGATTGGGATGGATGATTTGATGCTGGATATGGACTCTAATGATGTTCTAAGTGGCACTTATGTGATTTTGGTGATGAAATGATTATTTTTGGAAAAGTGTTGATGACGGGCAAACAAGTGCTCAGAATTGATGAATGACTCTCAGAACGAGGGGAAGAAGATTCAAAATAGATGAACAAATACTAAGAACGAGTGAACAAGTGCTCAGAATTAGGATTGGATTGAAAGATATGATGGGATTGGCATTAGTGGTCGGATTTGGGAACTAGATATGTTTGTTTTCCCAAAAATTTTGCAGAGGGGCAAATTTTCCCTCTTTTGGGGTGTCTGTGCCCACTTGGGGCATCTGTGCCCCCTTCTGGGGCGCCTGTACCCTCCTGGGGCATCTGTGCCCTCATAGAGGGGCATATTTTCCCCACTGTGGGGTGGAATTTCTAAGAGGATAAATGGGCTATTAAAACGAAGAGACAGGTGATTGGAATGGGGTGTTGGATAATCGGATTGAGGAAATTGATGATCAGATTTGGGAAAATGATTGGAATGGATGAATGATCAAGCACTCAAAACTAATGATTGCTTAGAATGGATGAATGATTGAAAGTTTGAAATGATAAACAATTGATTGGAAAGGATAAACAACTCTTAGAATGAGGAGATGGATGCTTGGAATGGATGAAAGATTACTCAAAATGAGTGGGCAGATGATTTGAAAGGGATGAAAGACTACTTGGTCAAATAGATGTTTGGAATGGTTAGATGAAGTTTTGGAATGGTAAAAATGGGGGTTTAAAATGATCAAATGGAGGTTTTTGGAGGCTTAGAGTGACAAAATAGAGGCTTGGGATGATGAGATAACAATTGGGAATGATTAAATGATGGTTTAGAGGCTAAACAGATCCAAATGGGGCGATTTCGGGTGTTCAGGAGGGAAAATTTGCCCCTCTACAGTAAATCAGGGGCACAGTCGCCCTTCTGCAGAAAATCAAGGGCATAATCGCCTCACTGCAGAAAATCAGGGGCATAATCACCCCACTGTAGAAAATCAGGGGTGTAATCACCCCACTACGGAAAATCTGGGACTTGGTTTGATGAAAATGACTATGGAAAGGACTTTAAAATGACAATGATAAGGCCAATTTGTCAAAAATTTCATTGGTTTCTCACAAGAAAACACTCTCAAGCAAACAAAATCCTATGATTAGTGTTAAGGGTATGGCCAAAGAGGTCTTAATCTAGGATGCACAAGGTGTCTAGGGAGTCCTCGATATACTCTCGGTATGTGAGACACAACCGTGAACACCAACTCATCACAAGCGTGAGTCAGGAACCCCAGCGAGATACTGAAGGGCTCAGACCAACTCTTCACATCTATCTACGTATCAACCTAGCTTCAACGCTCTGCCAATTACGATGCGACTGGATTGGGGTACAACTTTCACTCTCCCCCCTTTATATACCCCGCATGTACGCGTGGTTGGAATCGTCCCTTGGGGTGATGAAATCCCCAACCAGGTCCCACTAGAAAGAAAGCACTAATTATTTCCAACTACTCCCGAAGCTCACACGAAGTGCAAGGGGAAAGAGAAAACAAGCTAATACTCCCTTTGGGTAATAGAAAAGATAGACACAACAAGAAATGAATATTACTCCCCCTAATTAAACTATGTTCTTAGATTAAGGCAAACAGCAAGGATATTTTAAAAAGTTTGAGTGAACGGATAGCCCTACAAGAAAATGTTAGATGTTTTATCTCGCTTTCTTCATCAACTTCACAAAAATATGCTATGAAAAGTTAGCAAAAAACACCAATATCCTTGCAAGAACAGTGTTAGAGGGTTAATACTTGAAAATAGCAAAAAACCGAAGCCAAAATGACAGTTTTACCTTTCAAAATGTGTTGCTTTGCGGTGACAAGGGGGCACAATTGCCCTTTTGCAGTAAATCAAGGACATAGTCGCCTCACTGCAAAAAATCAGGGGCGTAGTTGCCTCACTGCGGAAAATCAGGGGCATAGTTGCCCCACTGCAGAAAATCAGGGGTGTAATCGCCCCATTGCAGAAAATTAGGGGCGCAGTCACCCCACTGTGGAAAAGTGTTAGCACAAAAATTTTAGCCCAAGAGGCATAGTCGCCTTTCTACAAGAAAAGTGTTAGCCAAAAATTTTGGTCAAGGAGGGGGCGTAGTCGCCTTTCTACAAGAAAAGTGTTAGCCAAAAATTTTGGTCAAGGAGGGGGCGTAGTCGCCCTTCCGCAGAAAATCCAGGGCGTAGTAGCCCCACTGGGGAAAATCAGGGGCGCAGCCGCCCCACTGTGGAAAATCAGGGGCGTAATTGCCCCACTGCAGAAAATCAGGGGGCGTAATTGCCCCACTGCAGAAAATCAGGGGCCCAGTCGCCCCACTGTGGAAAATTAGGGGCGTAGTCACCCTTCCGTGACATATTCCTGCAAAACTTAACAATAGAAAACATGAAATATAGGAACCCGCTCGTGGGTCCCACCGGGCATGCCATAAATGTGATATCCAAAATGTCTAACCTATTCTAAGCAATTAAAATGCAATGGAAAAACATAAGGAAACACCTCAAGATTAGCCTAAGGAATTTGTAAATGCAAAGAGGAAAGTGTTAAATGAAAACAAATAGATGTACCTTCCTTTTTGGAGCTAAAACTCCTTGGTGGGCCCTTGATTTAGATTGATTTGTATGCTCCTTGATGGCTCTTGATATGGATAAATGCAAGTCTTGACTATATGCTTGAATGTAGATGCAAATAGATGAAAGTTGATGGCTAGATGAGTACACAAAATGACAGCATTTAGTTGCAAAATGGCTAAGTCTCTCTAAATGCCTTAGAGGATGGGGTATTTATAGAGAAACTTGAATTCTCTAGAGAATTCAATGGTTGGGATTTATCCAACAAGGCCAAGATGAAGGGCTAAGGTGAGTTGAGAACTCAAAAGCCCTCACATCTTGACATGTGGATTGTGAGAGGGCCAAGGGTGAGATGATGTGTAGGTGATGTGGAAGGGAGGTACATGATGTGGAGGAAGGACAAGTACCTTCCAAGTAATTTGATGTGACCTTTCAATGATCACATGGGGAAGGGGAAAGCTTTGGGAGAATAAAAGTGAATTTTAAATTCATAATGATTGGAAGAATCTAGTGGGTAAGACAAGGTTGCCAAAAGGTGGGAATTTGTCACATGTGACTTGATGTGACAAGTCAAAGATTCTAGAAGATGCATGGGAAAAGGGGATTCTAGGAGGAATAAAAGTGAATTAAAAATTCACATGGGGAAGAGAGGAGCCTAGGGTGAATAAAAAGGAATTAAAAATTCCTTGGGGGATGGGGAGAGTTGACCAAGGTACTAATTAGGTTTGACTAATCAATAATTAGAGGATAATTAGGGGTTAATGAGGATTAGAAGCCAACTTGCAAAAGTTGGAGAATGTGACACATCCTAATCAAGGATTAGGCATGTACACATCCTTAATGAAGAGATTATGAGATGGATTAGGATTAGATGAAAAAGACATGTGAGGAATTAAATAAATGTAATATTTATTTAATTCATTTGATGAAAAGAGGATTAAGGAGAGTAATGTATTTAATTATTAATTAAATACCTTAGGGATTCGGAAAAATTAATGATATTAATTAAATAATAATAATATTACTTATTTAACTCTGATAAGAGGATGTTTAGATGAAAAGTGATAAATTTTGATAAATTAAGTGTCCAAATTTGGTTGTCTATAGTTTCTATAATAGAAGATTGAGAAAGATGGTTCAGAGTGCAAATTTCAGAGTTGATGAGGACTCTACTAAATCATCCAGATATTGTCGATATGATTCAAATGACTAGGAAGATAACACAAACAAAGGGAAGAATGATCAGACATTGAATCAACTTCAAATTTTTCCATATGTTCTGGTAAAAAAACTTCCATTTGTTCTGGTAAATCAAGGTTGTCAGGAAGGAGAGACAAGTGCAAGTGCAAAAAAAAAGAACAAAAGAACTAGAAGTTCAAGAGAATCCTAAAACTCTGAGGTATGTGAAGCTAAATCATTTTGAAAATCAAATTATAGGAGACAAGAATAAAGGTATGCAAACTAGAAGAAATATTGTAGAATACTATTGCTTGATTTCCAAGATTGAGCCTAAAGATGTCAATGAAGCTTGTAATGATGAACACTGGATGGAAGCTATGAAAGAAGAATAGATGTAGATTCAAAAGAATGATACATGGATACTTCTTCCTAGACCTAAAGATAAAAATGTGATTGGTACTAAATGGGTCTTTCAGAATAAGCCGAATGAACAAGATGAGGTGGTCTGGAATAAAGCAAGACTGGTATGTAAAAGGTATTCACAAATGGAAGGTATTGATTTTGAAGAAATCTTTTCCCTTGTTGCCAAAATTGAAGCTGTAAGGTTATTTCTGGCTTATGTTGCATATAAGAACTATAAAGTTTATCAAATGGATGTGAAATCAACTTTTGTAAATGGTGAGTTAGAAGAAGTATATATTGAACAACTAGATGGATTTCAACTAACTGATAAGGAATTCATGGTTTTCCAATTGAAGAAATGTCTATATGGAATCAAGCAAGCCCCCAGTATGGTAGACTAGATAAATATTTACTAAAGCTTGGATTCAATAAAGGTATTGCTGAAAACAACTTGCATTTCAAATTGGATCATGACAAAGAGTTAATTATTGAGGTATTTGTTGATGACATTATTTTTTGAGGATATGATAATCTATGTATGAAGTTTACTGATGAAATGAAGAATGAATTTGAGATGAGTATGATTGGAGAGATGAAGTTCTTTCTAGGATTGCAAGTTACTTAGTTAGATAAGGGGATCTTCATATCTCAGTCCAAATATGTGAGAGAGCTATTGAAGAAGTTTGGCATGGAAGACTCAAAGCCTCTTGGTACACCCATGGTAACTAGATGTAAGTTAACACATAATGATGAATCTCCTAAGGAAAATCAAACAAGATACAAGTCAATGATTGGTGGATTGATCTACTTAACTTAGACTAAAGCAAAAATTATGAATGTTGTACATGTATGGTTGCTAGATTTCAGGTTGATCCAAAAGAGTCTCATGTGACTATTGTAAAGAGAATATTTAGGTATCTAAAAGGAACAATTGACTTTGGGATTTGGTATCCTAAGGATGATGATCTTACTTTGAATGCATACATTGATGTAGATTGGGTAGGAAATTTAGATGATAGGAGGAGTAATACAAGTGGTGCCTTCTTCCTAGGGAAGAAGTTGGTGTCTTGGTTGAGCAAAAAGTAGAATTCCATTTCTCTATCTACTGCCGAGGCAGAGTATATTGCTGCTACAATTAACTGTACTCAAGTGATGTGGATGAAATAGATGCTGAAATATATCAAAGTAGTATATGATGAGCCCATTGCCATATACTATGACAACTCAAATGCAATTAAAATATCAAAGAATCTGGTGCTACACTATAAGACCAAGCATATATTAATCAAGTTTCACTTCTTGAGGGAAAAAGTGAATGAGAAAGAAGTCAGACTGGAGTATGTGCCTACCAAAGAAAAAATTGCAAACATTTTCACCAAGCTGTTGTGTAAGGATACTTTTGAGTATCTTAGAGGGATGCTAGGGGTAATTACCCCTCCTGATATGAACTAGAGATTCATTTACTTGCATCAATCTATGGGCTTCATAGATATTTCCTGATCCGAATTGATGTTTTTGTGGCTGCTACTTAGTGGGAGTAGTCAGATGTGCAAATATGTGATTCAAAGCTTGTATATGGGAAGATAATGCTTATCCTTACCATTTGTTTCAAAGGGGTAGAAGAGTCATATGAAAAGTTGTTGCTTATCGGGAGTGAAGAGTCTTGTGGGGAGAAGATCATGTAGAAGAGGTTAAGGAAGAAGAGTCAAAATCTAAGGGGGAGTAAGTGTTTATTGAGAGTTGGGTTGATTGTGTTTTTCACATCATGTGTTGCCATCAATGCAAAAGGGAGATTGTTGGATGTTGTGGTTGTGTTGTTGATATTTGGTTGTCATTGATGTCAACACTGTTAGCATTATTATATTAAATGTTGTATATGTCGAGTATATTGAGAAAATTGTTAAAGGAAGAGTTGCAGGTTCCTAGTGAAATAGTGAAGGTCAAGAAGGTGTTTTTTTCTATACGTTGAAGATTAGTTGTTGTGGAATAAATTTTTTATTGCTTAGAGTATCTAGTTCATCTACTAGAAGTTTCAGAGGTCTGCATGAAGATTTGATCATGCTATGAACAGTTGTGTTCTGAAAGTATTTTTGTGGGTTCTATCAGTATTCTTGATTGAAGTTTATGTGTTTATGGTAATTTCTGTTGCTGTAGATATTTCTTTGTTAGTTCTTATTTTTTTTGGATACTTAGATAGATCATTCTCTATTCTTGTTGTATGCCCGCATTGATTGGTGTGCTTGTGGTTGAAGATTTTTCTCAGTATGTTTGGGTTTTCATGTTCTTGGCTGACATGATGGTGGTAACGTGTTGTGGATCCTTGAAGATTTAAATTTGAATGTTTGGTGCACTCAAGGATATTGTTTTGGGTCGCATCATGATATTAGCTGATGGTGTTTGATCCACATTGAAAATTTATTTGTAAATTTGGGCCGACATTGAAAATATGTTTTATATTTTTGGCCGACAAGGTTGTTGATGTAATTCCATGTTGCGAATATATAAGAGCGATTGTTTGAGAAAATTTAGTGTGTGCATAAGAATGAATATATGCCAAAGAAAGTGAAGATGTGCGAATAGTGTTCTAATCATTTGATTGTAGAGTAGAGTGAGAAGAAGTTTGACTAAAGTGTGAAGAATGTTTTCTATGCTTAACTGCAATTGTAATTAGGCTTGTGTAGAAGCTATTTTCTCAGTTCATACCCTGCAGATCTAATCCATATTATTGTGTATTGTTGGGAAGTGAGTCCTCTTGTATTTGAGTAGTGAGGTCTAGGCAGTGTGCCTGAATGCATATGCATTCCCATTATTTTTCTTATACTTTTAACAGGGTATAATATTGTGGACTAACATCCACCATGGTTTTTCCTGTAATAGGGTTTCCACGTAAAAAAATATTGGTGTTCTGTATGTTTTTGATGTGTTGATTGTTTATGGTTTATAGTTCATTCATCAGATCTAAGATTATGTTAAGATTGAAAAGTCTTAATATTCTCTAACAACTGATTCACTCCCCTTCTCAGTTGTCTGGCCTTTTTTTTCCAACAATTGGTAGTAGAGCAGGTTCCTCTGAAGAAGTCTAAAATCTTGAGTTGATCTGAGATGACATCATACAAGAAGGATAGTCCTAGATTTGATGGAACAAACTAATCATTGTGGAAAACTAGGATGGAGTGTCATTTGAGGTGTATTGGTGAATACCACTAGAAGATTACAAATAACAAATATTTTATTCCTCAGAATGGTCCTTAAACTGTTGATGAGATTAAAGAGGTTGAGAATAATGTCAGGGCCATGGAAGATTTGTTGAGTGCTCTAACAGATTCAAAAATTTCAAATGTGATAAGTCTGAAGACAACTCATGAAATGTGGAAAAAGATCGAAACTTTGTATGAAGGAGATGTACATGTAAACATGGCTAAGCTATAGAGTTTGAAAGGAAAGTATGAAAATTTGATGATGGGTGAAGATGAAAATATTTCTTCTTTTATGAAAAGAGTAAATGAAATAGTGATGGGTATTAGATGTGTTGGTGGTACCCTGGATGAGGAAGAAATTGTAGCTAAAGTACTCAGATCATTGTCGTCCTCCTACAAAGCAAAGGCTCATGCTATTGAAGAAACCAGATCACTGATGAATGTGACAAGGGATACACTAATTGGTAAACTTCTTGCCTTTGAGTTGAGAAAATTTGGTGAATCTGTTCCCAAGACTAAAACTACATTCAAGGCTACTATATCTGAAAGAAACAAGCAAAGATATGATCCGGGAGAGATTTCTAGAAGGACATTCAAGTATGAGGAAGAAATGAAAGAAGTTGAATATGAAGAAAGAGAGGTAGAAGAGTTGGAAGCACTGATTGTAAAGAAAGAAGGTAGAGGACAAGGTAAGTATAAAGGAAAGCTTCCTATCAAATGTTTTTCTTGTAGTAAAATAGGTCATTTTGCATCAAGGTGTCCTGAAAGAGTTCCTAGATCTAAGCCTTACAAACCTAGATTTGAAAGAAATGCTATTTTTCTGAAGGTGTGACTGATGAAGAATCTGATAAAGAAAATGGAAATGAAGATGATTGGGTTTTCATTGCTATCAAGGAAAATAGTCTAGTGGCTACTGAATCTGCTAAAGTTGAGAAAGCTCTTGCAAGATGAATTGAAGACAAGGATGAGTGGGTCATTGACACCAGATGCTCACATCATATGACTGGTGACAAAAGAAAATTTTTAAGTCTAGAGAAGTATGATTGTGGGGTTGTAAGATTTGGAGATAACAATGCTTGTGTGATTCATGGAAAAGGATCTATTTTTCCTCATGGTAAGCATAACATTGATGATGCTCTTTATATTGAATGCTTGAAGCACAACCTGTTGAGTTTTGGACAGATGGTGGATAAGGGTTATGATCTTTAGTTCAAAGGTGGAAGATGCAAGATATCTGGAAGTTTTGGAAATGTAATTGCTTTAGGTAAATAGACAAAAGGTAATATTTTTCACCTGAATGCTGCTAGTGAAATTTGTTTAATTGATCAAGTAGATGAAAGCTGGTTATGGCATAAAAGGCCGTGTCATGTGAATTTTGATAACATTGTCAAAGTAAGTTACACTGAAGTAGTAAGATATCTACCTAGGCTATTGAAGCCTACTAACACAATTTGCAAGGAGTGTCAGATGGGAAAAAAAACTAGAGTTTCTTTTTGGAGAAAACAAAATCATTCAAATGGGTTACTGGGGCTGGTACATACTAATCTATGTGGTTCCTCTAGAGTCAGAAGTCTCCATGGAGAAAGGTACTTTATGTTGCTTATTGATGATTACTCTAGAATGATATGGGTTGCTTTCTTAAGAGAAAAATGTGAAGCATTAGAGAAGTTCAAAAGTTTCAAAGCTATGGAAGAGAATAAGAAAGGTCTAAAAATAAAATGCTTAAGGTCAGACAGAGGTGGTGATTTCACCTCCAAGGAGTTTAATTCTTTCTATGAAGAGCATGGAATCAAAAGACAATTATCTGCTCCCTAAACCCCTCAACATAATGGAGTTGCAAAAATGAAGAACAGGACAATTTTGGATGGTACTAGAACAATTATTATTGAAGGGAATGTGCCTCACATCTATTCGAGTGAAGCTATAAGTATTGTTGTGTACACTTTGAACCGGGTAAATGTAAACGGTAATTCTAGTAAGAATCCTTTTGAACTATGGTTTGGTTATAATCCTACTATGAAATATTTCAAGATCTTTGGAAGCAAGCATTACATCAAGAGAGATGAGGACATAGGAAATTTTGATGCAAGAAGTGATGAAGAAGTCTTTCTAGGTTACTCTGCTAAAAGAAAGGCCTATCGGTGTTATAACAAAAGATTAAGAAGAATGGGTGAGAGTGCAAATGTCAGAGTTCATGAGGACTCTGCTAAATCATCCAGCTACTATGGATATGGTTCAAATGACCAGGAAGACAAAAAAAACAAAGGGAAGAATCCTTAGACACAAAATCAACTTCAAATTGTGGCATACGTTTAGTAAAACAACTTCCATTTGTTCGGGTAAATCAAGGTAGTCAGGAAGGAGAGATATGTGCAAGTGCAACAGAAAGAACAGAAGAACTAGAAGTTCGATAGAATCCTAAAACTCCAAGGTATGTGAAGCTAAATCATTCTAAAAATCAAATTATAGGAGATAAGAATAAAGGTGTGCAAACTGGAAGAAAGATTGCAGAAGACTATTGCGTCAATTGAAGCTGTAAGGTTATTTCTTGCTTATGTTGCATATAATAACTATAAAGTCTATCAAATGGATGTGAAGTCAACTTTTATAAATGATGAGCTAGAAGAAGAAGTATATATTGAACAACTAGATGGATTTGAACTAACTGAAAAGGAAGACATGGTTTTCTAACTGAAGAAAGCTCTATATGGACTCTAGCAAGCCCCCAAAGCCTGGTATGCTAGACTGGATACATATTTACTAAAGCTTGGATTCAATAAAGGTATTGCTGAAAACAACTTGTATTTCAAATTGGATCATGAAAAAGAGTTAATTATTGAGGTCTTTGTTGATGACATTATTTTTGAAGGAGATAATAAGCTATGTATGAAGTTTGTTGATGAAATGAAGAAAGAATTTGAGATGAGTATGATTGGAGAGATGAAGTTCTTTTTGGGATTGCAAGTTACTCAGTTAGATAAGGGGATCTTCACATCTCAATCCAAATATGTGAGAGAGCTGCTAAAGAAGTTTGGAATGGAAGACTCAAAGCCTGTTGGTACACCCATGGTAACCAGATGTAAGTTAACATAGAATGATGATTCTCCTAAGGAAAATTAAAAATGATACAATACAATGATTGGTGGATTGCTCTACTTAATTTAGACCAGACAAGACATTATGAATGTTGTATGTATGGTTGCTAGATTTTAGGCTAATCCAAAAGAGTCTCATGTGACTGCTACAAAGAGAATCTTCAGGTATCTAAAATGAACAGTTGGCTTTTGGCTTTGGTATCCTAAGGATGATGATCTTACTTTGAATGCATACAATGATGTGGATTGGGAAGAAGATGTAGATGAAAAAAAGAGTACTAGTGGTGGTGCCTTCTTCCTAGGGAAGAAGCCAGTGTCTTGGTTGAGAAAAAAGCATAATTCCATTTCTCTATCTACTGCTGAGGCAGAGTATATTGCTATTGCAAATTACTGTACTCAAGTGATGTGGATGAAATAGATGCTAAACGATATCAGAGTAGTATATGATGAACCAATTGTCATATATTGTGACAACTCAAGAGTAATTAACATATCAAAGAATCTGATGCTACACTCTAAGACCAAGCATATATCAATCAAGTTTTACTTCTTGAGGGAAAAAGTGAATGAGAAATAAGTCAGACCGAAGTATATGCCTACCAAAGAATAGATTGCAGAAATTTTCACCAGGCCATTGCCAAAGGATACTTTTGAGTATCTCAAAGGGATGCTAGGGGTAATTACCCCTCCTGATATGAAATAGAGATGCATTTACTTACATCAATCCATATGCCTCATAGATATTTCCTGATCCAGATTGATGTTTTCATGGCTGCTACTTAGGGGGAGTTGTTAGATGTGCAGATATGTGGTTCAGAGCTTGTATGTGGGAAGATAATGCATATATTTTCCATTGATGTCAAAGGGGGAGAAGATTCATGTGAAAAAATGTTGCTTATCTAGAGTGAAGAGTCTTGTGGGGAGAAGATCATGTAGAAGAGGTTAAGGAAGAAGAGTCAGAATCTAAGGGGAAGTAAGTGTTGATTGAGAGTTGAGTTGATGGTGTTTTTCACATCATGTGTTTCCATCAATGCCAAAGGGGGAGATTGTTGGATGTTGTGGTTGTGTTGCTGATATGTTGCTATCATGGATGCCAAAACTATTAGCATTATTGTATTAAAGGATATATATGTTGAGGATATTGAGAAAATTGTTAAAGAAAGATTTGTAGGTTGCCAGTACAACAGTGAAGGTCAAGAAGGTGTCTTTTTCTGTACGTTGAAGATCAATTATTTTGGACTAAAGGTTTATTTCTAAGAGTATCTAGTTCATCTATCAAAAGTTTCAGAGGTGTGCATGAAGATTTGATCATGCTATGAATAGTTGGTTTTTTACATTATTTTTTTGGGTTATGTGAGTATTCCTAACTAAAGTTTATGTGTTTCTAGTAATTTATGTTGTTATGGATATTTCTTTGTTAGTTATTGTTGTTTTTGGATTCTTTTAGATCATTCTCTATTCTTCTTGTACATCCACGTTGATTGGTGTGCTTGTGGTTGAATATTTTTCTCATTTTGTTCAGGTTTTCATGTTCTTGGCCAACATGATGGTGGTAACGTGTTGTGAATCCTTGAAGATTTAAATTTTAATGTCTGGCACACTTGAGGATATTGTTTTGGGTCACATCATGATATTAGCCAATGGTGTTTGATCCACATTGAAAACTTATTTATAAATTTGAGCCGACATTGAAAATATGTTTTATATTTTTGGCTAACATGGTTGTTGATGTAATTCCATGTTGTGGATATATAAGAGTGATTGTTTGAGAAAATTTAGTGTGTGCATAAGAGAAAATGTATGTGAGAGAAAGTGCAAGTGTGCAAATAGTGTTCTAATCATTCAATTGCAGAGCAGAGTGAGAAGAAGTTTGAGCGAAGTGCGAAGAAGGTTTTCTATCCTTAACTCGAACTATAATTAGGCTTGTGAAGAAGCTATTTTCTCAGTTCATACCCTATGGATCTAATCCATGTTTCTATGTATTGTTGGGTAGTGAGCCCTCTTGTATTTGAGTAGTGAGCTCTAGGCAGTGTGCCTGAATGCATGTGCATTTCCATTATTAATCTTATACTTTTAACATGGTATAATATTGTGGACTAACATCCACAATGGTTTTTCCCTTAATAGGGTTTCCACATAAAAAATCTTGGTGTTTTATATGTTTTTGATGTGTTGATTGTTTATGGTTTATTGTTCATTTATTAGATTTGAGATTAAGTTAAGTAAAGTTTGAAAAGTTTTAATATTTTTTGACAATTGATTCGCCCCCCTCTCAGTTGTCTGGCTTTTTTTTTCCAACACCATTAACCTTCATCTTCACCTTAGGTTTGAACTTGTCTATGCAAATCAGCTTCCTATCTTCCTTGCCAACTCAAATCAGATTCACTATACTTTGTTTCATCCTAGCATCTTGTTTCTCCCTTTGTCCTTTGACCTTCAAATTGTTCCATGTCCACAAAATTAGTACAATAAAGAAATGATACATTAATTTGATCACTATAATACCTCCATCTTTTCTCAATTCTTTGAAAATCTCCAAGAAAAATTCTTCCTTGATCATTGCTTCATCCAATCTTGACACCAACTTAATGTCTCTTTCCTCTAAAATTAGGATCTTTTTCTCTACTAAATCTTCATCTTCTTGCTTGGGAATGGCTACAACAACTTTTTCTTCATCATTCATTAATATTTCTTTTGCATCTTCAAACACATCTTCTTCCTCCATCATCTTCCTTTTCCTTTTCCTTCTTTTTTGCTATCTTTTTGATGGGTCATTCAACTTTCCTTTTCACTGTCAAATTCCAGCTTGTTTCTTGTCTATACAATTGTTCCACCTTCATCATAGACTAGACTAGAACAATTCATCAAATCTTCTCAACTCTTGCTTTATTGTTGCTAACTCTCTATCAAAATTATCTTTCCTCTTTCTCTTTTTCCTTTCTTCCTCTGCCTACAAATGTCTCCTTAACACTTTCATCTTTACCTCTTCTCAAGCAAGCTTCCTCTTGCTTCAACTTCTCTCAACTTTCTCTACCTTCTCTTGACAGCAACCAATTTCTTTTTAACCTGCACACAACCACAACACACAAACCGCAAACCAACATTCTCTTTTCCTAAAGCCTTATGTGCTTTGATACCACTTTGATGCAAGGCGAGAGGAAGAAAATTACTCTCACAATCTAATTTAACAAAATTAAACCAATTCTTTCATGTCAATTCAATTAGGACTCTACATTCTTCACAAATTCACACCAATCTAGAGTTTAAAGGAAAAACTCTTAAAGATTCCTCAAAATACATTAGACATCAAAAAAATATTTGTCTTAGACCCTATCATCAACTTATTCATCTCCAACATAAATACTTTTCTAGTGATTGTCCCAAAATAGCAAATAGGCCCATTTAGACCACACCAATAACTCAACCACACATTCCCAAGTCCATACCTCCTTACAAACTCCACAAGAAAGTGTATATATGTCTGCACAAACACAATAGATCATTCTCCAAACCTTTTTTAGAATATTTTATCAAATACTCCTACTAAACCTTCATTCAAGACATGAATATCATAAGCATGTCATACAAGACAATAGCAAGAATATACATAATCTCACCAAATCCCTGTCAAGAAGAGGTTTATAATACACCAACACAACCTACGAAACCACTACCCCAAAGATAAACACCTTTTATATCATCAAAAACATAAATTATGGATTGTTCCTAATGCTCTACCAAAACAGGGTAGTCAATATAACAATGGTTCCAAACTCAAAATTCACCAAATCCTATCTTAAACAGGTTCATAATACTTCATTGAACTTTTACAAACTCAATTATCAAAGGATAACACCAAATACACAATCACATTGCTTAAAATATTTACTGTTCTCTATCTTACCAGCCCATGCACTAAATTTGTAGACATAGGGCAACAAAGATTCAATGTCAAACTTCAACCTCAAACTTTTCAACTTTGGGATCATATAATATGCATAAAATACTACCATTTCACCAGTTTATAGAGATTTTCGATGGTGGAAATTAAAGAAAATGATTTTTAAAGGTCCCTATTTACCCTAGAACATGGTTTCTATAGTTTTTACAAAATTGGAAATAATTTTCCCAAAATCCAACCAAATTGCATGGAACAAGAATGAAATGGAAGGTGACTGACTATACTATTACTTACAAACAATTAGGCATGATTTCATGCCTGTACAGGGCCATACACAACCAATAAACAGTGAGTTTGTGAAGAAATATACATAAATCAATGTCTTTATTCATTCAAAATTAGGTATTCAATCACCCATAAGTTACAAAAACATTTACAAGGACTTTTTAAAGGCATTCTATCATGACTCTTCAGTTTCTAACTATTTTCTAATAACCCAAGAGCTGAATGACAGTTCACCTTCCCTATCTTACTCAATTTTGCAATTTTTACAATAGTGACAACTTTTAAAATACATTGGGGGTATGTGCAAGATCATCATGGAAAAAATAGGCCCTTAAGTGGAAAGTTTTTAAAAAAAATCAGAGTTAGGCAACTTGATGTAAAAATTTGAATAAGTTATCTATATTATTTCAAAAATATGTCAGAATAGAATTTGTAGAAAATTTAATGTAGTTTCTAAACTACTAGGTTTGTTTAAAAATTCATTTGGTGAGAATTTGAAATTTCAATGCGATAATACTTAAATTTTAGGGAAAAAATAAGAAGTAGGTGTCCGTCTAACCACCCTAACCAAAATAAAATGATAATATTTTTTTAGAAGATTTTAGATATAAGTAGAGGACTCATGTCCCGATGTGATGCATATTTTTTTGTAATTTTTTCCCAAATGAATAATTAATTATGAATTTATTATTACAACTTTAAAAAAAAAATGAAAACTCATATGCCTGACCACCTTAACTTGGTCAAAAATTCATGAAATTCATTTTTTCTTTTTTTAATCCTATAGTATGTGAAGCATAGAATGTGACCCATGTTTTGGATTAAAAAAATGTTATACCGTTTGAAAGCTATAGATGTTTTTCAATCAGCCTATCAATTAGGACTTTAGTCATAATTTGAATAGGAAATTAATAATAATTGCTTGTTTAATTCAAAGTAAAGTGTAATTTATATTGGTGGAAAGCTGAGAATCTCCTTTAAAAACCCTTTTCATTTCATCAATTTTAGGTGAAAAAAAAGTCATCAGCCACATACCCATCATATTGCCACTTTTTGGCCCATCATGATCATGCACATACCCTTGGCATCTTTTACATTTTTGCAAAATTTCACTCAAATGACCTCATAATAACCTAGAAACATGAAAAATGACCCAAATAACCCTATTGAAAGGTAGAAACTTCAAAATTTGATCAATCTTTAAAATTTGTATGATGGAAAGAATGTTGGCATCATGGTTCTCTGCATCACTAACTTTTCCGGCATGTGTAGAAATTGAACTTCATGTTGACCATCCGATTGTGCGGAATTAATCCCTATCATTCTCCATATGCCCGCACTGGATTGTTTTCTCTTATTTTATTTACACGAGCTGGCGTGCTTCGACCACGTGTCTGGTATGCTGGTAGGCCCAGTCTCCTTTATGAAGATTTCTAGCATCTTTCAAAGAAGAACAATGGATATAGGAGTGAAGACGTGACTACATCTCTACCACTCCCTGCATGCCTATCTTGATTTATTTTATGTTATTTTAAAGACATGGGAAAGTGCTTGATGTCCACGTGGTACTGCCAGATGGTGGGACCACAGTCTCTGCAGGGCCAATGGATGTAGTCCGAAAGAAGATCAACGGTGGATGTCATGACACATGTTCTCATCAAATTTATTCCTCGCGCACCCATCCATCTATAGCAGTGAGGAAAAATAGTCACACGAGCTAGTAGGCGAAGTGACATTTTTCACTATTGTGGGACCCGCTAAGCTTTGAGGATGGAGTTTTATTTCATAGGAGATGAGATTGACCATCAATTTGAAGGTGACGTGGCCTAATCTTGACCAATCCCCACCATCCCGTGATGGCCCCACCCATGTGGACTGTATTTTACAACATGCAAGTAGACAAGTGCCATGTGGAATTTCTAAAAGTCTCCGGTGGGTTTTAAACGAAGTTAGAATACTTCTAAAATTGGCCGAAAAGGTACTATTTCTAAATGGCACTATTTTCAAATTTTTTCTTTGATGCACATGCCCTAGATTTTTTCTGTTAGTCATGATAGTTATTGATACATGTGGAGAAGGTGAAAACAAAGTAGGGTAATGTATGAACCAATATTTTGAAATCAGATCAGGATCATTCCCCGCTGTTTTGTTACCAAGAAATATAGGTGTTTTAATTCCCATGGGTAGGTGAGTAATTATAGCACAAATAGTTTTAATTGATGTTATGTACAAAGTGGATGTATATCTACTCAGGGATTTTTTTGATTTAAAGTATCGTTAAAAGTATAATTAAAACTTAATTATAAGCGGTTTCATAGTAATCAACCCATTGATTTATCTTTTAAAACATAATCAATGGTTAAGATTTAAAAATCGAAGTAGACTTTTGTCAACTCATGCACACAATATTTCTTAATTAATGGTTGGCACACTTGCATAACTCATTAAAAGGAGGACCAATGGCCATATTTCTCATTCATAAATTGCATTTAGGTTGAGTATGAGAGAAAAATTGGTAGAAGTCTTTTGGTTCTTATCACTGAGGGGATAAGTAAGTCTGGAGAGTCTGTTAGACCAATCCGTAGGTCTAGGAGATCGAGTTTGCTCGAGTTTGAGGAAAATGCCTCTCAGAATGAAGTTGATACACATGGAGCTCCTGATACACCAAATAATAGTAGGGGACACATGAAATTCAAGAAGTTTCGTGTCAAGAGTGACTACCATCTAAGGAGATAAAACTATTTCAGAAGAACTAGTCAAGTTCAAAGGAAAAAAGCTGGCAGAATATGAAAAGAAGGCAAAGAAAAAGTGAAAGTATCATAAGGCTTATCTAGGAGGTTGTAATTATCCTAGTGAGGTTTCTAATGGCCCTTCAGATAGAGAGGCTAACACTGATCCGGAGGGTGATTATTATCTCCTCTCCCTGGTACCATCTAATGATTCTGACGAGGTGGTGACGGTTCCTCCAGTTCCACCATGAGCAAGGCACAAGCTAGTATCCTCTAAGGCCCTGATGACTCAGAGTGATGACTCTGTCCCATTCTTGTTTTTGTTGACATGATGGCCCTTTTGTTTGGATTGTCCTATTTATCATTCATGTGATTTTTTGTTTCTAGCGCTAATGTGAATTTTTTTTGGACTGGTGTATCGAATAAGTGCCAGACTTCCTAACATTGGAGGCATGCTAGTTTTTGTTGGGACTATGAGTGGAGAATATTCTTTGGTCAACAAGGATGAGGTTTCAATGCTACTACAACGAACTCTACCTTTTGAGGAGCTGGTATGTCTTCATGCAGAGGATGTGGAATGTGGTCTTTTACTCTTCTATTTTCTGCAATGATTGCATGTAACTAACTAAGGATGTCTCAAATTTTGGTGCAAATTATTTTGAAATGATATAAAATGCAAATGTAATTGATCTTGATGCTTGTTGCTCCCTTGCTCTATAAAAGGGATTTCAGGGCTCATTATAGGTGGTTGGATTTTTAAGTCTCAATAGGGTTTTAGGTGAATGCTAAGCTTAGGAAAGGCATTTTAAATAGAATATAGATAAAAAGTCTAGGCCAATAAATTGTGTTACATATGAAATCATGTATGTAATAGGGTATGTGCAGGATCATCATGGAAAAAGCAGGCCCTTCAGTGGCAAAAAAATTAGAAAAATCAAAGTTAGGCAACTTGACATAAAATTTTGAATAAGTTATCTATATTATTTCAAAAATATGTAAGAATAGAATCTGTAGCAAATTGAATATAGTTTCTAAACTACTAGGTTTGTTTAGGGTATGTGCAAGATCATGATGGGCCAAAAAGTGGCAATATTATGGGTATTTGTAGGATATGTGGCTGACAACTTTTTTTTTACCCAAAATTGATGAAACAAAAAGGGTTTTTAGAGGAGATTCTTAGCTTTCGACCAATATAAATTATGCTTTAATTTGAATTTTAATAAATAATTATTTTTTATTTTCTATTAGAATTATGAGTAAAAACCTGATCGATAGGCTGATTGAAAAACATCTATAACTTTCAAACAATATCACATGTTTTGAATCCAAAACATGCGTCACATTTTATCCTTCATATAATATAGGATTAAAAAAAGAAAAAATAAATTTCATGAAGTTTTGACCAAGTTAAGGTGGTCAGACATACGAGTTTTTTATATTTTTTAAAATTTATAATAAACAATTCATAATTAATTATTTACTTGGAAAAAAATTACAAAAAAATATGCATCACATCTGGACATGAGTCCTCTACTTGTATATAAAATCTTTATAAAAATTATCATTTTATTATGGTTAGGGTGGTCAGACAGACACCTACTTCTTATTTTTTTCCCTGAAATTTAAAATTACCTCTGCATTGAAATTTCAAATTTCACCAAATAGATTTTATTTATTTTAAATAAACCTAGTAGTTTAGAAACTACATTCAATTTTCTTCAAATTCTATTCTTACATATTTTGAAATAATATAGATAACTTATTCAAATTTTATGTCAAGTTGCTAACACTTGATTTTTCTGAATTTTTGCCATGAGGGCCTATTTCTTCCATGATGATCCCCGCTTACCCTTTTAAAGAAAAAAATCTATTTGGTGAAAATTTGAAATTTCAATGCAGTGGCATTAAATTTTAGGAAAAATAAGTAGGTGTCTCTCCTGACCACCCTAATAACAATAAAATGATAATATTTTTTATAAGATTTTTGATATAAGTAGAGGGACTCATGCCTATGATAATGATATATTTGTAATTTTCCAAATAATTTTTATTACAAATTTCTAAAAAATATAAAAAATCGTATGTCCTGCTTTCTTTCAAGCACCATGAATTTTTTATTTATTTTTAATCCTATAGTATCAAACATTGAATGTGACGCATGTTTTGGATTCAAAAAATGTGATACCATTTGAAAGCTATAGACATTTTTCAATCAACCTATCAATGAGAAATTTAATCATAATTTGAATAGAAAATGAATAATAATTACTTATTAAATTCAAAGTAAAGAATAATTTATGTTGGTGGAAAGCTAAGAATCTCCTTTAAAAACCCTTTTTGTTTCATCCATTTTATGTAAGAAAATAGTCATCAGCCACATACCCATCATATTGCCACTTTTGGCCCATCATGATCCTGCACATACCCAATAATCTTAAATTAGTTCTATAGAAACTACTAATATCGAAACAAATCTTATTCTGAAAAAAAATACTCTCCTATGTATGTTTCTCACAAGTTATAAATGAAAATACTAATGGTGTTAGCATTTCTCTTCAAGTTTTCCATTTGAATGTATGATTATATTTTTAACTTTAACTCAAAGAGTTGATTAAAATGCTTGAATAGGGTTATATATTTTGTAAGGAATTTCTTAGGATTTGTAAGGAGTGAGTGTTTTTAGGCATTGTGAGTTTTCATAATTGCAAAGCATTATGAAAATAGTTCACCTATCTCTAAATTGAATAGTTCATATATTACTTATTCTTACATATTTGACTCCATTGCTCCAATTGATGAGACATTGGTAAGTTTATTAGAAAATATTACAAGAAATTTTGAAAATAGCACACTTGGCCATGAACTTAAAATAAGAACAATATTCATTTAAAATTTTGTTTTAGAACAGTGTAGGTTAGGAATATCTCTGATTCTTAGCAAATAAATAGTCATTCACTCAGAGATCTGCCAAATCTTTAGTGAGATGGGATTTATTTGTAATAAGGAGGAATCAATCTATTTATAAATGTGTTACTAATTGAATACACTTCATGAAAACACAATTGGGATCACCCTCCTAGGTTTCATAGAGCCTAAAGTGGAGTAAGGATCACAAAATCCTAGATTCATTGTGTTGGCCACTAACCTTGTAGTTTCTTCACTATAAGAGTTGGATACTCTTTAGAGAATTGCGGGGTTTTGTTGGAAAAAACACTAAAAAAATGTAAAGGATGTTTTAAAGTTACGAATTGGTAATTGAGATCGCTCACTACATCCTAAACATTTCTTGGAATGTAGCCAAACAATTTTGTACAAACAATTTTGTAAAGAACATCGAAATTTGCAAATATCACAAATGGATTTTGAGTCTTTCAATCCATTTTATTGTCTACCTATTAATGTTTGTAATACATGTTGTAAATACCATGTTGAGTTTTCAATGTATCTTGAATTATTATGCCATATTTGTTTTCATATGCATACTGATGAAATATTGTAGGAATGTTATGTAATGCAACCTCCCAAGTCATCTAGGGACTTGTTAGATTCATATTTATGCATTAGAGGTGATGGTTCCTTATTTTATAGAAATGGTTGTTCAAATGAAACGTGTTTGCAATGTGGTGGTTTATCGAAATTTGTGACATGCTTTCATGAGGGTAGCAATCATGATTTTGGTAACAAGATTGTTGAGAAAAAATGGCTAAGATAGTCAAATACACATTGAAGAGTGGAGATGAGGGTTCTAGATGTGAGAAGGGTATGTATTGCTGATTTTATTTCTAATTTTAAGAAAAATATTTTCTATAAGGATGCAAGGCATAGCCACATGTCAAAGTGGTTGGATCATCAATTCAGGATGTGTAAGGACTCTTTTCCGATTGGAACTATGATCAATGGTGCTCCATGATAAATTTTGACATAACCTATTTATGAAATGATGAAAACTTATGAAAAATGGGGGTTTGTGCAAGATCATCATGGAAAAAACAGGTCCTTAAGTGGCAAAAAAATTAGAAAAATTAGAGTTCGGCAACTTGACATAAAAATTTGAATAAGTTATCTAAATTTTTTCAAAAATATGTAAGAATAGAATCTGTAGTAAATTGAATGTAGTTTCTAAATTACTAGGTTTTTTTTTAAATTCTATTTGGTAAAAAATTGAAATTTCAATGCAATAGTACTTAAATTTTAGGGAAAAAATAAGAAGTAGGTGTTTTTTTGACCACCCTAACCACAATAAAATGATAATTTTTTTTTTTAATATTTTAGATATAAGTAGAGGGATCATGTATCAATGTGATGCATATTTTTTTGTATTTTTTCCAAGTAAATAATTAATTATGATTTTTTTATTACAACTTTTAAAAAATATAAAAAACTCATGTGTCTAACCACCTTAACTTGGTCAAAACTTCATGAAATTCATTTTTTCTTTTTTTAATCCTATATTATGCGAAGCATAGAATGTAACACATGTTTTGGATTTAAAAAATGTGATACCATTTGAAAGCTATAGATGTTTTTCAATCAGTCTACCAATCAGGACTTTCATCGTAATTTGAATAGAAAATGAATAATAATTACTTATTAAATTCAAAGTAAAACATAATTTTTATTGGTGGAAAGATGAGAATCTCCTTTAAAAACCCTTTTTGTTTCATTAATTTTGGGCAACATACCCATCATATCATGATCTGCACATACCCATGGATGAAAGTGGATGAATTTTGCTCAAAAATCTATAGATAATCACTTTGCTTCAAGTTGTGGATGAACTTCTCGATCCAAAATTAGTAAAAGAGCCTTCTATTTATAGAAGAGAATGATGAAAGAACGAGCAAAAAGGATGAATGTGGGACTAAACATGAGCCAGTAGAAAAATGCCACTTGTCAACATGCTAGTGGAGAGGAGTTGAGTACATTTTGATGAATGTGCAAATAAATGAATTAGGTGGAATTTGAAATTTGAGAAGTGACATGTTGGAGGGAGATGAAAGAAGACTTAAATGCCACTTGGCTCATGAAAAAGGACATGTAAGAGGCCTTTAATGCCTTGTTGGATGGACAAGTCCTTTTGGGAGGGAGTGTTCAAACTTGGAGGAATATTCCAACTTGATGTCATTTTTGAATGAAAAGGAGGAATTTATAAATCAACTAAATTGATTTACTTGTGCAAGTTGCAAAATATAGAGGATTTGAAGGATTAGTGTTAGGATTAATCAAGATTTGATTAATTTAAGTGGAGATTAGCTGATTTGACATTTTGACTTAGAATTTTAGATTTATTTAAATCAAAATGAGAGGAAAATGAATATTAATGATTTAATTAAATAAATTTGATCTATTCAATTAAATGAAGAACTTTTAGAAGTTAATTAAATAAAATTGATTTATTTAATTAAAGGGATGACTTTAGGATTGATTGATGACTTATTATTTAATTAAAGAGGAGAATATGATGATTTACTCAAATAAAGTTAATTTATTTAATTAAAAGAGGACATTAGGATTAATTAGAAAAAAATGGATTTATTTAATTAATAGAAGATAGTGATTTAATCAGATAAAATTGATTTATTTAATTAACAAATGAAATGTGATGAATTTAATAAAATAAAGATTATTCGATTAAATGGTTAGAAAAGGAGATGATTAAGGATGAACTGGTGTTAGTAAATTAGGATTAGGTGCATAGGATCAATCAGTATATTTTACATGTCTACATTTTTCCCCTCTTTGAAACAATGTACCTGCTATGTTGGTTCAAAGAGTAACCTTGCCGAGATCAAAATTCAAAAAAATTCTATTTTTTTCGGATGCCCTAGCAGAAAGAAGTATACTGGTACACTGCCCCCTCTAGAGATTGAGAAAAAAGCTTGATTTGAGGGTTGATCTCATGATAAAGAGGTTCAAGATGGACGCATGAATGGTTATTATAATGATGCAAATGAGATGGTTTTAAGATGCTCAAAATTATGATGCAAATGATGGAAATGCAATGTATGTGAAATGATCGGTGTTTCCTATTATGTATGATATGAATGATATGTGGTATACTGACATTTTGTGGATGCGGGCTGGATACATTGGTGATGTTTTGATTAACTATCATGGTACCATGTTAGTACAAAGAGAAGAAAGAAGAAATGAGATGAAGACAAGAGGATCCAAAAAATTAATGATCTACGAGAATTTATTAGAGATGAGATGATGATGATGATGATGATGCTGCTGCTTTGCTTACTAGGAATTGGGATTTTAAAAGGGCTTATTTACCTTATTTTTGATAACACACATAGATACGATGCATCAAGGTATAGATAACTAGGATGGCTTTGCACCTAGTGTGATGGAATTTGACTCGACAATCAGATAGGAGTACTCTTGTTCACATCTAGCGTATAGAACCTTATTCAGAATATAGTTCAAATATTTCAAACATCTCGAACCAAAACATAAAAAGGAAAGCCTTCCTTTGTGGTCAACAAGATACCTAAAACACCCTTCCTATAAACCGAACAAAGCACACATGACCAAGGTTATATTACAAGAATATCCAACAATAAAAATAGGTAAAAGGATAATGGTCATTGCCCCATTCCTTTCTCTCTAGATCCCCATGTTTGGGCATCATCGAGAGGTCATTGGATGAGTGCAATAAGATAAATCAAAAGAAAAGACCAAGTAAACAAAAAATCCAATGTTCTTCATACCTCTAGCCAAGGGGATGTGTTTTGTTTAGGATAAGTATCCAAAATTATTTTCCAATAGATAATGCCCATTGTAAGAAGGATGCATCCTAATACATGTTAGTGGATGGTGGCAAGTTGATAGGTTCTTCAAAAGGTTGTTGATATAAGGTTGTTTGACATGTTTTTGAATGATCAAGAGTTTCATTTTGCGTTTAAAAGTCTGTTGTTTTGATTTTGATTTTAGGTTTGAATTTTTCTTTTGTTGTTGATGTGGTTGTCTCTGTTTTTTTTGCCAAAGGATGAAGGTGACAATTGATTTATTATGGATGGAAGTTTATTGTGGGTGGAGTGAAATGAGATGAATGGATTTTTTTCAAATATTTGGATGTTTTTGGTGTTTTAAAGATGTTTTGAGGTTGTTTTTGGTATTTTTGTGATGTTTTACAAATGTTTTGATTTTCAAAATTTCCAATGTTTTTGGTGTTTTCTGATATTTATGAATGTTTTTGGATTTTGTGTTTTTTGAATGTTTTTGTTTTTTTGTGTCTCAGGGGATAATCAAAGATAAGCCTTTCTTATATTTAACCTCAAAGAAAATGTAGTTTGAATACCATATTTTTAACATTTTTTTCATTTTTTGACCTATTTTTGTATTTTGATATGTTTTGGATGTTTTTAGATTTTTGCATGATTTTGACAATATGGATATGGATATGTGTGATGATATCAATGATATGTTTTAGGATTTTTTTGAAAATAAAGCTAAGGTTGATTGATCAAATCGATGGATTGATGATGATAACATTGCTAAGGATACACAAAAATGCAAGGATAGTGTTAATCAACACAAGGGTTAGGATGGATATCCCAAGATGATGAGGGGTTGATTAGATTTGATTGATCAGGATTGTGAAGCTTGATTTGGAACAAAAGTTACTTTGAATGATTTGATGTGATGTTGAAGTGTTAATTAGATGCAACTAATATTGATTGTTTGGATTGGTGTTCGATTAAAGATAAAGCTCTTGATAAGGAACATCTTCTTGTTAAAATATGCCATGGGCTAGTGATTCAGAATTTTTTCTCACAAATGCTTGACCAATTTGATTTTATATTTTCCAATGTTCAGATCATCACATAAGTTGGAGGATATAGATCTGAGATTTATTCTCAAAGAAATATGTAAATATTTTCCCCCATTGTCTAGTAATGTTTGAAATGTCATGGTTAGATTCTTGGATAAATGTATGGATGGATGGATATGGTAAGCATGCAAAGGATGCCAAAGATTATCTTGTGATAAGATAAGGTTTTCAAATGGAGGAATGCTTCATGGCTCAGATAATGTTGGGTAGGATAGGATCAATGAAAATGACCCATGTCAAGATGTTTACCATAAGCAAGTGTAAAGTGTGCACCAAATTTTGTGAAGATCAAGATAACTTGGACTATGGATGAAAATGCATTGGATAAATGGTTCATGGATGGAATGTTGGATTTATTATGGATGGGATGAGATGCTTCCACCTGAACTAGTGCATGTAGATGCTCGATTCTTACATGTGATGCATGTTTTCCAAGTTTTCATCATGGTACCTGTCCAAAGCGCAACCATCGTGGTTTTCACTAGAGGATGATTTTTATTTTTACTATTTTCATGATTTTTTTTTCTTTTGTATTTTCATATATATACATATTCTTTTTGGATTTTCTCTCTGAAATATTTTTAAGCTCATGTTGAATCAGCTAGTGGTGTTGATGTAGATGCTTCTATCATAATGTGCCATTGATATCCTGCTTGAAGAAGCTACTTTGCCAAGATACATGCACTTGAATACAACTTTTGAGATTCTTGATCTACTTTATTGATATCGAAGTTAACTTTGCCTTTGTGCTCACATCATGATAGGATGCCTTTTGAATCCTTATGATGAAGGGTGGCGGCGAATACATAGTCAATGTGAGAATTGGATATCATGCATGGAGCCATGGATGGAGTGCATTTAGGAATGAAAGATGGATTGGTTGATAGTTTGGAACCTTTGACTCTCCAAACTTGGGAAGATGAGAAATGATGGGTGGATATGGAAGTGTGCATGGAATTAGGACCAACTGCTTGATATAGTTTGTACATCACTTAGGAAGCCTGCTTTTTCCTTTATGGAAATATTTGATGGATACTTTTCCCATTTTTATTTTTCCCCATAGTTTCTTTGACTAATGGAGTTTGATAGGGATAATATTTCTTTGTATTCTTTGGTATCCATGTTTATTTGATTTTTCCATTATGCTTCTCAACTTCTTTTTCTTTGATGATGTTCTTTTTGTTTTAATTCACATCCTTATTTTGATGTTGGTCCCAATTTTTGGATGGGGTGATGGGTGGATGAAGATTCATGACATGGATGTTTGTAGTATTGGCATTGATTCCATCATAAGGATTCTTCATGCTCTCTATGTTGACATTTGCTTGAGACATAGTTTCCCCTAGTATGGTGGTAGTAGCACCTTTGTTCTTTGATTCTGCTTGTTTTGAGATGTCTTGTTTAGTAAGCATTCTCTGCTAAATGACCATTGTAGATGACGTTATTTCAATTTGCTACTCTGCTGACTCTAGAATATCTTGCTCTAACTGACCTGTTTCCTTGAGTGGATAGTGTTGGATATCTTCATACATGATGTCCTTAGTCTGAATTTTGGATATATCTGGTCCTAATCTTGACAACTTCGTTTGACTGAAGGAATTAATAACCTGCTCTTTTTGTGAAATAATGTCAAGAGTAAAGGAATCCTATTCTTAATGAAGATCGTCTATGTGTCCATCCAAAGAAAGAATCTCATGGGTAGATGGAGGAGTATGTACTATGATGATGTGATCATCATTTGCGATATCTTCTATAGATAGGAGAGTGTCCATTAGATCATTATAGTATCTTGGAGATACAAATTTTTGATCTCAAATTATTTTACAATTGCTTTCGACATGCTTTGGATCAAGTTCTTGACATGGGTCAATTTCAAAGGATGGATTGCTTATAAATGGTTCTTGGATATCTTCATTAGGCATGGGAAGTGGCTTAATATCCTCTTGATCTTTGAGTGGACTTAGATCAAATTTTGAGTTGAGGATCCCTTTAGTATCTATAACCATGAGGTCAAAGGATGTCAATATGTCTTGGAAAGGACCATTGCTAGACTTTGGTGAAAAATGTTGATCATGATTTGGAATAAATTCTTGAGATATGCTCTCATTAGGTGATGTAGATACATTTTCAACATGATCATTGGTCGATGGGTCATGGATTATGTCAATAGGATCAAATAATTCTAACACTACTTGAAATAGATCATTGCCAAATATTGTTGAGGGGTTTTGATCATGATCAAAAAGTGACCTTGATGTATGTTGAATTTATCATCAGATGAGGTGGAAACATCTTTAAGGTTCTCATTGATGGATAGATCTTGATCATTGTTTTCAACAATTATTGTGGAGAGATTGTCAATGTTTTCAACCATAGGGTCAAATGATGTTAGCATTTCTTGAATTGGATCATTGTTGGGTATTGTTGGTGGATTTTGATCATTATTGAAAAGTGACCCTTGATAGATGTTGATTTGATCATTGGATGAGGTAGAAATATCTTTATGGTGCTCATTGATGGATAGTTGTGATTGATCTTTGAGATGGGGTGATTGGGTTTGTTGTTGTTGTTGTTGATCTTGATATCCAACCTCTTGAAATTGGAGATATTGTTCTTGTTGTGGTTGTGGACACAACTAAATGATTTGATGACATGGTTTAACCAATGGAATATTGTATTTATTTTGGGGTGGAGATGTCTCTCGGCTCAATGCTTCAATTATTTTGGCAAGTGAAGCAATTTGGTTTAGCAAAGTTTGGTCTTGATTTTCATCTTGACTCCCTTGACATAGTTGATTTGGTTTTTGTTCAAGCAGATTTGGGATGTATACTAGTGGTGTTTGTATGGGATCATGGAGAAATTGATTTTGGACAATGTTCCAATTTGGGATGATGTTTAGATTTGGCATTATTGGTTGAAATTGAACACTATTGTGGTTTGAAAACATATTGCCTTGATTTAGGTAACTTTGATTTTGCATGGTGTTACCTTGACTTGGATCAATACATGGAGTTGTTAACATATATTTTGGACTTTGAACAACATTTCTATGATTTGCAAACATATCTATCCAAAATTTTACCAAGTGTGGATTTGAAATGTTCATGTTTGGTAAAGTTGTACTTGTTATATTCACATTTGGAATGTACGGATTTGGTGGGATAATGTTTTTTTTTGTTGGAGACTCATGCATTGATTGTTTGGTTGGTAGGTTTGTAGGTTTGGACTTTGACTTAAATCTACCATAGGGAAAGTTGTTCCAAAATTTAGATTGTACATACTCACATTTTTTGTACCATTGAGTTTTGTAGGAGATAATGACCCCTTGTATGGATTGTATAAATGCAAGTTTTGAAAATCAATTGGAATTGTAAGGCTTTGATAGTTTGGTTGATTTAGTCCACTCATGATGTATGAATAAAGTTTATATTCCATGTTTTTCTTGTGTTGAGATCTAGTTTGGACCATAAAATAAGGATTAATTTTCAAGAATGTAAGAGATGAACCTCTAACTCTTTGGATTGCTCTAAACTTTAGGAACAAAAAAGAAAATATAGAATGATTAAGGATCAAAGGGTGATGATGAGATAAATGAAAGGTGGATGGAATGAATGATTGAACTCTTGGGAAATCTTGAAGGAGATACTAGACTTTGGGACTTTGGAATTTTTTATTTTGAATTTGGATTTGATTTGGTTTGATTTGATATGGATTTTGATTTTGGATTTGATTTGGATTTTGATTTTGAATTTGGATTTTGACTTTGGATTTGATTTGGATTTGGATTTTGGATTTGATTTTATTTGATTTGGCTTGATTTGGATTTGGATTTGGATTTGACTTGATTTGTTTTGGATTTGGATGATGAACTCGTAAACCCCAAGATGTTGGATGTTATCAAGGGATAAACTTGTTCTCAAGGATTGATAATTTGACTAAATGTGTGGAGAAGGATTCATCTACACACATCTAATTAAA
The DNA here is from genome assembly GCA_007258455.2 of Sequoia sempervirens. Classification (NCBI taxonomy): domain Eukaryota; kingdom Viridiplantae; phylum Streptophyta; class Pinopsida; order Cupressales; family Cupressaceae; genus Sequoia; species Sequoia sempervirens. The sequence continues at coordinate 108,847,714 of VDFB02105785.1, forward strand.
CAAGATGATTTTAATTTGATCTAGAGGATTTTCGAAAAGCCTAGCATGAATGATTTTTCAAGATTTCCAAGAGTTGTTGGTGAGATGATTTTGATTTTATGTTTTTGAGGGATGGATGAAAGTTTTGATTTTGATCCTAAATGAACCTAGAAAGAACTTTTTCTTACAAGACCTCGGTGTTGAAGAACATGCTATACTTCCTATGGAAACTCAAACCTTTGAAAATTCCTTGGATTTTGACAATAGTAAAATGAGTACAAGTTGGGATTGTTCTTTGATGCACGTTTGTAAAAGTTGAATAGGAATTTCTCTCTAAATTCGTAAAGCATAGACAAATGTTTCTTGGGAGCTCCTGGACTAAGAATTTTATACTTTGGTTTTCGAATTTTGATCTTTCGGGAAATCATTTGGAACAAAACATGTGTGGGGTTCAATTGTTTCTTATCTTTGCTTAATGAATTATTTTTACCACAAAAACTCTCCTGATTAGCTTTTCAAACTAAATGTCTAATGTCCCTACTTATTTTCATCCCACAAAGTCCATTATGTGGAAATCAAGGAAATTGAGGCAATAGTTCCCTAATGTTGACTTTAGTAAGAGAAAATTGAGATGTAAATTCAAATACTTCGAAGCCTCTAAGGATAGAATCCCTAGGGCAAGCAATAGCACTTGAATTTTTTCAAAGGTATTTTATCTTCCTAAAGGGTTTGAAATTTTTAGGATTTTGTTTGAATGTTTGTTTTCCAATGTTTTAGATCCAAGAAAAGTGTTTTTGATTGCAAGAAAATGCACAACCCTATGGATAGTCAAGAGACAATATTTGTTGAGTTCCCACTTGGATTAATCCAGCTATGCCTACTCTTAGCAGATGATTAGAAGCTTGAACATAGTGGCTCCCCTGCATGGCACACACTTCTTGGGTCAACCAAGCTTCAGTACCCATGAAACTCCCATGGTATACTTCTCATCTCTACTAAGAGTCATAAAAATGTGGGATGGCTTTAGAATGAGCATTCTTGCACCAACAAATAAATAAGGATTTGGGCTTCTAAAAAAATTGGTTCTTATTTAGGGTGATGAGGGATGTGGCACCTATTGGAACTATAAAATTCTTGTATTTTTTTGGCCTTTAGTCATGTTCCCCAGGAAGTTCCCACATCATAATTTCATTAGTACAAATTTTTAATATTTGTGTAACAAGATCCATCCATGTTCACCAATGATCCAACCAATTTAGCCTTTGATACATGAGCATTACTCTAGATATCATTGAGCAAGAGTTACAAACTATTGGTCTATATCAACAAGATTAAGGAAAGTTTTTCAGATGAACAGATGATAGCTTCTCAGCTTGAGCATCTTCTACATATCGACAAGAAGTGAACTGAATTATACTGATGGGAGGTCATCAAGAATGCATAATCGATAAAACAATGCTTATTGTCTTATTGATGAAAGTTATTAGCAAGAACAAAGTAATCAGAGTGAAGTTGCTAGTTTAGGCCGATCTCTTAACTCACATCGATGGAAATTACATCGGTGAGACACAGATTTTATTTCACTGATGGGACAAAAGAATAACTATCAGGAAGACTTATGCAATCAGAATGAATCACACAGATCTTCCTGACCATATTGGTTACACCGACAAAGGAGATTTTAGGGAGAGCCTTTTTGACCCATCCAAATGAAAGAAGCAGTAGATAAACATATTGGAGAGACCAAATGATATCGAAACAACGTTTCATTCTTTTAGCAATGGTTTTTATCATGCCGATGATAATAAAAAGGGATCAATATTCTTCAGAGTACTCTTGGCTGATGATGGAAAATGGATTCTAATGATATAGAATAATTTTAAATCGGGATAACTTCACAATGATCTCCCCAAAGTAGTACATGTTGGAAAACAAGAAAGGGGTCATTCATGTAGCATCGGTAGAAGAATCACTCGGTCTTCCTAACCAAGGAGGATAAATCAAAGGTCACTCCTCATCGAAAATACATTCAGTTATGTCTTGGTAATCAAATGAGAAAATATAAAAGAAGGGTGGCACTAAGATAGATACACAGATCCATCAAGGAGCAAAGGAGTCTCACTGCTATGATCTTGTCATTTTAATATTTTGAAATTCAAAAAATCTAATGCTTTCATTCACAAATATAGACATTAATGGCCGCATGAATGTGAATTATGTACATATCTTTTAATTGAGAGAGGAAAAAATGAAAGGTATTTTCAAAATTTGTAGCAAGAAGGATGAAAGATCAAATAGAAGCCAAAATTTTAGTGCAGACAGAGATTCATAGGTAAGTTCACAAAGTCTCTTTGTAGTTGAAATTATAATTCAATTTTGTTATATTGAAAGATGGAAAGGCCAAGCTTTGAGAAGACAAAGGGTAGAAAAAAACAAGCTGCAAAAGTAGTCAGCCAAAAGGTAAAAAATAGAGAATTGAAACTAGTGAGGAACCTAAAACAAAGGGGAGGAAATTAAACAAAGACCTCATTGACCAATTGCCTGGTTCAATACCAAAGGCCAAAAGGTCCACATAGTTGAGGGTTGATGTTGAGAGGTTAGAAGATAAATGTGCACATATGGGTGATGTATGGACCCCTATTAGGGGATATAAACTTTTTATTTTCCATTATGGTCAAAGAAATAGGTTCAAACTTGTATGCAATCCATGGAATTTCAATTTAGGAAATATTTTCATCCCTAATGTATTTATAAATATTGACCTTATACAACTCCTAGAAAAACAATATAACCCTAATTTGAAATCCATATGCGACCTGCAAGGAAAGCACTTTATACATTTGTCAAAAAATGCTCTTTGTGAAGTGTTCAACCTAGATAATACCTATGATGAGCCCATAATACATGAGGATTTAGAGAAAGAGTACTAGAGAATGGACACTACTTATAAAGGCTAGAGACTTCCAATGCATAGACCTAGAAATGATGGGAATTTATTACCACTTGAAGATAGGGATGCACCTCCTTTCTAGGTTGACCTATTTGAGCCATACATGAAATATACCTACTTTTTAGTGGGGAAAGTAATGGGAACCGAGGTCCCCGAGTTCATGTCTATAAGGCCGATGGTAATTTCCACAGATGTACAATGTCACAATCCAAGGCCTTTTGATTATGCCTCACATATTTGCAAGGAGATTGATTCAACATTAACAACCATCAAGAACGGTGCTTCTATAACATATTTCAAACACTACTCCCTTTTCATGCATATGTCATTGTACTATGGGTATGAGTTAGAGTTGTGGCTAGAAGAATTAAGAATAACACAATATGAAAAAGGAAGGTCAACCACTGCCAGTACAGTTGTAGACTACCATATGGGATAGTAGATTTGTAAGTTCTAGTTATGTGCATTTTGAGGAGAATTTTGTCAGAAATATTGTACAAATTTTTCAATCATCTATGTGATCATTCTTTAACTAATGAAATTAAGAGATTTTTGAGGCCAAAAGATTTCAATGGATCAGTAAATGTTGGTCACAATTGGGCCAATTGGTACTGTTATGTTGATGCCACAATGATTAGGGTGTATGGCTTTGAAGGAAAACCTTTCCTTCTCCCAAAAATAGTACCAAATATAATTACATATTTGGAAATTGTTAGACAACTAGATTACTCTAGTGTTATGAATTTTAGTTCTTTTGAGAAACAATCATTCATTCCAAGTACACTATGTTTTGGAGATTTCAATGTCTTGTCTAAGGAGGGATATGATTTGATTTTAAATAAATTATCTCAGTTCAATTTGAAGAGAGCAACCCTAAGAAAAGGGTTTGACCTTGAAGGTTACATTGATTTTGCTAGAAAGAAGGTAAACTTGGGTTGATATGATCATATACCCTACCCACATGATGACATAATCAAAAATATGGAAGAGGGGAGGAAAAATTAGCTATTGATGAATATAATAGGAAGATGGAGTAGAAGATGAGGGAAATTGAAGAGGTAGAGATTTCATCCTCTGATGATGAAGAACTCTCTGGTGAAAAAGAACTTCATGACCAAAAAAGAAGATTTCAAAGCTGAGAATAGAAGAATATCAACCTCCAAATAGAGAGCAAGAGGTTGAGGAAGTTTTTGATGCAGATGTAAGGAAATTACCCTATAGGTATTTTGTTTCTGATGATAAGTTTATAAATTCTTCTAAATTTAGGTCATTTTTGTATAAGAAAAGGGGGAAAGAAATCAGGGAGTCTATTTCAAATATTACTCCTAGTAATGAGGCACAACTATTGAAGACCTTGAAGTCAGATGTGGAGAATGAAATGAAAGACATGACTCCAAAAAAGGGAAGGAGGTTGTTAGAAGAATCTAGTGTATGATATTCCCTAGTTTGGATTTGAATTCAACTCTTGTCTTTGATAGTTTTTTACACAAGAATGGTGCAACACACAAGTTAAGCCTGGAAGGAGTTATAGAAGTGTACACAGGGTTGAAGTACAACCCTGGTGAAAATTCTCTCATGATTTGGGATTTGTATCCTCCACATAGGAAATTGGTGATAATTGACACAGAAAAGGCATTTGGCCATGTGATGACATTAAAGGTTGGAGAAGTTGACCCAGTTGCAACTACTGATATTGGCATCAATGTTGCCAAATTGAATAAAGTACAAATTAAAATGTTCATCAAAGAAAGGGATATGTACACAATGAGTAATGAGAAGATTCTTAAGGTGAATGATTTTCTAAAGGACATGGTCAAGGGTACAAGGTTATTGAATCAAGGAGAAAGTTCCCAAACAAGGGACAAAAGGGATGAATCAGATATATATGCTCAAGCCAAATTTGATACACTTTCTACAGTATTCAAGAAAAGGCATGCCAAATTAATGGTTTGGATGAGTAAGTTTTGGGGAACTCATTCAAAGAGTTATGGTACAATTCAAGAGCACAAAAGGATCAGTAATAGAATTCAAGAAAAAAATTAGGAAGTTCAAAAGAAGAGCACTTCTAATAATGGAGCCATCATAGCTGCAAATGAGCTTATGAAGAAACACCAGGGCTACTACAAGGAACTTCAAGTAGACATAAAATAGTTTTTTGATGCTGCCAAGGAAGGGGTACCTGCATTGTTTGGAAATGATGGAAAGTTAAAAGACAAGACCGAATGGATTAAATAATGCAAGTTGATATTACGTAAATCACTAGAAGCGGCCACAAGCAATGAATCAGCGTTGGATGAGGCATGTGAGCAAATGGAAAAGATGGTGATCATAGAGATAGTAGCTAGGAATGCATCAAAAGATGTTGACACCCATTCAAGATAGGATTATTTGGATCACTTAACAAAAGTCCATTTATGGCTAACTAGAGCCTAATTAATTATGTTTAATTGTTATTAAACTAAAAAGACATTTATGAAGGGGCATGTCCTCTTCAAATTATTTATATGTATGTTGGACATATAGTGATAGGGTGATAGAAGTGAATAGAGATAATAGGAGACATAATAGGGATACTTTCAAATTTTTTACAAAATAGATTATACCATATGGACCATGATGCATGCATAAATTTTGGCTGAAATCAATGAAAGATCTTTAATTTTGTGGCTCAATATTGGTGTCAATTGTTTTTTAATTCAAAAGAAATTATCTGGCTATCTCCACATTGTTGCTTCTTTTTTATTTGAAGTTGCATATCCAAGTTGAGATTTCAATTTCATCAAAACACATTTTCTATTGTTGTGTAGTCAAGTTAATAGGTTTTTGTTGAAGAATTAAAATCCCTATAATTGATTACAATGACTTGGGGGTAACAATTGGATCAATAAGAAGATTTATGTAGTTGATATGATTGTCATACTGTCTCCACATTGATGTTGTCTTATTATTCAAATTAAGGGTATACTTTATTTTTTCAATACACATTTGTTGTCATTGTGTGGTTTTGTTAATTGGTTCCTTCAAGAAAGGATTAAGATCCTTTTAATAAATCACAGTAACCTAGTAGGATCAATTGGATCAATAAGAAGAGTTTTTCAATCACATTCTTGCACATTTATACAAGGTATAAACAAACTTTGGTGCCAAACATTGAACAAAATTATAACCAATACTGGCCACTTGTTATAGAACTTCTTTGACTCTGCATACCCAATAGGCACTGGTCCATCTCATTCATACGCCACTTGTCCAATTTCACATTACAAATTACCAATTGTCACATTAGAAGTAGATTAGTTATCAAGCCTCCATCTATCCCACACTCTTTGCCATTGTGGATAAATCCATCAATTCAACCAAATCATACATTCCTCTAATCTGCTCCATTATAAAGGTCTACTTGCCTAGGTCTAGCAGAGCCTCAAGTGTAGGGAGTCATCAACCAAATAGGTTATCTCCATACATTGGTTCAGAAACATTGCAAGTTTGATGATAGAGCCTAACATCCTCTTAGGATTTGTAACCTACATTTTTGAGAACCAACAACACCTCACGAGTGTCCAGCAAGCCAGTAAAGGCTTTAATCAATCCAACTAGAGGCGCTTATATTTTTTAAGGTAGTACACCATTTTGAAAGACACTATACGACTAAGGCCTACATACCACGAGGACTTGACAGTTTAGTCTTATCCATTTGTATACCAACCCGAGTGAAAAACCAGTTGGATTGCCTTCGAATTGGTCTTAGGAAAGCCCCTCTAAAGGTAAACAAAAGAAAGCAAGCACATACATAGTTTGATCAATCTTTGTTTACATGATCGAAGAGAGAACACACACGATATACTCAACTCACACTTGCAAAATTTGTTCAATTTTAAGAGCCCAAATTGAAATATGAAGGCAATATTTTACACAACTTAATGTCACCAAAAGGAATTTTGATTCTCAAGATCATCGCGAAGTGCGAGAGAAGTGCATACATCCTTTTAAATGATATTACTTTGTGTAAAAGATTACAAAGCATAAAATCACATGTTCATTTTAACTCCAAAAGCAATAGTGGATTCTTTTCAAGCACCAAGATGAAGTGTGAAATTTTCTTGTTGAATTTTAGCCGCAAAAAAAACTCTAGTAAGTTCCCAAAGTTCTTTTTAATCCCTTTGATTTTCTCCTTTTAAGGCCAAATGAAATTGTCCTAAAAAGCTTGAAGATGAGAAATTCCTTAGGAATGGGATTATAATTGCTCCCCAAAGTGTGTAAGAACACTTGATACAATAGAATGAAGATGCCATAAGAAGTATTTCTTTCATTTCCTCCTTTCCCTTTTGATCACTCCAACCTACAAAAATTGGTTAAACTACAAAAAATAGAGATAAAAACCAGTTAAAAGTAAAAGGTAATCAAAATGAAAAATCACATGTCAAATTAAAACTTGAAATATGAATTTTACCCCACCCCAGTGGCGTAATCTGCAAAGGTAGCACCATTTGAGAGAGGTCAACGCCACTCTGGTGAAAAAAACAACACTCTGTGGAGAAACAAAGATTGTGATTGTGTCATTGTTTCACCAAGTGACATAGTTTGGAGTTTGGTAGACTAGACCCTCAGGAGAATGACAAAAGCATTTCAGTTTGGAGTTTGAAAGTGTCGCTAAATAGTGCCACTGGACTCATAGTGGTGTAGTTTCCTATAGACACACCAAAATTTTTTAAAAAACAAAATTTTGGTAAAACAACATGTGAATTTCTTCAGATTCACCCTCCTTCTAGCACCAAAATGTGAATGGTGGATCTAGACCTACACAAACACAAACAAACATCACAATATTATTCCATTATGCAAATCAAAACCATCATTCCCCATAAGATTCATTTGAAGCATGAAAATAAGAAATAAAGTGAAGAACACAAATAAAAAGCTATTAAATCCTATTCAAATGCTCAAACTCTCAATCCCATGGGGGAATTGGTGTTATTTTGATGTGGAAAATAGCCCTTTTCTAATTCCTTGCAAGCTTGAAGATGATCAATGGTGCTCCATGATTAATTTTTCCATAACCTGGCTATGAAATGATGAAAACTTATGAAAAAGGATGAAAGTGGATGAACTTTGCTCAAAAATCTGTAGATACTCACTTTGCTTCAAGTTGTGGATGAACTTGTGGATACAATATTAGTAAAAGAACCTTCTATCTATAGAAGAGAATGATGGAAGAATGAGCAAAAAAGATTAATGTGGGACTAAACATGAGCCAATAGCAAAATTCTACTTGTCAACATGCTAGTGGAGAGGAGTTGAGTACATTTTGATGAATGTGCAAATAAATGCATTAGGTGGAATTTGAAATTTGAGAAGTGACATGTTGGAGGGAGATGAAAGAAGACTTAAATGCCCCTTGGACATGTAAGAGGCCTTTAATTCCTTGTCAGATGGACAAGTCCTTTTGGGAGGGAGTTTTCATACTTGGAGGAATATTCCAACTTGATGTCATTTTTGAATGAAAAGGAGGAATTTATAAATCAAGTAAATTGATTTACTTGTGCAAGTTGAAAAATCTAGAGGATTTGATGGATTAGTTGTTAGGATTAATCAGGATTTGACTAATTTAAGTGGAGATTAGATAATTTGACATTTTGACTTAGAATTTTAGATTTTTTAAATTAAAATGATAGAAAAATGAATATTAATGATTTAATTAAATAAATTTGGTATATTCAATTAAATGAAGAACTTTTAGAAGTTAATTAAATAAAATTGATTTATTTAATTAAAGAGGAGAATATGATGATTTAATCAAATAAAATTAATTTATTTAATTAAAAGAGGACATTAGGATTAATTAAACAAAATAATTTATTTAATTAATAGAAGATAGTGATTTAATTAGATAAAATTGATTTATTTAATTAATAGATGAAATGTGATGAATTTAATCAAATAAAGATTATTCAATTAAATGGTTAGCAAAGGAGATGATTTAGGATGAACTGGTTTTAGGAAATCAAGATCAGGTGTATGGGATCAATTATTATATTTTATGTGTCTACAATTATAATTCTATTCAACTTGTTATTTTTGTCCACATAACATATATACATTCCCCTAATAGTATAAAAGAGGACAAGAAGATAATCAAGGAGTGCCATTTTTACATGAGTGATGATAGATCTCATTCATCTGAGTTTGTACAACATTGTTTTGAATTTTTTTTGGAGTTCTTGTAGGAAAAAGGTAATGCAATGGGTCAACATCTAATTTGGTCAGATAATTGCATAGGGAAATTCAAGAATTCTTGCATGTTTTATTGGTTGAGCATGATCCATATAGAGAGGGGTGTACCACATATTTGCAGTTTTTTTTTTAACCTGGGCATGGAAAAGGTGAGCATGATGACACAGGTGCATATGTGAAGAGAGCTTTGGTTAAGGAACAAATGAAGATCAAAGGTGGTGCAATATTCATTGATGCACGTTCTATTGTTGATTGGTGTACTTATGCATTATCATGGGGAGGACACTTTATTCATAAGTGTGTAGGTTCTTTTGGTTGTTTAAGGAGGGGATAGTGGGAGACACATTGGAATTTCAAACAATTAGATATTATTCAAAGATGCATTCATTTTGAAGCTTAGATGCAGGTGCATGGACCATATGGACACGAGAGTTGGCTTGTTTTTCTAGAATTGTATTTAGTGTGATTGGGATCAATGCGAGTCAAGTGAGTGGGTGCATACATGGATTCCACAATACCTAACCCCTTTATCTATAGTACAATCCTATTTAGTAGATGAAATGGAAACTTCACTTGACTACGACCATCTTTCAAATCTTGTACAACCAAGGAATCTCTATGCAGTTGTAGCACCGTAGGGGAATGGAAATGGATCAAACTATTGGTTGGCACAATGTGTACAGGGAAAGAAAAATATAACACAACTAATGGCAAATGATGATGGGTTCATGTATCTTATAGGTTCAGTTGTTGTTTCTCAAACTTGGTTGAATTACCATTTCATCATCATTTAGGTTATTTAGAATAATATAGATTTGTTATTCTAAGTATCTTTTCTAGTTTGCATTACCATTTCAACATCATTTAGGCTGTTTAGTATAATATAGATTTGTTATTCTAAGTATATTTAGATGTTGATAAAAAACTTATGATCATTTAGGTTTAGTTATTATTTCTAGAACCTAGATGCGAACATATATGATTAGAAAGAACAAAATACCTGCATTTGAAGACTATGAGAAACATAAAACCATTCATGTGTATTCACACCTTGTTATAGAAACAAATGTTAAGTTATTGAGACATCATGCTAGACCAAAAACAAAGGAACTATAGAAAATTAGTAGCCTTGATCATGAAGCATTACTCAAAACTTTGAAGGTAAGAAATGTCCCTTTATGCACACTTGAGTAGCAGATCATTTGTTGTATGGGATAGTTATGATATTGTTCATCACATTTTGATATTGTTTATCTTCTAAGGTTCATTATTTAAGTTGTTAATAATAATAATAATAAAAAATCTAAGCATCTTTTCTAGTTTACATTATCATTTCATCATCATTTAGGTTGTTTAGAATAATATAGATTTGTTAGTCTAATTATCTCTTCTATTGTGATCATATAGATTTTTCAATCAAAGTATATTGTGATTTTTGTGGTACGATGGACCATCGAGCTAATACAACAATAGCCAAATTTGATCCTCTGGAAGAGTTATGCGATAGAATTGAATAATATAGATTTGTTTTTCTAACCATATTTTCTAGTTTGAATTACCATTTCATCACCATTTAGGTTGTTTAGAATAATATAGATTTTTTAGTCTAAGCATCTTTTCTATTGTGATCATATAGATGTTTCATTTGAAGTATATTGTGATTTTCATGGCATGATAGTGTTGGCAAGAGACACTACAAAATTTTTCAGGTGTTTTCATTGATGGCAACCCTAGTTGGTAATTGGATCCGCATGTCATCATTTTCTCCCACCGATAGACAATTTGCAAACAATCAGAAGAATAGAGCATCCAACAGTTTGGTGATCATCGATTCATGTGTAAATTTTCTATTACTATTTTGAGTTGTGGATCACATGGGAGGTTTATCAGTATATTTCTTATGTTATCTGGAAATCTTAGTGCCTCATACCAAGCTATGTGTAAGTTTGGAGATCCGGTTGATATCTTTTTGTTTATCAGTGTTTTGTGGCCGACTAAGTTGATATAATGTGTTGCAGATACTCGAAGAATGTTTATTCAAATATTTTTGTGTTTGATCATTATGTTTAGGGTCCAACCTAAGTTGTGAATGAATATTGTGGATGCGCATTGAATATTACTCAAGATTCAAGTCAATAGTTGCTAATATTTTTTAAGTTTTATTGAAACCGACTTGTAGCGATTAAATCCTTTGTTGTAGATATATATAAGTGATCAGTTATATCATTTTTTGTGTTTGAAAGATGTTTTGAATGGTTTTTGTGATTATCAGAAGGTTGATTAAGCAATTATTCATAGTTTCACTTGTACATTAAAGATTTTGTAGTGCGAGTTTGTGTAGAGCATAGCAAAAGTGTAGAATCAGTCAACAGGATAGAAGATCGACTAGAGAGCTTAACCAAAACTGTAATCAAGCATTTATAGATGCTAGTCTCTCAATTCATTCTCTTGGATCTAATCCAAATCATTGTAAGGTAGTCAGCCTTTCTATTTTGAGTACAGTGAGCTCTAGACAGTGTGCCTGAATGCAAGTGCATTCCCAGTTTGTAATCTTTCTTTTGGGTATACTCAGATTATATTGGGATTGGCCATCCAACATGGTTTTTTCCCTAACAGAGTTTCCACATAAAAATCTTGGTGTTATGGTGTTGTGATTGTTTTCTTTTTGTTCATGCATATTTCTTTTGTTGAAAGATTAAGTGAATTAAAGATTAGAATAATAAATTTAATTTTCTCACAACACTAATTCACCCCCCCTCTCAGTGTTGCTTGTTTCCAATAGATAGATCATGGAGCTGCTACAATAATAGCTGGCTATGATCCTTTGGAAGAGGTATGCAATAGATTAGAATAATATAGATTTGTTATTCTAAGCATCTTTTCTAGTTTGCATTACTATTTCATCATTTTTTAGGTTGTTTAGAATAATATAGATTTGTTAGTCTAAGCATCTTTTCTATTATGATCATATAGATTTTTCATTTGAAGTATATTGCAATATTCGTGGCATGATGGATCATAGAGTTGTTATAATAATAGCCAAATCTAATCCTTTGGCAGAGGTATGCAAAAAATTAGAATTATATAGATTTGTTATTCTAAGAATTTTTTCTAGTTTGCATTACCATTTCATCATCATTTAGGTTGTTTAGAATAATATTGATTTGTTATTCTAAGCATCTTTTCTATTGTGATCATATAGATTTTTCATTCGAAGTATATTGTGATGTTTGTGGCACAATGGATCATGGAGGTGCTACAACAATAGCTAGCTATGATCCTTTAGTAAAGGTATGTGACAAATTAGAATAATATAGATTTGTTATTCTAAGCATCTTTTCTAGTTTGTATTAACATTTCATCATCATTTAGGTTGTTTAGAATAATATAGATTTTTTATCCTACGCATGTTTTCTATTGTGAACATATATATTTTTCATTTAAAGTATATTGTGATGTTCATGGCATGATGGACCATGGAGCTATTGCAATGATATTCAACTATGATCCTTTAGCAGAGGTATGCAATATACTAGTAAATTTGACATTATATTTGCTCTTCTATGGCATATTATTGAAAATTTTTGTGACACTTTTATGTATTTTAACTGCTACCTTAATGGTTTGTATAGGTTATTGTCACTCTAGAATGTCAACATGCTACTATTGTGGAAAAGTGTACTAACCATGAAGGCAATGCATGATTTATTTCCTTCCCCTACAAGGAAATGACTATGTATTAGGGCCATTTTTTTTATTCCTACATTTCATTTTATAAATCCTATATTTGATAGCAATTCTTGAATGATAATATCATATGTATTGTGTATACTTTACCTGTATTCAAGTGTATACTTTACAACTTATGTGTATACTTTGTGACTTATAAATATAGCAATGTATACTTTACAACCTACATGTTTTCATGCATATACTTTGTATTCATGTGTGTATTTCATAACTTAAGTGTATTTGAGTAAAATATTCACTTATTTAGTTACTCATGAGGAGAAGAACGAACCATAAACCCCTTCGCACCTTTACATTGCATCCATTTTACCCTTTTTCCATCAATTGAAAACTTGACACCATAGGAAAATTCCTTAGAGATATAAAAAATAGAGAGATATTTTTGCAAAGAAGCCCTACATGACCCCATAGACTCATAGGGATTATTTATAGGTGACACGATTTTTGAGTAACAGCTCATCAAAGATTGTTGTCTTTTAGCACTTTGGACTCATAAGAGAAATTTTTAGTCCAATGTAACTCAGAGTGATTTGATGTGTTTGGGTGTAAAAGAGGACTATTTATAGTGTAAAAATACCCATGTATTAATGTTGGAACAATCTATTTGGTCGTACAAGTTGCAAAACAAAAGTTGCACCACTTTGCAACTTTACACTACTTGCATTTGAGAACTTTTTCCTCAACTAAAAACTCATCACCATGTGAAGCCACCTTCGAGATAGAAAAATTGAGAGAGGTTATTTTAGAGGTTCCCAAATTGGTCTCGTTTCCTCAGATAGAGAGTATGTAAGCAACACAATTTTTGAGTAATAGCCCATGAAAAATTGCTTCCTTTAGCACTTTGGAATCTTAAGGGAAATTGCAAGTCTAATGTAGCTCGAAGTGATTCGGCGTGTTTGGGTGAAAAATAGGACCATTCCTAGCATAAAAATACCCATACAAACATGTTGAAATAGTTTGTTTGGTTGTATGAGTTGCAAAAAAAAAGTGTCACCACTTTGCAACTTTACACTACTTGCATTTGACAACTTTTTTCTAAACTAAAAACTTGTCACCAAAGGACCTCTGAGATAGAAAAAAATGAGATATGTTATTGTATAGTGTCACAACATGATCTCGAAGCATCAAATAGAGAGTCTACTAGCGTCATGGTTTCTAAGTAATAGCCCGTCAAAGATTGTTTCCTTTTAAAACTTTCGACTCTTAAGAGAAATCGCCAGTCCAATGTAGCTTAGAGTGATTTGGCATGTTTGGGTGAAAAAGAGGACCATGCCTAGCATAAATGTACCCATTTGAATGTGTTTGAATAGTCCATTTGGACGTATGATTTGTAAAACAAAAGTTGCACCACTTTGCAACTTTACACTGCTTGCATTGACAACTTTATCCTCAACTGAAAAACTCGTCACCATGGGAAAACACCTCTTAGATATCAAAAATAGAAAGAGGTTATTATAGAGGGTTCCAAAATGATCATGTAGTTTCAAACAAATATTCTGTAAGCATCACAGTTTTCGAGTAATAACCCGTCAAAGATTGCTTCCTTTTTACACTTTGAACTCTTAAGGGATTGAGTTGGTTGAACATAACTCAAAGTGATTCAACATGTTTAGGTGTGAAAGAGGCCCATGCATTGCATAAATGTACCCATATGGATGTTTTGGAATAGTTTGTTTGGTCGTATGAGTTGCAGAACAAAAGTTGCATGACTTTGCAACTTTACACTACTTGCATTTGACAACTTTTTCCTCAACTAAAAACTCGTCACCATAGGAGAACGCCTCCGAGATAGAAAAAATTGAGAGAGGTTATTGTAGAGGATTCAAACATGATCATGTAGCCTCATACTATGAGTCTGTAAGCATCACAAGTTTTTAGTAATATCCTGTCAAATATTGTTGTCTTTTTGCACTTTGGACTCTTAAGGGATCAAGTCAGTTGAATGTAGTTCAGAGTGATTCAGTGTGTTTGGGTGTAAACAAGGACCATTCCTATCATAAACATACCCATATGGATATGTTGGAATAGTATTTTTTGTTGTATGAGTTGCAAAATGAAAGTTGCAACACTTTGCAACTTTACATTGCTTGCATTTGACAACTTTTTCCTCAACTAAAAAGTCATCACCATAGAAAAAAGCCTCTGAGATAGCAAAAAATGAGGGATGTTATTGTAGAGGTTCCCAATACCATCTTGTAGCCTTGAATGAAGAGTTTTTAAGTGTCACAATCTCCAACTAGTAGCCTGTAAAAGATTGTTGCCTTTTTACATTTTAGATTCTTAAGGGATATCATCATTGGTCCAATGTAGCTCTAACTATTTTGACATATTTGGGTTCAGAAAAGGACCATTCCTAGCTTAAATGTACCCATCCACATGTGTTGGAATTGTTTTTAGAGCAGACTAACCTGCTTTTCATTGACGATAAAATCTTCTTCTCATATTTTCATTCCTTTTGTAAGTAGTTAATTTTAGTCTTTAGTTGTTTTGCTTCAATTTCAACACTTAGGACAACAAGATCCATTTGTTTCAAGATAGAGTTTTCAACACTTAGGAAAACAACTTCATTTGTTCAAATCCACCTTAACCATCATCTCTCAGTTTCTTTTCCTGTACAAATTCTTACCAAATACAAAACCTTAATTTTGTTAGGTTGAAGTGTATATATGAAAACAATTGTGATATAGCAAGTTTGGTATGGGTCAAGGTTGATTGACATATATGACAATATCATATTAGTGTTATTACTTTTATGCAAAGTGTGCATTATTACTAGTGTACATCAAGCTAGTATAGTACATGCCTAGTTTTCTTATTGATGCATTTTGGTTAGTAACATTCATTGTTGTGCATTATGATAATACAAATTGCACATGGAAGGTCAAATTCCATGCATTTCACGGAGTTGTATTTGGTTTGTTTAATGGTTGTATCACACTCATTTAGTTTGTTTAATGGTTGCATCATGGTTGAGTGATGTCTTAATTGTTGATCATGATTATTGTATAGTTTTCACATCAACAATCTAATGAACATGTATCTCGTTTAGTTGTAAGGAATTTATTTGAAGGTTGCATCAAACTGCTATGGTTGAAAGATAGTGATTATTATTCAAGATGATTTTATACCATTTACATGTTATTAAGCTTGAATGAACATCAAGTGACTTTGATTTTTATCAAGATGATTATATTACTTTTGAATGAATACTGTAATGACATATATTTCACTAATTTGTATCCATTTGTTTGAAGTTTTTAATCAATCAAAAGGATTAATGCCATAAGATTGTCATAAGCTACTCTTTTCATCTTTTTTTCCTTTTCTATGAGACCATAATTCTTTGGGTATGTGCAAGATCATGATGGGCCAAAAAGTGGCGATATGATGGGTATGTGTAGGGTATGTGGCTGACGACTTTTTTGTTACCCAAACTTGATGAAATGAAAAGGGATTTTAAAGGAGATTCCCATCGTTCCACCAATATAAATTATTCTTTACTTTGAATTTAATAAATAGTTATTATTCGTTTTCTTTTGAATTATGACTAAAGTCTTGATTGATAGGCTCATTGAAAAACATCTATAGCTTTCAAATGGTATCACATTTTTTGAATCTGAAACATGCGTCACATTCTATGCTTCGCATAATATAGGATTAAAAAAAATGAATTTCATGAAGTTTTGACCAAGTTAAGGTGGTCGACATATGAGTTTTAATATTTTTAAAATTTGTAATAAAAAATTATAATTAATTATTTACTTGTAAAAAATGACAAAAAAATATGCATCACATTGAGACATGAGTCCTCTACTTATATATAAAATCTTATAAATTTTTTTATCATTTTGTTGTGGTTATGGTGGTCGCAGGACACCTACTTCTTATTTTCCCCAAATTTAATCTTGCTACATTGAAATTTCAAATTTTCACCAAATATATATATATTTAAAATAAACCTAGTAGTTTAGAAACTACATTCAATTTTCTACAAATTTTATTCTTACATATTTTTGAAATAATACAGATAACTTATTCAATTTTTTACGTCAAGTTGCCTAACTCTGATTTTTCTAAATTTTCATTGCCATTTAAGGGCCTTTTTCCATGATGATCCTGTACATACCTCTTTGAGGCATATTTTCAAAAAATTCTTCTCAACAATTATTATACAGTGCCTCTCATAACATTTTTCATTAATTTTAACTTCTTTTGAACTAAAAAAAGTTTCCCACTTCATTACAAGAGTTCAAAACACAAAATAACTTTAAATGCAAATTCATTCAACATAGATTGAAATCATGTGTATTCTCAAATTGAGTGTTTGATAAAATGTTTTTGGTAGAAATATATGAAAAATGTGGTACAATAGAAAAGGTAGTGAATTGTTTGAGAAAAATCCTCAAAGAAATGTGGTCTCATGAAATATAGTGTATGTGAACCTTAATATGAATGAACTCTAACATAGATGGATTACCAATTGTAATTCATAAGTTCTAATAAAATACAATTACATTAATCTATAACATGTTATCAATCATAACATTAAACCATTATAAGATAATTATACATTCCATTTTGAATATTGAAAGTAGAAAGACATGCACATGAGGAATAAATTAGATTGAATATCAATTCTTATATATCAAATTGTAGAATAATTGTGTTTGTGCATATACAAATTTGGCATATATGCCTACTTAGAAAAAGATTTAAAATTATGACATATATGTCATCTCAAGATCTATCAAACCCTAAGTACATATCAATCTATATCAAATTCTAATCCTATGTTGGACCATCGAAATCGAGCCTCCTCAAAGAACTTATTTTCTATGAAGCTTCCTGAACAATAACAATTCAAACCAAAAATTAGATTAATTATGTGAATGGTTAACAAGATAGACTAGTAAATAGAAAATTATATACTATCATTTATAAATTATGAATTTAACATCAAAATCACTATGAGTGTACTATATTATATCAATAATGCAATTCATGTTTACCTCAAGTCTTCATCTCTTTTCTACAAGACGATCTACATATGATTGTCCCTTAGGATGATCGAGAGTCCTCATATATAGAAATATTCCCACACTCATCACAATGTTGAGCTGGAAAAAGGAATATACTAGGTAAAAAAAATGATACAAATTAACATATACTTGTTTACAAATAATCATATTAAATAATATAAATATATCTACTTCTATCTAAATGTAAATATCTGCAATATAAAATAAACACATACCTATTGTGATGCTACGACACTAGATGGGCTCAGGGTGGATGAAGCAACTAAGATGGTTTCCTATATAAAAAATGACAAGAATGTAACAAAATTTAAATGTACATGCACATATAATCGTAATGTCGAGAATAGATATATATGTATATATACCTATTGTACAAATTCATCCAATGGGACAGGCTCAATCAACATGGCTGTAAAAGAACTAGGTTGTTGCATAAAAAGAAAATATTACATTAGACTATCAATCTATGTAGTACATGTATTTAAACATAATAGATTTCAAAAATTAACATCTAAATAAAAATTTAAATAATACCATTTAATGATTCTCTAGGCCAAATGAAATGGATGATTGCATAGCCTCCTGCACTTGGAAAATCTAGTCCTCTATTAACAATTGTTAAAGATTCTAGCAAATAAACATATATTAGTACAAATATCTCTTATAAAATATGAAAGAATTTAGATACAACACACTATGAAATTACTTTAAGTCTTACTAGTGCTCCCACATTGTCCATGGTAGTCGATGTCTCTCCTACAAATGGTCCACTCTATTCTCTATCAACTCCTACATTTGACATATCCTGAACCTCATAGTCATATGTGTTTATGGGATCCTTAGTGGACTGTTGGAGAGGACCCAAACATAAATTGTTGCATGTCATGCAATAATGGGGTACACAAATATGTGTCGAAGAGGATAGTGTACTAGTTGGAGTTGATGACAATGTACCAGTTAGAGCTGGTGTAATAGGTGCACCATCAAATGGTTGCACAACATGATGGCTCTATGTGACCAAATTATCACTCAATGAATGAGAGGCATAAATTCTCAGAGTCCCTACATCTAAAGTAATCTTAGGGTAAGGTAGTGGAGTCATGGCAACAATAGGCAGAGCAAGACGAACTTGGGTGACTCAGTGTGCTCTAGGTCTAACTTGTAGCATCCCTCTACCAACACCCTAGAAATATCGCATTTCAAAGTAATTAACATGCCTCCTTAGGAAAAACTCAACATATAATTTTTGGAGAAAATATTGAGGGACATCAAAAATTTTGTTGGGTGGTTTATCAAAAACCATCCACCAACTTCTCCAAAAATTATCTAATATGCCTCTATGTGTGCACCATTTAATTTAGAATTTTAACTTCTACACATTAATAGGTTATCCTATTATGTGATCAATGAATAACTGTGCTAATTGGGATTTTTCAATATCAAGTGCACTCACCTCATCATATGATAACCCATTGGCATAAAATTTCCTTTGTTCCTCTTGCCACTGTGCAAACATATGTGTTGATTTTCCAAAGTTTTAACGTTTGAAATGATTGTTTCTAAAGTGTTTTTCATGTCTGATAGCATAGTGAGTGTCTCATACATTCGACATGCATTTCTAAATTGATCTAAATTTCTATGAATAGATTCATATATTGTTGGCAAGTTTTTGTTTGGAAAGAACGAGCGTGGTGAAGCAAGATTTGGAGGGATTTCATCTTGAGCGAGGTTAGGGTTTTCATGTTGAGTGGGGTTGGGATCATTCATTTTAAGACTATTAATTGATATCTTTTTTCAAAATTATCAATCATATAAAAAACCTATCAAATATCCTATTTTTGACTAAAGTTCACAAAAAAAATGCAAAACTAATATTTAATTTGAAGAAAAAGCATAAAAATCCATAAATACCTTTCAAATTTGATTAATTTGAGCAAGAATATTCACCTATGAATGGATATCTAGGTTGTGCAATAGAAAACCCACGTGCGCTCTACAAAAAATGAGCTCTTTATAAAACAAGAAACAAATGTCTATTTCAAAATGGATATCTGATTTTGAAATGGATGTCCATTTCAAAATGGATATCTATTTTGAAATAGATAATTGTTTCCTTTATGTAACTTTTTTAATATATGGTTGGGTCCGGGATGCAACTATATAGATATTGGTAGTATTTTTTGAAATATAAGTAATAATTTATCATTTTAACTTATAACATAAAATTATATTATACAATATATTATGTATATTATATTATAAGATAATATATTATATATAATATAATATATATTATTTATAATATATATATTATATATAATATATATTATATTATTTATAATATATATATTATAATATAATATATATATAATATTACAATATAATATATATTATTATATATTATATTATATATATTATATATTATATTATATTATATATATTATATTATATTATATATATTATATTATTATAATATATTAAAAACATTATTATAAATATATTAAAAAATTATTATAATATATTAAATTAAATAAGTGGTCGGCCCCAAACCCAACCAAATCTAAAAATATGACCTAAACAAAACAAATATTTAGAAATGGATATCTGTTTGAGTCTAGTATTTTCTTTGACACTATGTACTTTCTAGCCAATCCTAGATAAAGTCAAAGTGGATTTTCATATTTTTGAGCAAGTTAAAAATGCCTTTTTTTCACATTGCAAATTTTTGGACCCCCATGATCTTGCACAAACCCAGGGGTCTTAGGGGTCTTCTCCGTAGCTTCTTCATCTTCATTCTGCACTTCTTATCATCAACTTTTTCTTATACTTATCTACAATTAGGTTCATCTAACACATATCCATCCATTGAAATTGAATTTTACAAATTCTCATCAACCGTAATATTTGCACTTTCAATAATCTTCCTCAAAATTTTGTTTTAGCATCTGTAATTTTCTTCTAGTAGAATATCCAAGGAAGATTCCTTCACTAGACCTTGTATCAAACTTTCCTACGTTTTCTTCTTATCTTTTGATAAAACATTTGTTTCAAAATACCCTAAAATACTTCATAGTATAGGAATCCTTCCATACCATAGCTCATAGGCAGTCTTTGTCTTGTTAGCTTTAGCTTGAAGTCCATTAAGTATGTAAATAGTCGTATCAGTTGCTTCTCTCCAGTAGATTTCTTGTAGATTCGCTTCTTCAATTATATGGTTTTTCCTTTCAACAACTCTATTCTAGTAAGGAGTCCTAGGGGAAAACAAGTTAGCACCTTTGAGTAAGAAGATTCAACTATGAATGGATATCCAAGCTATGGAACAGAAAACCCACACACACTCTACAAAAAAATGAGCTTTGAGGTTGTTTGGTTTCAATTTTATAAAATAGGAAATGGATATCCATTTCAAGGATATCCATTTTGAAATGGATATCTATTTCAAGGATATCTTTTTTGAAATGGTTATCTATTTCAAAATTGATATCTATTTTGAAACAAATATCTATTTTGAAATAGATATCTGTTTCCTTTATGTAGCTTTTTTAATTTATGGTCAGGTATGAGACCCGACCATATAGATATTAGCAATATTTTTCAAAATGTGTAATGCCTTGCCATGCAAACCACAAAGGACAATATAACATCTAATATTTATAGAAATTTTTTTTTTAAAGAAAAACTAATATCAAATGTAAGTTAAAAAGCAAAACCAATAATGAAACCATACATACACATCATCTATCTAGTCCTTTGGGGTAACATGACTGCATTACATTGCAATTTTTTTTAGCATAATCCATTTTCCATATCGATGAAAATATACTCACAAATTGTATACATTTTAAAACCATCATACAAAATAGATAAACCACAGAAATCCATCCATAACATTACATAACATCCATCTGTGATCATAAGACAATACCAATAATACATTCATTAAATTTATTACAAGAGCTTACATCGTTACAAATATTACAATGGTACAACAGTGCTTCCCAACTAGACTGGGAATGACACATCAATTACATAGAGTAATACAACTTGAATGAAACATAATACATAGCATCAATGTAATCTCCAAATTTTGTGAAGCTTTGGAATCACTGCAACAGTACAACTCCGCACATCACAAACTCAAAATGGGAACCCAATGGAGTGCATAACACGTTCCACCCAACCATGTTGACTCTAAGGCCCACTCCCTATGCTAGGAGATGACAAGAAGGACCCAAAACATAAAATAGTGAAGTAGTCAAGGCCAACAAGACTCCACAAATAAGTGTAGTAAGACAAAACATAAAAATACAACCGCTTCCAGAGGTACATGGACAAAAATGGAAAAAAAAGCAAGGAATACAAGGTTTCTAAAGGGAGGAGTATCATCAAATAGTTTTCTATGGGTTACCCTGGACCACCTCTACTAGTCATCGAACTCCCATACAAACTATGTGGTATCAACATACCTTCCAAGAGTTCAAGGTAGTTGATCTTTCCATTCTAGGCCTTCCCACTCATCCCAAGCCTAAACGAGCACTTGAGTCATGAGTGAGGCTACATTACTTGAATTAATGTGAGAAACTACCCAAACCTTCTAATTAATTATTAGTGTTTTCACTGGATTAAGAAACTCTCATGGGTTACCCTGAACCTGTCACTTTGGGTGCCAGACCCTCATTGAAAGCCACTCCCCCTACTAACAAAAAAAACCTTATAATCACAAACTGGGTAAGCCAATTTGCACAATCTAGCAAAGCCATAAAGGTAAGCACATAAAGTGAGGAATGCACCATCTCACGCTAGATCTCCATAATAAGACAATTCCACATTGAAAGGCTAAACCCACATAAACAAAATCAGGTATAAGATCAATAGTTCACAAAGATCCAACATGAAAAGCCAATCATAGAGAAAACTCTTCCCCAACCTTTGGAAGTCTAACAAATCACTTACACAATGATTTATAACAAAAATATTATGATCATAAAAAGACTATTTAAAACCCACAATTTACGAATCATCAAGTGTAGAATAATGAGTGGCAACATCACAAAGAGAGGTTCAAACCCAACCAAAACTAACATAATCAACTCAATGCCAAATTAGCCACAAATACCAATAGAAAAATTAACTTATAGGGAATCCAAGGGAGACCTCAATTTTTTCCTCACATGATACCCAACCACTAATTACCCAATCAACTTACAATTTGGCTAATAAACCACTTAACCAAAAACAACAATCACTACAACAATAGCAATCAATTGATACACAACTTAATATGAAAATCAACCCAATAAATCACAAACCATCAAATCAACCATACAATATTCTATAAAAGTATTGTCTCCACAACTCATATTACTCATTGATTTAATCCACTTAAAAAAAATATTTAACAGAGCATCCACTACAGCAATACACTTATACTAATTTACATAGTGAATTCTCAAGACATGAATTCAACACATAAAATCTCCTCAATTAAAAAAAAATTCATGTGGAAGAAGGAAAATCATGGAACCATTAAAATTAATCTTTCATCTGGGTATGTGGAGGATCATGATGGGCCAAAAAGTGGTGATATGATGGGTATGTGTGGGGTATGTGGCTGATGACTTTGTTTTTACCGAAAAATGATGAAACAAAAAGGGTTTTCAAAGGAGATTCACAACTTTCCACCAATATAAATTAGTCTTTACTTTGAATTTAATAAATAATTATTATTCATTTTCTATTTGAATTACGACTAAAGTTCTGATTGATAGGCTGAATGAAAAATATCTATAGCTTTCAAATTGTATTACATTTTTTGAATCTGAAACATGTGTCACATTCTATGCTTCACAAATAATAGGATTAAAAAAAATGAATTTCATGAAGTTTTGACCAAATTAAGCTGGTCAAACATACAAGTTTTTTTATATTTTTTAAAAGTTGTAATAAAAAAATAATAATTATTTATTTACTTAGAAAATAATTACAAAAAAATATGCATCACATCGGGACATGATTCCTCTACTTATATCTAAAATATTATTAAAAAATATTATCATTTTATTGTGGTTAGGGTGGTCAGATAGACACCTACTTCTTATTTTTTCCTTGAAATTTAAGTACTATTGCATGAAAATTTCAAATTTTCACCAAATAGATTTAAAAAAAAAACCTAGTAGTTTAGAAACTAAATTCAATTTTCTATAGATTCTATTCTTACATATTTTTAAAATAATATAGATAACTTATTCAAATTTTTATGTCAAGTTGCCTAACTCCGATTTTTCAAAAAAATTCACCACTTAAGAGCCTATTTTTTCCATGATGATCTTGCACATACCCATATCTCTAAAATATTCAAAGTAATAAATATTAGCAAACATTTAAATCATGAACTATATTTTATATACACATCCATATTAAAATCATTTACTTAAAATAACTCTATAGATAACAAAATACACATTTATACACAAAAAAATAATCTTTAATTATAACATATTATATATTTATACATACACACATATATATATATACATATAACTATATATAAATATATTTAATTATAAAATAACTGCTATACAAATTTTCAGTTTATGAAAACAAGAGTGAACACACAAATATTATACATGAGAAAACACACACACATATATACAATTAATTTAGAATCAATTTCACTTTACATTCGTAACTTCTTTGAAAAAAAGGCAAACTCATTTGATTAATCCACATTCCTGCATAGATACCGAATTCTATTACTGTTAAAGGATCGACCCAGACAATAACACAAGGAAGCTTTTATATATATATAAAAGCGTGTAAATATTGAGTACCATGTGAATACCATGAAAGGCAGCTAGAATATACTCATGAATAAAGTCGAATCCCCAACTAAAACATAAAGATGAAAGCCATAAAAATATATATAAATTTGGACTACAAGAATATAGTATGGGATGCACTAGATATAGCTGAAAGGCCTTTACAAAATTATTTATTTTAAACAAGCGGATGCTTCAATATAAAAGGAACATGAAACTCCAATACCCTTCAAATGAAAGAGACTAATATAGCTCATCCATCAATAAATAAATCAAAGACATACCCATGCATAAAGATATAAATATTGATTTGCTATCGACTTAGAAGAAAATCTGAATATTGCTTTCAAAATAACAGAAGATACTATAACCTCGTATTCCTATAGATATGGTCATACTTGAATGTACTTATAGATCTAATCATAAATATATACTTATAGATCTATAAAAATAGATTGAGTTACCAATCATCAAATATATCCTAGTGAATAAAAAGGAAAGGAAGAAATATATCGAAATAATTGAATAGGTAGATTTTATCAATAGCAAAGTAGGGGGTCCAATTCTCATGCAAAGTAAGTCACACCATATTCAGGGAGAGTCAATTCACAACATGCAAGATATTGAGTGCAGTACATATACAATGAATTCACACCATACTAGATATTGAATGTAGTCCTTACCGTTTTACCTCAACTCCTACGCATAGAGCATGCTAATGGGTAGCGATAGACCAAGGTAATGAATAGCTAGAAAATTTTATTAAGTAAAATGTCAATCATAAGACACGGACACAGAAACCGCATTTGCCACACTGACCATAAGGAGACAATTCCACAGACAAAGAATCAATTGATGCCAAAGGGGGCACACCAATGCATAATGGTGGGGAATATTGAATAGGTATTCTAGCTGTAGTGTGCTGGTAGACATGCATGCAATGAAGGAAGTATAGACAAAGTATGCGCACTGCAGGACATGCACAACATGGATTTGTTGAAATGGCTTTAAAATGTATCATCAAATAACCTAAACATTTGCTTCCCCACACAACATAACTAAATTACCAATTATAAGCATCCAACTTGAAAGTATCAAACTGTATTTTCTAAACGTATAAGACAAACACCTAATATCCAACATATATTATATTGAAGAATGATGCCCTATCATAAGACAAGAAATGTATAAATATACATCTATTGAGTGCGAGCAGATTAAGTGGAATGCAACAATGATCATTACGAGCACCAATGAATTGGAAACACACATTACATCAGTTTTAGAAACACAACATAAATGAGGTATGCTAAAGGGGTAATGTTTCTTGTAATGGACGCTACATTTGTAACCTACTTAAGAATCGAAACACATAGATAGCTATATGAAGTATTTACCTACTAGCTACCATATAATGTACAGAGAAGGGATTTCCAATTCAAGACATAAGATAGAATCCTTAAATGGAACTCAAGCAATTATTTTTCTTTCTAGATGACAAGAAGGAAAGAATTCATTCACATAACATAGAGAAGGAAAATTCAAGATTGAAATGTAACACCAACCTGAATTCCTATGTTCAAATATAGAGAATATGTGTTGAAGACCACTCTTTCACGGCCACAAATCCTTCAAAATTTGATCACTTTCAAAAGTTAATTCACTTCAAAAACAATTTCAATACAACACTGTATTTTTTAGAATTATTTTTACAGAGCCAAGTTTTCTTCTTCGAAAACAAAATTAATTGATTCTCCTCTTTTTTTTTTTTTCAAAACTAGTAGTATTAAAAAACAAGAAAAATGTTTAATTTTTGGTTATCTGCAGGATCATGATGGGCCAAAAAGTAGCGATATGTTGGGTATGTGTAGGGTATATAGCAGATGACTTTTTTTTTACCCAAAATTGATGAAACAAAAAAGGTTTTTAAAGAAGATTCTCAACTTTGCACCAATATAATTTTTTATTTTTTTTAATTTAATAAATAATCAATTATTATTCATTTTCTATTTGAATTATGATTAAAGTCCTAATTGATAGGCTGATTGAAAAACATCTATAGCTTTCAAATGGTATTACATTTTTTGAATCTAAAATATGCATCACATTCCATGCTTCTCTTACTATAGGATTAAAAAAAAATGAATTTCATGAAATTTTGAACAAGTTAAGGTGGTCAAACATACAAGTTTTTATATTTTTAAAAGTTGTAATAAAAAATTCATAATTAATTATTTACTTAGAAAAAAATTATAAAAAAGTATGCATAACATCGGGACATGAGTCCTCTACTTATATCTAAAATATTATAAAAAAATATTATCATTTTATTGTGGTTAGGGTGGTCAGACAGATACCTACTTATTTTTTCCCTAAAATTTAAGTGTTATTGCATTGAAATTTTAAATTTTAACCAAATAGATTTTAAAAAATAAAAAAAACCTAGTAGTTTAGAAACTACATTCAATTTTCTATAGATTCTATTCTTACATATTTTTTAAATAATATAGATAACTTATTCAAATTTTTATGTCACGCTGTCTTACTCTAATTTTTATGAATTTTATCGCCAATTAAGGGCCTATTTTTTTCATGATGATCCTGCACATACCCTTTTTCCAAAATAAAAATCAAGCAATTATCAATTAAAAAGACCAGTTTCTAATTCAAAACTTGTTTCGAGCTACGCATGTGCTCGAAATCATTTTTTTTCCATTTTGAACTTGCTTTTATATTCTTTCAAAAACATCATATTCTATTTTTATTTAATATTATATTACTTTTCCACATTTATTTAATGTAGTGATTTCAACGTGATTCTTTGTCCTAAAGATAAGTGAGGTGGTATCTTGTGAAGGATGCAAACTCAAATTGACTTCAAATATTTTGTGGAAACAAATCACTTTTTTGAAATTTTGACAGCCAACAGCACCTTCACCTAGACTAATGGGCATCTGGGCTTCTGCTCAATTACAGAAAAGGTAGATGGATTTTTCTTCAAAGGTAATATGGGGTCCTTTCCCTTCTCTTTGGAATGTAGGATTCTTCTAAGTTCGGGGTCGGATCATTTCCTTGTCCTCTTGGAGCTTTTGGGGGAGACTCGACCTGCTAGGTGTCCCTTCAAGTTCGAGTCAATGTGGATGAAGGATCAATTTTTTTTTTGATTGATTGTAGCTTGGTAGGCGAAAGTTGGTGAAGTAGGCTAAAAAATGTTTAACTTGGCAACAAAACTGAAGCATGTTAAGTATAGATTAGAGGAGTGAAACAAGACATGCTTTAAAAATATCTTTGAAGAAAAAAGAAGAATTGAAGAAGAATTAAAGGTTCTAAATGAGGAAGCCATTCAAAGGGGGATGGATAATGAAAGATTATTGAAGGAGAAGGAATTGTTGAAAGAACTTAATGAGATTTTCTTGAAAGAAGAATTTTTTTGGAGATAGAAGTCAAGGGTGGTATGGCTAAAGGATGGAGACAAAAATACAATTTTTTTTTAAAATTCAACTAAATTAAGGTGGAAGGTTAATCAAAATTCTTATATCACTTTTGTTGACGGGCACCCTCTAGATGGCCCGACCCAAATTGCTGAAAAAGTGGTATCCTACTTTCATAATCTCATCAATGATTGGGAGGCATCAAGCCTTACTGCTCAACAACACCTCTTGGAGTGCACTCTAAAGTTGGTGTCAGATGAACAAAATCAACAGTTATTAAAATATTTTTTTAGCAAGAGAGATTTGAGATGCGCTTTTTAAACTACATCCATATAAGTCTCTTGGGCATGATGGTTTTCCTACCTCTTTTTTTCAACATTGTTGGAATATTGTTGGTCTAGATGTTGTTGCAGCCATACCATATTCCATGGCTTCTGGAAGAATTTTAAGGGAATTGAATAATACATTTATTGCCCTAATTCCAGAAAAGGAGAAGCCAGATAGGATGGATGATTTTCAACCCATCTCTTTATGCAACACCATTTACAAAATTTTGACGAAGGCAGTGGCTAATTGCCTCAAGGTTCTTCCTCCAGGTTTAATTTCAGAAGAACAAATTGGATTTGTTCCAAGGCACTCAATCTATGATGGTGTCATTATAGCTCAAGAGGCTATTCATTCAACCACTAGAATAAGGAAGCAATCCATGCTCATGAAACTAGATATAAAAAAGGCTTATGACAAGGTAAACTGGGATTTTCTGTTAAAGGCATTAGAGAATTTTGGTTTCCATAGAATGCAGTTAGATTGGATCTTTAATTGGATTGATAGTCCAAGATTCTCAGTGCTGGTAAATGGTTCACCCTGTGGTTTTTTTGAAGTATCCTGAGGACATAGGAAGGGAGAGCCTCTCTCCCCTTTTTTGTTCATTCTTATGGTGGAGGGTCTTGGCAGATCCTTTAACAAATCATTCATATTGGGAGACCTCAAAGGGATCCAAATTACAAGTAACCTCCCTCTGGTGACTCATCAACAATAAGCTAACGAAAAAATGTTGCTTGGAAAGGCTGCGATAAAAGAAGCCCAAACCTTCAAGAGAATCCTGTCAGATTATTCGTGAGCTTCGGGTCAGGAGGTAAGTTTGGAAAATTTTGATGTTTTTTTTCTTTTTCACTAATCCTACATTAGAAACCTGCATTCTCCATGTTTTGAAGTTCTACAGAGGCAAGCTCCCATGTAAATACTTGGGTCTCCCTTTGGCCTTAGGGGTCCAATCTAGCAAACTATGGGACCCACTAATTCCAAAAGTGGAAAGCAGGCTCTCACCATGGAAAGATAGGTGGTTGTCTTGGGATGGGAGGTTAACATTGATCAAGAAAGTGGTGGTAGCCCTACCAATATACATGCTCTCTTGCATCCCTTTGACAGGGAATGCTTGTTCTAGATTAAATCAAAAAATGAGAAATTTCTTTTAGCAAGGAAACTCAGAATAGAAAAAATTTTCTCTAATCAAATGGGAGAAGGTTTACAGTGTGCATAAGGAGGTGGGTGCAGTATTAAAGAACCTTCCCTTACAAAATAAAGCTATGGGCACCAAATTAGCTTGGAAAATGTATGATGGCCAAAATCTAAAATGGGTGAAAATACTGAAAATGAAGTATCTAGGTGAAGAAGAAACAAGGTTTTTTACAACCAATCACCTTCCTAAGGGTTTGCGCATTTGGAATTTCATATGTGGCTGAAAGAATCTTATTTCAAACTCTCTTTCTTGGGATGTTTGAGATGGAATTCAACCCTTTTCTGGGAAGATTTATGGGGCATCTATGGAAATCTTGTAGCATAAGACAATTTAAGAAACATCATGGAGGTTTCCAAATGGGTATGGGGAAGTCGTGTGAAATACTACCTCTCCAGATCTCATGTGGATGGGATTTTAAGGTGGTTGTGGAAGGATCCCAGGCAATTGGGAATAATTATGGAGGAAGTGGAGGCCTTTGAAAGCATTCTTAAGGAGCGGTCTCTGAACATAAGGGTTGGGAAAGATGTCTTGAAGTGGTGCGGCTCAACTTCTAGAAGTTACAGGGCCAAGGATGGATATAGAAAGTTGGAAATCAGCTAGGAGGCAACTTTGGGGTAGAATTAGGATATCCTAGATAAACTATGTTGGAAAAATTGTTGCCTTCCTAAGGCTAGTATCTTCTCATGGCTAGCTATTCAAGGTAGAGTGCTAACAACAGAAAGGTTGGAAAAATTTCATATTCTTGGGCCTTCAAGATGCATTTTTTGCAAAGAAGTTGAAGAATCAAGTGATCATCTCTTCCTTAGTTGTCCTTTCAAAGTCTAATGTTGGGATTGGATGTGTGCTAAACTAAATTTGGTGACTCTATAGCCAAATAAAATCCTGGATTGGTTCATAAGTTGGTCAGCCTCAAGTGGCAACTCATTTTTTTCATGTTTTTGGAGGATTTTCCCATCAATGGTTCTTTGGGAAATCTAGAAAGAGCGAAATCATCGAATCTTTAAGGAAGAGGAAATGTTCCTTCCTTCTTTTCTCAACAAACTTGAAACCTGCATAGTTGAGTTAGCTAACTCAAGAGTGGCAGGGGCTACGGGTGCCAAATCCATCTTTTCTAGTTGGGACTCTCAAATATTGAAGGTTTGAGTTGGTATGAAGGTTCCTAGCATAATAAATTCTAGGGCACTCCAAAACGCAATAAGAAGAGAAGAGGTTAAATGGTACCCACCTCCCAAGGGTTGGCATAAGGTTAATTTTGATGGCGCATCAAGAGGAAATCCTAGAAAGTTGGGTGTTAGCTATATCATCAGAGATTGGCATGGGAAGATGGTGGGAAGATTGGCTCAACCCTTAAGCAATGAAACAAACAACTTGGAAGAGCTTCAAGTGATGGACCTTGGTATCCAATTTTGTGGAGAGCTGGGTGTGTGGAAGGTTATAGTTGAGGGTGATTCGATAGTGATCATAAATTCCTTAAGGTCAGGCCATCTGAAGAACTGGAAATTGGATGTAATCTTGGAGACCACTATCTCTTATTTAAGTAGCTTTCAAGACTTTGAAATAAATCATATCTTGCACAAAGGCAATTCTAAGGTGGACTCTCTGGAAAATATGGGAGCTGATAGAATTCGTAAAAAATAAATTTGTGCCTCTAGAGAGGTGGCATAGTGGGAGGAAGGGTGGGAGCCATCCCATCCCATGAGTGCTGATGTGGAGTGGTGAGGGGGATGAATGAGCTAGCAAAGGGATGAGTTGGCTACACACCTGTAGAACTTTCTAGGTGTAGTAAAATTCATCATTTTCTGCCTGCACCTCAAGAATTGATGGTCCTTTCAACGATGAATTCCAGGTCACAATGGATGGTGACCTAACACATTTTCCAAGGACTTTATTTCTGATGGGTGGCATCATTTGATTCCTATAGCTTTTGGTGGTTTGGTTTATTGTGCCTTGTGTGTTCGATGAGTAAGTTCATCCTTCTAGTCTTTGTAGAGGAATTGGAAATGGGAGGGATGGTGATGCTAGTGTAGTTGAAAAGCTCCAAATGGAAAATTTCCTTTGAAGGTTCAATTTCCTCCCTTTGGCTACACCATATTATCCATCACCCAGATTATTTGACCTTCACTACCATTAAATTCCTAGCTGGGAAAGCTTTCATGGAGGACATCGAAGGGTATCGTCTGGACTCAGACATTTCCTCCTAGGTGTTGCCTGGTTTTCTTGATGTTAGGGTTTCAAAAATGGATGCTCGGGTGATTATGTCGGGCCTATTTAGCAAGGATGTGTTGGTTGGCTTGGATAGAGATTTGGCTGTGGCTCAACTTGGTAAAGGCATCCAACACTCATGGGACCCACATCTCCTAGATGACCTAGACACCGTGTTAAGCTACTTTCCTTTCATTCTGGATGTTAACAACTTGGCTCTCCTTGAATTCAAACGTTTGGTCATAGAAGGTGTAGAGTTTATGAAAAGGAAATTTTGTTTGTTTCCCGTTGAAGACTAGACCTAGAAGAGGGAATTTCGAGTTTTTTCTCAACATAACATTTGGTGAGATGGGTCTATTTGGGTTTTGTGCTAGTATTTGGGTTTTTGGTCTCTGGGGTTTGGTGATTAGAATGGTGCTCTATGTTTTTTGGTTCTATAGTCATAGTGGATGCACAGTTTGGGCTTGCACAATGTACTTTTTTGAATATCAATATAATCACTTTGCTTATTGATAAAAACAATATATTATCAATTATTATTAAATATAATTTAAAACAGTACTTTATACAAAAAAAATAAATTTAATTATTTGACAGTAACCCATATACTTTATGTTTTCAATATTGATTCATTTAATTATTTATTTTAATTCCAAATTAATTTAATTTACCTAATAATCAATTTAATTTAATTAAAATAATTAAACGAGCCATTTATAATATTAATTTTACCACATATTGTTAATAGCACATTAAACAACATAACAACGAATAACAATGGGACACCACCAATCATCCCAAAAAACTTATTCAAATGTCAAGAAAGGATAAATATAGAGGGACACTACATCCTCCCCCCATAAGCTTCAACTTACTCCTAGAAGTCGCAAGCTAAAATAAAACATACATAATTATAAGCAACATCATCACAAACAACCATGTGACATCACAATTTAATCAAATAACAGTAGACACCGAGAAAGACAATTGACAAAAAATACAAACTAGACTAACAGGGTAACAAGATGGGTACTCATCCTTAGCAAGGATGATGGCAAGGATGGGGAACTTTTGTCAACTCATTTTTCCACATCATTTCCATTGGGTTTTTAAGACACACTCAGACCTAACAGTGCAGGTGGAGTTGATTTCTAGTACCTACAACTTGCATCAAACAAGATGTCGGGAAACATATGTATATATATCAAACAAACAACATACCATGAGAGGAAATCACAATGTAGCAAGGCACTCATGAATGAGTGATGCTACACTGTCCCTTTGACCAAGACCTCAAACAAAACCACATCATCGAGTAACAATAATTGCATCATAAAAAACATCATTTAACAATCACTAACCGGATGCAAAACAACATCATCATATGTCCACATGATTCACATAGTCAAATTAATCCAAATCCTCAAGAAAAACACACAACTGATCCAGATTCAGACCTCTACCTTCTGGGTTAATCTGGGGACCTTCTTGTTCCTCATGTGCAGACTTGTTGGAATTTTGAGACATAGTGCTTTAGCGGTTAACCCTATGGCCATCACCACGTCCCCTACTTTGACCTCAACCTTGACTCATAGGCATCCGACACACACCACCAAGGGAAAAAGGGTCACAATAATCAAGTGAGGGTGACAAAATGAAAACAACACAAGTTGAAGACTCAAAACATGCGACAAATTTTATGCCTTTTCATAGATAGAAATCACAATTTATCACTTCATAAGCACAAAATTCTAGATTTAACACACATTTTTAACATACACCCACAAATTCACATCACTAGGAGACACATCAGAAGACAACATAAAGGTCCATAATGCATCCCTGGTAGGAAGAATATCAGTGCATTACACACTACACCGAGGGTCTTATCCTTTCCACCGATTTAATGCACCAATGGACAACACAGCCTAAAGAGAAAGCTCGAGTTGATAAGCAAGAATGACCCAAAAAGGTAAAATGTAACCTCATGAGTACCATCAACTAGGTCAACATAATGGGCTCATATGTATCCAAAGTGTCCAGTGTATGAACCTAGGCTCTAATACCAAGTTGTAATGCCCCGAAATGCAAACCCCAAAGGACAATATAACATCTAACATTTATAGCACAAACTTTTTAAAGTAAAACTAATATCAAATGTAAGTTAAAAAACAACACTAATAATGAAGCCATACATACACATCATCTATCTTGTCCTTTTGGGTAACAAGACTGAATTACATTGTGAACATTTCTAACATAATCCATTTCCCATATCGATGAAAATATACTCACAATTATACATTTTAAAACCATCATATATAGAATAGATAAACCACATACATCCATCCATAACATTACATAACATCCATCTGTGACCATAAGATAATACCAAGAATACATTCATTACATTTATTACAAGAGCTTATTACAAATATTAAAATGGTACAACAATGCTTCCCATTAGGAATGGGAATGATACATCAATTACATAGAGTAATACAACTTGAATGAAACCTAATACATAGCATCAATGCTATCTCCAAATTTGATGAAGCTCTAGAATCACTGCACAATACAATTATGTGCATCACAAACTTTGACTAGGAACCCAGTAAAGTGCATAACACGTTCCACCTAGCCATGTGGACCCTAAGGCCCATTCCCCATGCTAGGAGATGACAAGAAGGACCCACAACATAAAATAGTCAACTAGTCAAGGCCAACAAGACTACACAAATAAGTGCAACAAGAAAAAACGTAAAGAACAACTGCTTCTAGAGGTACATGAACAACAAAGGGAAAACAAGCAAGGCATACAAGGTTGCTAAAGGGAGGAGTGTTATCACATAGTTTTCTATGGACCTTACCCTGGAATAACCTTCCTAGGCTACTAGACCCCCATCATGGGTTACCCTAGACCACCTCTACCGGCCGCCAGACCCCCATACAAACTATGTGGGATCAACATACCTTCGAAGAGTTTAAGGTAGTTGGTCTTGTCATTCCAGGCCTTCCCACTCATCCCAAGCCTAAACGGGAACTTGAGCCATGAGTGAGGCTACATTATCTGAATTAATGTGAGAAACTACCCAAACCCCCTAATTTATTATTAGTGTTTTCATTGGATTAAGAAACTCTTATGAGTTATCCTTGACCTGCCACTCTGGGCACCAGAACCTCATTGAGAGCCACTCCCCCTACTAGCAACAAAAAACTCATAATCACAAACTAGAAAAGACATAATGGTAAGCACATAAATTGAGGCATGTACCATCTCACGCTAGATATCCATAATAAGACAATTCCACAATGCAAGGCTAAACCCACATAAAAAAAATCAGGTATAAGATCAACAATTCACAAATATCCAACATGAAAAGCCAATCATAGAGAAAAATATTTCCCCAACCTTTGGAAGTCTAACAAATAACTTACACAATGATTCCCCCATCGAAATAACAACAATATTATGATCACAAAATGACTATTTAAAACTAACAATTTACAAATGATCAACTGTAGAATAACGAGTGGTAACATCACAAAGAGAGCTTCAAACCCAACCAAAACTAACATAATCATCTCAATACCAAATCAAGCATAAATACCAATAGCAAAGTGAACCTATAGGGAATCCAAGGGAGACATCAATTTTCTCCTCACATGACACCCATCCACTAATTACCCAATCAAGTTACAATTTGGCTAATAAACCACTTAATCAAAAACAACAATCACTACAACAATAGTAATCAATTGATACACAACTTAATCCGAAAATAAACCCAATAAATCAATATGAATAAACGTTCAAATCAACCATGCAATATTCTATAAAAGCATTGTCTCGACAACTTAGATTACTCATTGATTTAATCCACTTAAAAAAATACTTAATAGAGCATCCACTACAACAATACACTTATACTAATTTACACAGTGAATTCTAAAGACATGAATTCAACACATAAAATCTCCTCAATTCAAAACTAATTCTTGAGGAAGACACAAAATCATGGAACCATCAAAGTAATAAATTTTAATGAACATTTAAATCATCAACTATATTCTATTTACACATCCATATTGAAATCATTTACTTAAAATAACTCTATAGATAACAAAATACACATTTATACAAAACAAATTAATCTTTAATTATAACATATATATGTATACATATATACATGTACACACACACACACACACACACACACACACACACACACACACACACACACACACATGGGTATGTGCAGGATCATCATGGAAAAAATAGGCCCTTAGGTGGCGATGAAAATTTAGAAAAATTAGAGTTAGGCAACTTGATGTAAAAAAATTGAATAAGTTATTTATATTATTTCAAAAATATGTAAGAATAGAATCTATAGCAAATTGAATGTAATTTCTATACTACTAGGTTTATTTAAAAAAAGAAAATCCATTTGGTGAAAATATGAAATTTTAATGCAATATTACTTAAATTTAAGGAAAAAAATAAGTAGGTGTCTGTCTGACCACCATAACCACAATAAAATGATAATATTTTAGATATAAGTAGAGGACTCGTGTCCCAATGTGATGCATATATTTTTCTAATTTTTTCCAATTAAATAATTAATTATGAAATTTTTATTACAACTTTTAAAAAATATAAAAACTTGTATGTTTGATCACCTTAATTTGGTCAAAACTTCATGAAATTCATTTTTTCTTTTTTAATCCTATATTATGCTAAGCATAGAATGTGGCACATGTTGTGGATTCAAAAAATGTAATACCATTTGAAAGCTATAGATGTTTTTCAATCAACCTATCAATTAGAACTTTAGTCATAATTTAAATAGAAAATGAATAATAATTATTTATTAAATTCAAAGTAATGCATAATTCATATTGGTGGAAAGCTAAGAATCTCCTTTAAAAACCCTTTTTCGTTTCATCAATTTTGGGTTAAAAAAAGTCGTTAGCCACATACCCATCATATTCGCCACTTTTTGG
The DNA here is from genome assembly GCA_007258455.2 of Sequoia sempervirens. NCBI lineage: Eukaryota > Viridiplantae > Streptophyta > Pinopsida > Cupressales > Cupressaceae > Sequoia > Sequoia sempervirens. The sequence continues at coordinate 108,884,637 of VDFB02105785.1, forward strand.
TCCATCATGATCCTGCACATATATATATATATATATATATATATATATATATATATATATATATAATTTTAAAATAATTGTTGTATAAATTTTTAGTTTATTAAAACAAGAGTGAACACACAAATATTATACATTAGAAAATAAACACACACACACACACTAATGCAGAGTCCGGAGGCTCAACCTTAATCAACTTGGAAACCTACCTTTAAGAAGTATCCAGAAAGATTAAAATTACCACATAAAGTAATTCAACCAGCCTTCCAAGTTCTACAATCATCAGAAGCACAATTTCCCAATTTCACTCCTAAACCCCAGTTTTAGTGCAAACCAAGTTTAGGCATTTTCACCAACATTTTCCAAAACACCTAAAAAAATAAAGAATGATTAAGATACCCTTTTGCAAGTTATAAAATATACAAAAAAACCAATATCAACTCTTTTGGACAAACTCAAAGATCCAATACTCCTGCCATGGAAAAGGCTAGTGGATTAGCCCACTTTTACAAAGAAAGTACCCTTTAAACTCCACAAAAATTTATGAAACCTTGGGGAAGCAATTAAAATTCCCAAAAACTACTAAATCCACCAATAGTTTCCAGAAATCACTCTTCCAACATAGCACAACCTAAAACCCTTGATTCTAGGCCTTCAAAAGGAGGGTTTATTGTAAATCATACCTCCAGACCCTTCCAGACTCTGCCACCTATTCAAACATGCATAGTTATTCCTAAAAAAGCTTTAAAATTCATCACATAGGTTATTTCTTCCAGAAAACTCATAAACCATCATTTAGTTCCTCACTTTCACAAGGAAAATCACCCAAATTCAACCTAGGGCAACACCCAAAACCCACAAACACACTTCCTCTGACCTGCAAATAATTTGGAAATCTATTTTACAAAAAATGGGGCCATTCTACCGAGTTACAATTGCTACAGTAGGTGGAATGCCCTAAAAACTCATTTTAATACTCTCAAATCACCAATTTACACCAAAATAGGGCAGTTTCAATAAAACATCAATAAAACCCTCTAAACTTAATGAAAATTCACCAAACCACTTTCAAATGAAATATGACACTCTCCTCTTTCCAACCATACCAGGGTTGAGCCCGTACAGGTCATACAAAGGTCGTACCACACGTTTTAGCAGCAAATTTACACACAAAAATTTCCAGAAAGCAGCCTTTTTTTATTATAACTTCAAAAAAATGATTCAACAACCATACCTCGACCATGAGAGGATTATTTAACATCTAACCACCCTTACAAACATCGTCCAACTGGAATTTTAATTAGTTGGACATTGGAAACCAACTTTTTACCAATTAGACCCCTAATTGCCTAGTTTTGCACTTTTAACAATTTGTTGACAATAAGTACATTTTTATGCAACCTTTTGCATTTTTTGAACTAAATAACGTCAAAAACCCCTAATTACATCATTAATAGTCTCAAATACCTTATTTAACATAAAAATTACTCATACTATCACTAACTCCTAGACTAACCCTCATAGAATGCACTTTGCAATTACATGTTCTTAGGTGCTCCTGCACCATACTCCCCAGGTACAAAAAATTTATGCCCCATAAATTACTCCAAAGGTTTTCCGCAACTCTCTGCACAATCCCTTCAAACCTGCTCCAAGTCACCTGCATGGAAATCTTCCTCCAAGGGACTTTATACCCTTCATACTTTGCTTTGACTGCACCTTGCCATGCTTGATCCTGCTCAAATGAATCTGCTTGCTGCCTTTTGTCTTCATTAACACCTGCAAACAAAAATTCAATACACAAACTGAAACAACCATGCATTAGTGTCTCTTTTTCATGCTCTTCCATGAGCCTTGGCCAATTATACATATAGTTATGCCCTTCAATTCTATTATTTGCAACATAATCTGCATTTTTCCCACTTTCATTTTAACCCTTGGTCTGACCACTGTCAGAAGGATGAACAAATCAGTGATTCCCTTCACTCTCAGCCCCTTATCCTTCCAATTCACAACTGCACTCAATTGAATTATGCTTGGATCCCTTGTCTCAATAGCATACAATAACCTAATTGCTAAACTCAGCAACCAAGGACAACTCACTGTCCCAATCTCAGATTTTCCTCTCTTCTCCAACTCAGTTGGAGACCACACACACTGTCTTCTCTTAGCCATTCCCTGGCCTAGCATCTTCAACCTCTCAATTCTAACCTCTATCCTTATTGCAACTTCTTGAAAAACCTTTTCCATATTTCCTTCACCTCTCATGGTGACCAACCTTTGCTCAACTCCTATAGACTTCTCAAACTCTTCCATAGTCTCCTTCACTGTTTTCTGCCAATCTTCATAGCTTACTGTCTTTTTCCTGACTTCCACAACCTGCTCATCACCTACTCTCAGGCCTTGTATCAGACCCTTGAATTCTACCATCACTACCTTCATAGCCTGCACTGTATTTTCAGACTTATTAACTTCTTGACTGTTTATCTCAGATCTTTGAGATTCCATTTCAAGGACTTTGGTCCTATCAACTTCAAGAATACTATCCATTTATCCTTCATCTCCTATGCTCTTACATTGATTTTTCACAACCAACCTTCTCTTCATCACTTGCCATTTCCTTTGGCACTCATTCCCATTTATCTTCAACCCATATTCTTCTTCTACCTCTGTGTTTCCAGTGTCACAACTCACTATTTTTGCAATGCTTGACTGTCTTTTATCTTCTCTCATCCTTAAAGGACACAAAACCATCCCAACCATGATCTTCTCATCACCTTCAAGCCTTTCAAGACTTCTTTCATTCCTCTCATCATTTTCCTTTTTTGTCACTTTCTCATTCTTCATTTTCTCAGTTTCCAAGACCTCTTTATCCTTAGGTCTGCCATCCTCACCTTCAACCTTTTGCTGCATCTCGTGCTCTTTCCCAAAAATGGACAACACTCTTCTTCCCTTGTGGCTCCATTATGCCAAAGTTTCTTTTGTTCAAGTAACTCACCTTCATTCTCTTTGATTTCATCTTCTCTTCTTAGGACCTCTATCCCAAGCACCTTCTTCTCACAATACCCTGTCTCAGCTTTATGTACCACTGTATTTTTCATGGGTGTCTGCCCTAGAACACCATTATCCTTTAATGAACAAACTTCTATCTATCCTTTATCTTTGATACACCCTTCAAGCTTACCTTTCCCTCTCAAGGTCATTTCACTCTTGCTTCTTCCTTTCTCATCATCCTTTTCACACTTCAACTTTGAATCTACTGTTACCCCTGCTGTCTCAGCAATTCTTTCACAGGTGGTGACTGCAACTCTTCCTTCATCACATTCTCCATCCTTTCCTAGTGCCTTCAGGGTCTTTTCACTTTTGACCTTCACTTTCTTTGTTTCCTTTTTGTCTTCAAGCTGCTCTATCTTATTCAATACTTCTTGATGGTGCTTTTCTTTCTCCACTGTATCTATGCTATGCCCTTTTTCCTCATCCTTGTCTTTGTCTGCTTTATATCCTAAGAACTTTTGTCTTTCCTACAGTAGCACCCTTGTTTTATTTGTCTTGGCCATCTTCCACCAATGAAGTCAGAACATAAATCCTCCCATCCTTTTTAATCTGGTAACTATTATCCCTGCCATAGTACGTGCAGCAAATCTTTCCCAACACCATGGTTTCCCAAACATTAGATGACAAGAGTGCAATGGTACAATATCACATAATATTTTGTCCTTATATTCACCTATTTCAAATTCAACCCATGATTTTTCTTTAACCAAAAATGTGTTCTCACCATTAATCAATGAAACATAATAAGGTGAATCATGTGGGAACCTTTCTAAGTTCAATTTTTCAACCATTTCAAGAGCTACCAAGTTATCCAAACTACTTGAATCAACCATAACCTTGCATATCTTACCTTTGCACTTGCACCTAGTCTTGAAAATTGCATTCCTCATCTGTTTCTCCTTCTCATTCAAACCTCTGGTAGCCATGATGTCCTTTCTCCTTCAATCTTTAAGAGATCTACTTCCTCGCTCTGATACCACTCTGATGCAGAGGCTCAACCTTAATCAACTTGGAAACCTGCCTTTAAGAAGTATCCAGAAAGATTAAAATGACCACATAAAGTAATTCAACCAGCCTTCCAAGTTCTACAATCATCAAAAGCACAATTTCCCAATTTCACTCCTAAACCCAGTTTTAGTGCAAACCAAGTTTAGGCATTTTCACCAACATTTTCCAAAACACCTAACAAACTCAAGGATGATTAAGATACCCTTTTTCAAGTTATAAAACATATAGGAAAACCAATATCAACTCTTTTGGACAAACTCAAAGATCCAATACTCCTGCCATGGAAAAGGCTAGTGGATTAGCCCACTTTTACAAAGAAAATACCCTTTAAACTCCACCAAACTTTATGAAACCTTGGGGCAGCAATTAAAATGCCCAAAAACTACTAAATCCACCAATAGTTTCTAGAAATCACTCTTCCAACATAGCACAGCCTAAAACCCTTGATTCTAGGCCTTCAAAAGGAGGGTTTATTGTAAATCATACCTTCAGACCTTTCCAGACTCTGCCACATGTTCAAACATGCATAATTATTCCTGCACAAGCTTTAAAATTCATCTCATAGGTTATTTCTTCCAGAAAACTCATAAACCATCATTTAGTTCCTCACTTTCACAAGGAAAATCACCCAAATTCAACCTAGGGCAACACCTAAAACCCACAAACACACTTCCTATGACCTGAAAATAATTTGGAAATCTATTTTACAACAACTTGGACCATTCCACTGAGTTACAATTGCTACAGTAGGTGGAATGCCCTAAAAACTCATTTTAATACTCTCAAATCACCAATTTACACTAAAACAGGGCAGTTTCAGTAAAACATCAATAAAACCCTCTAAACTTAATGAAAATTCACCAAACCACTTTCAAATGAAATATGACACTCTCCTCTTTCCAACCATGCTAGGGTTGAGCCCGTACAGGTTGTACAAAGGTCGTACCACACGTTTTAGCAGCAAATTTACACACATAAATTTTGAGAAAGCAGCCTTTTTTTCATTATAACTTCAAAAAAATGATTCAACAACCATACCTCGACCATGAGAGGCTTATTTAACATCTAACCACCCTTACAAACATTTTCCAACTAGAATTTTAATTAGTTGGACATTGGAAACCAACTTTTTACCAATTAGACCCCTAATTGCCTAGTTTTGCACTTTTAACAATTTGTTGACAATAAGTACATTTTTATGCAACCTTTTGAATTTTTTGAACTAAATAACATAAAAAACCCCTAATTACATCATTAATAGTCTCAAATACCTTATTTAACATAAAAATTACTCATACTATCACTAACTCCTAGACTAACCCTCATAGAATGCACTTTGCAATTACATGTTTTTAGGTGCTCCTGCACCACACACACATATAGAATTAATTTAGAATGAATTTTTTTTACATTCATAACTTCTATAAAAATAAAGGTGAGCTGATTTGATTAATCCACGAGCTTGCATAGATACCGAATTCTATTCCTCTTAAAGGATTGACATGCACAATAATACAAGGAAACTTATATATATGTAACCATGTAAATATCGAGTACCATATGAATAACATGAAAGGAAAAAAGAATATACTCATGAATAAAGTTGAATCCCCAACTGAAACATAAAGATGAAATCTATAAACATATATATAAATTTGGACTACAAGAAGATAGTATGGGACACACTAGTCGAAATGCCTTTACAATTTTTTATTTTTTTTAAACAAGTAGTTGCTTCAATATAAAAGACACATGAAACTCTAATACCCTTCAATTGAAACTGACTAAGATAGCTCATCCATCAAAAAATAAATTGAAGACATACCAACACATAAGGATATAAATATGGATTTTCTATCGACTTAGAATAAAATATGAATACTACTTTCAGAATAATAGAAGATACTATAACCTCATATTCCTATAGATACAGTCATAATCATGTACTTATAGATCTAATCATAAATATATACATATATATTTATAAAAATAGATTGAGTTACTAGTCATCAAATATATCCTAGTGAATAAAAAGGCAAGGAAAAAAGATATCAAAACAATTGAATAGGTAGATTTTATCAATAGCAAAAGTAGGGGGTCCAATTCTCATGCAAAGTAAGTCACAACATATTCAAGGAGAGTCAATTCGCAACATGCAAGATATTGAGTGCAATACATATACAATGAAATCACACCATACCAGATATTGAATGTAGTCCTTACGCATGTACCTCAACTCCTACACATAGAGCATGCTAATGGGCAGTGATAGGTAGACTAGGTGGAAGTAGTGACAGACCAACACAATGAATAGCTAGCAAATTTAATGAAGTAAAATTTCAATCATAAGACATAGAAAAAGAAACCATATTTGCAATACTGATCATAAAGAGAGAATTCTAGAGACAAAGAGGCAATCAATGCCAAAGTGGACGCACCAATATATAATGGTGGGGAATATTGAACAGGTATTATAGCTGTAGTGCATTGGTAGACATTCATGAAATAGAAGAAGCATAGACAAAGTATACACACTGTAGGACATGCACAACATGGATTCATTGAAATGGATTTAAAATGTATCATTGATTAACCTAAACATTTTCTTCCCCACACATCATAATTGAATTACCAATTATAAGCATTCAACTCGAAAGTATCAAACCATATTTTCCAAACGTACAGCACAAACACCCAATATCCAACATATATTATATATTGAAGAATGAAACTCTATCATAAGACAAGCAACGTATAAATATACATCTATTAAGTGCGGGAAAATTAAGTGGAATCTAACAACGATCATTATGAGCCCCAACTAATTGGAAGCACACATTACATCAGTTTTAGAAACACAACATAAATTGGGTATTCTAAAAGGGTAATATTTCTTACAATGGACATGTTGGCTGCTATGGATGTGTTTTTGATATGTGGTTGTCATTGATGTAACCACTATTAGAATTTGGTGTATTGAAGGTTGTATATGTCGAGGATATTGAAAAATTTGTTAAAAGAAGTGTTTCAAGTTCCCAATGGAACTGTGAAGGTCATGAAGGTGTCTTGTTCTATACATTGAAAATCAATTCTTTTGTATTAAAGGGTTTTCTACTAAGTGTATCTAGTTTATCCACCAGAAGTTTCAGAGGTCCACGTGAAGATTTGATTATGTTGTGAATAGTTGTGTTCTGACAATATTTTTGTGGGTTTTGTCAGTATTCCGGATTGAATTTTATGTGTTTCGATTGCTATGGATGTTTCTTTGTTATTTCTTCTTGATGTTAGATGCTTCTAGATCATGCTCTATCTTTTTGGTACATCCACATTGATTGGTGTGTTCATGGTTGAAGATTTTTTTCTATATGTTCCATTTTTCATGTTCCTAGCTGACATGTTGATGGTAGTGTGTTGTGAATATTTGAGGTGAAATGAATTGAAGTATTTTTGTGTTGGAATTGTTAATTTGGGTCTCCAATATGTTGTGGATGACCTTGGTGGATTCGCGTTGCAAATTTATTTGTAAATTTGGGCCAACATTGAAAATATGTTTTATATCCCTGGCCGACTAAGTTGTTGATGTTATCTTATGTTGCAGATATATAAGAGTGATTGTTTAAATGGTGTAAAGTAAGCTCAAGAGTGCTCCATGTGCTCCCATGTGTGTATGTACGAATATCATTCGATTGCATAACAGAGTGTGAAGAAGATTGAGCAAAGTGTGAAGAAGGTTGAGCAGAGAGTGAAGGTTTTTTTGTGCTTAACTAGAACTGTAATCAGGCTTCTGTAGAAGCTATTTGATCAGTTCACATTTTGGATGGTCTTAATCCAAACTCCTTTTGGACAATGAGTCATCTCTTGTATTTGAGCAGTGAGCTCTAGGCAGTGTGCTTGAATGCATGTGCATTCCCCTTATTTCTCTTTATACTTTTATAAGGTATAATATTGTGGACTAACATCCACCATGGTTTTTCCCCTAACAAGGTTTCCATGTAAAAAATATTGGTGTTCTCCATCTCTCTAATGTGCTAACTATTTATGGTTTATTAATCTTTCATCAGATCTGAGATTAAGTTAAGTAAAGTTAGAAGAAGTTTAAATATTTTGTGACAACTAATTCACCCCCCCTCTTAGTTGTCTATCCTTGTTTTTCCAACAATTGGTATTAGAGTAGGTTCCTCTAAAGAATTTTAAAAGCTTGAGGTGATCCAAGATGGCATCATACAAGAAGGACAATCCTAGAATTGATGGAACAAAGTACTAATTGTGGAAAGCTAGGATGGATTATCATTTGAAGTATATTGGTGAACTTTTCTAGAAAATTACAAAGAACATATATGTTATTCTTGAAAGTGGTCCTTCCACTCCTAATGAAGTCAAAGAGGTTGAGAATAATGTCTAGGCCATGGAAGCTTTGCTGAGTGCTCTGATAGATTGGGAAATGACAAATGTGTTAGGTCTAAAGATAGCTCATGAGATGTGGACAAAGCTAGAAACTTATTATGAAAGAGATGTACATGTGAAGATGGCTAAGCTATAAAGTTTGAAAGGTAAATATGGAAATCTGAAAATGGGTGAAGATGAAAATATTTCTTCTTTTATGCAAAGAGTAAATGAGCTAGTGATAGGCATTAGATGTGTTGGTGGTATCCTGGAAAAGGAAGAAATTGTGGCTAAGGTGAGCTCAGATCATTTCCTCCCTCCTACAAAGCAAAGGCTCATGCTATTGAAGAAACCATATCATTGATGAATGTGACAAAGGATACACTGATTAGAAAACTTGTTGCCTTTGAGTTGAGAAAATTTGGTGATTCTATTCCTAAGACTAAAACTTCATTTAATGCTATTGTATTTGGAAGAAACGAGAAAATATATGATTCGGGAGAGAGCTCTAGAAAGACATTCAAGTATATGGAAGAAATGAAACATCTTGAAGATGAAGAAAGAGAACTAGAAGAATTGGAAGCACTGATTGTAAAGAAAGAAGGTAGAGGACAAATTAAGTATAAAGGAAAGTTTCCTATCAAATTTTTTTCTTATAGTAAAATCGGTCATTTTGCATCAAGGTTTCCTAAAAGAGTTTCTAGATCTAAGCCTTACAAATATATATTCCAAAAGAAATGTTATTTTTATGAAGGAGTGATTGATGATGAGTCTGATAAAGATAATGAAAATGCAGATGATTAGGTTTTCATTTCTATCAAGGAAAATAGTCTTGTTACTATTGAATCTGCTACAGTTGAGAAAGCTCTTGTAGCCTGAATTGAAGAAAAGGATGAGTGGGTCATTAACAGTGGATGCTCACATCATATGACTAGTGACGAAAGCAAATTTGTAAGTCTACAAAAGTATGATGGTGGGATTGTAAGATTTGGAGATAAAAATGCTTGTGTGATTTGTGGTATATGATCTATTTGTCTTGGACGTAAGCATAACATTGATGATGTTCTGTATGTTGAAGGATTAAAGCACATCCTATTAAGTGTTGGATAGATGGTGGACAATGGTTATGATCTTTAGTTCAAAGATGGAAGATGTAATATATTTGAAAGCTTTGGAAAGATAATTGCTTCAAGTAAATAGACAAAAGGTAACATTTTTCAGCTGAATACTGCTAGTTCAAGTTGTTTAATTGCTCAAATAGATGAAAGTTGGTTATGGAATAGAAGGTTGTGTCATGTGAATTTTGATAACATAGTCAAAATAAGTTCCACTAAAGTAGTAAGAGATCTACCTAAGTTAGTGAAGCCTACTAGCACAATTTGCAAGGACTGTGAGATGGGAAAATAGACAAGAGTTTCTTTTTAGAGTAAACATCACTCAAATGGATTATTAGTGCTTATTCATACTGATCTATGTGGTCCCTCCAAAGTCAAAAGTCTCCATGGTGAAAGGTAATTTATGTTGATCATTGATGATTACTCTAGAATGATATGGGTTTCTTTCTCAAGGGAAAAATGTGAAGCATTAGAAAAGTTCAAAAGTTTCAAAGTTATGGTAGAAAATGAGAAAGGTCTGAAAATCAAATGCTTAAGGTTAGAAAAAGGTGGTGAGTTGACCTCCAGAGAGTTTAATTCCTTTTGTGAAGAGCATGGAATCAGAAGATAGTTATTTGCTCCCCGAACCCCTCAATAGGATGGAGTTGTAGAGAGGAAGAATAGAACAATACTGGATACTTCTAGAACAATGATGATTGAAGGAAATGTGCCTCACATCTATTGGAGTGAAGTTGTAAGCAATTTTGTGTATACTTTGAACTAGGTAAATTTTAATGGTAATTATGGTAAGACTCCTTTTGAACTATGGTTTGGTTATAAGCCTACTGTTAGGTATTTCAAGATCTTTGGAAGCAAATGCTACATCAAGAGAGATGATGATATAGGAAAGTTTCTTGCAAGAAGCGATGAAGGAATATTTCTAGGTTACTCCACTAGAAGCAAGGCCTACTAGTGCTATAGTAGAAGATTGAGAAAAAATGGTTGAGAGTGCAAATGTTAGAGTTGATGAGGATTCTACTAAATGATCTAGATATTGTGGATATGATTCAGATGAAAACAATACAAAAAGAGGGAAGAGTGTTCAGACACAAAATCAACTTCAAATTGTGCCATCTGTTTTGTATGTTCCTTTTCTTTTGGTAAGTTCGGATAGTCAGGAAGTAGAGATAAGTGCAAGCAAAGAAGAAAAAATAGAAGAATCAGAAGTTCGAGAGAATCCTAAAACTCCAAGGTATGTAAAGCTAAATCATTCTAAAAATAAAATTATATGGGACAAGAATAAAGGTGTGCAAACTAGAAGAAAGATTGTAAAAGAGTATTGCTTGATATCCAAGATTGAACCTAAAGATGTCAATGAAGCTTGCAATGATGAACACTAGATGGAAGCTATGAAGGAAGAATTGATGTAGATTGAAAATAATAATACATGGGTACTTGTTCCTAGACCTAAAGATAAAAATGTGATTGGTACTTAACGGGTCTTTCAAAATAAGTTGAATGAACAAGGTGAAGTAGTCATAAGCAAAACAAGACTGGTATGTAAAGGGTATTCACAAATGGAAGGTATTGATTTTGAAGAAACTTTTGCCCCTATTGCTAGAATTGAAGCTATAATATTATTTCTTGCTTATGCTGCATATAAGAACTATAATGTCTATCAAATGGATGTGAAGTCTGCTTTTCTAAATGGTGAGCTAGAAGAAGTATGCATTGAACAACCAGATGGATTTCAACTAATTGATGAGGGAAACATGGTTTGTTGACTGAAGAAAGCTCTATATGGACTCAAGCAAGCCCCTAGAACCTAGTATGCTAGACTGGACAAATATTTACTGAAACTTGGATTCAATAAAGGTACTATTCATAGGAACTTGTATTTCAAATTAGATCATGATAAAGATTTGATTATTGAGGTTTTTGTTGATGATATTATTTTTGGAGGAGATGATAATCTATGTATGAAGTTTTTTGATGAAATGAAGAATGAATTTGAAATGAGTATGATTGGAGAGTTGAAGTTCTTTTTTGGATTGCAAGTTAATTAGTTACACAAGGGGATCTTCATATCCCAGTCCAAATATGTGAGAGAGCTATTGAAGAAGTTTAGCGTGGATGATTCAAATCCTGTTGGTACTCCCATGGTACCCAGATGCAAGTTAACATAGAATAATGATTATCTTAAGGAAAATAAAACAAGGTACAAATCTATGATTGGTGGATTGTTGTACTTAACATAGACTAGACCAAACATTATAAATGTTGTGCGTATGGTTGCTAGATTTCAGGCTAACCCAAAAGAGTCTCATGTGACTACTGTAAAGAGCATCTTCAGATATCTAAAAGGAACAATTGATTTTGGACTTTAGTATCCTAAGGATGATGATCTTACTTTGAATGCATATACTGACGCAGATTGGGCTAGAGATGTAGATGACATGAAAAGTACTAGTGGTGGTGCCTTCTTCCTAGGGAATAAGTTGTCTTGGTTGAGAAAAATGAAAAATTCAATTTCTCTATCTACTGTTGAAGCATAATATACTGTTGCTACCAATAACTGTACTCAAGTGATGTAGATGAAACAGATGTTGAAAGATATCAAAGTAGTATATGATGAACCTATTGTCATATACTATGATAACTCAAGTGTTATTAACATTTCTCAGAATTTGGTGCTACACTGTAAGACCAAGCATATATAAATCAAGTTTCACTTTTTGAGGGAGAAAGTAAGTGAGAAAGAAGTCAGACTAGAGTATTTGCCTACCAAAGAACATATTGCATATATTTTCACTAAGCCATTGCCAAAGGATACTTTTGAGTATCTCAAAAGGATGTTAGGGGTGATTACCCCTCCTAATATGAACTAAGCATGCATCAATTTGCATCAATCCATGCATTTCATGATCATATTAAGATCCAGATTGATGTTTTCCATGGAACTACTCAGGGGGAGTAGTCTGATGTACAGATATGTTGTTTAAAGCTTGTATGTGGAAAGATAATTCTTATCTTTTCCATTGATGTCAAAGGGGGAGAAGTGCAATGTGAAAAACTGTTGATTATCTGGGGAGAAGAGCCCTATGGGAAGATAATCTTGAGAAGAGTTGAGGAAAGAAGATTCATAATCTAAGGAGAAGTAAGTGTTGATTGAGAGTTGGGTTGATGGTGTTTTTCACATCATTTGTTTCCATCAATTCCAATGGGGGAGATTATTGTATGTTGTGGATGTGTTGTTGATATGTGGTTGTCGTTGATGTCAACACTATTAGCATTTGGTCTATTGAAGGTTGTATATGTCGATGATATTGAGAAAATTGTTAAAAGAAGTGTTCCAGGTTCCCAGTGGAACTGTGAAGGTCATGAAGGTGTCTTGTTTTGTACATTGAAGATTATTTCTTGTGGATTAAAGGGTTTTTTTCTGAGTGCATCTAGTTCATCCATCAAAATTTTTAGAGGTCCACGTGAAGATTTGATTGTGCTATGAATAGTTGTGTTCTGACAATATTTTTGTGGGTTCTATCAGTATTTCAGATTGAATTTTATCTCTTTATTTTGCTTTAGATGTTTCTTTGTTAGTTCTTGTTGATGTTGGATGCTTATAGATCATGCTCTATCTTTGTGGTATGTCCACATCGATCGGTGTGCTCATGGTCAAATATTTTTCTCTGTATGTTTCATTTTTCATGTTCCTGGCTGACATGTTCATGGTAGCGTATTGCGGATCTTTGAGGTAAAATTAATTAAATTCCTTTTGTGTTGGAATTTTTTATTTGGGTCTCCACTATGTTGTGGCTAACCTTGGTGGATTCACATTGCAAATATGTTTTATATCCCTCGCCAACTAAGTTGTTGATGTTATCTCATGTTGTGGATATATAAGATTGATTGTTTAAACAATGTAAAGTAAGCTCAAGAGTGCTCTGTGTGCTCCCATGTGTGTGTGTATGAATATCATTCAATTGTAGACCGGAGTGTGAAGAAGGTTTTTTTGTGCTTAACTAGAACTGTAATTAGGCTTGTGTAGAAGCTATTTTCTCAATTCACATTTTGGATGGTCTTAATCCAAACTCCTTTTGGATAGTGAGTCCTCTCTTGTATTTGAGCAGTGAGCTCTAGGCAGTGTATCTGAATGCATGCGCATTCCCCTTATTTCTCATTATACTTTTCATAGGGTATAATATTGTGGACTAACGTCCACCATGGTTTTTCCCCTAACAAGGTTTCCACGTAAAAAAATCTTGGTTTTCTTTGTCTCTCTGATGTGCTAACTATTTATGGTTTATTAATCTTTCATCAGATCTAAGATTAATTTAAGTAAAGTTAGGAGAAGTTTAAATATTTTTTGACAACTAATTCACCACCCCTGTCAGTTGTATGTCCTTGTTTTTTCCAATAGGGTGCTACATTTGTAACCTACTTAAGAATCAAAACTCATAGACAACAATATGAATTCTTTACCTACTAGCTACCATATAATCTATAGAGTAGCAATTTCCAAGTTAGGACATAAGATGGAATCATTAAATGGAACTCAAGCCATTGTTTTTCTTTTCAGACGACAAGAAGGAAAGAATTTGTTCACATAACATGGAGAAGGAAAAGTCAAGATCAAAATGGAACACCAACCTGAATTCCTATGCTCGAAGATGGAGAAGATGTGTTGAAGACCACTCCTTCTAGCCACAAATCCTTCCTTCAAAACTTGATCACTTTCAGAAATTAATTCACTTTGAAAACAATTTCAATACAACAATGTATTTTTTAGAATTATTTTTGCAAAGCCAAGTTTTCTTCTTCGAAAACAAAATTAATTGATTCCCCTCTTCTTTTTTTCCAAAATTAGCACTATTAAAAAACAAGGAAAAAGTTTAGTTTTTCCAAAATAAAACTCAAGCAATTATCAATAAAAAGATGAGTTTCTAATTCAAAACCAGTTCAAAGCAACGCATGTGCTCGAACTCATCTTTATCCATTTTGAACTTTCTTTTACATCTCATTCAAAAATATCATCTTCTTTCATTATTTAAAATTATATTAAATTTCCACATTTAAATAATTATCCTCTTAATGATAATAATAGTATCAATTATTATTAAATATAATTTAAAACAATAAGTTTTATACAAAACATTTTAATTTAATTATTTAACAGTAACCCATATACTTTATGTTTCTCAATATTGATTGATTTAATTATTTATTTTAATTCCAAATTAATTTAATTTACCTAATAATCAATTTAATTTAATTAAACTCATTAAAAAATTCCATTTATAATATTAAATTTACCACATAATTTCAATAGCACATTAAACAACATAACAACAAACAACAATGGGACACCACCAGTCATCCCAACAAACTTACTTAAATGTCTAGAAAGGCCAAATACAGAGGAGCACTACAAAATGTAACTAATCATTTATCATTTTAACTTATAACAAAAAATTATATTATATAATATATTATGTATATTAATATAATATACATTATATTATGTATAATATATATTATATTATATTATTATAACAAAAACTTAGATCCTGAGCTCATTTTCCATAATTTTCATGGAAAACTAATGGAAAATTGTATCTTAGATCTACCATCAGATGCTCCCAAAAATTTAGTTCCAAAAGCTATCTCAAGACCCATTCACCATTTTTGGACAAGGGGTACTAAACACTTTGCAACCAAAAAGGACACTCTACAACTGATCTTAGAGTAAGTTTTAAGTGTCTTCCACTCATCCAATTTGCAAAAAAATGATTGTTTATGTTAGATCTATGCTTCATCTACATGAAATGTAATGCCCCTTCACGCTTCGTCCTAACAGTGTTGTTATATGTGGCTTGGTTTGTCTTTGTTGATGTTGTTTTGTATTCTATATCGTAGTTTGATTTGGTATTGCTTGATAGCATGTTTATTGAGTTGTGCTCGTGATTAGTACTTTGTTTGATTATTTCATTAATTAAAGTTTATCAAATTAAAAGCCTTTATTAAACCAAAGGAATTAAATTAAAATATATATTGTGGAAGTATTTATTTAATTTTAATGAATTAGGACTTATTGTTTAAAATGAAATATTTAAATTATATATATATATATATATATATATATATATATATATTCTTAATGTGTTTGTACTATTGCAAGGGGTAATTTAAAAATTATAAAATAAAACAAGTTGAGTAAATTGTGCATAATGGGGAAAATATAAAAGGAGATAAACAAAAAAATTTTGTAGCTAGTGTGTTGTCTTCTAGGGTTCGTGGTGAATGTGTTACACATCGTATCAGAGCCCAGGTTTAAACACTGGGTTCTTTGGGTATATAAAAGATCCCATTAAGTTGTCTTAGAAGTATAATTTTTCCTTGTTGACCTTGTCTAATACCCTGAACTCATCCTTGGTGGTGTCTGTGTAGGAATATTCCTAGAGGATGGGGTAGAGGTCGAGGGTGTGGCGGAGGTCATGGTGGTGACCATAGGGCCAATCACCAGGATTAACCTCCATATAGTTCCCATGAGTCAGATCGTGAGGAACATCAGGGTTCACAAAACAATCAGGGAGGTGGAGGAAAAAAACTAGATTAGCTAGGGTTAGAGGGCGCATAGTTGCACCACCTACTAGAGGAGATTCTTGCCCATTTAGGTCTAAGACCGGATGGTGAGTAGATGGTGATTAGAGAGAGAGAGAGATCTCCTAGGAGAAGAGAGTTAGTAGTTGAGCAGGATGCCATATTAGCTAGTGATATGAGGGACCTTGTTTGAGCACACCCTCTGACATTTGATGCGACCGATAGTGGTTTAGAGGTAGAGACCTAGTTAATTGATCTGAACTGGTGTTTTTCTATGCATCCATATGGTAGAAATACTAAGGCTAGGTGCGCTATTATGTATCTTTGAGGTTTTTCATCCAAATGGTGGCATCTTGAGGAGAAGATGATCCATCTGGATATAAATTAAATGTCATGGGAGATGTTCAAAGAGAGATTCAGAGTTTGATTCTTATTTGACCATTGGTGGTAGCATCGTGTAGACACTACCAAGATGCTTAAATTTGCGCACACACAAGACAAGAAAGAGAAATGTTGAATGTTAGGGCATGGGGGTTTTCCTTGGTCAATCCCCTTTTAGGTAATTAAACAAAAATGATGAAACAATGTAATAAAACATGCAATAATGGAATTGATTACCTTTCCATGATGTTTTATCTTGAAAGTGTGCAGTAAAAAATGAAGGATCTGCCCTTGAAGGTCTAAAAATTGATATCTTGGTGACTTGAAATGATGAAACCCTAAGTTGTTTCACTTGAGATGGAAGAATGATGGATGAATAATGAAGAATGGTTATTGAATTGAATGGGGAGATGTAAAATGAGGAAAAAAACACTTATTTATACACACTTATGCCCTAATAACTTGATAATACCTCATCACATGCCAACATAAGGTATTTTTAAATAAAAAACCGAAAGAAAACTAGAATTGTTTTGAATTTGAGCCAAGATGGACACATTTGCCACCCATGGAAAATGGGTCCCACCTTGGACTTGAAAGTGAATTTCAAGAGTTAACTTGCATTTAATGTTATTTGTCACGCTTACATTAAAAAATACACTTAATTAAGTCTTGTGAGTGCATAAAGGGGTCAAATAAAGCATAAGAAAGGTGTAAATAGTGAAAGTAAGCCTAGAAAAGTGTAAAATCTTGTTATAAGACTTTACAACACTTTAAAATAGGACTTGATGATGAATAAAAAGGTAATATTTAAATAAATTATAATGAGAAGAGTCTAGAAAAGTGTAGAAATGTGTTACAACACTTCACAACACCTTCACAAGACATTAATAAATGCATTTTATTCAATTTGTAAGGGTCCAAGACCTAGTGTGGACATGTAAAACACCTCACAAGACTAAATCAAGGCCTCATTAAGTCCAATTTATCATGAATTATTCTCATGTCAAGTAAGAGGTCCTTTTTTCTATGGTACATCTAGCCCCCACTTTAGTGAGAGGATGAATTTTCTTCAAACTCACACTAAAGTAGAAATTCAAGAGAGATCTAAGTGTACAGATGTAGATGAAAAAGGATGATGAAGATCAAGAAGGAAATCAAGCCCCCAAGATCCAATATCCTAAGTCAAACCAACAAGATACATAATCATACAATGGCAAGAAAGGAAAATGGGATGAAAAGAATGTGCTCACTCAGGGGCCACACAACATCAAGTCGTCCATGGGGTGATTTATCCCAAAGAAGTTTTTTTAGTGAGAAAGTCATGCCAGTGTGTCAGCTTCCCACTGTATAATGAGAAAGTCATTCCAAAGTGTTGGATTCCCATTATACAAACCATACCAAAGTTATGCTCCTAATAACTTTGATAAGGCACTACAATGTAATGCATTTGTAAATGTTTTGAATGTCATGTAAAAATTTTGCTAAAGGGGATTCTACTTTGTTCATGTAAGGTATTCTTCTTAGGGAGAATTATGCCTAATTTCTCCAAGGGAGGACAAGTCAGGGTTGTCAAATCATTATCCATGGGATGCCTTGTTCACATCAAGCCACTTCAGTTGATCGTACACTCTTGGAAAACATCAAACCCAATGACACCACCAAGGAGAGGACATGTAACAAGAAAAAGTAAATCATGCCAATAAATTTGCACAAAGATGTTACCTATGTATGTCCCCACTTTAAAGAGGTTGGTAGCACCATTACTATGAGAGATTTCTTTAAAGTAAAAGAGGGTATGCTAGCTTATTCAAAAATACCTATGCCAAGTCAGATGTATTCGATAAGCTGCGTCATGAAGAAAGAGAGTATGTCACATGCAAGTTAATATTAAGACATGTCATCCACATCCCAAGATAGCTTTTATACGTTCATGAAAGGTTAACGATTAGCCAAAATAGACAATGACAAGTGACATACAGAGAGAAGGTGGGTGAACCCCTTGCCCCCACTTAGTGTAAGACAAGGGTGAGCCTCGAATGGATGATGGTATGTTTCCCCTTGTGATGGATGAAAAACATGCAATAGTGAGTATGCTATGATCCTACAACTATTGCATGGCAAGGAGCAACAACTAATGTTATTTATGTGGATAAGTAAAGAAAGTTTCAAGCTGATTGGATTTGATTGTATATACTTTGTTACATATGTGAGAAAATTCATTGTAACTTGGTTGGTATGAAACATTATGCTTAGGTGGGTAAAGAATTAGAGGATTCTATGGATGTCCCACTGGGTATGTAGGTGGTGCATTGATCAAAGGGGATCTAATGGAAACTTGCACATTCATAATCTCAGAGGTCTTGGTTTGATGTATCCCAAAGGAAGACATCATTTTCTTGCACCATAATAGTCTCCCTAGGAGAAGAGTTGTTAGGAGAATGACAATCCAAATGTTCTTGACATTCAAGGATCTGTTCTTCCAAAATGTCATCATCATAAGTAATGGAGCTATCCATGGTTGAAGTGTCTTGTTCTATGATATTTTATCACATAAGATTCCCTTAATTTTCATTGATTGGATCGTGTAACACCATAATATTGTCTTCACTAATAGGAGACATATTAGGAGGGGAAAAGTTGATTGTTGTCCATAATCTCATTGTCTTGTGCCATAACATCTACCCTATTAGGAGATCTTGGAGGATAGTGACAATCAATAGGTGCATCACATGTTATGGTTAGATGTTGTAAAGAAGCTTCATCACAAATAGGGGTGAGATCAAGAAAAGGACAACTATGATTTGCATGTGTGTCAATGATTGGGTTTTCTTGTTTGAACAAATCCTTCCAATTGTTAGGAACATTAGGAAGGAGAGAAATAATGTTATAACTCACAATCATTGGGTTTCTTGATACCAACATATCCTCCTCACAAATGTGTTGGTCATGATCATTCATGAAAGTATTTTCACAAATAGGGGAGGTGTTGGGAGATGAATGGAGACTAGGTAAGGTAGTGGAAATGCATTCATCTTGTGTTGTTATACTATCTTCCCAAGGGGAATGAGGAGAAGGATAAACAAGACCTTCATGATTCTTGATGATTGTACCTTCTTTCACCGAGATACCTTCGTCACTAAAAGGAGAGGTATTGAGAGAAATACAATTTTGATCATAGTTTTATCTATGTTTGAATTCCCTTCTAACACATCATCCTCACAAATAGGAGAGATAGGGGGAAGTGTAAGTTTAAGATGAGCATTAACATTTTCATTCTCTTGTGCTAAGAGACTATCATAACTAGGGAATGCATTGAATGAAGGATTAGAATGCTTGTTAACTAGCTCTTTCTTTGAAAATTTGGAGAATATTGAAACTAACATTTTGAAATAAAAATCTATGATAACTCAAAATTCAATGTAAAAGGCTGAAATGAAATGTAATTTCCAGATAATAATTGACTGATGATTCTATGTAACAATATGAGAATGCAATTGTGAAATTTAAAACATGCATGAAATGAGCTAATTTAGGCTAGATTTGATGAAATGCATGTTACATAAATGTAGCCAACTGATACAAATAGGAAATGGCACCAAAGAAAATCCTAAAAACATCGTTTCAAGTTCTATAAAAGGCAGTTTCAGGGGTGAAAAGGGACTGATTTTCTCAAGGTGGAGAATGAGTCCTAGTGTGGACTTTTTTCAGATTTAAAAAAAAAAAATTGAGGGATTTTGATGTTTTCTGAGTGCTATGATGCAGACCTAAATAAAAAATGTAGATTGTCAGAAAATTTAAAGGAATTTAGATGCCAACAATGCAACCTAAATGCATTTTTTTATGAATGCAAAATTTGAAACCTAACATGTAAATGAATTCATGCAAGTACTAATGAAAGATAAATGCAAGCTAGATCTATGATGAAGGACTCAAAATCATAAAAGTATTCAAAAATAAAGTTCACCAAAATGAATTGTTGATTTTTGGGTATCAAATTTATAAGCTACTCTCGCACTCTTAGGGTGTTTCACCTAAAAGGAGAGAGATAAACCCCACACAAAATCTAGGTGGTTCACTCAAACTAAGATATGTAAGATGGAATTAAGACTAAATGAAATGATCTAAATGTAGCTAATTGATAAAATGGATTGATTATAAATGCAAAACTAATGAAATGTAGATTGTTTGAAAACACATTACGTAATGCAAATACACCTAGAAATGGATGAAAATTGCAACAGAACTTGACGAAACTGAAAGTGTGCACCTGGATAATGGATGGAAACTAGAAATGGATTTTATAATACTATTGATGTTGATTTTTAAGCCTGGTGGGACTCATTTGCAATTTCGGGCGAATTAGTCCTAGTTCTACAAAATTGTTCTAGAACCTATTTCTGACAAATGGGTATATAAAAATGCAGAAAACCAAAAACTGACCTTAGAGTGGGACTCATTCACCACCAATGGTGAATGAGTTCACTTTTGAATTTATAAATATTCAAAGGTGGAATCCGGAGCTCTCAGTTTGCACTTTGATTCTCCATAGGTGTCCTCTTCTAAAACTCTGATTTCTAAACCTAAAAGTGAGTTTTTGTTGATATTTTTCCTTGAACAATGAAAATAAGAACTAAACAACTTTGCAACTTGATTCCTAATGATTTACAAGCTTCCAAGATTCCTAAATCTATAAACACATAAGACAAGAAAGGGAAATGTTGAATGTAAGGAATGGGAGTTTTCCTTGGTCAAACCCCTTTTAGATAATTAAACCAAAATGATGAAAGGATGTAATAAAACATGCAATAATGAAGTTGATTACCTTGCCATGATGTTTGATCTTGAAAATTTTGAGCAAAACATGAAGGATCTACCTTTGAAGGTCTAAAAATTGATATCTTGGTGACTTGAAATGATGAAACCCTAAGTTGCTTGACTTCAGATGGAAGAATGATGGATGAATAATGAAGAATGGCTATTGAGTTGGATGGGGAGATGTAAAATGAGGAGAAAAAAACTCATTTATACACACTAATTCCCTAATAACTTGATAATACCTCATCACAAGCTGACATAAGATATTTTTAAATAAAAACCCAAAAGAAAATTTGAATTATTTTGAATTTTGAGCCAAGAAGGACTCATTCACCACCCATGGAAAATGGGTCCCACCTTGGACATGAATGTGGGTGTTAGGAATTCACTTGCATTTAATGTTATTTGTCCTGCTTACATGCAAAAATACACTTAATTAAATCTTGTGAGTGCATAAAGGGTTAAAATAAAGCATAAGAAAGGTGTAAAAAGTGAAAGTAAGCTTAGAAAAGTGTAAAATATTGTTACAATAATTTACAACACTATAAAATAGGACTTGATGATGAATAAAAAGGTAATATTTAAATGAATTTTAATCAGAAGAGTCTAGAAAACTATAGAAATGTGTTACAACACTTCACAACACCTTCATAAGACATTAATAAATGCATTTTATTCAATTTGCAAGGGTCCAAGACCTAGTGTGGACATGTAAAACACCTCACAACACTAAATCAAGGCCTCTTTAAGTCAAATTTAAAATGAATTATTATCATGTCAAGCAATAGGTCTTTTTTTCTATAGTACAAGTACAACACTTTATGAGGGGATTGAATGCCCATATTAGCAGTGGTGTCTAGGTGTTTTAGCCGAAAACCATGGAGGTAGCTATGGAGAAGGCTCAAATAGCTGAAGAGAATTTGGCTATGGCTTTAGGTGGATAGACTAGTATACAGATCAATAGTGCACCTCTAGTTGATTTTGGATCTCAGGTTGGTACATGTCAGGTTGCATGTTCCTCCAAGGTACATCAAGCACCTGTTAATGGAGAGCAGATACAAGAACACTCCCAGTCGAAACCTAGGAATTCTCAATCACAACATGTTAGTAGGATTCAAAAAAGGAAAGATCAGAGTTGGCGGCAAGCTAAGAAATATCATCCCGATCACCCTGCTCAGAGTTCTCAATCTATGGTTAGTGGAGGTAGTTTTTTGTAGTCTAGTACACCTTAAGGTGATAAATAATTCAGCAAAGGTTTAGGATTTTTCTCTTGTGGTCAGTAGGGTCACATTGCAAGACAGTGTCCTTAGAAGGGAACACCTAGCTATAGTCAGAGGCTAGCCGCTTCAGATACTATAGTAGCAAATGTAGATAGATCACTTAGGGTGTTTGCAGTAGTGGATAACCACTAGGCCGAGCACTAGGGTTCAGTTGGATAGACTTCTAGTAGAGGTTGGATAGCATTCTTTGGAAACCATGGATGTCCTACAATATAGGGAGTTGACCCACGAGGGAAAGTCTTGGTTTAAGTGTGGGTCCAATGGGATCTTAGTGTTGAGTCTTTTGTGTCCTAGGAGGATGTATCCCAGATGCATGAGTGTCACCCATTTCTAGTTACAGGATTCTACGAGTAAGCCTAGTCCTAGATGTAATGCCCCCTCAATTTGACATTGTTTGGATAGCTATTTGGATTATATCTAGACCTTATGATACTTTTGGATGTTATTTAGATACTCTGAAGATTAGATATGGTGACTATTTGATGACATTATGATGCTTAGTTTGATGATATTGATGACACTGTGATATCTGATGTTTCTTACATATATCATAGTTAGCAGATTAGATATATGTGTTATCATGTTTTGATATCAGTTATTATGTATTGGTGATGGGGAATAGGTTTGCATCGCTCACTTAAGAATGCCTTGCGACTTTGCTATTTCCCCTTCACGGTGTGACTTTCTGCTTTCCTTATGCACATGTTTGACCCTATGTTTTGTTGTAGGTTGTAGGTATAGGGCATCGAATCCACCTGATTATCATGTTTGAGCATGCCAAAGCCCAATGGAGTTTTTTTCAGAGGCAGCACTGGGTTCCCCCACATTGAGCTAGTGTCCTCATCGAGGATGAGTGTATTCTCACCCACTATCTGTAAGGTCATTTCGAGTTGTTTTGATTGATGTTTTTGTTGTTTTCCTTCTATTTCGTATTGTGGTTAAAAATGTATTTGTTGATATTTTGATGTGCTTTGTATGTTTCATTCTTATCTTGTGACTTCCAAGAGTAAGTTAGATCTTAGGGGGGAGGATGTAATGCCCCTCCGCACTTCGTCCTGACAGTGTTGTTGTATGTGGCTTGGTATGTCTTTGTTGATGTCGTTTTGTCTTCTGTCTCACAATTTGATCTAGTATTTCTTGATAGCATGTTTATTGATTTGTGCTTGTGATTAGTACTTTGTTCTATTATGTCATTAATTAAATGTTATCAAATTAAAAGCCTTTATCAAATCAAAGGAACTAAATTAAAATATATATTGTGGAAGTATTTATTTAATTTTAATGAATTAGGACTTATTGTTTAAAATAAAATATTTCAATTATATATTCTTAATGTGTTTGTACTATTGCAAGGGGTGATTGAAAAATTATAAAATAAAACATGTTGAGTAAATTGTGCATAATGGAGAAACTATAAAAGAAAATAACAAAAATTTGTTTTCCGTAGCTAGTGTGTTGTCCTCTAGGGTTCATGATGGGGGTGTTAAATGAATGAGGTGTTAGGTTACATAGTTGAGTTCATTTTCTATTTTTTTTCATCTCCAAAAAGTTTCATTTGATCTTTACACCCATCGACACACACAGATGTAATCCCACAATACTGGTTTACAATTTTTGACCAAACTGGACACTGAACTAATTTTTTCTAAGTAGATCTTCACTTTCGGGCACCTATAGTGGCTAAACAGTGAGGAATTTGAAGATGATGCAAAATAGTGATTTGTGACATTTTCTCTAAATATTCTAAATATATTTTTTTCAAAAAAATTTGAATCATATTGCACTCATTTTTCCATCTCCTTTGAAATCTAGTTTTGTTTAGTAAACACCATTTTTAAGGAGTGATGCTCACTGTATACAACATAACCTTTTTTCCATGAAGGATAAAATTCTATGTTTTTTGAATTTAGATTTGTAACTACGATATCTAGTGTTTTCATTTGGTTTCATAGTGCTTTATTGAATATTTTTTCCTGAATCAAGTTTCAAAGTCAAACCAATTACAACTCAGATATACATGGACTGTATACAATAAAACTTTTTTTGTATGTATCGAATTTTGTTTTGTCCGATAAAGGACTTCAATATCTAGTGCACTAATATTTTTTTTAAAAAAATTGACAATCTGCTATTTTTCCACATGTGTAGAAGAAAGAGCTTGTTTTTTTGGTGAAAAACCTACATTCCCAAGAGTTAAAAAATAAATATAATAATAAAATTAGATTTATTTAAAATTATACTTTTTGGGAATCTTATAATAAGGAATACATACTTACAAAAAATAAATTTTCAATGAATTCATTGGATCCCCCAAAAGGTAAATCAAAAGTGCTTTTTTAGATTAGCATCTTGATAGGTGTAAAGGAGACTCCATTATAAGTATGGTTTAAAACTAGCGGGGTTCTATCAAGGGGGTTTTATCTAAGTTGGTTTGATCAAACTCTCTTCAATTAGAATCCTTTAAATGGAACTTTTCAAGGCTTAAATCATTATATTTTCCAAAAATATGTGATTTCAGCAAAAATCAAGATCTACCAGAAATTATAAACCACTATTGTGGGATCACCCACACACATAAAGGAAATTATCATATCTTCCACAAAATTGAATCAGTTAGGGGTTGAAAGTTAATTGTACCTTGGATGATCACATTTCCTAAATGAAACATAAAATGGGTAGGTTCATTACACCCCATTTTTTCCTTTCTATTTATAGTAAGTTTAGTGAAACATTCCAAATTTAGTATAAAACCCTATGTTTTTATGAGCCTATGCTAATTTTCTATATTTCAATTAGTAAACACAATTTGGTGACCTTAGGTATGTGGTTTTGTAAGGAGAATAGTCAATATCATACCCAAAATAAAGTTCCTAAGTTTTTTTGTCTTTTTTTTTTGTATGGAGTTTCTAAATCTTGTGAATTTAATGTTAACACCATCTATGTGTAGGCAATATGAATATTTAACACACACTATTAGAAATTGTCTGTAGTTTTTTTTATGTGGTAGAATGTATATATTTAATACATTAATTTACTCTTGGTGATGGTTTTCCCAGTTTTGCTAATTATATGTTGACCTCATATTTTGGGCTTTGTGCTTGGCACAATATGAAAATTTATCACACATTTGTGCTTGAGGGAAATATGGATCAATAATTAGCATTAATGAATGAAATGAAGAAATTAGGGGAATTCCCACCTTTTAGGAGATGGACAACTTAGGGAACCCTATCTTGCTCTAGGTTCATTCATGGAAACCTTAGAGATCTCAATCTAGGGATGGAAATGAGGGAAAGAGATGTAATAAGTTGTACTATGAGTGTGATTAAACACAAAAAGGAGTTTACCACCAAGCAAAGGCTTGGAAAGAAGATGATGGATGTAATGTGAAAATCTAGCTAAATGACCTAGGGAATGAAATCAAAAATCAAAACAATAAACTGAGAATGAACAGAGTGATACCTGGAAGAAAGATGTGACCAAAAAAAACTCCAAAACCTTGGAATTATACTATTTGAAGCTCATTGGGACTCATGCTAGTTTGGGAGATTTAGTCCTAGAATAGGGTTTTTGTGCAAAAACTGGTATCTCTCAGTGACTAATTTGAATTTTCTGAAATCTAGAAAAGGTAGTATTGGGATTCATATGCCCAAGGTGGAGATTTAGTCCCAGTATAAGGGTTTTTTTGAAATTCTAGTATTCTCTAATTATCTCCTATAGGTTCTCTCCTACCAAATATCTGATTTTGAGAGATTGAATTCTAGCCTGTAGGTGGCATTCCATGGAGATGACAATCTTGTGACAACTTGAAAAGTTTATTCAATCTTGCAACAGTAGTCTTTTAAAGAATCTTCAAGCTCTAGAACACCTAGATCTACAATCACACATGTAGAGAGGGAATAAATTGTTGATTGTTAGGGAATAGAGGTTTTCCTTGGTCAAACCCCATTTAGGTAATTAAAAATTATGATGAAACAATAAAACATGAACAATGATACCTTGAATGATTTCTTGAAATGTAAATCTACAATTTAACATGAAGTGGCCATGAAGAATGTAGATCTTGATCTTCAATTATATGTGGAACAATGCTTAACTTGAATCTTGAATGCTACATCACAACACTAGCTCTACAACATGCTTGATTCATTATTCCTTTGGCATGATGATGGATCTTGAATTGTTGTAATAAATCTTCTTCAAATCTGCCTTTGAAATCTCTTGAATGTTTTTGAATTCTCTTGTGCACTCTTGTGAAGGTGCTCTTGATTGATTATGAAATTATTAGATGTCTTAGGAATTGAAATGATGAAATAACCTTACATATTTTTACTTGGCAATTTCATGAAATTACAACACTACAAGCCAACATCAAATCTACGAGGATAAAGTCCCACCAAGGATTGAATTCAAAATAGGTCATGATTAGAGTGGTACTCATACACACAAGGTGGTGACAGAGTCCCAGTGGCTCAAACTTGGGGCACAAACTCCAAGACAAGTCTTGTTTAATTTTAAATTCAAAATTAGGTCCTAAGAGCTAGGTGAGACTCATATGCCTAATGTGGTGTATGAGTTCAAGATCACCAAATTTGGAACACATGATCCAAAAAATTGAATTATGATTGGTTATTTGATAAGTGTCAAGATTATCCATGGAAAGATGCAATTAATAAGGCTTGTAGATGCAAAATAGGACCAATTAAGGCATAAATAAACCCAATTAATTAATAAATTCCTATATTAGCATAAAATATTTAGGATACAATTTACAACACCCTATATAAGTCACAATTAGATTCATTTTATCATTAATTATCCATTCCCAAATTAAGTGTGAAAAAGGGATAATTTTTCCTACACTATAGTGAAATCAAATGAAATAAAAAATCAAAAGGATAAAACCCAACCTACTCATGAAATGTAATTTTCATAGATATGAATTTAGCAAATGAGGTTAGCATAGTTGAATGGTGAACCAAAGATTTTATTATGTGTGAAATGCTATGTCTCTTTTCCTTAATTAGGGTCTTTTACCTAAAGGAAAGAGATAGATCCTGCACCAAAAATCTAAGTGGTTCACTCAATCTAATGTATGTGTGATGGAATTATACCTAAATGTAATGATCTAAGGGAAATAAATTGATAAAATTGACTGATTAATGAA
>VDFB02105785.1:108912515-109021587 GCA_007258455.2 Sequoia sempervirens
TCATTAGCAAATTAAAACACTAAAAAAAGTAAAAGTCTCAACAAATTGGAGATGTCAACAAATTACAACAAGGTCTTCATCTTGACCAACAACATACTTGAAGAAACATGAAATATAAGAAGACCACCAAATATCCACAAGGTTTCAATGCTACATTATTGAACATTATCATCACAAAAGGTCATTGATACTAAAACAAAATGTTCAAGTTGATTACAATAGCAACCCAGAAGACCAAATGTCAAGAAAATCATCATGAGCTTAATACCGATTCAACCATTTACTAAATTTCACAACAAAAGGAAAATCTCAATCTAAATGGAAAAGTAACTTTCATTTAGCAAAGCTATCCATAAATGTATTATATGTATAATCCTTTACTGTTTTACAAATACAACAAGAGTGCATCAAGAAGTGCATTACATCAATTGACTAAACAAGCCATGCAATGATCAATACAATGATACATTGGATCTTTTGAATTACATAAAGAAAATCAAATATTAAATCAATCTTTAGCTATCATAACCCAGTAATCTTCCACAAGCTGAAGGTCAAGAGCATTGTTAAGGTGATTTTCCCACCTAGCCATGAAGCACAACACTTCCCCAAGATTCTTCCTAACTCAAAGAACACCTGATCCTACATGAGGAGCCTAGAAAGCTATAACAATTGGGTAGGAGGGAAAATCTTGATGCATGTTTGATGCCTTATATGCACTCTATAATAGAATGATCATATTTCTTGCATACAGGATGGGGCAAAGAAACATATAATATATAAATCTAGGCATTTTGTATCCATCTATTTCAATGGTATAGCTTGCTTTGGCCAAAGAATAAATACAAAATTTGGTTGATCTTGAAAAAGATCACCTTCTCTGTTATCCCACATTTGGCATCTTGTCCTAGAAGGTAAGCTTAAAGGTTATGATACACAACACATTCAACAAAAATAATCTATATCAAATTGTATAAAATAAGGCCCAGATGATATGTTAGTGCATAACACAAAAAAGTACACATAGAATGAATAGTTAACAAACAAGAATGCATGAACCCCTAGTGCATAACTCACACAAGGTATGAATACAAAATTTACTTGTAGTGCCTCTCGCACAAATACTAAATATGTCTTGTATACAATGTGCATTACTCATTCTAGTTTTCATACAATAAATATGGTAAGTGCATCACTCGCACAAAAGGTAAAACATGCATAAATTACAGTAGTATAGTTATAGTGATCCACAATGAGTATCAAAAGTATATCTCACACACAAATTATGAAATGTAATCATTACTCAAGTACTTTATCCATACAAAGGAATCAATAACTTACTTTAGTGTATCACTCGCTCAAGAATAATAATATAAAATATGCATCACTCACATTAGTATAGTGAACATTTTGCATTCAAGTATAAATATAAGTATAGTTAAGTAAATAATTTTTTATGATATGCTTACAATCATTCATATAGATGTGTCATTCACACGGAGCATGAGAAGTGCATTATTGCACAAGTATCTTTCTCATATAGTACATATGTATACATACTTTCACTAATAACAATCAAGCATACATGATTTATCACATCAATCACTTCTACCTTTTCCTATTAGATAGATCAAGATATTTATCTAATCGACTTCAATCATGAATCACCAATGAAGATTCTTAATACATCTTAACCTTGCACTTTCAAAAGATCTCATGGATTCAACTAGATCCAAATCCTATAAGAATAGGACATTGCTCAACAATTAACTTGCCCAAAGCCTAGTACTCTTACAAAAATTCCTGCCTTAAGCATCCCTCTTAGGTTTCTTACCTTTGAGGATGTTCAACCAATATTTATCTATTATTATCCACTTTATTTACTTCATAGATGATTTTCGTTCTTCCTATTATCAAAATATCATCTTTTCTCCTTTCCTTGTATCTTTCAACTCATTTATCCTTTACTTCCTTAGAGAGATCTCTTTTCACAATATATTTCTCTTATTAATTTACTTTTATTGCCACATCATCATTCCTAGGTTGTCACCATTTACTATCCATCTTATCTCACTTCAAATAATACTATATATTATCTATCTTGCCTAATTTTAAATAGCCACCATTACTCTTACTAGAAATTACTATGAAAATTTGATTAAGGCATAGGGGCCTCACACCTCTAGAGTTCCTTGAATGATCAATTAAGTCTAAACTTCTAATTGGTTCAAACCAACCATCTAAGAATAACCCATAATAAGGGTTCTCTATTCAATACAACAGGTTCAAATACTACAATGCAACCTAAGCACATAAGAATCGAGCCTCGAGTGTTGAACCTGAGTGCTCTGATACCAAAATGTATGGTCCAAAAATATCATTTACTAATTATATCCCTTAGTTTACAAAATAATTTAATGAAATTAAATAATTATAAAAAGGTGTAGAATAAGAGGAATAATTAAATTACTTTCATCACTATATTCAAATGGAATAACATACATCAATGAATCAAAGTATATCAAAACAAGGTCAGACCTTCACTAGATTTAGCCATGTAGGCTTACACAAGAATTATCATCTCATCAATACATGTAAATTCAAATATTGTAATGAAAATTAAGGAAATAGAAAGATCATAAGTGCAACCACAAAGAACAATAACATAAAGATTTTCATGAGTGGAAAACCCTGATGGGGATGAAAAACCACTCGTAAAAATGTCTCACTAGCGGAGTCTTATTAGCTATAGAATCTCACTTGTTACAAGATGCCTCTCTCACAATGATCATACTGTCTCCATGACATCATCATTTACAACTTCAATACACATTTTTGAATAATAAAGAAAACAACTACAGAGGATCACACAGGTCCTCTACATAACAGTTATCTTCTTAACACTTCCACATTTCATATCCAAATATTCATAAGAACTAGAATCTTAACATATAAATAGCCCGCTGTCTAGCATGTAGTTACAAGATACTTTTTTCAAATTTCACCAATGCATCATCCTTGCATACGAAATTATGGTAATGTCAACATTATCATGAATCACTCCCAAGTATCTGCAAATGAGACAATTCTACCTCCAAAAACTTCTCCAAATATCACACTATAAGTACACTGAAAATCATAATCCAATCACATAAAACTTTATGAAAGTAATCCTAGCACTGTTCGAATGCACACATGCCTATGCAATTATAACAAGAATGCTTACTTCAATGATTCAAAGAAGTTTTGGCAATAAGAGAATAATATTGTAAAAGAGTTAAGAAGGTATAGCTCATGTATATATGAGAATACATATATAAGCTAGGGAAGATATGAGTATATGTTCCTATAAATACATAGAGTCCCTATACTTAGTTTGTTATTCCCTTCAACCCACATAAAAATAATATCATCAAAGTATAAATAATGTCTTCAACTATGTATTACTTCTTTTTTTCTGGCTGAATTATGTTACCTCAACAAAGTATAGAAAAATGTGTCCATTTCTAGTGATTTTGGTACTAACAAACACCAAAGTAAAATTCTTACCATAATTGATATCTAAGAAGTTATTTAGCTTGATAATTGAAGCAAATAAAATAAGGAACTGTACAACACATACCATTTAGTTATAAGGTTTACATTTGCTAGATGTATGTTGGGCTTATGTAAGTTGTTAAACTACTTGTATAAGTCATCAAAAAATGCAAGCTTCGCAGAGTAATATGTTATATAAAACACCTAATTGGCTTCTCTATTTCACATACGATGTAGATAAGTTGTGATAATATGTATTTGGATGATACATGCAACAATAGGGATGGCTCATTGTCAAGGCATGTTAATTGATGAATTTTTTTTTGACTCTGAAGTTAAACAAATAAGTTGATGTGGAAAGGGCTTGTGATGCCACTATACAGATAGCTAAAAAAATCTTGTTTACTCTCTGATTTGCTTTCATTTTTCTTCATATTCCTTAATGAAAATATGACACTCGACAAACTCTTTCCTAGAAAATTATCTATGATTGTTTCTTCTAGTATACATGATAATATTCCTATTAAAACATGGCATTGTGGAGGACACGGTCCATTGATAGAATTAATTTCACCTAAGACACAATGCAAATCTCTTTTAAGTTTGTATCAATTTGTTCCTTCTAATTTCACTCTTTGGAGTTAGTTTCTCCTAAGTTCCTAACAACGTCTCTACCTGTGCTAGAACTAGACTTTGCAAACTTCCCATATCAATTTTATTATGTAAACAATCAAAAAGATCAAAATATTACTGAAAATAAAAGTGTAGAGAAAACAATTAATATTAATGGTGCATGATGCATATTTATAACAAGTATACATACCAGGCATTTTTCGTACTTTCCACTTCCAAGATTTATCTCATAAGATTGTTCAACTGCTTCATCGATCCTCTTTTTTTTGTGCATTAGGCTAGCTCTACCTATCTCAATAATGTTTCTGGGATCAAGAGCCAAAAGATGTTCAAATAGTTTTTGGTTCCTTGTGAAACTAAAATCAATTTGCATATCATTCAATCCACCACTAAAGGTTTTGCTATCAGGAAGATCACACCTCTAGAGATCTGTATCTTCTACATATTTAAAAAGCTAGCCAACTCTTTCCATATCTGTCTCTGGTAGCAATGAGTTTCTTTGAATTTGGTGAGAGATTCTGAAGCTATTCAGTCTCTAGGTTTTTCATTCCAAGAGATTCATGACCTATATATGTATATACAACATGGAAATCCAGGAAAACTCTACCACTCATAACAATGACTACCTTCATTTCGGCGTAGGAAGCAATGCAACAGTAGTGTTACGTTAATGTGCTTTCTACACAAGGTACGAGTCTACTGACTTACAAGAAAACACTTATGAGTGCGCAAAACCTATACGGCAACAGTGGTTATGAGATATGATTTTAGGTAAAAGAGAAGAGGGAAGGAATGCGATTTGGGTCTTTTCTTTTAATTTTAGGTTTCTCATGTGTTAAATAGATATGTCCTTTGGTAGGAAACAAATGCAAAACTCAAACACAAAACGTAAGTATTATCATATCTAAATGGTTGAGAAGGGAAAACTTGAGTTGATTACAGAATGGTTTGAGAGTTAGAAAAATAATAAGGAAGATTCTCTAAGATCTTAGTAATCTATTAACCTTAACCTAAAATAAAATATTAAGATACCAAAAACCAGCTTAAGGAAAAAGGCTTGAAACACTAAATTTACTTGGTTTATAACGATGTCTCCATGGCCGCCTTTCACCAGACCTAACCATCTGCAGAGATTGAATCTTCCTTTGAATAAGGTACCCTCCTCTATTGAGTTGGAGCACGGATGATCCAAGGTTAGATAATATCCCCTCTCCTTCACATGAATGACCTTTCACAAAATAACCTCAATGGTGTGATTATTCGCCTCCCCAAAAACATTTTAACATAGCATATAGATAGGCTCCATTTCAAATGAACTCAAAACCATTTCCAAAATGGTTACAAGGAGGAATAAAAGATTTCTCGCATTGCCCAACAATGCCTCCCAGCCAAATAGAGAAAGAAATGGTTTCCATATGATGATGCTATCTTTGTTTTAGAATAACCTTATAAATTTCGCGTATATATATATATATATATATACTTTGAATATTATTGTATATTTATAATAAATTATTTAATTTCCTATATCTATATTCAACATAATTTTAACAATTTATCTAAATAATAAATAAATATAATTTATTTTCCTTCACCTACAGTTTTAATAAAAATCAATATGTAAATAATTAAATCTACTTTTATTCCAATGAGAACATATTTATATCTAGTTAACAATTTAATTAAATAGAAACTATAAAGCAATTCATGAACATAATTTATTTATGTAAAGACAATTGCAACTATAATGCCAACTAGGTTCCTATGTGTGCAGATTCCTTTCACCACAAGTCGCCTCTAGTCCTATTATGCACATGGGTCAAAGTTTTGGTCAATGATTATTAAAATAGTATTATTGAATTATAAATTACTTATAAAAAATAGGGGTCGTGACAGCTTTGGAAAGGTGTATAAATCCTTAACACTCACATTTCAACTCCTCACTCGCTCTTTGGGGATGAAACCCTCTTATTTGGCCACTCATCGATCAAGGAGGTTGAACAGTTCAAGCAAATGATAAACAAATATTCATCTACATCAGGGCAAAAAATAAACATCTTCAAATCAAAGGTCTGTGTTTTCAACACTAGAAAAAGTGTGGAAACAAAAATAGTGAACATCCTAGGCTTTCAACTCTCTGAACTCCCATGTACATACATAGGCATCCCACTCTTCATGGGGGGAAATAGAATTCCATTCTGGGATGAGGTCATCCAAAGCTTAAAATCCAAAATCCTTTCTTGGAAAGCTAGGTGGTTGTACCTCTTGGGCAGAATCCTAATGATGAAAGTAGTCCAAACAGTCATACCAAACTACTACCTAGAAGTCCTAAGTGCTCCTAAACTATTTGCAAATAGAAAAAATCATTTGTAGCTTCCTATGGAAGGGAAATATAGATGAGAAAAAGAAAATTCCCCTAATTTCCCTTGAGAAGATGTGTTTTGAACAAATTTTCAGGAGCAAAGATACACTATCTCACAACAAGAAACCTAGCCATGAGTGCAAAGCTTGCATTGAGGATCTACACTAAACCCACCACAAAATGGGTAAGATTACTCTAGGCCAAGTACTTAGACAATGGTAAGCCTTCAAGAATATTAACTATAGCCAATCCCCCAAAGGGATTATCCATGTGGGATTTCATTCTAACCTGCAGGGAAGTTCTCAGTCCATACATTTCATGGGAAGTCAACAACGATGAGGAGATCCAATTCTAGAGGGATTCATGGAATGGAAACCCTCCTCTAAATAGCATCCAAGCCTTTCAATTGGTTATATACACACTATAAAAAAAATATGGCACCAGACTAAAATACTATATCCAGAGTAAATATAGAATCATAGGCTTGATCACTTGGCTAGATTGCTCCAACATGCCAATTTCATAATTACATAATAAAATATTAAAAGAAACCCTAAAAGAGAGAATAGCCCTCAAGTCAAATCAACAAGACTGAATTATTTGGGTCCTCGCCAAAGATGGAAATTACTCAGTCAAGCAAGGCTACAAATTAATAATGAACAATGTAGGAAATACATAGACTCAAAGAGCGTACTCCTTTTGCTTTAATCAAATGTTGTTATCAAAGTTAGGGAGCTTTTCCTAGTTAGTCCTTTGCAATAAGATCCTAAGTCAAACTTGTCAAATTAGGACTTACTAAACCTTTTAAGTGCCACTTACGTGAAGCAAATTTTGAAAATGTTGACCGCCTTTTTGTTCAATGTAACTGTTCATGTGATCTGCGGGGAGCATCAGTGGTGTGAGAGGCAATCTTGCATCACCCAAAAGATGATTTCCATTTTGTTCTGTTGTTTTCTTTTTTGTAGATGTTTTTGTATTTACGGATACCTTTTGTTAGAATAAGAGTTTCCAACTTCGGAATTTGCTTTTCTGCTTTTTCTGCTCAACTGTTATTTTTAGCAGGTTTGCATTTGAAGTCGTGGGAAGATAGAAATTTATGGGAAGGTTCAGGATGGAAAAATACACAGTCTGGTGAAAGAATCAAGTCAAGATCATTCATGACTTGAAAGTTATTCAAGTTCCAATTTCTGCTTTTTGACCTGAAAAACCTTCCGAGCTCAGTTTGAGGCACCAAATGATCCCGGATGGGCCTGAAAATTTGCGAAAACGCCAAAGTAGTCCGCCGAAGGCCTACTTTGAGAAAATCGTCTTTTCGAGAGCTTTCCGAAAAGGTATTATCATTGAAAATCCGACGGTCGGATTAAAAGTTATGGCTGCCGGAAGTTGGTGCATATTTTAAAAATGTGCTAATTTTCAACTGGGAATTTATCTTGAATTTCAAATTGTAATTTTGGCGCCAAATCGTCAAAAATCTTATCTCGAAGGTTGTTTTTGGTTCCAAACCGAAATGGGTCTATTTAGGGACTTGTTTTCTGATTTTTGGGTAACTTTTTGGGGAAGAAGTTCGCATGCTGCGAAAAGGGGATCTGGGTAATTTTCTGTAAGTCTGTAATTTGCATGTAATACAGAGCTTGGGGATTTGAGATCCTCTGCATGTAAGAAGTTCAATTCTTATGAATAAAATATTATTCTCTCTTTTTTGAGTGTATTTCTGTGTCTCGGGTTTGCTCCCTCGTCACAAACGAACGTTTTAACCGAAGAAAAAACACAATGATAAATGTGAAATTCTGGAAAATGATTTGACATTCTCGTCGTGATAAGTGTGGACTGTAGATCACAAATTTTATTCTGTCAAACACAAAATACATGTAAAATTCCGGAACGTACAGAAGCTCTTTTTCTTTTTCTTTCTTTGGAATTATCGTTAGTGCTCAGGGATGGCCGGCTTTGTACTGGATGATGACGGTAAAGAAAGTGCAAGTGTCCTTAAAGATTAAAATTGCCTACAGAGGCTCAAATTGTAGGATTCCCACGCCTTCTACAACTCATATTTTATAATTGGTTGGCGTTACACATTCAAAATATCTGTGTCGAAATATCTCTGTCAGAAAAGACTAAAATTCTTTAGTGATCTAAAAGAAGGCTTCATTGAACTTTTTTCAGTTGTAGACCCAAATTAGCAATTCCTTTATTGCTAAAGCTGAAGATACTATTAATGGTTGGCGTCCTATCATCCTCCTCAATACTTCATATAAAATCATTATTAAAACTCTTGTTTGGAGAATAAAACAAGTTATCCAAGACATTGTCTGATCTGAACAGACCGGCTTTTTGGGAGGGAGATTTATCCTTAATAATCTGATTCTTGATTGGGAAACTGCTGAATGGACACAACAATCTGCCCAGGATGCTCTTATTATTAAACTTGACTTTGATAAAGCCTATGATCACATTTATTCTCAAAATGCTTAAGTAGTTTGGCTTTGGCCCTAGATTTTGTAAGCAAGTTAATATGCTATTTATTGATGCTAATGCCAAAGTGGCTGTTAATGGTATTCTATCCTCCCAATTCCCTTTGCAAAAATCAATTCGCCAAGGCTGCCCTCTTGCTCCATCTTTATTTGTTCTTGCAGCTGATGCTCTTGGCTATCTGTTTTACCATGTGCTTTTCACCAAGCTCATCCATGGTATTTTGCTTTCTGGTAATATTAAAGCCCTCAATTCTCACTTTGCAAATGATAGTATGTTATTCATACAAAATTCAACTGAAGAAGTGGAAAACACACTTGATACTTTGGAGCTCTTTTCAAGTGAAATATTTCTAGCTCTAAATTGACCATGAATAAAATTGAATTTATCATGTCCCATCCTAGTTCTCGACCTCATTGGATACCTAGCAAGTGGAATGAATGGGCATATCACAAGGTACCGTGGGATCCCATTTGGAATTGGAGTCTTTCTTAAGGATATGTGGAGATGGTTTATGACTAAGCTCATGAAAAATTTCATGAATTGGACTAACCGATTTCTATCTATGGCTGGGTAGATACAAGTGGCAAACAAAATTCTTTTGGCCAACCATGTTTACATATCTTCCTATTGGCTGCCTTCTAAGAGCTACTATAACTAGCTGATCCAACAAATAAGAATTTTTTTTTGGGTCCAATAGGGCAACAAGAAAACTCTTCCTATGACCTCGTGGACTCATTACATATAGCCAAAAGATAAAGGATACTTAGGAATTATTGACCCTTATACCCAAGGCATATGTCTTACCACTAAATGGATTGTTAGATCCTTGGATGGAGAGGCACCTTGGAAGTGCTTGGTTTGTCACTGCATAAAATCTACCACTACTGGTCAATCTTGGACTGTTGTTAATTGGAAAGAAAAACTTCTCCTTCTGGCCTTCTTTAAAACTTGCAGGTCTACACCCTTTAATTCCATTTGGTCTACCTAGAAAATCACATCTACAAAGCTAACTTGGTTTGATCAGAATTTGAGCCATGGCCTAAGTTTTCCTTCTTCTTCCATTTGGTGGAACTGCTTAATTCAGCAAGATGGAAAACCTCTTGGCATCATTAAAAATATTAAGGGGAAAAAAAAATTAAAAAAGGAATTCATATTTTTCGTGATCTATGGGACCCTACTAATTTCAAGTGGTTGTCATGGCAACAACTCAAATCTCACTTCATTTTTTTTCCTTCATGCAAGCATCCTCTTATGAAAATTCAATAGTTGATAACCCCTAATCTATTAGGTTTGATGTCCCTTCTCTATCATGACAAATTTTTAAAAGACTAGAAATTGCCCACCATGTGAAGCATCCACAACTTTCCTCTTAATACCATCTATAGGTAGCTTCTCTCGACTATCTCCTTATCATCCAAACTCAATTCTAAATGGAAATGTAACCTCAATCACACTCGATGGAACAAGTTTAGCATGCAGATTTGGAAGTCAAAAGTCGATGCTCAATCCTAATTAACTTATTGGAAAGTTCTTCACATCAAACTACCTATTAGTGATTGCCTCTCTTTCATTTCCCACCTCTAATGTGTCCCTTATGCTCCAAAAAAGAGGCCATCAAGCATTTTTTTGGTTTTGCACTCATGTTTTTCAATTGTGGCATTCTCTCTTCTCCACCCTCCCACTTTGTTCACTCAAACCTAGTCTTGGAAAGTGGCTCTTGGGAATTCACATCATCACAACACCATTACCTAGATGTTAAGACATGTTATCATCAATTTCATTTGGAGGCTTAGATGTTTGGTTGTCTTCTCACACTCCTTTCTACACCTTCAAATTGAAATTTAGATGGTGTGATTGAGCTTATCTCTCCATATCAGTGTCATGCTCTAATTGAGCCCAAATCTTTTTGAAAACTTGTATAACATTCAAGTACAAATCAAGAACCTTAAAGATCAATTTCAGAGATCTAATGGAAATTGACAATGTGCACTCTTCTTTAGTTTGATGTTTCACATAATGAGCTAGATTCTTGGGTTGCCTTAAACTTATTCCTGGATCAAGATTTTGCTACAATTGTTAAAGCAACCTCTATATTTCGGATAGCTTACAAAATTTCTCTTGATCCAAACTCCTAGTTACATGATCTAGAACTTGTAAAAGATTTGGACGTTATTAAGGATTTCATACAAGAGGGCTTACAATTGCAGTACAAAGCTGCTATGAGAGTTGAAGTTTGGGGTGTCTTTTGCATTAATTTTGAGGCAGATTTTGTGTACCAAGAAATTTATTATTTTTAATGTAATTTCCACAGCTATCTAAATCTTGTCAATAGAGGAGATGTCAATATGAGGCAATAGGTTTTCATTTTTTTCAGACTTACTGAGCATATGTAGGAAGCCCAAATGGTTGGGTGCAAACACAGGGACAATTTATGGTGAAAAAGACCACCCTATCAACCATGTTTCTACTCTTTTCTATTGAGAAAACGAAGGCACTCTTATTTGCAGTAGAACTTAATGTTTTTCTGCAATATTGTGCAAAACAATTATTGTTTTATGTATCTAGCTAGAGGATGAAGAGCTTTTTTTTTTTTGTCTTATTATTGACTAGCTATAATTTTCAATTCTTCATTTTAATTTAATTATCTTTTTCCAACAACAAAAAAAAACAATTCCTTTATTAAAGAAAGATTTTTCTTTTGAAGGGAAGTGGGAATTTCCTTGCATAAAATGCTTGGAACAAGGTTAATATGATTTCCATTTTCAATCATAACAATTCCTTTATTAAAGAAAAAAAATTGTTTTGAAGGGAAGTGGGAGATGCCTTCCATAAAATGTTTGAAACAAGGTTAATATGATAGTCATTTTC
The DNA here is from genome assembly GCA_007258455.2 of Sequoia sempervirens. Taxonomy (NCBI): domain Eukaryota; kingdom Viridiplantae; phylum Streptophyta; class Pinopsida; order Cupressales; family Cupressaceae; genus Sequoia; species Sequoia sempervirens. The sequence goes on from VDFB02105785.1 coordinate 108,924,388, forward strand.
AATCATATTTATTAATTGCACTTTTATTTTGTGATGGTGCATACCATGTCGGAATAGGGCTATAACCAGATATATCAGGACAGAGTGAATTGATCTCAAGACCAACATGAATTAATTGTACATTTTAAATATTGAAAACAAGTTTATACATTATATAATACCATTGTTATTGTTTTCAATAATTGTAATTTTTTTCAATTAGTGTAGATAGTTTCAATATATTTATATCAATTTAATATTTTAAAATTTAAAGTTATTTTATTTTAAGATAAAATTATATAATAATCATTTCATTTTATTTTTATTTATTTAAGAGTTATTAGTTTACTTTAATTTTTTTTTTTATTATTATTATTTACTTTATTTTTATGCTATTGTTTTAATTTATCTTAATAATAATTTTAAATATGTATTTGTTGTGTTTTAATTTTTATGTACATGACAACCACATGCAACTTCTTAATATTATGATAGAATACATATGAAATTAATTATTATTATTAGATTAAAATATTTAAAATATCTACACTAGTTAATGGAAATTTTATACATCTTTAATTATTATTTTTAATAATATCTTTATTTAAAAATAATGGTAATAAATTATATAAACAACTGCAATTGATATAGATTTCTTAAATATATATATCCCCCCAAAAAAGCTAAGAGAAACCAAGCTTATTTTATTTATTTAAGCGTAGAAGTATTCTATAGTCTCATAAAGGAATATCCTCTTCTTTTTGTTTACATAAAAATATAACCCATATATATATACCAATATTTTAAATATTATATTTTTCAAAATAAAAATGAAATAAATTAAGTTAAAATAAAGTAAATAAGAAAAACATAAATAAGATGGAAAAGTAAAATAAAATAAGTCTTGTCTAAATAAACTAGCTCCTCAAAATAGATATATTCAAGTTATCTATATATTAAAAGACATCATGCATGTATTTAAAAAAATTAAAACTATAAAATAACCTTAAAAATAGCATTTTAAATAATTGTTATATTTTTAAATAATTGTAAAGTAATATAAAATATTTATTAAGTAAGCAAAATATATAAAAAAACTTCTTAATTAAATAAAACAATTCTTAAGTCAGTAAAATAACTATTAAGTAAATAAAAGTAACTCTTCTGAACATTAAAAACTTTTGGATGGTTGTCTTTTGTTGAGAATCTTATCTTTTTAAAATTGATGTTGTAGGTTCTTCCTATTTATAGATTTCTAGTGCTTTCTACTCCTAGTATTTTCTTAAAGAATTCAATTCCCTTTCTCAAAGAGAAAAAGGTAGGAAATCCAAAATTTTAAAAATAGAGTCCTATTAACTAGGACCACATTTGCAAACCTAAATAAACTGGTGGTCTTGGTCTTAATTCTTTTTAGTTGAATAGTCAAGCATTGGCTACTAAAATTTATTCGATATGATTTAAGCAACATAATTAGTAGTGGGTTAAAATTTTAAGCTATAAATATTCATGAGGTTTTGATACTACTAAAGTTCTTAGAATAAGTTTGACTAGGAAAGGCTTTATGATTTGGAATACTATTAGCAAGAGTGATTAACTTGCTTAACATATCCTCTTCTATTTATAAATTTGGGCAACAATGCTCTTATTTGGATAGATTCATGGGATTTCCACCCCTAAATCCTCACCTCCTTTACCTATATGCTCCCCTTGAGTAAATTTTTTTTTGGATGCTAATTGTTTTAAAATGTTATACTTTAAATCTTCTAAGTTAATGGAAAATTCTCACAATTATCATTTAAATAAGACAATTTTTTGTCCTTTGAGAGGGAACCTAATTATTGTATGATTATATCTTCCATAAAGCTATATTTTCCATGTTGTTCTCTAGATGAAACTAATGCTCTTTCTTGGGACTATGATCCATATTGGTTTTATTTAGTTTCTCATGGATGCGATGTTTTAGAACATGACAAAGTTGAGTACAAAAATTTCCTTGGTGGAAAAATATCGAGAATAAGTATTATTTTCCTAAACATAATTTATTCCTTTGGCTTCTTTGTCAAAATAAATGTCTTACCTAGAACAACATGAGAAGCAGTTAATTTCAACGGCATTCTAAATCTTATATCATTTGTGTTAATGAGGAGTTTGTGGATCATATTTTCTTTTAATTTTATTTTGTTGAAGGTCTTTAGAGATAATGGTGGCACATTTGGAACCAACCTCTAGTTCATGCTAATTCTCTATTTGAATTTTGGTCTAGTTTGAAATGTTCAACTAATTTTTGACTTTTTTTATTTTGGTGGCCTATGATATTAGTCTATCTTTATTCTTTAGAAATTTTTCTTGAAAAAAACACCATATTTTCCAAGGTTATCATATTATTATTTGGTATGTTTGGTAGAATATGTTATACTTGTTAAAAGAAAACTTATTGGATAAAAATTAGGTTGATGAACCTTTAGCTTTTATATTTTGAAGAAAATAGATTTAGATCATTGGTTAGCTCTACTCTTTCTCTCTTTATGATCAAACCTTCTCATAAGATTAATGGGCTAAGTAAAAGATCTCCTCATCAATTGATTTTTTTGAAAATTAACACTAATGGTTCTTCTTGTAGAAATCCAAGTGTTGTGGAGATTGGTATAGTTAGGAGAGATAATTTTGGTTTAGTTCATTTCTCTATTTTTTCTATTATATTTTCTGGTACTAATAATCAAATAGAAGCTCAAGCCATCCTTGTGGGTCTAGAGAAATCTTGTGAACTATGTTGGAAGAACATAATACTTTAGATAAAATTTATGATGTTGATATCCCTTTTGAATAATTGAAGGTACATAATGAATCTTCTTGGAGGTTGGAGTCTTTCATTGAGTAGATTATTAATATTTCATGAAAATTGATTTCATCTCTTTTTTTTAATTCCTAGAGAATGTAATAATATATTATAATTTTTTGGTAAAATGGGCTTTCAATAATGTTAACAACATTTAGAATGTCATAGATTGAGATTCATTTCATACTTGTCAATCTTCATAACTTTTTTACTTCCTTCACAATGAATTGGTTTAATAATTTTCGTTATTCTTTGTTGGTTTTATGGATTCTTTGTTTTCCTAAAGATGGTGGGTTTGCATAAAACCTCCTTGAAATTTTATCCTTTAGGCTTTAATGAAAACTAGTTATTTAAAAAAGAAATTATTTCTTTTTCTAGATTCTTAGTTAATATATGTATTCATCCCTCTTTGCCAAAGAAAAAGTAAATATTGTAAATAAAATAAATAGTTCTTAAAACTATTTAAAGTACGGTTCTTTAAAAGTAAATAAAATAATTCTACATGAGACTATAGTTTTTAACTTATTTTATATTTAATAATGTTGACTACAATTTTATTTTTGTAGTATTAATTTTAATTTTTATATACACAACATAATGTTCATACTTGATCATCTCTTAATAAATAACATATCAATTATCATTAGCTCATCTTGAATTATTTTTGTGCTTGATGAAAGTGGTCTTGGGGGTCATAACCATATATTGAATGGGTAAAAGTATAAAATTGTGTCACACTTTCGGCCAACTTATCAACACAAGTAAATTTAAGTATTTCTAACTAAAAAAAATTGTAGTCAACCATATGATCTATTAAAATTAATTGTAGAAAATTTAGATATTTCCACAACTTTTCCAACTAAAATTGTTGGCTAAATGTATATGTAGCACCACTTGAGGCCAATTTACCAAAATATAAAATTATCTGAAAAAATTGATGTTTCAACAACTACTACTCGTGTAAATAACATTTTTTTAAAATCTTAAAAATACCCTTTTTTAATCCAAAAGTGTAGTTTTAAAAATTATATATTTTAATAGTTTAATTATTATTTATATTTATATTTTATTTTTACTAAAATTAGCTTATCAACACAAAATATTAGGTTGATTACCATGTCAAGAAAAAATATTTAAACATATCAAAAAAATATGATGCACTAGATAAAAGAATCTATATCAAGATGGCATATTTTTGTTTTCTATTTCAAATAAATATTTAATATGGCAATTGACATCAAATGGAAACAATTATGTTTTAATACACACATTTTAATATTTATTTAAAAATATGTATTTAACAAAATTGGAAAAAATGTATCCATGCTCTAAAGTTTCAAGTTATATTCTATGTTTTTTGTTGCATTGCATTTTGGGCAACCCCTTATCATGATGTAGCTTTATTTGGAAACATATCACTGACGTAGGTCTTTCCAAATAAGATCTTGTGACCTTTTATTAAATGGAATTTATCAATTTTCTTCCTTAAAGTAATTGCTCACAACATGGTGTTTTGCAATTTCTTTAAGGTGGGGGCATACATTAGCACTATTTTCTTCACTTTATTCACATGCATTGGACTTAGTGATGCATTGACATTGGAATTTTTTCTTCACTTTGTTCACAAGTATTAAACTTAGTGATGCATTGGCATAGCATCTTGATCATTTTTGTAGCACCTTATAGGAGTTATCAGGGAGTATAACTCTCGGTATGGTTCACATTGGTTCAAACCTAGTGAATAGTAGACTTCACTAGACCTCGTGTGTTTCTTATATTTCTACATTGTCATGGGTACACACCTAGTGAATATCAGACTTCACTAGACCTAGTGTGTTTCTCATTTGTGTTGGGAGCTCACCTAGTGAATATCAGACTTCACTAGCCCATATTTCCTTCTGGTTTATTATTCACCTAGAAAATATCAAAATTTTCTATTAAGTGAGTCATGAATACCTTTGGTTTGGATAGTAGCATAACAAAAATTTCTAGCCCGTGATTATCCATACCCTCCTTTTGCATTTCATTTTGACATTATATGTTTGTGTATGTTATCTAGTTGCATTTCATATGTTCCTTTGTGCTTATGTTGGTTTTTCATGGGATCTTGGATCCTGGGGGCTTCTGCACCCCCCCTTGTTCCTTAGTCATCCTATCTCTTCAACATTTAGACAATCAAACCCCTCTTGACATGTATTTTCTACTTTAGTGTGAGTCTTATTATAAGTTTATACTCTCACTAAAGTGGGGGCTAAATGTAGTGTTTTAAATTGTCACCCTTCACAATTTTAGAATATGTTTTCCCCCCTATATTATTGAGCCTAATTAAACTCCTAATTTCATAAATTATGCATTCCAATGCATATTTTACCTTTTTTTATGAAATTGCAAGCATTGAACAAATGCATTGATTTTTTTTTTTCCTTCGACACCCTAATTCCTAGAAAATAGGGATAGGACTAGGAAACCCTTGGGAATCCCAATCCCCCTATTTTGTCGAGATTAAAATTTGAATATGTCAGTGTCAATATTTTAACATTTAAATTTCAACTTGCAAATGTCAACTATTAGGATCTAATTTTTAAGAAATTGAATAAATTCCTATAAATACCTAGAATTTTCACCATTTGAAACTATATGGAGAATTTATCAGAAATTGTTATTGTCAAGAGCACTATCAAGCAAGCCACTTGAGTAAAATTTCAAAGAATTATTGTAACAATTCAAGATCCTAACATTACGTTGTTAAATCTTATGTAATTTTATGTGTGTTTAGTTTATCATTGTTTGTGAAGGCTAACCATTGTTGTAGGTCTCCATGGAATTCGAGAAATCAAGCAAGAAATATCTAAGAGCTTGAAGTGATGTGCATGACATTAGTCCTTCAAGGAAGCCATTGAAGGGTAGTGAGATGCACCACTTTTTTGATTCATCATTCCTTCTTATCATTTGTCTTTCCTATCATTGACATTTCCATTATGGAAGTAGAAATATTAACATGGGATTTGACTAAGGAAAGCCCCTAAATGTAAAAAAAAATCTCTTTGTGAATGTGCATATTTCAAGTTTACAGAGGATTGAAGGGAGTTTGAAGATCATTCATTAGAGGATTGAAGGGAGTTTGAAGATCATTCATTCATTGTTGCATTCAAAACCCTCCATGTTTTCAATTCACAAAAACTTATCTATAGAATTATCCAATAGTGATTTGACAAATCTGCAAGTGGAAACAAATTACTCAAATCTGACATCAAAGGAGTACAAAAATAGAGCAGGACACTCCTACAAGGAATCAAATGCCCTTGGGTGACTCTATCCTCCTACAGTGACTAACATAAAATTTTTTTGATAGGTACACATCCCTCTGCCCTTCCCAAATTATACATGTAATTCTATGTTTCAATCTATTAATTATTGATAGTTTATATTTTTCATATTAGGTCATATAATCTTGTGGTAATGAAAAATAGTATCCCTCTACATTTTTATGCTTGTTTAGGCCCTCCTTGTTAAATTAAACATAATGTTTCCTTGATTTAGTGTTGTAATGTGTCTAACACATTCACATTAGGTCTTGGGACCTTGCAAACTAAATGAATTTAATTGTACCTTATTTAAGGTGTTGTAAATTTTTGTATTACACTTTCAAACTAATCTAGGGTTTCCATTATTAATTGGGATTCTTTATGCCTTATTTGGCCTTATTTTGTATCCACAAGCCTTAATTAATCCATCTTTCCAAGGATAATCCTAACATAAACCAACATACAATCATAATTTAGGTGTTTTTGGATTGTATGGCCCAAATTTAGTGATTTGGGACTCATACAGCACCTTCGACATATGGGTCCCACCTAAGTTTTGGGGCCCCGATCTGGATATCACATGAATCTAAGAATTTCTTGAAAAATGTGTCCCAAGATTAGCCAAATGGGACTCATATGCCACTTTTGGCATATGAATCCTGCTTAGCTTAAACCTAAATTAAATTCAAATTCTTTGCAGGATTTTATTCTCCTAGATCTGATGTTGGCTTGTAGTGTTGTAATTTTGGGAAATTTAGCATAAACAAGTATAAATATAAGGTCTTTTCACATATTTTCTCCTAAGCTTTCAAGTATTCATGCATTCTATAAAATTGGAGATTACAAGAGTTTACAAGAGCATTCAAGAGCCTTCAAGAGTGATTATCAAGTGTTTTGGAGCATGATCCAAGTATCAAGCATTATGTCAAAGTCTTCATGCATCATGTTTGTTTTTAAGCTAACAATTGTGATGTAGGGTTTCATGATTCATGCAAGCATTCAATTCAAGATTTACAACATTCAAGAAAGAGTCAAGATCCACATACATTGGAGCCATTTCATACATGTTTGTAACACTTTATTTCTAGGGTTTGGTGAGTTACAACATATCATTTTTTCATTCATCATTCCTCCTTTCCATTTGATTTCATTATATGGTTTGATTACCAAAACATGGTTTGACCAAGGAAAACCCCTTTCTACTAACAGAAAAACATTTTCCCTATCTTTAGTGTGTGATTTGCAGATCTAGGTTGAACATCCTCTAAGGAGCAAGATTCTAAAGAAGATGTCAAGTTGCAAAGTTTTCCAATTTGTCACCTTGTTTAGAAGATCATTAAAAGATTTCTATATAGAAAAATTCAACAATTTAAATCCAAAAGTAAGGTTGAGAAAATAAAGTAGAGACTCAAGAGCAAATTCAAATCTTGATTCTCTAAAAAAGCCAAACATGACTGATACGCCACTTTTAGCGTATGAGTCCCAATATTGCCACTTTTCTAGATTTTTGAAGATCCAGACTTGCCACCACTTACCTATGAATCTACCAAAACCCAATAATCAGCAAGGGTAAGGATTGGCCAACATATAAGTAAGTATTTTGAGGCCGCCCCTTCTACTCTTTGGGATTTGTGAAACCCAGGAGGGTAATCCTTGCTATGTTCATATGATATTCATTTGATCAAGAGCATTTCTACACATAGACAAATTCCTATAAACCATGAATAGATAACATTCATTAAATATTTGGCTGACCTTTAAAAAAATTACTATCTATTGCAAGGAATGATATGGTACTTCATGTTGGTAAATTGTAATTGAAGGTGTTTTAGATGACTTTTCACTCAGTTTAAGCCCTTTGGTCAAGTGCATGACTAACTCATTTATCTTCAAGATAACCAGATGAAAAGACTAGTGCCTTATCTTGGGGTAAGGGAGTCATATTTGTAATAATTAGTAATACCTTAGCAATTTGAATCAATAACTAATAGACTATTCATATACTACATTACAATATTCAACTCATTGTGCCTAAAAGACAACTACTTATCAATCCTATGCCCTTTCCTTACAAATCTATCACCTTATTTTAGTATTTAATCAATTCTTTGAATCAAAGAAAAAATAAAATTACTCACTCAATTAAAACAATTAAAGACAAATGAAAAGATCATTAACCATTTCATTTATAATCTGGAAGAAAATTACATAGGAGAGAATATGCTTTCAAACTAGCATTTTCATTTATAAATTGCTACTACTATAAAACTATTTGAGATTATTGAAAAACAAATCATACCCTGGACTCCTCACTAACCTATTAATTTGTGCATGAATTTACAATCCTCTCTTTCATGAGCTTAATTTTTCCACTTAGACCATTTTGAGACCCAAAAATTGAACCCTAGTAATCGGCCCTGATATCCCATTTATAGAAGAATTGGAGCAACACACTTCAGGCTGAATTACCATTTCAATTACATTTCATTTGGTACAAATTTCACCCAAATTTTAGAGATTCCCTAAATAGTTGCATTTAATCATTACAGAATAGGGGAAGACAAAAATCCACATGATTCTTTGAAGAAGATGAGCCACCTTCCAAAAGCCATCACTTGTTGTTGCAATAGCTCCAAAACTACTCATCCACGTTGATCAAAGAAGATTATCTATTAGTACCCAAGGAAAAAGCATAAATATTAACTGAAAATAGCATACATGTGATCAAAGCAAAAAAGTCCAACACCTCTCCTTCACACCAGCTAAATGATTTCTTTGTCAACATCAAAAAACAAAAAAACCAGACTCATGCTGAAAAGGATAAGTCTATTGTAGTGGCCATGGTGTCATGAAAAACAAAAATGGAATCGGGGCACTACTCTGATTTGTAAGCATCAAAGTATGTGCATCTACTATGAATTCATGCTAAAAATAGAGAAGTGACTACTCCTCCTTCATCAAAATCCTTGTGTAGCACTAGAGTGAGTAGGTATTGGCAATATTCTATATTAGTATCACCTCCACGATCCAAAGGACTATCAAAAACCTCTATATGGGAGAGTTGTTCCTCCCTAGATAAGCCTTGTGATATTTGTTCCTTTTATTCACTTCTCTCACAGGCTTAACAATTTTTTTCCTTCTAAACTTGACCAATTCTTCTAAAACAACTCATCTTCTTAGTTATAGGTTCTCTTAACACCACCCTTCATAGCCTTTCCATGGCCTTCTTCCTCCCCTTTGGTGTTTTAGGAGTTGTTGGTATCTCAATTTCAGTTTTAGAAGCATCGTCTTGGGATTAAAGAAGATTAAGTCTCCTAGACCTTCTAACTGGGTTGGAAGACATACTGGGTTTACTCATTTTCAATGAGAACAAGATAGGAACAAGGAGACTCTCAATTGTAGATAGACCTTTCACTAGTTTCTCCCTAAAAAGATTTTGTAGAATAAAACAACCGAATCTTCACAATTCTTATCAACCTACAAAGAGATTGTAGAATATAAAACTCTCAATACCCCTCGATTTTAGAAATCACAAACTAACTTAGACATAGTTAGTAATAAAAGAAATGTGAGCCCCTACTTACCCAGGAAAATTTTATGACAATATCTTTGCAAAAACTTCACACCATCCTTTTCATGCACTTATAATTTCTTAGCTTCATATTGCAGCTATGAAGAAACAATGGTTATAAATTCCTATTTTACCGAGCAATTTAAGTATGTTAAGAATTAATGCTAGAAAAAGGCTTGTGCGAGTGAGATGACAATCTGTTGCTTTATTTTTTAATCTTAGTAGTTGATCATTCATTGAGATAAGTTGACAAATAATTAAAATCGTGGTAATTGATTATGAAAAAATCAACTACATGTGCTCATTTCCTTTGTCTAATAAAATAAAATCATATGGATTTACATCCACCCTTTCTGCACACTTAATCACCTTCTTTGCATTAAAGAAATCTTGTCATGCCATGTTTACCCACTCACTTGTGGGAATTAATCCATTTGCAACTCATATCAATAGAACTGTGGGGAGCGATCATGATTTAATATCAAACCATCGGCCTATATCCGACCTTATTTCAATGTCACCTTCCCATGTGTACCACCATCTAGCAGAATTAACATCTATAATCAAGAGCAATCTCCAAATCCCCAACATGTGCTAGAAGAAAATATTTTAAAAATGGCACCATTTTTCCATATGTTGTCTCAGCCAAATTTATTAATATTCAACCCTTACTAATGTCCTACCAACCTTTTAGATCGTTCCACATGGCCATCACTAACTCCCCCACTGAGAAGAAAAAGGTGTGAGTAATCCCCTCGTGGGATAGTAGGGAGTGGTTTTGATGAACCCATGTCGCCCGCCATCAACTGTCGATTTTCATTTAGCAAAATGCTTGCTTCGCTTCTCAGCTCATTACGCTCCGCAACCCTAGGACATGCGTCCACATCCCACTATCCCATGGCATTAATTTGTTTCAAGAATTGGAATAGATGAGGTAGTAGGGAACATTCTAGATGAAGACACATCACATGATATCGATCGTTGATTCTCTTCAAAGCTCCACTTGTTGACCTTTTGGAAATACTGGGCCCACTATTTGACATGACACATGACAACCACTCACTAGATCGTGTGATTATTTTAGTGTAAAATAAAATTAGATAGGCTGGCTAGGAGTGGCCAAGATGAAACCACATCATCCAATGACCACCATTGATTTCATTGTAATACAACTCACAATTCTTATCAAAGGAACTAAGTCCACTAATGTACAAGACACGTGGCTTACACCCACTAGCTCGTGACGATAAAATAATGGGAAATGAAATAGAGTAGTTGTGCGACGAACGATAGTGATTTGCTTGTGATGATCGAACAATCATCATAGAACTTAATATATGCACATACAACAAATGTTAGTCTTAAAAGGGGCCACTACTAGGCAGATGGTAGTTGGAGACATAACATTTAAGGTTAAAATCTTATGGGAATATATTTTCTAAAACTTGAGCTTAGACCTAGACATAGTACTTTGAAAGACATCAATGCTAATTTAAATAAAGCAATAATTTTAACATGACCACAAGCATTGACCAAAACCACTAGGATCAAGGGGCTAGTAAAGGAATGAACTTGATGATATATGTCACAACTTAAACCATCGAGAAACTTCTTCAAAATTTCAATAGTGAAATATCTTAGTTGTCAAAGGCCTCAGACTAAATTTTAATTCATGTAAGGGTTTTATCAACACAAACCCTAAAACATTAATGGGAAACATAACCCTAAGCCCCAAGACAAGGGATTAAGCCAAATTTTGCAAGATTTGAAATGGAACCAAAGAATTTTTTTGAAGGTTCCATTAGTGACTTTTGTTGGGGACACATGCCTCTCATAGGCATGGTGAGATCCAAGAATCTTAGGTTGAAGCAGACTAGGCATAGAAAAGAAAAACCTGGACCTACCTAGACTAGGCAAGAAGACAAGACCAAAGCAACCAACATGTGTTCAAAATCTACAACGTTGTACAAAATGGTCCAACTTTAAGTTTTCATAGAATCCTTTTTCAATGTGTAGACCTCAAGCCTGCCTCCTTCAATTCAATAAGCTTCAACTTCAAATTGGTGGCCCCAGGACACCAAAACCTAAACCTACTCCTTTCCTCTATGAAAAACCCTATTCTTTGCTCTTTTGTACTGTATCAAGTTTGAAAATGTTACTAAGAATTTCCTAAAAACTAATACTATTGTAATTGTTGTGATTGACCATTATGGACATGTTTGTGAACTTATCAATATCGTTATTATCCATGTCCAACTGAAAATTGTAACCAAGCATTATTGGAAACCATGATCAGTGTAGCATCCTATCTGGCTCAATTCACAACCATATCCCATCAAATGCTCTTTTAAATGGGTGGGAAGAGTGAAATACTCATAATCCACCTAATCACTATCATCATAAGGGCTAATACCAAATTTAGTCTGATCATCAAACTAAAAACCATCATACATACTCTTTTTAGGACTTCCACCTAGGGACACATATTCATTTTGTCTTATGACCAAAAAATACTCATATATAGGCAACATTTCAAATTGGTGTTTATACTCATCAAAGCAATGTAAACCAGTCATTTTACAATATGCTCCCTTTCCTTGGAAAATTGATTCATTAGAACCAGTAGCACTTTTTTTCTTATTCAGATCAAGGCCATCCCCACATAAAGCATTGTCCATACCATCCCAAGTATCAAAGAATGCCTTTGTTTTAGGTTCATTAACATAATTTAATTCCTTCTTCCAATCATTTCTCAGCCTAAAACAAAATGCTTCAAAGGATGGATCAAATAACTCAAGAATGACATGATCAACAGTAGAGAACTTAAGTGCAACATCAATTATTATGTCATTTGATTCCCATGTGTAAGAATCATTATACCCTGAACATCTCATACAAGAAGCCAAGCAAGTTTCTTCATCCTTTTCTTCAAACAAACTTATTTTTTAAAAAAATCATGTCCATCTCTACTATAAAATTTGCATACTCTATTTCTATTTCATAGGAGAAATTAACAACATGACCCTATTGGCTAGCATCATTAATTCCATTATTTCTAACATTGAGCTCAGGCTCAAAATGCTAAATACAAACATTCTTTTCTTTAAATTCATTATTAACCATACTGCTAGGACACTCCAATTCTAATGCAACTGAATTGCATTCCAAGAATCCTTCACATGAATTTTTCCCATTCACTAGTGAGGGAAAAACCTCATGAGTATTGATATTGTTGCATCCCTTAGGAAAAGAAAAAGTTCCTTAGTTATCTTCATAAAAAGACTCATATTCATCAGAAACTTCACTCTTCTTTTGATCATCATCAAAAGGAGATTCATCATCACATACATTGTTCTCAGAATATTTTTTATGAATATTCGCTCTCTCATTCTCATTATTTTGACTATTACTTTGTAAGGACACAACAACAACACTAACAGGTGTACCAATTCCATCATTAGATAACTACTCACTTTTAGAAATATCCTTTTCCATTAGTTGGATTCATCATTGATCCTTTCCAATAGGAAAACCAACATTGTCAATTTGAGACCTCAACCTTTGTATGTAATCACACTTAGCCTCCTCAAAATTTTTGATCCAACTAATTATCTAATCAAAATCCTAAGGCTTCAATTCTCTAGGCAAAGTACTAAGACCTAGATCATAAATGTCATAGAATAAGTCAATACATACTAAGTCTTCAGGACTTAACCCTTTAGGGATTTCTATCAAGGCATCCAAAAACCTTGTTAACAATTCATATGGTGATTCTTCCATGTGTGTTTTCATGTTAAACAGTATTTGAATTTAAAAGACATTTTATCATCACTACTTAAAATTTGTTGAGGTTCATCTTAGGTTTTGCCTATGACTAATATGTTGTAAAGATGAACAAGATAAGGCATCGAAAGCATCATCCTTTACCATCTCCTTCATCCTTATTAAATTTGTTTACATGATTTTTTTTAGGAAAATAAACAATTGTGGCCATATATCCCTTCATCATTGAATATTTAATAATATTTTTAATATCCATAGAAATGTGATAAGCTTGATGGAATGTTGTGGGTTCCTTATACCTTACCAAATAACTCATCTCATTATCAAATGCACCTAGATACATAACTAAACATTCTGTATCACTTGGTCTCATGTTTTTAGGAACATTCCCTACTGCCTTTGCAAATATGAGATTGAAGGAAGGAACCAACTCCCCTTCTTCCTTTTTGATTTCCTTGAATCGTTTCCTTACCAAACTAGGATTAACCCTTTCACCAAACTGCTCTATAAAAGCTATCCTAAATTCATCCCATGTAGATATAGAAGATACTGGTAAATATGAGAACCAATCTCTAGCATCTTCCTTTAAAGATTGAACAAATAATTTCATGACAACATCTTTATGATTTATTTCATAATCTCCCATTAGATCCATAAATAGGTGCATTTTTTTAGCAGATTCACAAACTTTCCCTGTGAATCTTGGAAAATGTTCCCTAACATCATTAGGAACAAGGTTTGGGAAACCTTGAATACTACAAAAATTCAATGGCCTATATCTTCCAATAGAGAAATTTCTTGGATGATATGACAGGGATTGCACACCCTTCACATTTACATCATCCACCCCATAGGGATGCACAAGTGAATGATACATTTTATTTCACCCCTTTGCAAACTTGAAACATCAACTCTAAAGTTGATTATTTTCCCATTTCCTAATTTTATCATGACCTTAAAATATTACAATGCATTACTCAAATACATCTACATCTAAGATTCTCTAATGGGCATATTTCAAGAACAAGAATACTTCTTTGTTACAACATAGAATCTTCAAATTACATCTTAGAAGTATGTAAAAATTATAATTCCCTTTATTTGTGCTTAATTCACATAATATAAAAACATAATTTTCTCCAAATCACTCAACATGGTTTTCACATGAATTTATAGCTTCTTGAAAACCAAAATAGGGGAAATACCTGGATATATTGCAACTATTATGAATTGTGCTTCTGACTAGAAAACCTTGTAGATTTGAAATTGTCTTCACATCTTCATCGGGTTCTTCGCATAGATTCGCCACCTCCTTATAGAGCAACAAACTTCAACAATATTAAGTTTCTTTCACAAGTTGATTTCACTTAAAGATTCCTTTATTAGTAGAGTCAAACATGAGTCCTTTATACTTTCTTATTTTTTCTTTGGAAAATTTTATTGTAGTCTCTCAAATAATACACACTAGTACAAAGATCTTCAGAGTTTCCATCCACATCTAGTGAGAAATACTAAAAATATTCATGGAATTGTGGTAGATATATTGACAGTATTTGCAAGTTTTCTAGGGAGATATAGCAAACTCCTTCAATATCTCGAAGGATTGACTCATTGACACAAAGTTAGGCTTGAAAATATAATTCTCTAGAAAATATTTGACTCTATAAGGAAAGATGATATTCTATCAAAATTTTCTTAGGTTATCCCCAGTAGAGTCGCCAAATCTGTTGGTTATTTTTTTAGAACCAAACTTGATCTTACCACTTACCTTTGAATATGCTAAAACCCAATAATTAGCATGGGTAAGGATTAGACAACATACAAGTAAGGATTATGAGCTCCTCACTTCTACTCTCCAGGCTCTATGAAACCCAAGAGGGTAATCCTTGTTATGTTCATATAATATTCATTTTATCACTTGGAACATTTCTACACATAGATAAATTCTTATAAAGCGTGAATAGATAATGTTCATTAACTATTTGGCCAACCTTTAAACAAATTACTATCTATTGCAAGGAATGAAATGGTACTTCATGTTGGTATGTTGTAATTGAAGGTGTCTTAGATGATCTTTCATTCTCATTTTAATCCCTTTGGTCAAGTGCATGACTAACTCATTTATCTTCAGGATAACAAGATGAAAATACTAGTGCCTTATCTTGGGGTAACAAAGTCATTTTTGTAATAACAAATTATACCTTAGCAATTTCAATCAATTACTAATAAACTATTGATATATTGCATTACAATATTCAACTCATTGTGTCTAAAACACAACTACTTATCGATCCTATGCTCTTTCCTTACAAATTTGTAACCTTATTTTAGCATTTAAACCATTCTTTGAATCAAAGAAAAAATAAAATTATTCACTCAATTAAAACAATTGAAGACAAACAAAAATATCATTAACCATTTCATTTATAATCTAGAAGAAAATTACATAGGAGATAATGTGCTTTCGAACTAGTATTTGCATTTATATAAACTGTTGCTACTTGTAGTGTAGAAAAATGTATGCCTTTTCCTTACTTGATTTGGGAATAATTAATGATGAATTAGACTTAACATTGCCTTGATTTAGTGTTGTAATGTGGTCAACACATTCATATTAGGTATTGGACCCTTGTGAATCAATAAGAATTTTATGATGCCTTGTAAAAGTGTTGTGAAATGTTGTAACACACTTTCACACTTTTCGAGGACCTTTTAAATATATTTTACTTAAACAACCACTTTTTTTCACTTACCAAGCCGTATTTAAAAGTGTTGTAAAGTGTTGTAAAAAAATTTCATACTTTTCTAGGCTTGTCATCAATATTTTGACCCTTTCTTATGGTTTAATTGGCGCCATTTTACACTTACAAGCCTTACTTAAGTATATTGTTGAGAATAAACCCAATAAACATCATTTAAAATATTTAATTTCCAACATCCGCTTAAAATTCCTTAAGTAGGATCCATTTTCCATTCTACGACTCATACGCCACTACTGGGGGATGAGTTTCATTTGTCCCAAAAATCAAAATAAATTCAAAATTCTAGTGGGTTTTTATTTTTTAAGACCTAAGGCCAACATGTGATGTAGTATCTTCAAGAATTAGGGCATAATTGTGTATAAATATATTGTTTTTCTATTCATTTCACCCCCAATCATTCATTCATCATACATTCAAGTCAAGTGAACTAGGGTTAGGTATTTCAATACTTCACAAGATCAATTCTAAGGCATTCAAGGACAAATTCTTCATCAATTGTTGCACAACAATCCAAGATCCATCATCATGGCAAGTTTCTAATTGCATTACTTCACATTCATGTTTCATTACATTGTTTTATCATTTTGGTTTAATTACTTAAAATGAGTTTGACCAAGGAAAACCCCTATCCTCTAACAATCAACAAGTTTTCCCCTCTTTAATGTGTGCTTGAAGGTTTCCAGATTGAAGAAAAATGCCAAAAATGATAAAATTGCAAATGTTGTCAAAGTTGTCAAGACTCGCGAAAAGCTCAGATCTAGGGAAAATTATCCATCCAATCTACATGAAATTAGTGGGAAAGAGCTTATTTCATCCATCTTTAGAGGCTTGCAAAGTTTCAATTCAAGATTTTGCTCTTGGGACACTTTTTCAACAAAATGGGACTCATCCCCCAGTAGTGGCATATGAGTCCCACTATACATGTTTTTTAGAAATTTCTATAGATTTGGATACCCATTTGGTTGAAACGGGCTCTGATGCAGTTTTCTAGATTTGGGACTGATTCGCACAAAATGGCGTATGAGTCCCAGTAGGTCAAAATTTTAGGATCAACAACTTTTCTAGTCTTAAACACATTTCTAGGTGCACACTTTCTATTTTATAGCTTTCTGTTTCATTTTATTTGCATTTCTAAGTCATTTCTAGGTCTTTTCGCATATCACAATGTGCTTTCAAACATCTTGCATTTTCCAAGTTTTGCATTAGTGGTGAACCCGTTTTATTAGTTTTCAGCATCTAGGACATTCCCCTTTGATAGATTTCAATCTCATTTGGATTGGAATCTCAAGGGCATATTCTTGAGTGACCCATCAAGATTTTTGGATACCTCTCTCCTTTTAGGTGCAAAACCCTATAACTGTAAGAGAGCTTCCGTCCAAAAATATTTGATTCATTTTGGTGAACCTACTTTTCAAATACCATTTTTTTCTAATTTGGAGTCCATCATTATCCTAGAATTATCTTGCATTAACATTGCATTGCATTTTGCATTAGTTAAGTTGCATTCTAGGGTTTCAAATTTTGCATTAGTGAAATTCCATATGGGTTACATTTTTGCATCTCAAATCATTAAAATTTTCTAAAATTCTACATTTGCATCTTAGGTCTGCAACATACAGCACAAAGAACATAAAAATCAACCAAAAAAATATGAAAATTCTAAAAATATCTCCACTAGGACTCATTCACCACCTTGGGCGAATTAGTCCCTTTACACCCTTGAAACTACATTTTACAACAATAAAACCCTATTTCTGCACTTATGTTTGTTTCCATTAACTATCTGTATTATTTGGTTAGGTTCATGTTACATGCATTTCACTAAATCTAGCTTAATTTGGCTCATTTCATGCATTGCTTAATTTTAATTTTTGATTCACAACATTTCATTTTCATATCATTACATAATATAATAAGTACATTACCTTGTGTGAAATCTAAAAAGTTGCATTTTATCCTATCTTTACATTGCATTTTAATTTTACATAGCTTCTCTTACATTTAAATCATTTAAAATAAGCATTGCTTACATTCATGGCAATTATGGATAGCATTAGTTTTTTGCAATTTTCATTTTCAACATTAGTTACTGGTTCATTTAGATCAAATTCATTAGAAAACGAAAATAAAAAACTAAAAACATCAAAAGAAACAATTCAAAAAATGGTTCAGTTTAGAAAAATTATAACATCCAAGCCCTTTAGAATTGATGACTTAGGCATGTTAGATGAAGCCCTTAAGGAATTTCTCTCACTAAGATCATCCACTGATGTTTTGACAGAAAAGGATGCAAGCATCGATAATCATGATAATTATAATTTTTCTTCTCCTGATATCTCTCACATTGGTGATGAAGGTATCTTAGTGCAAGAAGATACAATCATTGAATATCATGAAAGTATTACTTGTCTTCCTCCTCCTCCCCCTTGCAAAGAAATTATGACACATGAAGCTAAAATTATAGCCATTACTTTACCTATTCTCCATTCATTTCCCAACACCTCCCCTACTTGTGAAAATTCTTTAGTGAATAAGGATAAAATTGTGAATGATCATGATAAACACACTTGTGTGGAGGATATGTTGATAGTTGAGAGCTATGAAAATCCTACCTTTCCTACTCAAGAAGACATTATAGAACATGGGGATGTAAATGTAGATAATCATGACAATCAAACCTTTTCCTTTCCTAATATCTTCTCTAGACATGAAGAAGATAGTTTAGTGTTAGAAGATATCCCTATTGAGACTCATGAGAATTTTATTTCTCCCTTTCCTAATGCCCCTACAATTTGGGAAGACTTATTTGAACAAAAAAATCCAATCATTGGTAACCATGAAACTCCTAGTTATCCTTCTCTTGATGCCTCTCCTATGAGCGATGAAGCCACTTTATCAAATCCAACCATGACATGTGATGAACCTATTGTTTGTCACTTTCCTAAAATCTCTCCTACTAGGGAAAATATTATGGCACAAGAGAATGAGACCTTAGAGAAAAAGGTTAACATTATGGACAACAATCAAATTTCCCCCTCTCCTAATATCTCTCCTATTGGTAAATAAGATACTATGGTGTTACAAGATCCCATCCATGAGAATCATGAGGAAAACATCGTCAAACAAAGAAACACCATCATTTCCAAGCACAAAAATCCAATGATACATCATTCCCTTACTTGCGATAAAGTCAATATTGAAGAACCAAACATTGAATGTCATCAACATCTAGTTTGTAGTTCTCCTAAAAACTCTCCTAATAGGAAAGGTATCATGGTACACACAAACATCAACACTATCATGTGCAAACCAAATATCAACCTTACTTTGCAGCATCTTGAGTTGCTTGATATGGATCAACCCTTGAACCAAATGTTAGGAGTTTATGACAAGTCACCTTCTACTCCTCAAAAAAAAAGGTTACATGTGCTATCATTAGTAACAAGCAAAACAATATAGAAAGACGAAAGAAAATTGATGAAGCCACAAAGATATTGGAAGAGGCTTCAAAAAACTTTGATTTTATTTCTATAGCTAGGAGGGAATACATGAATATAAAATATAATCTACAAAAGGATGAGAAAAAGAGGTAATTTCAAAAACATCCACTTTCTCCACCTTAAAAGCAAAGACAACATACACGACAAAATTTGAGGCAATTAAACAACCACCAAATCCAACAAATGTCACAAAAAAATTTAGAACATGTTTTGAACTTCTGAAGCAACTTGGAAAAGGATTTGATGCTATAAAGCCTATTGATCTTAGTTATTATCCCTCAAAATAAAAGCCTTTGTTTCATTTCAACACCATCACACACAATTCTTTCAAGAAAACTTTAACCTTGGTACATCCTAAATTGATAGACATCTCATTAAATATACACGTATCAAGCAAAAAAATTTTTTACTTATCAAAATAAATAACATTAGTGTTAGAATTGTGAAACAAGCACAAAACCATGAGGGACAGGATCAAACAACAAACAAAGACACCTTCCACGCAAGAGATCTCCTAACAAGATTTTATATATTCATCAACAAGGAAAAGTTACAAAAGAGACTTTCAAGAACATATGGAAGCTCCAAATATTCTATGTGAATAATTAAAATGAGGGTTGAGTGCTTATAAGAGAAAATCCCTAAATGAGAAAGGGATCACATCATGACAAGTGTCAACATCACATGAGATGAGACATAATGATCTAATATAAACTCAACTAATAAAGAATTCCTATGTTTAGCTAAAGTGTGTGAGAATTAATTAGACTAATAATTAATTAACTTAGATTAATTAATTATTAGCTAATGCATGATAACTCTAACACCCCCTTAAGATGAACTTAGGGAGTAGCTAAAAACCCTAAAACGAATGCAAGATGGGTCTCAACAAACAAGGCTAAATAAGGTTCCCATATACAAACAAAAGATCTCTATAATGTGGAGAAATATAGAAAACCAAATGGGAAAAAATCTACTCCAAAAAGAGATCAAAGGCAACTGAAGGACTGAAAAGCCTCCAAATCAAACAAGGTTGTCCCAAAAGATAGGAACAAATGATGAACAAAAAAGAACACCACTAAAGCATGAAGAAGCTAGAAAAACTTTCAAAGAATGACTACTAAAATGATGAAAGAAGAATTTTCTCTAAAATAAATGATGATCAAGATCAAGAAGACGAAAATATCTATGAGTGACCCCAACAACACTACTCAAATCAGATGGGAAACAAAGGAAAACACCTGGAACTCAAAGATATAGATGGCACAAGTACTGATAGTCTGAAGAGTAGATCAAGAGGAAAGTGGAAGGTCACCTCCAAAAATAGGAATGCAAGAGTGTCCATATGGTAAGTGCTCCATCTCATCGAAATGCATGGATAACTAGCCACTGCATTTTACTAGTACATAGGAACAAATATTGTATACATAGCTCACTCTAATACGAAACCAAGGAAGCATTAGCACCAACAATAGAAACCCCCCATAATGCTAACAAGGGAGAGGTATGACAGGTACACTGAAACTGAATGCCTAAATTTAGTGCATGATAAAGAACCAAGAACATCTAAATGTGTAGACATGAAAGTACAAGCAGATATAAAGGGTGCACAAACCAAGGCACACTCACATGAGAAAGGTATGAAGGAAAAACAAAGGGAAACATCAACCCCCATGGAAATTTATATCATAGTGTGAGTATAATAAAGCACAAAGTGATGTGCAAGATCCCATAATATAGGTGCAATATAGAGGCACTTTATCTCAGTGCATTTACAAAATCATAAGTGCTTACAATGGAAGCTCATAATGTCAAAAAAAGAGAAAAGACTAGAAATACATGTAGAATAGCCAAAAAGAATCCATCCCATGCAAACAAGAAATTTACATGAGCTAAGATGTCCAAGTAATTCACCAGAATGTGAAAACACAAAAAACCAAATAAAGTATACCTGGTAAATTTTATGATAAAAAAATCTACAAATTTGGATAGAGCACTAGAAGATCTTTTCAATGCCTATTCATTTTCAAAAAACAAAGACTGTATGCAAAAGATATGCCCCTGGAAGTGCGAAAATGATGATCTAACTCTAACTAGAAAAAAATGCAACATAATAGAAAAAAAAAAAACACTTACATCATTGGATTGGGCTCAGAACCAACTTTCTGTCGATATTTCATTTTTGAAAATCTGAGTTCATATACAAAATTTATTGCCAAAATACCAAAACTGCTCCAAAAGGATTTGGGGTTTAAGCATGGTAGTTAGGCTAGCCACTAGCATTAACCGCTAGCAGTTAATTGATGGAAAAACCCTAACACTATATTTTATAAAAAAATTGGATTGTGTGCCATACCAGACCGTATGGCTCACAAATGAAAAAAAATTTCCTCCTAGAATCATTGTGTCCAATTTCAATGATTTGACAGTCAATTTTAGGGTTTTTAGCTACTCCCTAGGTTCATCTTGAGGCAGGGTGTTAGAATTATTTTGCATTAGCTAATAATTAATTAATCTTTAATTGATTATTAGTCTAATTTATTCTCACACACTTTAGCTAAACTTAGGAATGTTTTATTAGTTGAGTTAATATTAGATCATTATGTCACATCTCATGTGATGCTAACACTTGTTATGATCTGATCCCTTTCTCATTTAGGGCTTTGCTCTTATAAACATTCATCCCTCATAATCAAACAATAAAACCACAAATGAAAAAAAATCCCTCCCAGAATCATTGTGTCTGATTTTAATGATTTGATAGTCAATTTTAGGGTTTTTGGGCACTCTGAATGTGATGGTGAGGCCCATTTGGGCTCAAAATGATCCAAAATTATAGCTACCCTCTAGATCTAGAAATAAAGCAACCACTTCAAAACCTTGTAGATATGGCGTCAAGAATCAAAATTAGGCAAAACAAAAGACAATTTTGACTTTCTTGACAACTATGAATCCAATGGCGAGGTCCTTTTCATGCCAAAATGAATAAAAAATTTACCCACCTCCAAAATTTGTAAAAAAATAGCAAAGGGGATTTAGATCTAAGGCCTACAACCCTCATTGAAGAAATAAAATCTCATAAATTGAGAAGGGGTTCGATGAATCCAGGCTCTGATACCATGTTAGAATTGTAAAAAAATTACAAAACCACAAACGACAAGATCAAACAACAAACAAAGACATCTTCCATGCAAGAGATCTGCACACAAGGTTTGCTATCTTCATCAACAAGGAAAAGTTACAAAAGAGACTTTCAAGAAGATATGAAAGCTCCAAATATTCTTCATGAATAATTACAATTAGGGTTGAATGCTTATAAGAGAAAAGCCCTAAATGAGGAAGGGATTAGATCATGACAAGTGTCAACATCACATGAGATGGGACATAATGATCTAATATTAAATCAACTAATAAAGAATTCCTATGTTTAGCTAAAGTGTGTGAGAATAATTTAGACTAATATTCAATTAAAGATTAATTAATTATTATCTAATGTATGATAACTCTAACTATTAGTTGTTTCTCCTTGCCATGAAATAGTTGTAGGATCATAGCATACTCACTATTGCAAGGAGCAACATATCATCATCCATTCTAGGCTCAACTTTGTCCTCCACTAAGTGGGGGAAATAGGTTAAGTATCCTTTTCCTCATATTTCACTTGTCATTGTCTCTTTTAGCTAGTCATTACCCTTTCATGAACATATAAGAGCAAGCTTGGGATGTGGACATACCTTAATTTGGCTCACGTGTGACATACTTATCCATGATGTAGCTTCATTTGGAAACATATGACTTGGAATCTAGGGCTTTCCAAGTTGTCTCTCATGTTAACATTTATCATTGCTACTTTAAAGCAATTGCCTCATAGTGATGGTGTAGAAATCATTGTAAAGTGGTGGCATACATAGATGACCTCTTTTGGAAAAAAAGTCATGGCATGATCTTTCCTTTTTCTTGTGATGTGTCCTCTTCTTGGTGGTGTCATTGGGTTTGATGTCGTCCAAGAGTGTATGATCTACTAACATGGCATGATGTGAATGAGGAATCCCATGGGAAATGATCTGACACCTTGACTTGTCCTCTCTTGGATACATTAGGCACAATGCTCACTAAGAAGAAGACCTTACATGAACAAACGAAAATTCCCTTTAACAAAATCTTTACATAACATTCAAAAGCATTTTCATTGTGGTGCCTTATAAAAGCTATCAGGAGGATAACTTTGTTATGGTTAGTACAATGGGAAGCCGACACACTAGCATGACTTTCTCATTATATGGTGGGGAGCCGACACAATGGCATGAATTTCTCACTAAACCACTTCTTTGGGACAACTCACCTAGCATATGACCTAATGTTCTATGGCTACAGAGTGAGCACATCTTTGATCCATGACCCATTTATTTTTCTTTCTTTTAGTTCTTGTCATTGCATGATTGTGTATATCATTCTGTTGCAAATCAATCACCATTGTGTGTGTCCTTTTGTTCTTATGTCGGTTTGACTTAGGCTCTTAGATCCTAGGGGCTTGGTTACCTCCTTCATCTTTGTTATCCTAAACCATCCACATTGGTACACTTGGACTTCTCTTGAATGTCTAGTTTAGTGTGAGTTTGAAACAAGTTCATCCTCTCACTAAAGTGGGGGCAAAATGTAGCATAGAAAAAAGTATTCCTTTTCATTGGGGTATGTGCAGAATCATCACGGAAAAAACATGCCCTTAAGTGGTGATGAAAATTCAGAAAAATTAGAGTTAGGAAAATTGACGTAAAAAATTGAATAAATTGTCTATATTATTTCAAAACTATGTAAGAATATAATACGTATCATATTGAATGTAGTTTATAAACTACAAGGTTTATTTTAAAACAAATCTATTTCATGAAAATTTCAAATTTCAATGCAATAACACTTAAATTTCAGGGAAAAAATAAGTTGTAGGTGTTTTTCTGACCACCCTGACCACAATAAAATGATAATATTTTTTTATAAGATTTTAGATATAAGTAGAGGATTCATGTCCTGATGTGATGCATATTTTTTTATAATTTTTTTCCAAGTAAATAATTAATTATGAATTATTTATTACAACTTTTAAAAAATATTAAAAAACTCGTATGTCTGACCACCTCAACTTGGTCAAAACTTCATGATTTTTTTTTTAATCCTATAGTATGCGAAGCATAGAATGTGATGCATGTGTTTTTCATTCAAAAAATGTGACACCGTTTGAAAGCTATAGATGTTTTTCAATCAATCTATCAATCAGGACTTTAGTTGTAATTCAAATAGAAAATGAATAATAATTATTTATTAAATTAAAAGTAAAGCATAATTTATATTGGTCGAAAGTTGAGAACCTCTTTTAAAAAACCTTTTTGTTTCATCAATTTTGGGTAAAAAAAAATTCATCAACCACATACCCTACAAATACACATCTATTGCCACTTTTTGGTCCATCATGATCCTGTACATACCCCTTGCTTGATTTGGGAATAACTAATGATGAATTAGACTTAAAATTTCCTTGATTTAGTGTTGTAATGTGGTCGACACATTCACAATAGGTCTTGGACTCTTGCGAATCAATAAGAATTTGATGATGCCTTGTAAAAGTGTTGTGAAGTGTTGTAACACACTTTCACACTTTTCTAGGACCTTTTTAATATATTTCACTTAAACAACCTCTTTTCATCACTTACCAAGCCTTATTTCAAAGTTTTGTAAAGTGTTGTAATGAAATTTCATGCTTTTCTAGGATTTTCATCAATAATTTGACCCTTTCTTTTGCTTTAATTGGCCCCATTTTACACTTACAGGCCTTACTTAAGTGTATTTTTTAGAATAAACCCAATAAACATCATTTAAAATATTTAATTTTTGACACCCACTTAAAATTCCTTACATGCAACCCATTTTCCATTCTAGGACTCATACGCCACTATTGGGGGATGAGTCCCATTTCACTCAAAAATCAAAATAAATTCAAAATTCTGGCGGGTTTTTATTTTTTAAGACCTAAGGTCGGCCTGTGATGTAGTATCTTCGAGAATTAGAGCATAACTGTGTATAAATATAAGTATTTTTCTATTCATTTCACCCCAATCATTCATTCATCATGCATTCAAGTCAAGCAACCTAGGGATAGGTATTTCAAGACTTCACAAGATCAATTCTAAGGCATTCAAGGATAGATTCTTCATCAATTGTTGTAGCAATCCAAGATCCATCATCATGGCAAGGTTCTAATTGCATTACTTCACATTCATGCTTCATTACATTTTTTTATCATTTTATTTTAATTACCTAAAATGGGTTTGACCAAGGTAAACCCATATCCTCTAACAATCAACAAATTTTCCCCTCTTTAATGTGTGATTACAGGTTTTCAAATTGAAGGAAAATGTCAAAAATGATAAAATTGCAAATGTTGTCAAAGTTGTCATGAAAAGTTGTCAAGACTCATGGAAACTCAAATCTATGGAAACATATCCATCCAATCTACATGAAATTAGTGGGAAAGTGCTTGTTGCATCCATCTTTAGAGGCTTGGAAAGTTTCAGTTTGAGATTTTGCTCCTAGGGCACTTTTCAACAAAATGGGACTCATCCCCCAATAGTGGCATATGAGTTCCACTCTAAATTTTTTTAGAATTTTTAGTAGATTTGGATACCCATTTGGCTAAAATAGGCTCTAGTGCAGTTTTCTAGATCTAGGACTAATTCGCCCATAATGGTGTATGAGTCCCAATAGGTCAAAATTTTAGGATTAGTAGCATTTCCAGTCTTCAACACATTTGCAAGTGCACACTTTCTATTTTATAGCTTCCTATTTCATTTTATTTTCATTTCTAAGTCATTTTCTAGGTCTTTTTACATATCATAGTGTGTTTTTAAACATCTTGCATTTTCCATGTTTTGCAATAGTGGTGAACCCCTTTTATTAGTTTTCCACATCTAGGACATTCCCCTTTGACAGATTTCAATCTCCTTTGCATTAGAATCTCAAGGGAATATTCTTGAGTAGCCATCAAGGTTTTTGGATACCTCTCTCCTTTTAGGTGCAAAATCCTAGAAGTCTAAGAGAGTCCCCCATCAAAAAAATTTTTGGTTCACTACTATAAAACTATTTAAGATCATTACAAAACAACTTATACCCTAGAATCCTCACTAACCTATTCATTTGTGGATTAATTTACAATACACTCTTTCATGAGCTTTCTTTTTCACTTAGACCATTTTGAGACCTAAAAATTGAACCCCAATAACCATCCCTGATATCCCATTTATAGAAGAATTGGAGCAACAAGGTTTAGGTTGAATTATATTTAAGTTATACTTCATTTGTCACACATTTCACCCTAATTTTAGAGATTCCTCAGATAGTTACATTTAATCATTGTAGAATAGGGGAAGACAAAACTACACATGGTTCTTTGAAGAAGATGAGCCACCTTCCAAAAGTCATCACTTTTTGTTGCAATAGCTCCAAAACTCGTCATCCACATCAATAAATTAAGATTCTCCATCAGTACCAAAGGAAGAAGTGTACATATTAACCAAAAAAAACATATGTGCCATCAAAACAATGGATTCCAACATCTCTCCTTCACACCAGCCAAAATATTTCCTACTAAACATAAAAAAACAAACAACCAAACTCATGTTGAAAAAGATAAATCTGTTGTAGTGGCCATGGTGCAATCAAAAACAAAAATAGAAATAGGGTGCTTCTCTGATTTGTCAACATCAGAGTATGCTTGTCTGATCTGCATTCATGCTAAAATTGGAGAAAAAACTACTCCTTCATCAAAATCCTCGTGTGACACTAGAGTGAGCAAGTATTGGCCATACTCTGGATTAGCATCACATCCACCATCCGAAGGGCTGTCAAAAACCTCTATGGGAGAGTTGTGCCTCCCCGGATAAGCCTTGTGATACTTGTTCCTTTTATTCACTTCTCTCACAGGCTTAACATATTTTCTCCTTCTAAACTTGACAAATTCTTCTGAAAAATCCCATTTTCTTAGGTTATAGGTGCTCTTGAGACCACCCTTCACAGCCTTTCCATGGGCCTTCTTCCTCTCCTTCGGTGTTTTAGGAGCTATTGGTATCTCAATTTTAGTTTCAGGAGAATCATCTTTGGATTGAAGAAGATTAAGTCTCCTAGACCTTCTAACTAGGATGGCAGACATATTGGGTTTACTCATTTTCAACTAGAACAAGACGGGAACAAGGAGACTCTCAATTGCAAATAGACCTTTCACTGGCAAATCTTCAGAATTCTTATCAACCAACAAAGAGATTGTAGAATATAAAACTCTCACCACCCCAAGATTTTAAAATTCACAAACTAACTTAGAAATAGTTTGCAATAAAAAAAAAATGAGCCCCTACTTACCCAGGAAAATTTTATCACAATATCTCTACAAAAACTTCACACCATCCTTTTAACACACTTAAATTTTCTTAGCTTTTGATTGCAACTATGAATAATCAATGGTTATCAAGTCCCATTTTATCAAGCAATTTGAGCATGTCAAGCATTAACATGCTAGTAAAGGCTTGTGCAAGCGAGCTGGAAAATCAGTCACTTGATTTTTGAATATCAGTCATTGATCATCCATTGAGATAAGTTGACAGATAATTAAAATCAAGGTAATTGATTGTGAAAAAATCAACATGTTCCCATTTCCTTTATCTAATCAGAAAAACCCATATGGATTTACATTCACCCTTTTTGCACACATAATCACTTGCTTTGCATTAAAGAAATCTTGTCATGTCATGATCACCCACTCATCCGTGGGAATTAATCCACTTGAAACTCATATCAATAGAACAACAAGGAGAGATGATTTAATCTCAAACCATCAGCCTATACCTTATCTTATTTCAATGTCACCTTCTTGTGTGTACCATCATCTAATAGAATTGATAGCCATAATCAAGAGCAATCCCCAAATCCCCAGCACATTCTAGAAGAAAATATTTTTAAAATGACACCATTTGTTCATATGTTCTATCAGCCAAATTTATTAATATTCGTCCCTTACTAATGTCCTGCCAGCCTTTTAGATTATTCCAGGTGGTCATCGCTTGCTCCCCCATTTAGAAGAAAAAGGTGTGAGTAAGCCCCTCATAGGATAGTGGGGAGCGGTCAAGATGTACACACATCACCCTCCATCAACAGTCAATTTTCATTTAGTAGAATGATTCCTTCGCTTCTCAACTCAGTGGTCTCCCCAACCCTGGGACACATGTCTATAGTATGCTAGCCCATGACATTACTTCATTGCAAGACTTGGAACATACAGGGTAGTGGGAAATGGTCTAGATGAAGACACATTACATGGTATGGGCTATTGATTCTCTTCAAAGCTCCGCTTGCTGACCTTTTGTAAATACTAGGCGCACTATTGGAAATGACACACAACAATTTCCCACTGGCCTGTGTGATTATTTTAATGTAAAATAAAATCAAATGGGCTAGTGGGGAGAGACCAAGATGAAGCCACATCATCCAACGACCATCATTGATTTCATTGTAATAGTGATCATAGTTCTAATCAAAGGGACCAGGTCGACCAATGTACAAGACACATGGCTTACACCCACTAGCATGTAGTAGTAAAATAATGGGAAATGAAATAGAGTGAGTGTGTAGGGAAAAACGATGATTTTCTCGCAATGATTGAATGGTCATCATAGAACTTGATATCTACACATGCAACAAATGTTAGTGTTAAAAGGGGGCCACTACTAGGTAGATAGTGGTTGGGGACAAAAATTTAAGGTTAAAACCTTAGGAAAAAAGTTTTTTTTTAAACCTAAGCTTAGACATAGACACAGTACTTTGAAAGACATCAATCTTGATTTAAATAAAGTAATAATTTCAACATGACCAGGAGCATTGACCATAACCACTAGGATCAATGGGTTGCGAAAGGAATGAACTTAATGGCATAGGTCGCAACTTAAACCATCGTGAAACTGCTTCAAAAGATCAACAATGAAATATATCAATTTCCAAAGGCCTCAAACTCAAGGTTAATTCAGAAGCGTTTTATCAGCACAAACCCTAAAACATTAATGGAAACATAACCCTGAGCCCTAAGACAAGGGATTAATCCAAACTTTGCAAGATTTGAAATGGAACCAAAGTAATTTTTTAAAGGTTCCATCACCTAGAAACCTTAATCAAGGACTAAATCACCAAGCTTGGTGTGTGATTCCTAGTGTGCATTAAATTCAATATTTCCAGGATTCCAGGTATTCATTCAAGCTACTATAGGTTTACAGGTGCACCTTTCTGATTTCCTAGTTTTTGCTCTATTTTGCATTCATCTCTATGTCATTCATTATAGTCTTGCATATCATTCAGGTTTCATAATTATATCTTTCATGTTACTAGTCTTTCCAAGCCCTAGCTTGGTGGTGAACCCCTTTTTAGTCTTTAATCATACCCTAGGACACCCTATTGCAAGATCTCTTTCCCTTATTCTATCATTGGATTGAGATCTCTTGGGTTTCTTTGAATGAAATGAGTGAAATAGGACCATATTCTTGTTCCTTATCTCCTCAAAGGTAGAGCCCCCCTATTTTTGATGTTTCATTTTGGTGAACCTGCATTTAGAACATCTTATTTTTGATTGACTGTATTCTCATCCTAGATCTAGCTTAAATTAACTTTGCATTAGGGTTTTGCATTAGTTAAATTGCATCTACGGTTTCTAAATTTTGCATTAGTGAAAGTGCATACAAATTACATTTTTTCCTCTTATATCCCTGAATTTCATCTAAAATTTGCATTTGCACTTAACCTAGACATCATCCTAAACAGAAAACATAACATGCACACAAATTTTGCTGAAAACGGTGAAAAACCCCTAATCTGGAACTCATATTGTACCCTTTTGGGCGATTTAGTCCCAGTGCAAGTGCTTTTTTATTATTATTTTTGAGTATTTTGTGGTTACTATTATTCAACATTTAAAACTCGAAAAAACCTTGATTTGGACTCATACGCCCCTCTAGGTGATTTAGTCCCGTTCCAAATTTTAAACTGCATTTTCTAGCATTAAAAAATTTGTTTCTATGTTGTTGTTTGTTGTTGTTAGTTATCTATTTCAATTTGTAGAGTTTGTTTTCTTCATTTCATTGCACCTAGCTTCATTTGTTTCATTACATTGCATAATATCATACTTGCATTTAGAGCTTTTTTTCTAAGTTCTTGCATTACATTTAATCATGGATACGTGCCTTGGTAAGCTATGGATGACCTTGAAATCCCTTGTCGATGTGTCAAGTTGTTCTTTGTAAATGACCCTAATGAAATTGAACTTACACATGCTCAATTGACTCCTAATGCATGTCCTCCTCATGATGTTGACATCATTGGAGAGGATGATGACAACATGATAAATTCCTAAATGATTTCCTTAGTAACCTTGAGACTAATGAATCCTTTTATCCATCCATGAAACAACCAACACCCCCTATAATACCACCACTTGAGATCTTTGGTCTTTTACATCCTGAAATTGAGATACAATTTGAGCCTAAGTTCCCTACAATAGGTGAACCTAGTTCGTCTAATAAATAAAAAATTTAACCACTCTATTTTAACAAAGTGACCAACACTCCCATCAACCTAAAAGAGACATGGAAAAGGATTCATGATCTTAAACAAAAAAGGATGTGATATAACAAGTTAACATGAAATTCATCAACTCTTAGAGAAAATACCAATTGAAGATAATAAAGGGTTAGGATATCAAGATCCTCCTCCTAATATGAGTGTCCTTCCTAAAGAATAACCAAATGCCTCATAATTATGATAAGGATAATAGGATTATCTTAGGTCCTCCTCCTCAAAATTCAACATGAGAAGTTGGCGAATCTAGCAAGCAATGAAGGCCTTACAAACTAAAGAAACTAAAATTCCCTTGTCCACCAACTTCCACTGAAAGAAGTTTACAAATATTTACTTTTAAACCAAGGACTGATTACATTACCACCTATAAGAGAATATCAATCTACAAATCCTAATATTACAAACACATCGCATTGTCGATATCAAAAAGTCCTTGGACATAGTACCGATGAGTGTCATGCTTTAAAACAAATATTCAAAAAAATTGATATCATATAAATAGTTCCTTAAAGCATGTCTCTCCACTCCTTGCCATGTAATAGTTATAGAATCATCAAATTCTCACTATTACATTCTTTACGTTTGTAACAAATCATTCCAAAATGCAAGGAGCGTAGTCCCATCACCTACCTCTGCTCATTCTTTTCCTACACATAGTGAGGGAAAGAATTGGTTAGCCTTGTCCTAGTAGTAAATTTTTCTTTGTCCCTTTGACTAGTTTTCTGCCTTCTACATATGATGAACACGATTGGGATGCAAATGACCTGCTAATAGGTTGATTCACATGTGCCTTACTAATCATTCCTTTTTTTTCTTTGTCATGTTTTGTGTGTGATTGCATGTGCATAATGTGATCCCCCATATTGTTATCCTTGATGTATCTCTCTCTTATTATGGCATTCTCGTTTTTGTACCTACATTCTTCTCTATGTAGTAAATATTTTTACCTTTTTCTTTATCTTTTTCACTTTTTTTTTTGTTTTCCTTTTGGGGATGACGCAAGGTTTCAAGACATTTAGGTCTCTTCCCTATTGACTTGAAAGGATTTTCTTTGTTTTCACTCTCTTTGTGTCATTCTTCTCGTTCTATGAGTATTTGGGGAATGATGATAATTTTGAGCTCTATATAAACACTGTAGAAAGAACATATTGACCCCAAATCTATGGATCCCTTGTGTTATTTTGGGGATTTCATTTTTGGGGCAACCCCCTTTCATGACATAGCTTTATTTGGAAACATATGACTTAGCATAGAGCTTTGTAAATAAGTTCTCATGTCCTCTTTATTATTAGTATTTATCATTTGCTAATTTAAATTAATTTTTCATAGCATGGTGTTTAACAATTTCTTTAAAGTGGGGAAATACAATGACATTATTATTTTGCATTTCATGTTTCATTGTGTAGTCTTCTTACTTCATTCAATGCATCTTTCACTTTGTGGTTGAATTGTGTGTGGTGTCCCTCAAGAGCATGATTTCTCTTAGCATATTATATTCCTCTAGTGGCTTGATGCAACACACTGCATCCCCTAAGTTGTGAATCTTCTATTCTTTGATTGGTCCTCTCTTGGAGATATTAGGCACAATGTCCCCTATGTTAATACCTTACATGAACTAAGCAAAACTCCTTTGAATATTCCTTACACTACTTTTCATTTACAATTTTTGTTATATGACCACCTTACATAACACACTTTGCTTGCCTATGGTTCCTTCTTGTTTGTTCATGAGTTCCAAGCATACAAAGCTTTCCTTTCTCATGAAGCTCGAATTTCATTGTTATATGGCACCTTATCAAAGTTATCAAGAGGTATAGCTTTGGTCTGGTTGAACAAGAACCTGAACTTAAGTGTGACTTTCCCATAGCCACTTTCTTATGTGTGTGAGCACATACCGGTCATGTGCGTATGTGTCTCACCTTTTTGGATACTCATCCAATGGAAAACCTAGAGTTTCATTTCCTCAAAGTGAGCATGCATTTTTGGAAAAACATCTTAGATATGATGCACAACATGCGAGACAAGCAGTCGAAGCTTGATCCACACTTTTTATTTTTGTTTTTCTTTTTTCTTTGTCTTTGGTAGTGTATGCTTGTGCCTTGTTGTTGCTCCTTATATCATTTTCATGTTTTTTATTTTATTCCTATGTTGGTTTGTCATAGGATCTTCATCCTAGGGGCTTGATCATCCCTCTTGATCATTGGCATCCTATCTTACCAAAAATGGTACATGTTGACCCCTCTTGATGCGAGTTTGTCTACTTTAGTGTGAGTTTGAAGCAAGTTCCTCCTCTCACTAAATGGGGGCTAAATGTGGCAACAGAAAATTATCCCTCTACATTTACATGATTTTTGAGGCCCTCGTTAAATTAAGCATAATGTTTCCTTGATTTAGTGTTGTAATGTGTTTAACACATTCATAATAGGTCTTCAGCCCTTGTAAACTAAATGGATTTAATTTTTCCTTATTTAAGGTGTTGTAAAGTTTTGTATTACACTTTCACACTAATCTAGGGTTTTCATTATTAATTGGGCTTCTTTATGCCTTATTTGGCCTTATTTTGCATCCACAAGCCTTAATGAATGGTTACGGGACATAATATCCTAGCCAAAATAACCTTCGATAGAATAACCCGGTCACAATAACTCAA
Source organism: Sequoia sempervirens (assembly GCA_007258455.2). Taxonomy (NCBI): domain Eukaryota; kingdom Viridiplantae; phylum Streptophyta; class Pinopsida; order Cupressales; family Cupressaceae; genus Sequoia; species Sequoia sempervirens. The sequence goes on from VDFB02105785.1 coordinate 108,958,432, forward strand.
GGACAAAATAACCCAGGCTCATAATAACCCCAGCCAAAATAACCCATGGGAAAAATATCCCCATAAGAATATAGAGAAAGGAAAAAAAAAATTATAAATTAAATGTATGTTGCTAAAAAAGCATTATTATTCAAATTTTTATTTAAAGTGTCAAATTATGAGTGATTCCTCTTATATAATCTAAAATGTTATGGTTGTCATAACCATCAACCAATCTTTTTAGTCTTTCTTTGAGTTCACGTTATTTTTTCCTGCTTGGTTTCCTAGTGTATCCAGCCATATATTTCTCTATTCTATTCTCTTAGAGACTCTATTCTTTTTTCACTACTTTGATGAATTTCTTGACTGGGTTGTGCGATGCTTGAAGCAATTCACTAAATCCTTTGTGCCTTCCCTCAATAGTATTATTGGTTATGGGAAGATCATCTTGAGTAGCTGAATAGCAATTCCACATTGTGATTGGAAACTTGGGTGATCGTTTGTTGCCTCTTCTGGTTAGTCTGCCAATCCATGTGTCTTCAAAATAATCAATTATGGGTTGCAGGGTCTCCTCATTTTTTGTATAATAAGGAGGTTGTTGAAGTGTTTCAAATGCATCAATTATGTCCATCTAAGGCACAAAAGCTAATGCACCAATTTTCTTGATCTCATATGCAAATGCTTCATCGACATTGTAACATGTTTGTAGACCTTCTTCTTGAAATTTCCTCCACAAGCATTGAGAGAAATGGAAAAAACATCCCTGAATAGTGGCATTTGGGAAATTTTCAAAAATAGCTCCCATGAAACCTAATTCAAAATCAATAAGTATAGTTTTTGGGTTTAGATCAGGTTGAAGTTATTTTAATTCTACAAGTACTTGTGTATAAGTGGTTCTTGTTTTGTTTCTAATAAGAATATAAATGAGTGGAAATATTGCATTAGTTTTCAAGCCAAGAATTGTGTACAACTATTGAAAAATACTTGGCACTATTTTAAATGTATAGTCACTAAACCAATTTTTAGATTCTTTCAATAATTGCAAATTTTGTGTGGTGGTGAATATTAAAAAATGATTCTCATCATTATTTTCATTGAAAAGAAACTTTTTCCCTCTATTGGTAATTGTATATTCAACTAGTAAGATAAGATATGTCGATGTGTGAGGATTTGGTGGTGGCACTTCAAATCTTAATCTTTTTCTTCGAATCATTTTGGATAATGCATGGGTTGATGGTATTGCTCCTGCTATAGGTAATGAAATATTATAACATGAAGCAACGATGATATTTCTTGTAGAATTTGATTCGAGCATGCCATGTCTTTCATTTCTTTCAATTTGTGTTTTACAATGATCATCTCAATTTTTGGAGCATGATTATGTTATGTACTACTAATCACATCACCAGATTTTGTTTGTGTCATAGTATAGCACCGACTTGAACATTTATTTGTAAAATATTCCACACAATGCCAGATCATTTTATTGATGCCTTGTCGATGAAACAAAATTGTGTAACTATCTACAATAAGTAAATTCTTGTTTTTTTGACTTGTTAAAAACTGAAGAGGCATTGTATATATTAAAAATATGAATAATGTGTTGGTTCCCTAAAAATTATATTGATTTTTTGTACACTCTTTTAGAAAACCCTAGGAAAATTTAAAATAATGTTCAAAAAAATATATTACAAAATATCTTCTTTTATGAATTTGGATTTCTCCTCTTCTTATCACTCTACACACTCTTACTTCTTCTCCCCTTCTTCCTTTCTTTACTTCTCTTAGTTCTACCACTTTATATATCTTCTTAATTCCTTTTCATTTATATCTTTTCATAATAACTATTGATCAACTTATTCCCATGAAATTTCCTTTACTTTTATAATTATTTACCATTTTATAGGTTATTTAAGCATATTAAAGGTGTTTTAAGGCTATTTTAGGGTTATATAATGGATATATGGTCTAAATGACCTAAATAGCCTCTATGGTGCCTCACAATCATATTTATAATTTATTTTATGCCATTTCTATTTTACTAGCTTGATTTAAAATGACCATGGGTTATTTTTTCCATGGGTTATTTTGACCATGGGTTATTTTTTCCATGGGTTATTATGACCCTGGTTTATTTTGTCCTTGGGTTATTTTGCCCAGGTTAATCTGTCCAAGGTTATTTTGGCTGGGATATTATGTCCTGATACCTTAATTAATGCATCATTCTGAGGATAATCCTAACATAAACCAACATCCAATCATAATTCATGTTTTTTTGGATTGTATGGCTCATATTTAGTGATCTGGGACTCATATGCCACCTTGGGTGTATGGGTCCCACCTAAGTTTGAGGGCCTCAATCTAGATTTCCAATGAATCTAAGCATTTCTTGAAAAATATGTCCTAAGCTTTGCCTACTGGGACTCATACGCCACTTTTGGCATATGATTCCCACTTACTTTAGACCCAAATTAAATTCAAATTCTTGGTGGGATTTTATTCTCCTAGATATGATGTCATCTTGTAGTGTTCTAATTTTGGGAAATTTGGCATAAACAAGTATAAATACAAGGTTTTTTCACATATTTTCTCCTAAGCTTTCAAGTATTCATGCATTCTAGAAAATTGGAGATTACAAGAGTTATTATCATGTGTTTTGGAGCATGATTCAAGTATCAAGTATCATGTCAAATTCATCATGAATCATGTTTTTTTTTAAGCTAACAATTATGATGTAGGGTTTCATGATTCAAGCAAGCATTCAATTCAAGATCTACAAAATTCAAGCAAGATTCAAGATCCACATCCATTAAAGCCATTTCATACATGTTTGCAACACTTTATTTCTATGATTTGGTGAGTTGCAACATATCATTTTTTTCATTCATCATTCCTCCTTTACATTTAATTTGATTACAAGGTTTGATTACCAAAACAAGGTTTGACCAAGGCAAACCACTTTATACTAACAAAACATTTTTCCCTCTCTTTAGTGTGTGATTTATAGATCTAGGTTGAAGATCCTCTAAGGAGTAATATTGGAAATAAGTAAATTTGTAAAGTTTTCCAAGTTGTCACCTTGTTTAGAAGATTATTAAAAGACATCTACAAAGAAGAATTCAACAATTCAAATCCAAAAATCAAGTTGAGAAGATAGAGCAAATATTGAAAAGAACATTCAAATCCTGATCCTCTAAAAAATCTAAGTAGGACTGATACACCACTTCTGGCATATGATTCCTATTATAGCCACTTTTCCATATTTCTGAAGACCTAGACTTGTCAGATGTCACCAGATTTCTATACTTGTCCAGAAACCCTAATCTAGGACTAAATCACCCAACCTAGCATATGAGCCCTAGTGTGCATTAAATTCAGTATTTCCAACATTTCAAGTCTTCATTCAAGCTTCAATAGGTTTCTAGGTGCACCTTTCTAATTCCCAAATTTTCTATTCTATTTTGCATTCATCTCTAGGTAATTATTATAGTCTTTCATATCATTAGGTTTCATAATTAGATCTTGTATGTTACTAGTCTTTCCAAGCCCTAGCTTGGTGGTGAACCCCTTATTAGTCTTTAATCATACCCTAGAATAGCCTATTGCAAGATATATTTCCCTCATTCTATCATTGGATTGAGATCTCTTGTGTTTCCTTGAATGAAAGAAGAGAATGAAATAGGACCATATCCTTGTGCCTATCTCCTCAAAGGTAGAGCCCCCTTTTTTTTTGTTTCAAGTCTAATTAGGTTAATCAAGGAAAATCAATTATAAATCATTCCAAGATGCTACAATATGTATATCTAGGTCTAGTTGGCTCTCCTTCATGGTTGGAATTCCATATACACACCTTGTTGATTTCTACCTTAATGAAACATTGGAAAAATACCCTAAACACCCCCACAACAAAACTTGAATCCTAGGTTTTACACATTAGACCTAGGGTTATCTTTTTCTTTGTCTCAAAAGGCTCGGGTGTTTATTTATTTGGAACTAAGTTATGGTTACTTTATACTAGCTTTGCATTATGTCATTTTTTTGTTATACGACTAGTCAGATAATTTGGGCATTCTTTCATGCCTTTGAAATTTTTCTTGTTATTAAATAGTCCTTTCTCTTTTTTTTCTACTTTATAGCTCAAATATTTTAAGGCACTCATGACTTTATCTAATTTTTCCTCAAAATATGTTTCCTTACTATAATTTCCTTTTGGAATTTGTAATATCTTCACATCATCCCTCTTGACAACCTTTCCTAATGCTTTTCTATTGTTTTCAATGCGTAGTGCAATTCTAAAAGCATATCTTAAAGACTAAGGATCTTTATCCCTTTACTAATACCCCATTTTAGGATCATAAGAATTAAAATATAACACTAAAAACATAGTTTCACTAGGCCGCATGTATTTTGTAATTTTATTCATGACTTTAATGAACCTAGTACTAAAATAAAAAACTAACTGATTCTTTCCTTTGGTTATGTTGGTGAATATTGATTATAACCCTTGGTTCAGTCTTCTCACCATATTTCTCTCTAAATATCCCTTTGAATTCCTACCAAGACCAAATAGTAGAATGAGATAGACTTCTATACTAGTCTCAAGCATCATCTATCAAATTTTGCATAAAAATTTTCATGACAACATCCTCATCCTCCACTTCAAACTCATCAATTAGATTCAAAAAATATGTCAGGTGATCTTCACCTAAAATAGCATTATTTCTTAAGAATCTAGGTATTGAAGCTTTTATACCAAGTAAGAATTGGTATAGAATAACTCTACACCATGCAAAATTTGGCTGAACATTATAGACACCCAGGATCTAGGCACTTCATGAAAGCACAAGGAGATCAATATGCAATGCTCAAGATTGAAATGGAATTGATTATCCAAGAATTATGATTTACATATGAGACCACCTAGTTATATAGCCAAGGTGAGACATAGGATTAAACAAGATTATGAAAAGTGTCTTAATCCTATTTCATGTGACAACTTATCACATCTACCTAGGACATGTGTTATAATTCAAAAGATAAGATAAGATTTACTGACAAATAACACCTTCTAGAAAGATTCCTCCCTAAGACCTAAGTAAACTTAACATGTAAATAAATCCCCTAGTAATGAATTAACTGGGTACAAGACTTTATTTACACCAACACAAGCTTCCCTGGATGATTTTGATAAAGAAAATTTTGAGAACAAAGATCAGAAAAAGGATCTTAGTGATGCAGATGAATGCATTAAGATATTGAGAGAAAAACTCAAGAAAGCCACGAATAGGATCAAAGAGCTCAAGCAATCAAATGAGATCATTCTCAACCTAAAATTGTAGATTGAAAAAAGTAAAAGAGTGGAAGATTTCCATAATGCTAAACTAAAATATAAACCTAAAGAATGCTCAAAGCTTAAAGAAGAAGTTGTAACCTTGAAATCAAATAATGAGAAAACAAATATTCAAGTAGAAAAATTCAAGAAGAGTACTATAGTGCTTGATGAGATGATTGCAAACTAGAAGGGATTTGAAGACAAAGAAGGATTAGGGTTTGAAAAAGGAGAAGTCTCAAAGAAAGATCAAATTCCAAAAAGAAGAAGATTGAGTGACAAGAAGAGTAATGGCAAGTAGGTCCAAAATTAGGAGAAAGACTTGAAAAGACCACCAATTAAACAACCAAATGTGCAAAGGTGCCGATATTTTAATTTTTTTGTTATTCGCACAATAAATTTGGATATAAGGCTATGGAATGTAGAAGTAGAATGAATCAGAGTGTTTAGTCATTTCTTGGTCATTGTTTTATATGCATAATGTTTGGTCATAGTGCTAGTGAATGCAACAACCAAATGATGAATGGTTATAACTATGGTATGATTTTTCAATATTTCAATGGATATTGTTATACATGCAATGGATCTGGGAAAAAAACTAATAAATGCAAATCTAGAATGGGTGGAATTACTATTTTTTTAAAATTTAAAATTCCAAATATCCAATAAGTTAGGGCACATTGCTAAGTTTTACAGAATATAGAATGTAAAGGTTGATCTAGTAAAGAAGAATGATCTAGTGGAAAAGGTTGATCTAGTAGAGATGAAGAAAGAGATGAAAAAGATATGAAAAAAGAAAGAGGAGAATGAGGTTAAGAATTATTTTGTGCTATCTTCTAGTATAGATTTTTTCTCCAAAAACTGAGCTAATAGCTTTGTCTTAGGTGGAGTTTTAATAGAAAATCATTAAACCCCTACCAAAGATATAGTGTTGATGCCTTCAACACACAAATATGAGGTGTACATTTAATGGTATAGTTGAACATGAAATATTGGAGCAAACTGCAGCCCTATATACCTCTACAAATGACATTGATAAATGTACAATAGAAGGGGCTATTGTTAGGTATATAGTTACATTTAAGGTTAGCATGAAAGACATTGAAGATCAATTTCCTAAAGATTTGAAAAGTGCATTGTATGAAAGAAGAGAAGAGGCAATAAATGAAAAAGAAAAGTTGAGGGAATTTTCCTTGGAAGTGATTAGTGTTCCCCTCTCAAACGAGAATAAAGCTCAATTAGCTCAAGTGTATAAAAAAGAGTTTAGGACCAAAAAATGGTCACCACATTGATGAGTCAAGAAAAAGATGATATTGAGAGGCTAAAGAATGAGATTGTTGAGAACATTTCCATCTTGGAAAAGGAGTGGGTATGACCCTAGATAGGAAAGATGAAATGCATGATGATATGACTATCCCTGAAGTTAACATACTAGTAGTTGCATAGAATGAAGATTCTCAACCTGAGCATGAAGCAAAGAGAAAATTTGCAAGGTGATATCTCTCTAGTAGAAGAAGAAAATGATATTGATGACACTTATCTGATAGAAGAAAATATTGTTGAAGAAGAGAATGTTGAAGGATTAGCGAAAGAAGATACTCAAATAGGTAATATCCCCCCTCCTCCATAAACATAAAAGAATGTTGAAGAGGTTGTACAAGACAACCCTTAGATACATGAGACACAAAAATAGAAATATGCCTCCTTCAGATAATAGTGATAAATCAATTGCTAGTCAGAAGAAAGATGAATGTAAATACGGTACTGCAGAAAAGGAGAATACGGATGAAAAGGAAGAGGATTGCATTGGTGACAAGGAAAAGGCTTTGGAAAAGAAATATTCTAATGAGAAGTTGGTTGGAGAGTTCTCCAAAACCTTTGGAGATTCCTTAAAGGGATTATTAAGCATGCAAATCCAGTTGTAACTGTTGCAAGTATGAGCTTGTCTAGTGGTGTTGTCATTAATGTTGTCATTGATGTCAACACTCTTCAGTATGTTGTAGATTGTACATGTATGGTTGATATGATGTTGAGATGTGTAGCTACCTTTATGGAATTATAGATATGTTGGATTGATGAGTTTCCAAGTGATTTTGAGAAAATTAATAAAGAAGAGAAGTCAGAGTGTTGAGTGTGTTAAGTTTGCACTCCTATGTTGATCCTATGCTTGTGCAGACTTGAAGGAGTGTTGATGGTGACCTGATGATGATACAGTCTGAGTTTCAATTTCTAGTGAGATGGTACCTAGAATTTGTTCCACCGGTATGTGTGCTCTATCGACAAAGTTAGTGTTCTGTGGACTAGGAGAAATATGTTTGCTCCACAGTTCTCCACTGTTTTGGTTCATATCGTGTGGATTTGGTAGATTTCTTGTGAAGGTCTTTCCTATGCTCTAGAAAAGAGGTTTGGAGTTTGGTGATCCGAAAATCATGTTTAATAGTATTTTTGTGTGTGTCTACACAACCTAGATTGACTGGTGAAAGGATTTCAATGTTTGAAGCATGTTGTTTCTATTGTGGATGTATCTGGAAGATTCTGAGATGTATTTTCATGCATAATAAAGCATGTTGAGTCATCTACATGTCATCTTCTTGTTGGGAAGCATGTGCATCATTGGTAATTTGTGTTTTCATTAGGTTTGGCCAACCTAGTGTTTACACTTCATTCGAAGAATAAAATTAAATTGAGGAATCATGTAGAAGATTCAAGAATATTATTTTTATTGGTCCACTCTTATTCCTTTCCACTATGGGAACTTAGAGTTTCCAACCTAATTTTAATTTATAAAATGGTGTATTGTGGTTGAACTTGGTAAATGTTTCTAAGGTTGAGAATGGTATAAAAGCAAGGTGAGTTGTGAAGAATTGAATGAAAATGTGATGCAAAGTGATGAAAGTGTGCCACAAATCATAAGAGTTGAAGTGTGTGTGAGTGAGTTGTGATAGCAATTTTTCCAGTGTGCTGAAGGCAGTGAATTGAAGGATTTTGTAATCATGTGAATGTGCTTTAATTGCTTTGGTGGATCTTTTATTCTCTTTTGTATCTATAGGCAATGAGCCTCCATATTGGACAGTGAGTCCTTTGTAGGTAGTGAGCCTTTGTATTTGGATAGTGAGTCCTCTTTTGGGCAATGAGCCTTTGTATTCAGTTTATAATCTTTATATTGTGAGTTAACCCTCACCATGGTTTTTCCCTTATTGGGTTTTCCATGTAAAATTTTGGTGTTCATTATGTTGATTTACTTTTTGTTATCTATGTTTTGTGATCATATTTAATAATAAAATAGTGTGGTTGAAGATTTGATAAGTGATAAAGTTTTAAGTTTGAATTTCTGTGACAAATGATTCACCCCTCCTCTCAATTGGCTTGCATATGTTCAACAGTAACTTGTTGTTTCTTCCTAGTTGCTATTGTAAATACCAATGGAGCAAGGAAAATTGGATATGGACACGATGTACCATCTATACAAATTAGAGTTAGGTGATGCATTCCATGCCTCTACCAAGAAATAAATTTTGAAAACACATTAGAGGAGCATGAAGTTAAGAGATGAAATAGTGAAGGTGTAGTAGGAGAGTGTACCTAGTGTAAGTATTGATAATTCATTATCAGGTGTATATAATTTCAAACTTTTACTTGATTATTTTTAAGAGTATTCTAGTACTCTTGAGAAAAATTTGGAAAAGGAGATTAATAAAAAGGTTAATGATAAGGTTTTGATGGAAATAATAGAGATGTGTGCCAATGCACGTGAAAACTATAGAACAATCTTAAGGATGTGTAGAATTGTGTTGATGAGACCAAGGATGTATTTCTTTTTTTTAGGAAATGGCCCAGTATAACCAAGAACATAAAGGTGGAGATGGAATCCATTGATTCCTAGATTGATAAGGCCTCTAATGCCTATGATCCAGTTAATGATGTAGATGGATCCACTAGAGCAAAAATTGAAAATATGCATGAACAATTCTTCCAAATATAAGAGCAACAAGAAAATATCATAGTGTAGTTTGGACAACTCAAAGACCTAGTGAATACAAACTTCATAGTCATATCTGGTTCTCTGACCAGTGCAGAGAAAGTAGTAAAGTTAAATCTGATCCCTAGTACTTTGGATGAAGGAGAAGAACTAATCATGGAGTTTGGGGTTGTGAACCACATGCTTGGACTAGCTAAGAAATATAGGGAAAAAGGATTGATATGAACACCTTACAAAATTTCAAGTGTTATACACTTCTTTCAGTTGATTTGTGTACATTTATTTTTCTCTTTTATGCATTTCATATTATATTATATTGTGGACATGAAAAAAGTATCCCTTTTTTCTTGCTTGATGTGGGAATAATTGATGATAAATTGGACTTAATGAGGCCTTTATTTAGTTTTTTGAGGTTTTTTACACATCCACATTAGGTCTTGGAACCTTGCAAACTGAATAAAATGCATCTAATGATGTCTTGTAAAGGTGTTGTAACATGTAAAAGACTTTCACACTTCTCTAGACTAAATGGACCTATCTTTCCCCTAATTCAATGATAGAAAATATATTTAATTGCATTATCACATTAATCTATAAGGCTTGTAAATTAAACCTAATCTAGTGATGTAATGTGTCTTACACATTCACATTGGATGTTGTTCCTTTCTAGGCTATGTGGACCTCATTTTAATGATGTAAAGTGTATTTAATCACACTTTCACATTGAAATTTGTGTCCTTATCCGTAATTACCATTTATATCATCATTAATATGCCCCTATGGCCTTATATTGTGCATCCCAAGGCTTAATTTGATAAAAAAAAAAAAACCTAATTAGCACAACATAAAAACTAAAATTCTTCATCCCCTGACAGTCTAGCTGGAAAAATAACCCCTGTGGGACCAAGTCACCCATCTGGGTGACTTAGTGTTGGAGTTAAAATGACACTGAGAGGGGGGGTGAATTAGTGTCTTAATAGATTTGACCAATTTTCAAAATATTCAAAACATATCACTAATTTGTTTTCAATATTACTCTGATTAATGCATTCATGAGTTGAATGTAATCATTTATAAACATAATTGAGAAAAGTAATAACTCAACAGTGAACAAAAACAAAAATAGCATAGTAAAACAGAAAGAACACAATAGAAACAAAGATGCACAATATTTTTCCAAGTGGAAAACCCTCCTGGGGTATAAAAACCACTCCCTAAAATGCCTTCCTGGCTTAATCTTATAATCAACTATTCACAATGCCTTATAGGCTAATTTTTGAGCACCTACTCAAGGAGCACCAACCCCTCATTTAGAGATATCTATCTCAAGGAGTACCAACCCCTCAAATTATGTTTTGAACAATAATAATGATTCATAGGGTTTCTCTATTTTCAGTTAAACATTTATCTCTCTGTTTTCTCATCTATAGAATACCTTAAAGATTCAATAACTGAATCACTAAAATACCTCATAGAGAAGAAACTCACAATCTCTGCATCTTATTATACAGATTTTATTGCAGAGTTTTATCCATATATTTTTTATACAGCCAAGGAATTATAGTCTCATAATTACATCAACTGTCGAACAGAAAACTAAGTTTTTTGCTTCTATAAATACATCTTGATTTGCATGAAAGATAGGTAACTGTCTTTAGAAGTAACGACAGAACAACCAACCCAACTACTTGAGTTGTTCTCAATAAATCTGAAACTTATGAGATCATTTCTCTACATAAATACACACAACTGCCCACCACAGAAAATAATATCTAATGTATGAAAGACAATACTTAGTCAGTGCATCATTTGTCATATTAGTAACAAAGATGCAGAGAGAAGTTAAAGAAAATAGTGATCATAAACTAGTATAAGCAGCATGAAACACATAATTGAAAGTACCAAATAGATCTGCAACTCCCATGGCTCCATTATCCACTGTCGAGCTTCCAGATAGAAATGCACCAAATAAACCTTCCATAAACCTCTGTAGGAACCATTATAGTCAGCAGCAATAGAAGTGAACAGTTTATGAAGCTTTCTCATGATGGCAGCCAGGCTAGGGTTCAATACCCAGACAAAAAGAATGAGCTCAAAATGTTTTCCCTAACAACCTTTCAATTCAATCAATGACACGTTATGTCGTAGGAAATTTTAACATTGTCAGACAACCTTATGGTTGTCACTTTCACCAAGATCCACCAGAGTCAGGAGAAGTCATACCGAATACACAATGTCACACTGAGAGCTCACAACATCCTTCTGGTCAATGAGACAAAAAGTCTCTTTCACCAAAATGAAACTATTATTCTATCGATATAGCTTTTGATATCAGAGAGACATCATATAGATCAACTTTGATATACCAAAGGATATTCGATACACATTGTCGCCGTGAAAATTCATAACTTGTGCCAAAGGCCTTTGTCATTTTCAAGTCGCTATGACAATACATAGTTGGGGAGATGTTATATAGACTACCCCTTGTTTTGCCGAAACATCCCGAGCTCACCCTAGATCGCCAAGAGAATTCACTTCTCATACCAATAGAGACCATTTGTATTCCATCAGCGAGACATAACAATGTCAAGGAGACCTCTCGCAGAATGCATGAGTCATACCGAAAGTCATCCTTTCATCTGGTGTCACTGAGACACTACCAAACTCTCACTGAAAGCCCCTCAAGACTTAGTCTCCAAGACTTGACGAGTTCGCTATGACATTATATCGAAACATATGAGTCTTACCGAAATGTATTTCTTCATCAATGGTTGGCAAGACAATGCACATTCGATATAACATTTCGCCGAAGCAATAACCTTATGCTGATAAGACATTCAATGCATCGGTCGCTGAGACAAGCAAACTTTGGAGAGACTATATACCGAAATCATTATGTTTGGCTGAAGTGAAACCCCAGATAATGTTCGGTAAGATAGAACTACTTCGCCGAGACCTATTCCGATACAGCCAAGCTCTTGCTGATAGAATTCCATTCAACCTCTGATCGGTGAGACAAGGTAATTTCGTAGTGACCACATACCGACGAAAAAATCTTATGCCGAAAAACCTTTTTGTTGTCGCCATAACAAAAAGAGGAGTCATGCCGATATGATCCTTTTCTATCACCATAACAAGGAGAATGTCATGCCGATATGTTCAAGGAGAATGATGGCAGATGATGACTTTAACCAAAGTCAATTTTTTAAATGCAGTGAGGCCTGAACTATTGAAAGTTCAATATTTAAGAATGAAGCCCAAAAGTGCATTACCACCTCTAATAAATGTGACAAGATACCTAACTTCACATTGAATTCAGGGCATTAGTACACAACACACTGTATCTAAGACTAATCATCAAGGAGAACCAATTGAAAGAGATTTTTTCATCAAGGACAAACCATAAACACAACTGGAATCCAACGCTTAGCCCCATCTAGGTGGGACTAAGTCACCCAACATGGTGACTTAGTCCCATTTGGGCCATTTTTGAGGTTCAGGCATGAAAAATTTGAATTTAAGTTTATTTTTCCTTCATGTCATCCTTAGAGATCCAATTAATAGGAAAATTAGGAGGATTTCCTATAAAATCAAGCTTCTAAACCCTAATTCATAACCTAATCATTTCATTCATCATTTTTCTTCTCTCCCAAGTTAATCAAGACAGGGTTTTAACATTTCAAGTCATCAAGATAGCATTTTTTAGACATTCAAGGGTAGATTCTTCATCTATTGTTGTAGAAATTCAAGATCTATTATCATGGCAAGTCTCTAACTCCATTGTTTCATGCTTCATCACATTATTTCTTCATTTTGGTTTAATTGGGCCTAAAAAGGGGTTTGACCAGGGAAAACCACCATGCCCTAACATCCAACATTTCTCCTTCTCTCCTTGTGTGTTTGAATATTTAGGTATCTTGACCTTGGATTGAAGATTATTTGCAAATTTGTTGAAGACATCTCTATTTTTCCAAAGCTAAAATATAAAAAAAAGGTCCTTTATAGTGCCAAAAATAAGAGTTTCATAACTAAATAGTTTTTAGGAATCGCAATGCAGACCGAGGGCTTCCATTTCCACTTTCCAATTTTTAGAAATTCACAACTAGAATAATTTTCCAACAGTTTTAACTTAGGCCAGCTGAACCTATTTTTTGGAGGTTTTTGTAAATTTGGATACCCATTTGGCCAAAATGGGCTCTAGAGTAATTTTTCCATATTTGGGACTAAGTCGCTCAGATTGGCACAAATGTCCCAGTTGGATTTTGCATCACATTTTTTAGGATTCTAGACCTTCATTCCATCCTTTTTAATCTTCTAGGTGTACACCTTTGGTTTCATCAATTTATGTTACAATTTACCTTCATTTCTAGGTCTTTTTTCATATCACAATGTGTTTTCAAACAATTTGCATTTCTTAGATTTTACACTACTAAGTCATTTCTTTTATTATTTTATTTCATTTATACATCATATTTAGACATACTTCATCCATCCTTGCATTGATTTTGAGTGTAGACATTTCCCATTTTGGCCCATTTTTCTTCTTTTACGTGAAAAACCCTAGAAGTGCAAGAAAGCCATTAGGGAGCCAAAATCTTTATCTACAATTTGGTGAACCCACCTTTAGAATACTTTATTTTCTAATTTGGATACCATCATCATCCTACAATTATCTTGCATTAACTTTGCATTAGGGTTTGCATTGATTAATTTGCATTCTAGGGTTTCAAATTTTGCATTAGTGAAAGTGCATATAGGTTGCATTTTTTAATCTTAAATCATTGAAACTTTCTAAAATTTTCCATTGGAATCTTGGTTCTGCATCATACAACATAACCATCATCAAAATTCATGAAAAAAATCTAAAAATTCTCAAAAAAATCCCCACTAGGACTAATTCGCCACCCTGGGCGACTTAGTCCCTCTTTAGCCCTAAAACTATCATTTACAAAGCTGAAAACCCTATTTTAAAGCTTTTTTTTGCTGCCCTTACACATTTTTATTAGTTGGCTAAGTTTTTGTAACATGCATTTCATTGGGTCTAGGTTAAATTAGCTCATTTCATACATTGTTCAAATTCAATTTTTCATATACAACATTTCATCTTTCAGGTCATTGTATTGTGTAATCAGAAAATAATCTTTCTTGAAAACTAAAAATTTCATTTCATTTTACTTTCTTACATTGCATTTAAAGTGTGCATAAATTACTTTTTTTCCAAATTTTAGTTTCAATCTTCTCCAAGTTTGCAAAGAACTAGTAAATAAGCATGATATTCATTCATTCAATGCATTCTCTAGTTATGAAAGTCTCTTAGTGAAAGAGAGTTAAAATAACATTGTTAACTTTAAACTTACACCCTCTCCTATCTCTCCTATTTGTGTGGATGATGTGATAGAAGAGCATACAAACATAGATAACCATGATGATCATATTTGTTCTTCTCATGATACGTCTTCTTTTAATGACAGAGGTATCTTGGCGAAAGAAGATACAATAGTTGAGAATCATGAGGATCTTATTTTTCCTTCTCCTCATCTCCTTTGGGAAGATATTTTAGCACAAGATAATGAAATCATAGACACATTCCTAAACATTGCCTTACCTAATTTCCATTCTCCTTTGGCTTGTGAGAATGATTTCAAGCAAGATGAGATTATAAATTATGAGGATATGTTTTTCTATAACAACCCTCTTTATGATCATTCCCCTACCTCTCCTATTTTAGAAGAAATTAGGAAACAAAGGAATGAAGTTATACATGACCATGATAATAATACTTGTACTTCTCCTAGTATCTCCCCTAGTTATAAGGAAGATGCTTCAATGATGTTAGAAAACACAACCAATGAGAATCATGATAATCTTACTTGTCCCCTTTTACCTAAGGAAACCCATATTGAGCAAGATAATTCAACCATTGATCATTCCCCTATTTGAGATGAATTCATTTTAGAAGAACCAATCCATGAATATCAAGAACATTTGATTCATAGTTCTCCTAAACACTCTCCTCCTAGGGAGGATATCATAGTGCTAGAACATGTTAACAACTGTAATGTGTCTTACTTAGATAAAAAGGTGATTCTATATTGTCCTTTATTAGAGATACATCAAACGAATACCATTGAGGTTATGAATTCTCAAGTGTCCATTAGATCCCCCCAATCAATGGACCTCATACATACCCCATGGGACATCTTAAGAACCCTCTAATTCTCTACCCACCTTCACAGAAACAACAAAATCAAAACCAACTTGAACTCATTCTTTATCCACCATCACACAAACCTCACACTCACAACAAACCTAAACTTATCCTTTACCCACCTTAGAATAATGTGTCATAGCAACCGAGTCATAATATTGTTGCTCATACATATAACACTAGAAACAATATACAACCACAGCAACCAACCCCAACCTCCTTACCTTTTCCCAATTTTGATACTACCTAGTGCTCCTCAATTAAGGGAGTATGATCTTGTCAAGCAACTTAAGAGCACTCCTGCAAAGATATCCCTATTGGATTTACTTCAGCATTGACTTAACTATCACACTATGCTTCAAATGACCTTACAACAAATTTCTATCCCTTCTAATGCACAACCTCAAAATGACATAGCTACCCTAATTCAAGGATTGAATGTTGACATTGTTTTCCACCAAAGTGAACTCCCCCCTTTGGAAGTGCAAAAAAAAAAGATGCTTTCATAATAATATCTCAATATAAAAGAATAGGGATAAAGAAAACCCTTTTTGACAGTGACTCATCCCTTAATGTGTGTAGTGAAAATATTTTGGATAGGCTTTGCGTGGATCAATTAGAAATGCAACCTGATTCCTTGTCTATCCATGGATTTGACAATGTAGGCAAACAAACCCTTGGTGTGATCACTTTTCCTCTTACTATTGGGGAGGTTACAATGGATACACCAATTCATGTTATGCTTAATGATCTTTCATATAATCTCATTTTAGGCCAACCATAGATTAATGAAATGAATGGTGTTCCTTCTACTCTTCATCATAAAATGAAATACATTTACAACAACAAAGTTTGCACATACTTGAAGTTGACCCTGATCCCAATAGTTCTTTGAACATTGATAAAAACAAAATGAATCATTTAAACACATTAACACCAACTACACAAGTGGAACCCATCCAATAAAAATACAAACAACCACATATTGAACAAGTCACAAATCTATTACACATGTGATGATTGGTGTTCCTTACGCTTCACACCAACACTCATGGGTGAGTACAAGATCATAAAAAAAGAATCAACTAAGGGAAATGGAAAATGAAGTCATGACAACACAAAATTTGGATGACCCTTTGAAAGCATCTACCTCAACCTAGAAGAAGAATCAAATTACATAAAAAACTTTGAATAACTTAATCATGAATAACCACCTAATCCAAAAGTGATGAAAAAGCTTTATGGAAGAGGTTATGAGCTTTTGAAACAACTTGGATATAGTGGAAAAGGATGTGGTACTAGAGAACAAGGTATTCATGTCCCCATCGATCCTAACACACAAAAAACAACTCATGGTCTTGGTTATTTTCCTTTGATAGAAATAAACAAGCCCTCACTCAACATCAAAACTATCGCAAAACATCCTTTTATGACAACCTTAACAGTAGTGCATCTTGAACTGATAGACACTAGTGGTCTTGAATGTTCTCCTTTTCCTACCACAAAACAAAAAAAGACATCTTCGCTTAATGTAAATGTCATCTCACAAAACACTAATGATCTAAGTTCATTAGATTTTACACCCTCCTACATAGGAGAGAACAAAATCTCACAACCTAAAGAGTCTTGCGTAGGTATGACATCTTGAACATCTAAGCAAGGGTTATCTTTGTCACAAACTATAGGAGCACCTTCTACCATTGATCAAGAGAGTATCTTGTCAAGACTCCTCCAAGATCACTTGATATCCTTTCCTCCATGAACTCAAAATAAATTCTATTACAAGACTTCATTTTGCACCTATCATAGAGTTCATGGTCATTTTACTAATGAATGCAAAGCTTTGAGTAGTAAAATCCATCTTGAGGAGTCTAGTACTTTTCCTTATGTGGGGGCACCTAATTCCTCTAATTGATTTTTATTTTCACTCTAGCATGCATCTTATCAATCATTTCGTCTCACCTTTGTCTTGCACTAAGTGGAGGCAAGGGGTTAGGTAGCCTTTTCCTCATATGTCACTTGTCATTTCCTCTTTTGGGTAGTAGTTAACCTTTCGTGATCATATCAGAGAAATATTGGGATGTGGATGGCATGCCTTAAGTTAGCTCGCATGTGACATACTCCCTTTTTCATGATGTAGCTTATAGGAAACATATGACTTGGCATAGGGATTTCTAAATAAGATCTCATATGTTCTTCTAATTTAAAGCAATTTCTCACAATAATGGTGTTCACAACTACTTTAAAGTGGGGTCATACATTGACACTCATATTTCATTGGGTGATTTCTTTCTTCTTGCGATGCATCCTTTTCTTGGTGGAGTTATTAGGCTTGATTCCCTCGAAGAGTGTGATACTTCTTTGACACATCCTCTCTTGGAGACATTATGTACAATGTTCCCTAAGATGAGACCATGCATGAACTAAGCCAAATCCCTTTGAACCTTCCTTGCATTTACAATGTCTATGAGTGTCAAGCATATGAAGTTTTTCTTACCTCATAGAGCTTGAAGATCATTTTTGTGTGTCACCTTATTAAATTTATCATGAGGTATAACTTTGGTATGGTTGAACAGGAAGCCCATTCTGAGGCATGAATTTCCTCATAGCCACCTACGTGTGTATGAGTTCATACCAGCCATGAGTGTCTGTGTCTCACCTTTTCGGACTTCTCACCTAGTGGACAATCAAGACTTTTTTCGCCTCAGAGTGAGTATGCATTTTTGGACAAACATACTAGATCTGATCCACAACGTGTTGGAAAAATGGTCAAAGATTGATCCACCTTTTTATTTTAGCTCTTCTCTTCTTTGTAGTCCTTCCCATTGCATGATCACATATCTCATTCAATTTCAAATCATTCACCATGTGTGTGTCCTTTTGGCTTACATTGGTTTGACTTAGGATCTTGGATCTTGGGGGCTTGACCACCTCCTTGATCTTTTTTATCCTAGACCATACATATTGGTACGATTGGACACTTCTTGGATGTCTATTTTAGTGTGAGTTTGAAGCAATTTCATCCTCTCACTAAAGTGGGGGCTAATTGTGGACACAAAAAAACTATCCCTTTTTGCATGCTTGATTTGGGAATAATTGATGATAAATTGGACTTAATGAGGACTTGATTTAGTGTTGTGAGGCGTTTTACACATCCACATTAGGTCTTGGACCCTTGCAAACTGAATAAAATTCATCTAACAATGTCTTGTCAAGGTGTTGTAAAGTGTTGTCAAAGACTTTCACACTTCTCTAGACTAAATGGGCCTATCTTTGCCCTAATTCAATGATATTAAATGTATTTAATTGCATTATCACATTAATTTGGAAGGCTTGTAAATTAAAAATAAGCTAGTGATGTAATGTGTCTTACACATTCACACTGGATTTTGTGCCTTTCTAGGCTATGTGGACCTCATTTTAATGATGTAAAGTGTATTTAATCACACTTTCACATTGAACTTTGTGTCCTTAGCCATAATTACCCTTTACATCATCTTCAATAGGCCCCTATGGCCCCATATTGTGCATCCCAAGGCTTAATTTGATCAAAGACCTAATTAGAACAACATAAAAACTAAAATTCTTCATCCTCCAACAATCCAGCTAGAAAAATAACACCTATGGAACCAAGTTTCCCAGCCTAGCAACTTAGTCCCATTTGGGCTATTTTCAAGGTTTAGGAAGGAAAAAATAGAATTTAAGATTATTTTTCCTTCATGTCAGCCTCAGGGATCCAATTGACGAGAAAATTAGGAGGATTTCCTATAAAACCAAGCTTCTAAACCCTAATTCATAACCTAATCATTTCATTCATCATTTATCTTCTCTCCCAAGTCAAGCAAGTTAGGGTTTTAACATTTCAAGTCATCAAGATAGCATTTTTTAGACATTCAAGGGAAAATTCTTCATCTATTGTTGTAGAAATTCAAGATCTATTATCATGGCAATTCTTTAACTCCATTGTTTCATGCTTCATCACATTATTTCTTCATTTTGGTTTAATTACCTAAAAAGAGGGTTGACCAAGGAAAACCCCCATGCCCTAACATCCAACATTTCTCCTTCTCTCCTTGTGTGTTTGAAGATTTAGGTATCTTGAAGCCTTGAAGATTATTTGCAAAGTTGTTGAAGACATCTCCTTGTTTGCAAAGCTAAAATAGCAAAAAAAAGTCCTTTATAGTGCCGAAAATTAGAGTTTCAGAACTAGACACTTGTCAGGAATCAAAGTGCAGACCTAGGGCTTCCATTTCTATTTTTGAATTTTTAGAAATTCAGAACTGGACTAAGTTTCCAATAGTGGTGACTTCATCCCACTGAACCTGTTTTTGAGAGCTTTATGTAAATTTAGATACCCATTTGGTCGAAATGGGTTCTGGAGTAGTTTTTCCAAATTTGGAACTAAGTCACCTAGATTGGAACAAGTGTCCTAGTTGGCTTCTACATCAATTTTTTTAGGATTCCAAACCTTCATTCCATCCTTTTTCAGCTTCCAGGTGCACACCTTCGATTTCATCAATTTATATTACAATTTACCTTCATTTCTAGGTCCTTTTGCATATCATAATGTGTTTTCAAACAATTTGCATTTCTTAGGTTTTACATTAATAATTCATTTCTTTTATTAGTTTATTGCATATAGACATCATAATTAGACATACTTCATCCATCCTTGCATTGATTTTGAGTGTAGACATTGCCCATTTTGGCCCATGTTTCTCCTTTTAGGTGAAAAACCATAGCAGCACAAGAAAGCCATTAGGGAGCTAAAATATTTGTCTACATATATATGGAGAAGTTAGAGGATAGCATACCAGTGCAAATTTTGATCAATTTTGATGGATAACACTATTAAGGGGATTTGGTATGATTTTTGGAGTATTTTACTCTCATCTATACATGTATATATCAGTTAAGGGGAGTATATGTGTAATCCAGTGAAGACTTGGTTTATAATGTAAAATCATTAAAAGGGGGAGAAGAGAAGATAACAACAATATATGTGTTTAATATCAAAGGGTGAGAAAAGAACATAAACTATGTTTGCACCCTTTTCCATTGATGTCAATGAGGGAGAATAGTTTGGAGAAGATATGGAGAAGAGTTTATACATATTGTCATCAATGATAAAGGGGGATATTGTTGGAAGTTTAAGGAGTTTTTCATTGATATGCTTGTTGGCAACATGAACATGAGATATACATTGTGTAAATATAGTGTTTTCATTGATGTCAATATTGTGGTTTGAGGTCTACATTGATGATCAAGTTATCCAGTGTGAATGTGTTTAAAATTATGGCAATCCAATATAGAGATACATATGTTTTGCTCCATTGAAGAACAAATGGATTGATTATTTGGCTAAGTGTCAAAACATAGTTTTCATTGTTTTGTTCATCTTTTTTTTTGGTCCACATTGATCCACCTAGAATTATTTTGGTCTACCATTGGGTGATCCCACAATAGTGGTTTACAATTTTTGGCCAAACTGGACATTGAAATTATTTTTTTAAACTAAATCTTCACATTCAGGCACCTATAGCGGCTAAACCGTGAAGAATTTGAAGATGATGCAAACTAGAGTCTCATCACATTTTGTCTATAGATTCTTAAAATATTTTTTTCAAAATTTTTGGAATTAGATTCCACTTCTTTTTCTATCTCCCACGAAAACTGGTTTTTTTCAAAAAACAACATTTTTAAAAAGTGACGCACACCGTATAGCGCATAACTTTTTTTCCATGAAGGAAAAATTTTAATTCTTTCAATTTAGATTCATAACTCTGATCTAGTGTTTCCACTTGGTTAGATAGTTTTCTTGAATATTTTTTCTTTAATCAAGTTTCAAATTCAAACCAATTACAATTCGACATAAGCACCATTATAGCATAACTTTTTTGTATATATCAAAATTCAAAAAAATCTATTGGATCAAGGACTTCAATATCTGGTGCAATCAATTCAATTTTTTTTGATAATCTGCTATTTTTCCACATGTGCGAACAAAGACCTTCATTTTCATGAAAAACCTATGTTTAATAAAACTAAAAAACAAATACATAATAAAACCAAAACATATTAAAATTATATTCGTTGGATAGCTCGTTCTAAGGACTACCTGATTCCAGTTGGGTTTGTGAATATTCCTTCATTTTCATCCTCAAATCGAGCTCCGAAGTGCCAAAATTCAAGTTTTTTTTTGTCTCAGGGGTGGATGAGGAATAAAGGGGGTTCGAACGAACCGCTAGGGGTTCGTTCGAACCAGGGTTCATTCGAACCCCCCTTCTATAAGGGGTTTTGATGGATTTCTTGGTGGGAAAGTATTAAGAGGGTTCAGCTGAACCTAGGTTCTACCGAACCCCTAATTGGTTCGGTCGAACCAATAGGTTCATACGAACCCCTAAAATCAATTTTTTTGCCATGCATTCATTTTTTGTAAGTTTTCCTTCCTCACTTCAATTGTAAACCATTATTGTGGCTTCACCCCAATGTTCTAAGGAAATTTTTTTGGATGTTAGAAGATTCTAAATCTAAATTTTCATTTTTTTTCCCTCTGGTGTTGAAGTCATGAGTGATAGTATATAAGGTCTCCCAATGACTATTTTCCTATGTAGAGTACCTATTTGGAATGGTTTGCATTCCACCACAAAATAATATTTTGTTATGCAAAATTTTTGAAGTGTTTATAGGTGTTAGAAGAGTATGTAGCCCAAGTGGCATGTATTTTTGAGGCTCATATGTTAGTTTGTGGATAATTGGCTAGTATATTTTGGTTTTGCTTCACCAGCGGTGCTGACCTAATATATTTGGGGTTGTGTGAAGTTAAAGGAAGTGTCTTTTTTTTTTGAAAAAGTAGACAAGCCACTATATATATTATTTTAATTTATAATTACATATTCAAGATTCAAAGGGCATACCGGCAAGGAAAGAATCTGGAAAGAAAACCTCTGGTTATAACCCAAATAGAAAAATTACATAATTTGAGTATAAAACCCAAAAAATAGATCATCTACTCATGCATATCATATGAAAGTTTTGCCACAACCGCATTACATACTTAACCTTGACATTTTGAAATTGCAATGTTTGTTAGTTGTTTCTAATATCCCTCTAAGAATAGCCCTCATGTTTACCATAAATTAATCTTTTAAAGCCCAATGTTTCCTAGTACAAAATCTTTTCAGATGAGAACAAAACTTTTATATGTCAGTCGTTGATAAGAAATATACCAGATCAAAAAGGTTCTATGATCGTCGATGATAAATAGATACAACAATCCACACCAACTATCCATCGAGCAAAATTTCAAAATTGCCACCCAAATATCTTTATCATCCAAAATTGTGATTTACTATGAACCCCTATTCTTCCATAACATCTACAATTTGATTTTCAACAACACTCAAAAAATTACCTTCTGGGAACTCCTCTTTTGCTATTTTAACTTCTTGCATTATATTTAGATTTATCCCACCTGCATTCACTTGAGACCCAACTTCAATAGATTCAAAGTGTTGTAATGTGGTTTTGTCGTCTTCCACCATAGGCGTAGGAGACAACAACAGTGGATCATGCACATGAACAAGAAGGACCATAGAAACCTAAACAATCACTTTCACATTCTCTACCATGCTAGCCCCAAACTCAACGGCATACCTTATGAGGAAATTAATCATGAGAGTGGAATTTTGCATTGACAGGGACTTTTTTATTGCCACAAAAAGTTTTATATATGCAGAATGACTCCACAAAAAAATTCCTTGGAAAGAGACCTCCAAAATATCCCTGACCCTTCCACATATCATTTTTTTGACAAGCTTTTACCAGAACACCATTTGGAAAAATCTCTTCATTAACAACTTTTGTAGCAATCATTTCCAGCAAATGAACATCCTAAAGTAAATCCAACAAATTTGAAAGGAAAAAAAAGAGAAATTGAGAAGGATAAGTTACCCTCTTCACTTCTAGTTGTAAACCTGCTTTCCCAATAATGCACTTCACATGCTTAATGAAAGTTGAACAGTTATCTTTAAACACCAAAAGAAGTTCATCATCACTAATTTCTTCTGCAATTGGTATTTCCCACTCTTGTACTGGAATGAAGATCCTATAATTCCTAGGATATAATTCCATCTGGCGCCTACTACAATTTACACAGACTAACTGTGGCACACTTAGCTCACCACTTTCCTTAGAACTCATGCCCACTATTATCAACATATGCAAACACAATGAAGCATATGCAACCCATTTATGCAAAAAATTATTGTCCACCACAAACCCAGCGATAATTTTTAGGAACTTTACAAGCTTAACCTGCAATGATTGTATGTTTTGCTCAGAATTATGATTGCATGCCAACTTTGATAGATGCTGATAATGGATTTTGACAAAAACTAATTTAAATTCCATACTTAACAATGGATTTTGAATGATAAACCTAATGATAAATTTAACCATACCCACATTATATTTTCCAAATCTTATCACTAGAAAGGACCAACCTTAAAATCCATCTTTGCACACTTCATATAAATTTTCAACAAGTGTCTATTGCATACTTATAGAAATTATTTAATTTTTAAAAAAATTGATGATTTCATTAGGAATGGTACACATATATTGATCGCCATGGTGAAGCATTGTATAGCATATTTTGTACTCCCCAAAATAAATAACGTGAAATGGAAACTGTCTCCCCAAACCAACACACAAGTTGACTTGAAATGAATAATTTTCTTGACATTTGTTGTCACTTGTGACCCCCCAAATTCAAAAAAGTGCCACGTGCCTGAACAATTTCCTTGCCATTTGTTACCGCTTGTGTCCATCCAAATTCAAAACCCACCACATGTCTATTAAATTACAAAGCAATGGATTACTTATCACCTTCCACCTATATAAAACCATCCATATGTACGTTAACATTTTAAAACATCCATATTTTCCAAGATACCAATAAAAGATTGCCTCCCCAGCCATACACGTAGAAAATATTGTAACTTTGATAATTGTCGACCACCACAAATGAATGATGACAAATGGTCTTTTGAACTACACTAATCAATGATAACATATTCAATGCTAATCAAATACAGTAACACTTCCTTTGAAATTTTTAAATGTCAACCCTTATATGTAACGGCTACTCTCAAAAACCTCATAGCAATTTGAAAACCTTACTCCTTTATTCAAATCATTTTGCGCTCAAACTACAATGCCCCTTCCTTTTCAATGATATTACACAAACTCGAATTTGTATATTTGGCATCAATAATATGAACAACAGAAAATTCCCCCTGTTCCACCCCCATATTTTCCAAAAGATCTTCCAAACAATTACCTTCTTTGTATATGTGCATAATCTCATACAAAGAAAAACTATCCAGTATAAACCATACCTTTTTCATGATATATTGAAGATGAAAATTCAGAATCTTATGTTCTTTACATGCATTCACAATTATTAATGAATCTCCCTCAATCTATAATTTTTGAATTTTCAAAAAACTTGCCATTTTTAATCCATACAAAATTGTAGTAACCTCAGCTACATTGTTAGTTACATTTGGAAGCTTTATTAATTTTCCCATTAACACTCTGCCCCTATAATCTCTGATAACCACCCCTACACCAGGTTCACCCAAATTACCTCTACTAGCTCCATAAAAATTTAACTTAAATCAACCTTGAGGTGCCACTTTCCAAACTACCTTTGATCTATCCACCTTGTTCTGAGGTATCTATAATTTACTACCATTAAAAGGCAAGACAATTTGAGACCACTGAGAAAGCAATGATGAATCCCAATTTGAAAAAACAACATCTACTTTTTTTATCCTGTAGAAATAACTGTTGACATCCTCAAAGATATATGTTTCTAAACCACTCAACATAGTTTCAATAACACATGTTTCTTTCTTGAATATGCATTTATTTCTAACCCACCAAATTTCCAACACTACCATTGTTGGAATAACCTTCCATATGCAGGCAAAGAAGGAGTTGTTAAACAAGCATGGCCAACTAGAAAAAATGTTCGATAACTTATTAGACAAAGGTGCATACCAATTCAATTTGTTTTGAAAAAAAACCCAACATGCTTGTGCAACATGACATTCAAAAAATAGATGATTGATATCTTCCAAAGAATTCCCACATAAAAAACATTGAAATGGATCTGCAATTCATAGTTTGGATAACTTATCACTTGTCAAGATTTTTCTTTTAATTGCAAGCCACGCAGAACACCCTGCTTTAGGAAGAACAATAGGATTCCAAAAAAATGAATAAGCCCTTTGAGATTCGATTTGCAATTCATTTTGTGAGACTGCTTTATACCCATCTCTGACTGTATATTGACCAGATTTAGATAAAACCCACCTTAACTTATCATTTTCATTTGATAAGAATACCATTACTTTATCTAAAATTTGCTTTAACAATATCTTATGATCTAATGAAATGTTGCAACTTGAGAATTCTTTCCAGATAACCCTATGAGATATTAGATCAATCTTGTCAACATAATCTTTAACCTTAACACCCCACAGAGAGGATAAGATGTTTTCAGTATTTTGAAAATCATTCACAGAACTGATAGCCTGAAAGAAATTCCAAGAGTCTTTCCAAAATAGAGCTTCCTCCCCATTATTAACTTCCCAAGTTAAATGTGTGTAGACACCTAAAAATGGTCTGGAGAATCTAATTAATTAAATACGATTTATTTGATTAATTAATCTTAAAATTCATCTACTTAATAAATAAATAGAAATATTTATTTATATTAAGTTCATTATTAATTCTTCTATTTCATCATATTATTTCTCTCTTAATTAAATAAACAAAATTAAAAACTTTGTTTTATTTAATTATTATCATTTTCATCATATTACTTCTCTCTTAATTAAATAAACAAAATTAAAAACTTTGTTTTATTTAATTATTATCATTATTACTTCTTTTATACTTCTATCTTAAAATTAAATACACAACTTAAATAATTTGTGTTATTTAATTACCTCATCACATTTCTTCTTAATTAAATAAAGATATCCTAAAATCTTTTATTTAATTATCATTTTCCTTTTGTTTTAATTTAATAAACAAACCCTATAGTTTGATTTATTAAATTATTTATCTTATTTTTCTAAATTTAAATAAATTAAAATTATTTAAATTAATGCATAAATCATTTACCACTATTCACTCACCAATAAAATTAAATTTTCAAAATTTAATTAATTCTACTGTCATTCACGGGAAGAGCTTCGGGGACAAACCTGTAGGAAGTCCTCTCAATCTTCTTCCTCCAATCTTCCCTCTCATCTTGCCTAGTATTTTCATCGGGAGAAAAAATCCTCCATGATCAACTCCATCTTCTCATCCCATGCCATTCAATTCTCCAGATTGAATCACAACCTCTTATCCTGTATCCCTATGCAAAAGTGCTGCCGTGAAAGCTATAAATACAGCTCTTTGGCTATAGCAAAAAAAATCCCCACTTATGCAATCTTACTCTGCAGGTTTTCCAAAGCATCCAGCATTCATCTAGCATTCAAGCATCCAGCATCCATCCAGCCTCCATCCAGCATTCATCCAGCATCAAGCATTTGCAGTCATGGCTACAATCACAGTAGTTTTAATTGTTTAAACATATAGGAAATAGAATAGTTCATTTCTCATTCTCTAAGTGTCATTTCAATAGTTTAATTAGCTTCTAAAATATGAGAGAAAAGTAGATTAGAGAGATCTTTAGAGTTAGAGAGCAATAGGATAGATTTCAGAAGATTTTTAGTTTAAAAATTAGTTTAAATTTCTTAAATCTTAGATGCAATGTTTTATTTAGAGGTGTAGAAGCATGTTTAGATTGTTTAACTCATTCCTACGCTTACAATTTGGCGCCCACCATGGGGCCTAACCCCATATTCTGCATGATTTTTTTGAAAAGTTTCTTACAGGTATCGGCGTGATAGTTTTCGAGGAACTGTGGTTTTTTGCAGCGCGTCGGAGATATTCTGTAGCGCATTGGAGAAAAACTATAGCGCGACGGTCGTTTGTTTTAGCGCGCCGCTCAAATGTTTTAGCGCACCACACAACTGTTTTAGCGCTTCAAGCGACTGTTTTAGTGCTTCAGGACAATTCTGCAGCACTTCGGGGCTCTGTTTTAGCGCTTCAGAGCTCTGTTTTAGCGCTTTAGGGCTCTGTTTTAGCGCTTCAGATTTAGTGTTTTGATAGTCAATCTTAAAATGGCCATATCTTGGTCATATGGATGTCTTTTTTGATGCTTTTTTTTTTAAATGGGGTAGAATTTCATAAGCTATGCAATGGTGTAGTTTTTATCATTTTTTTTTAGAGTTAAAGTTTTCAATTTTATATTTAAAGTCAAATCACATTGTAAATTGGTCTAAGGTTTAGGGTTTTCTTGCTTAATCATTCATCTAACCCTTATATCTTCTTATTTCTTGATTTCATCTAACATTTGAGACATTTACATAGGTTTTAAGAAGAAAATGGAGCATTGAAGTGAAAGAAAGAGCATTTGATATTCATTGTAATAGTGTTTTTGAACACTCATGGGAAAATAACCCATCATCTATTTTGTTTCATTCCTACTTTAGGACCAAATAGCATCGATAAAAATGTATCTTTTTATCTAGATCCGACGCATCTACGGCCAGATTATGTTCTTTAATCTATTTTTGGTTAAAATTTATCAATCCTAGGATAGAAAATGGGTTAAAATTTATCAATCCTAGGACAGAAAACGGATAAAAATTGATCAATCCTAGGATAGAAACTTCATTATTTCTTGTGGGATTAAAATTGGACATCATGCTTTTTATGGAGCAATATCTCCATATAGATTAGATAATTTATCTTTTGGGTTTTAAAAAGCGAACAAATTCTTTGTTGTGATTGGGTGATAGGTTTATGCTCTCCCCTTAACTGGGTGCATTAGAATACCAAACTCACTTTTACTTTGTGCATTTTCAAGCTTTCATTAAAACCTTTAGACAGTCCTACCGTAGTGGGAAAATGTACTCACCCTACGGGAATGACCTAAGTGGGGACAGCCAAAAGCCATGGCATTCCAACCCACTTTAAAATTTATGTGAATCTGGGGAAACCCTTTTTCAACGGAAGTGTGCAGGATAACCATCCCCAAAATCTTTGTTCTAAAGATTGGGAGGTCTCTCAAGGGAGTTTATCTATCTACTGCTCTGAACGGAAACCCAACCTAAGAACCTAGAAATAGAAGCACGCTTGTCAGTTTCTAAACATTGTAATACTCGGCAGTGCAGGGGCGGGGAAGAATCTACCCTCAAGCACTCACCATATAATTGTCAAGGACTGTTTGCTCAGGGGATCTGGTATCCACTTCCATCACTCTGAGTACGCACCTGGAAAAGAAAAAAACACGGGCGCCCTCTAGGGGGTGACATGGCTGTGTGAGTCGACGCAATTCCAAGCTGTGGGTCGTTCAAGTATATAACAATGACCTTTTGTCTCTAGGAGTGAGTCTGTTTGAATTGTCTTATCTTGTCATCAAACCAATGAAAATCAAGAGGAACCATGTTTGGTTCTTGAACATACACTCTTTGTTTAAGAATTTAGGATTTAATCAACAACAGTTCTATTTTTGCTTGCTATGTTTTCTTGTCATTAAAATAGATAAGATCATCCCAAAAAGAAAACACAAACCACCATGGCTGAAATAGATGAGGATAAATTGAATGCTTTAGCTTATCAACTGGAAAACCTTCAACAACAAATTTGGGAAACAACCACAAAGA
This sequence comes from Sequoia sempervirens, assembly GCA_007258455.2. Lineage (NCBI taxonomy): Eukaryota > Viridiplantae > Streptophyta > Pinopsida > Cupressales > Cupressaceae > Sequoia > Sequoia sempervirens. Next base: position 108,987,723 of record VDFB02105785.1, read on the forward strand.
GATATCTAATGCCAAACATCTACCCATATCCTCTTGACCAAAAAATGAACATGAGACCTTCTTCACCAACAACTCCATCATCCAAGTTCAATATCTTTGAATTTTTCCAAAATTTCAATAAGCCCAAATCTCATTCCTCAAATACAAATGATATTGAACAATCTTATCATGTCATGCATTTGTCTCCATCCACCATAAGCCAAAATGAACCTCAAGATTCTTTCACTCAAGTTAACAATTCCATCCAATCATCCTCTTCTATCATATCTTCTACATCCAATGATTCATGTCAATCTCTCAATCCAAAGCTTGCTAACATAGACTCCCCTACACATCAAGATCAAAATATTATTTCCACTCCATCCAATGATTCCACAATCTCACAAAGTCTTCCCATCTTTGATCAAGATACCATTTCTCAAGAATCTTATGACGATCCCCTCCTTTCACTTTCCATCCAAAATAATTCACATCCATCTCAAGAGACAAGTATCCTTCCAAGTTCTTTTTCCACATCATCTAATCAATCCATATCATATCATGATTCTATTGCATCACAAGATCATGATAGTTCTTCCATCCTATCTAATGATTTCTTACCAATTGACGATCAAGACATGCTTTCTATGAAATCTAATGATTCCTTTCCTCATCAAGATCAAGATATGCTTCCATTCAAGGATGCCCTTTCATCCCATGAAGATGTTTATCCTTCTCATGATCAAGATATGTCTTTCATACCACCTCAAGATCCTTTTCCAAGTCAAGATCAAAATATCCCATCATCCCCATGTCAAGAGCCTATCACACCTATTCAAGCTATCCATGAACCCCATACCTATAAATTGGGATCCTCCACCTTTATCCATTCTAGTTTACTTCCAACACCTAACCTCTCATCCATATCATATCCTCCCCAAAATGGACTTGCATCTTGTTTCACAAACAATACATATCCCATTGGAAAACAAATGTGTCAAAGTATGAACTACAAAGGCAAAGGATTAGGCATTCATGAACAAGGTATCCTAGAACCCCTTTCTATTCAAAAACACCCATATCACCATGGCCTTGGTTATACACCTAAGTGTCCTAGTGCATCAAACCTACCATCTATCCTAGGTCCTCATCCTAGTCCATCAAAATTTCCATCTATCCTAGGTCCATATCCTATTCCTCAAGAACAACAAAGGCACACATCCTTGATGCCCTTTCAAAATTCTACCCACATTAACTCATCCATAATACCTCCATACCATTCATCTCAATCCACCCCTCCCATTGCTCTTGGAAGCAATTTGGGTGCCAAATATCAAAAGCTTCTATATCAAAATCCACATGTATCAAAGGATCAACATGTCTCCTCGAAGAGACATGTAAAAATAAAAGAAAACTTGATCCAAAATCAAAGGAAAAATCAAAAAGGCCACAAAGGCCCATCAAAGCAAGAAGGAAATTTTCAAAGACCACAAAGGTCCATAAATCAAAAGAAATTTTCAAAAGGCCACAAAGGCCCATCAAAGAAAAAAGGAAATTTTCAAAGACCACAAAGGTCCATAAATCAAAAGAAATTTTCTAAAGGCCACAAAGGCCCATCAAAGCAAAAAGGAAATTTTCAAAGACCACAAAGGTCCATAAATGAAAAATTTTCAAGGCCACAAAGGCCCACTAAGCAAATATCGAAGTCAAAAATCATGTGGATTCCTAAAAGTCTCATAGAAGCAATAAAATCAAAATTGGCATCTAAATTCGCTTATCCAAAAGCTTCCTCCAATTTTACATATAATAACCTATCACTTTCCAAATCCATTCTTCCTCCATCACTCCACCATCCTTCAAGGTGTGTGCCAATGTTGAGCTTGTCATCCTTTCCATCTATCCATTATCCAACATTCATCCCCCATCATTCCCCCTTTAATCCAAACCTTTGCATAAATCCTTAGTCTCTTCCATCATACCATTAATCTACCAGCATTTATGAGTCTAATCCCCATTGCCATGGTTAATTAAAGGGATAATTGGTTGTGAAACTCAATGTTAAAGTCCTTCCTCCATCTCCCTATCATCCATATCCTATCTTACATATTCCTCTTGCACTCTACACTTAAGGGCAAGTCTCATCCATCTTATCATTCATGGTCATTATCATTTCTACGCTCATTCCTTACATTTCCACTTTTGATCTTGATAAGGTTAAGAATCTTCTTGAACATCATATATGCTTATCCTATATGCTTTATCCATATCTTTCATACCATATCTTTTATCTCATCCATATTCCATCATTCTTACTAGATACATCCTTTCTTTTCATCCTTGGTTTTGATGAAGAATGGGGGAAAAGCACTTGGTCCTTGTGTATATATCTTGTCTAGTTGATCTTGATCATCCCATTCATTATCGTTATCCTTGCATTATTCCACTCCATATCTCCTAGCTTATCAAAATCCATGTCATCATGTCCCTTTGCAACCTTGAATCTTATCATGCAAATCATATTTGAGCCTAGCTGTAAAACATTATCCAATCCTCATATCTTTTGTCAATCAATCGTCAACAATCATCAATCTTTTTGTACTTAGAGGATATCAGTAATCCTAAGTACTTATCATCATCATGCCTTATGGAATCAATCATTCTTGGCATATTAATCAATCAACTATTGTCATCTTTCAACAAGAGATATGTTGCTTGTGTGACATGTTTTGCAGTGACTTTCATTTTGATCTATCATTTATCCATGGTTGCATTACCTCTATTGTGGTTCATCTTGTTCCTTCAATCGGTCATACCATCTCATTCCAAATCAAATATCTTGAAAATCCAAAAAAATTTAAAAATCTATCAAAATCCAAAAACATCAGAAAATCAAAAAAAAACCAAAAACATAAAAAAATCATCAAAATCCAAAAACATCAAAAATTCATCAAAAATCCAAAACATCGAAAATCCAAGAAAATCAAAACAAAAAAAAAACATTCATAAAATTTAAAACACAAAAATAGAGTCTACATCAATTGAAAGTGGAGTCTGTGTTAGTTGAACTACGTGGTCTTTGCGTGTATAACGTATGCAAGACTAATCTTTGATTAGCCCCCGAGACCCCTAGGATAGGTCTTTAGGTTACATCATTTGGTCAACGTCTGAGAATATCATGCAAACATCAGCACACACATTTCAACATTGATGATCTAATCTGAATAATGATTTGAAAATACATTAAGTAGAATTTGAATTGTTGTACTTTTCTTTTTATCATTTGCTTATCATTTCTTTGGAGCTACTCAATGATGTATTGAACTAGAGAAGCAAGGAAGGAGAATGATACTTTTCTTTGTTTTTTTTTTGTGAGTTAGTCATTATTATTTTGTGAATTGTCACGGGAAGTGCTCTACCAAGTATCATGGATGACATTTGATTCACTTAAGAAAATGATTAATTCTTGTTTGTTTACGCAAGAAATGCTCAGGTCATCTCAGTCTAATTATACCTTGATGCTTATGTTCACTTGCAATATAAAAAATCATGAAAGAAGTACTCAGGTCATCATTGGTCTATCTCATATCATTGATGCTTGTATTTTCTTTCAACATTTTTAAAAGCTCAGTGATGATACAAAGCAAAATCAAAAGATTATTGAAATGACACTTAGAATTGCATGGTTAAAATAGATTGCATCCATATTAGTCTTGCATATGCATTTATAGATTGTTTCAAAAACTACCAAATTTCAATCTCAAAAGCTACATGTATTCCCTCTCTACATCATATCACCATCTCTTCAATATTTCTTAAGATATCATCTCTTTCTAATCATTTTCTTTCATTTCAATCATCTCAAATTCCATCCCTCTTAATCTATTAATTCTAGCACAAATCATTTAATCACATCCTTGGTTTTGTTCCCAAACTTAAGCCTTTATCCAATCATCATCATCATCATTGGTATGTATCCTTCCCTATCATTTTGTGTTGTTTTGGGATGTATCCTTCCCTCATCAACAACACTCTTATCATTATCATCATCATCAATCAATCTTGGTTTGCAACTTGACCGGGGCAACATCACGTTTATCCTTGAATCCATTTGTGCTTACTTTTCATCTTCTCCTTTCCTTATCTCTTCCTCATCCCATCCCCTATTCTATTCATAATTTTGCATCATCAAGTCCTAGTACATTAATCGATCTTATACTGGGGCATATCATATCAATCAAAGAAGTCAAACCACATTGCCTAATCAAATCCGAATCAGCTCTGATGAGACTTTGATCAAATCTTGTGAGCATCTATCATTGATCCTTGCCTATCATGAGGTTAATCAATCATCAATCTATCATTGATCCTCACCTATCATTAGGTCAATCATCAATCAATCATTGAATCTCACCTATCATGAGATCAATAATCTTCTAAGCTATCAGGATCATCAATCATCATCATAATCAACTGGAGGAATCAATATTTCTTTATCAGGAGATAAATCATTTCTCTATCATCAAATCATCATCATAATCAATCATGAAATTCAAAATTCATCAATTTATCTCCTGAGGGGGCATATATCACTATCATTTCAAAATTCAAACATCTAGGGCAAATCAGGGGCATATTTTAACCCTTTCATCAATACTGACAGCTGAGGTAAAATCATTCTTCGAAGCAATGCGTAAACACATCACTTCAAAGAGTGGAAAAATGTAGACACCTAAAAATGGTCTGAGAATCTAATTAATTAAATACATTTATTTGATTAATTAATCTTAAAATTCATCTACTTAGTAAATAAATAGAAATATTTATTTATATTAAGTTCATTATTAATTCTTCTATTTCATCATATTATTTCTCTCTTAATTAAATAAACAAAATTAAAAACTTTGTTTTATTTAATTATTATCATTTTCATCATATTATTCTCTCTTAATTAAATAAACAAAATTAAAAACTTTGTTTTATTTAATTATTATCATTATTACTTCTTTTATACTTACTATCTTAAAATTAAATACAAAACTTAAATAATTTGTGTCATTAATTACCTCATCACATTTCTTCTTAATTAAATAAAGATATCCTAAAATCTTTTATTTAATTATCATTTTCCTTTTTTTTAATTTAATAAACAAACCCTATAGTTTGATTTATTAAATTATTTATTCCCCTTTTTCTAAATTTAAATAAATTAAAATTATTTAAATTAATGCATAAATCATTTACCACTATTCACTCACCAATAAAATTAAATTTTCAAAATTTAATTAATTCTACTGTCATTCACGGGAAGAGCTTCGGGGACAAACTTGCAGGAAGTCCTCTCAATCTTCTTCCTCCAATCTTCCCTCTCATCTTGCCTAGTGTTTTCATGGGGAGAAACAATCCTCCATGATCAACTCCATCTTCTCATCCCATGCCATTCAATTTTCCAGATTGAATCACAGCCTCTTATTCTGTATCCCTGTGCAAAAGTGTTGCCGTGAAAGCTATAAATATAGCTCTTTGGCTACAGGAAAAAAATCCCAACTTATGCAATCTTACTCTGCAGGTTTTCCAAAGCATCCAGCATTCATCTAGCATTCAAGCATCCAGCATCCATCCAGCCTCCATCAAGCATTCATCCAGCATCCAGCATTTGCAGTCATGGCTGCAATCATAGTAGTTTTAATTGTTTAAACATATAGGAAATAGAATAGTTCATTTCTCATTCTCTAAGTGTCATTTCAATAGTTTAATTAGCTTCTAAAATATGAGAGAAAAGTATATTAGAGAGATCTTTAGAGTTAGAGAGCAATAGGATAGATTTCTGAAGATTTTTAGTTTAAATTAGTTTAAATTTCTTAAATCTTAGATGCAATGTCTTATTTAGAGGTGTAGAAGCATGTTTAGATTGTTTAACTCATTCCTACGCTTACAATGTGAAACTATATATTTTCTACATGTAATTAGAAAATTCCACATTTGTGACCCTAATGGTGGATTTGATACAGTAAAAATTCTAGATTAAAGGTTATCTAGATATTTTACTTTCATAACTTTGCACCATTTCTTATTTGTATGAGTGTACATATGCCAAACTAAATTTGTACCCAAAGAAAGATTCCTATAAACAATATTATGCAAACCAACACCTCCTTGTTCCTTATCCATACGCATTTTATCCAACGAAATTAAAGGAACCTTTTTACATTATTAATGTTTCCACACCATAAAAGACCCTAAATTAGCTTTTCAATTTGTAACACAACTGATTTAGGATCTTTTAGAACAGACATGAAGTAATTAGGAATTGAAGAAAGGACCGATTTAACAATAAAATTCTTCCAAACAAAGACATCCATCTACCTTTCCATGAACACCTATTTTAATTAGGATCTATAATAGGTCCATGCCAACCTATTTTAATGTGTTACAAGATTTGAATTAAGGTGTAAAGCATGTATTTTTTATCTTGAGCTGACAAGTTATTATTTTGAATACATCTAGGTAGGTCAACCTAATTGATGTTGTAGGTGATTGAAAATGTAAAGTTTACCACATAGACTAGAGTGCATCATGTGCATTCCATTACATATTAAACCTTGAGTCATCATGTTTGATCTTCATATTATGGGAATCATGTTTCTATCCCTTTACATTTTATGCGTATATGGTTATATCCTTACATTTTAGGTCATTAATCCTTCCTCCTTTTAACATAGTGTGATTTTACTTGTCACATCCTTGCATTTAGGGAATCATGCCTTGAACCCCTTTGTAATCTTATCCTTTCATTTCTAAATACCTTTTAATAGGATATATATATCATGTTTTCTCTCTTTCACATCAAATATAAGTGGTGATCTACATATTTAAGTATATATTGATCTCATGTTATTTCTCTTTCTATGTTTTATAGTACTCAGGTATGTGCAGGATCATCATGGAAAAAATAGGCCCTTAAGTGGCAAAAAATTCAAAAAAGTCAGAGTTAGGCAACTTGAAATAAAAAGTTTGAATAAGTTATCTATATTATTTAAAAAATATGTAAGAATAGAATATGTAGCAAATTGAATGTAGTTTCTAAACTACTAGGTTTTTTTCATTTTTTAAATCTATTTGGTGAAAATTTGAAATTTCATTGCACTAGTACTTAAGTTTCAGGGAAAAAATAAGTAGGGGCCTGTCTGACCACCCTAACCACAATAAAATGATAATATTTTTTATAAGATTTTACATATAAGTAGAGGACTCCTGTCCGATGTGATGTATTTTTTGTAATTTTCCAAGTAAATAATAAATTATGAATTTTTATTACAAATTTTAAAAAATATTAAAACTGATGTCTTAATCTTAACTTGGTCAAAAATTCATGAAATTCATTTTTAAATCCTATAGTATGTGAAGCAGAATGTGACGCATGTTTTGATTCAAAAAATGTGATACCGTTTGAAAGCTATAGATGTTTTTCAATTAGCCTATCAATCAAGACTTTAGTCATAATTCAAATAGAAAATGAATAATAATTATTTATTAAATTCAAATTAAAGCATAATTTATATTGGTGGAAAACTGAGAATCTCCTTTAAAAACCCTTTTCGTTTCATCAATTTTGGGTTAAAAAAAAGTCATCAGCCACATACCCTACACATATCGCCACTTTTTGGCCCATCATGATCCTACACATACCCACTCATTTTATTAAAAGATCCACATATATTTTTATGCACATTTAGTGGTGATCTAGTAAGTGATGTCATGATCTAGCACGTGCATCTAGTTGGATGTTTTAAATATTTTCAAGTGATATATATTCCAAATATACTCATGATATGTTTGTAATTTATGTATTTTAAAAAGAAATTTTAATTGATGAACCTTTTTTCAAGTGATATATACCATAAATGAGCTCATGATATACCAAATTTTCTAATGTGATATGTTTGCAATTTATTTGAATTATTTTCCTCACTTTGTCTTTAAAACATATGAACAATTTAAAATTTAGTGTTATATATTTATGCAATATTCACTGTGCATGTTCATTGAAAGCTCATGTGTGTACAAATTTGTATGCAGGTAAATTCAAATTTGAGTGCAATTTGTGATGGTGAATCCAAGGATTAGATCAAGGAAGTATGATCAAACACGAACAGGACAGAGGAAGAGAAAAGTAGGTGAAGGAACATCTACTAAACAAGACAGAGGAAAATAAATGACCCCTGTTTTGGAGTTGTTAGAGGTTGATAATAGGAAAAGGTCATCATATTTAAAACAAACAATTGTTGAAAACTTGAAAGAAGCATTGGAATGAATTGAAAATAAGAGTCAATCTAGTGATCTAAGTGTTGCACGTAGAGCATTGATGATTGTAATTTCTTGTAAGAAATTATCACATAGAAGACAAGTTCAAGCAATTTTTTAATTAATAAATATTTCTAGGAGAATAGTTCAAAGGTATATTGAAAAGAGAAATGAAATAGATGGAAATATTGAGAAAAATTGGGTAAATATTTGTAGGGTTCTCTGAATTTAGATAGAATTTCAAAAGATGTAAAGAAACAAGTGATTGAATATTGGACCACCCACTCTCATGTTTCTTCCAATAGAAGGTATACTATACAAATAATAGGTGAAGATGGTACACACATTTCTCATCCAAAGCATTTTATAGATACAACACAAAGTGAACTTTTTGAAGCATTCAAGAAAGAATTTTCAAATGTGAAGATTTATCAAAGGATGTTTGAGACACTACGACCATCATTTGTACATATAAATAAAGTATGTGAAACTTGTTATTGTCGAAATCATGTTGAATTTGATCTACACCTACAATCATATAGAAAAGCTATGGAAGCAGTTGATCAAAATTTAGCCATCCTTGGAAGCACAACACAATTTTTTAAGTCTCTTATATGCGAAAAGTCAGAAGATTCTGATGAATTCAATGTTCAGTGTATAAAAACTATATGTAATTATTGTGGAGATTTAAAGAATCTTTTACATGTTGACAATAATGACACACAAGTTATTTGGAAGAGATTTGAATATGAGACATACTTAACAAAGTAAGGAGTTGAGGCCAAAAAAATTATTCTCAAAGAGAGTGGATTTCCTTACAATGAATTCATGAGTAAATTTTGCAATATCATATATCCACATATCCAACATTGTCATGGTGCAAGATGGAAAGCTAAGCAATTTTTTTATTCAAAGAATTTCTTTCCACGAGGTTGTTTTCTCTCTATTGTAGATTACTTTGAGAACTATACATTTAATCCTCAAACTGAGATTCAAATCAATATTATCATTCAAAGAAAGTTGCAATCGTTGTGCAAGTTTGCTATAGGCATACCGAGTTAGAGGTCGATGGAATACAAAGTAGCAAAGATGATCAAATTATCATCAAAGAGGTTCACTTTTATATCAGTGATGATACGAATCATGATAGAAGCTATGTGGCTCATTTTTTCAAAATGTTTTTTGAAGACCTAAGACAACGTGACATAAATCAGGAACAACACTAGATATGGTATGATGGATGTGCTAGGAAGTACATTTTAAAAAAAAAATTATTTATTTATATATTCACTTTTAACTTTGAGACTTAAATTGTTTAATTGCTTATATATAATTACTTTTTTGAAGCTAATTTGGTTTGAGTTTAATTATTTGTAACTTCACAAGACAATTTAAGTCTACAAAAACTTTTGTTTGGTTAAGTCATCAACATGCTAGATATAAAACCAAATTTTTATGGAATTTTTATGAGAGTGGACATGGAAAAGGAGAGCACGATGGAGCAAGAGCATGTGTGAAGCATGCACTTCATCAACATGAACTTGTTGGTAACTTTCACCATATATATATGGAATCTAGAGATATTTTTTAAAAGGTTAGATATATATTTAAACTAAATTAAATTCTTTTAAGTTCCTTGAAAGTAATAGGTGAAAAATTGTGCAAACATGTGTACTTACAGGTAATGCCACATGGAATGAAAATGAAATTGTTGAATGGTGCAAAATTCTTTTTTCCACTCGCGAATCAACATACAACACATGGTATTTTTGGGAAGTTATAGGTACATCTAGTCAAAATTTGTTGAAATTTTGAATTTCAAAGTTCAAGTGTACATTGATTTAATTGAATTTTCAAAATTGAATTTATAGATATTGATCAATCAAATCCTTATATTTGTCAAGCAATTCATGGTATTATAAGTCTGCATCAAATCATGACAACAGGAAGTAGTAGGCCTTATGCAATTAATGTGAGATAAAAATCATTTTTGTGTGTTGATTGCATTGACGACAATACAAATATTATTTAATGTGAGAATATTAGAGATTGGTATGTTTCATGATGGGAAATGAAACAATTAATATCAATTCCTCCTTTTGTTGAAGATGACAATGTCGATGTCTATGATCCTCTATGTTCAATTGATTACGAATATGTATCTAATTTTGTTATTATAGGTATGAAAGTTGATTAATTTAGTTAAAATTGATTTAAATATATTCTATGTTTAAGTAAGTTTCCAGCATGTTTATTTATAAATTTATGTATATTAAAAATATATTACAACTTTTGTATTGACTATATATATAGGGTGGGTGCATGAAGTTGGGTTACACTTTTGTGGCCAATTCCAAAAAAAAAATGAAAATTATAATTATTGGTGATCCCATAATAGTGGTTTACAATTTTTGGCCAAACTGGACACTGAAATTATTATTTTTAACTAAATCTTCACATTCGAGCACCTATAGCGGCTAAACTGTGAGGAATTTGAAGATGGTACAAACTAGAGTCTCATCAAATTTTGTCTGTACATTTTTAAAATATTTTTTCAAAATTTTCGGAATCAAATTTCACTTCTTTTTCCATCTCCCATGAAAATTGATTTTTTTCAGAAAACAACATTTTTAAAAAATGACACACACCGTATAACACATAACTTTTTTTCCATGAAGGATAAAATTATATTTCTTTCAAATTTAGATTTGTAACTCTGATATCTAGTGCTTCCACTTTGTTAGATATTTTTTTATTGAATATTTTTTCCTTAATCAAGTTTCAAAGTCAAACGAATTACAATTCAGACACAGCGTGACCATATAATGAGTAACTTTTTTTGTATATGTCAAATTTTAATTTAATTTTTTTGTTGGATCAAGGACTTCAATATCTAGTGCACTCATATTTTTAAATTTTTTTTTGATAATATTCTATTTTTCCACATGTGAAGAACAAAGAAATTCATTTAAAATGAAAACCTATGTTTAATAAAACTTAAAAAATAAATACATAACAAAACCAAAACATATTAAAATTATATTCATTGGATAGCTTGTTCTAAGGAATACCATAATCATTTGAAATAAATTTTAAATGAATTCATTTGATCCCCAAAAGCTAAATCAAAAGTGGTTTTTATCAGCATTTTGATAGGTGTAAAGGAGATGCATTTATAGGTATGGTTTAAAACTAGCGAGGTTCTATCCAAGGGGTTTTGATCTAAGGTGATTTGATCAAACCCTCTTCAATTGGAATCCTTAAAATGGAACTTTTTAAGGCTTAAATCATTATATTTTCTAAAAATATGTGATTTCAACTAAAATTCATTCCTCTCAGGAATTGTAAACCACTATTATGACATGAAATAACATGAGTGCGTTATAATGCACTCGTATTATGTCATTTTAAAAGAAAAAAAAAAGTGAAAGTGATTCATTTTCTATTGTCTATTTTTCTACTCTACCCATGACCAAAAACCCTCAATTTTTCGCTCACGTTCTAAGAGGAGGAATTCTACAAAATTCACCAACAATAGTTGTTTTTTCTGCACAAAGATGGCACCATGACGACGAAGAGGTGCAGGAGGTAAGTATTGTTTGCTATTTGTTTTTAATTTCTTAGTTTCAAGTTGATTTTGTTTGTTTTAGGTTATATTTGATTATTTTTCTTCAAATTTATAGGAGATGCAAATGATCTTGCAAATCCTCAAAATCCTCAACAAGAAGAATAGGAAAATCCTCAACAACAAAATCAACCTCCCCCACCAATCACTCAACACCCTCTTGGCACTCAAAAAAATTTGAGGAGTGAAATTGAGAACAAAAAAAAAAATGAGGATATTATCAGTAGGTTGATTGATCCAAATGCTTCAACCACAGAAAGAATGACAATAGAAAATTCAAAGAAAGAGATGTTCAAAAATGTAGATTCAAGAACCCAACAAATAATGGGATGGCAAGATAGGAGGTAGGCAGCTAGGGCATATTATGCAGATAAACTATCATATAGAGTATACAGTGAGTTCCCCAAGAGATTAGGAATTGTTTTTATGATAGGTGGTACTTGGTCTTTGATTACCCACCATGCAACAATTATGAAGTCCCCCAATATTTTCTTACGAAACTATAGAGTGAGTTCGTATTGAACCAAGTCCCAAATTATTTTGATATGAGGGAGTTCCAGGGGAAAGGTATGGGGTCGGCTCAGGATAGGCCCGGTGCATAGTTGGATCCTGCATGGCAAGGGAGATGACCTCTCGCTAGGCCGCCTTGTGAGCACATTGTTATGCATGTCATTGCGAAGGAGAGTGTCGATGTAGAGACATTGCAGGTGATCAACACTTTGACCTGGAGTGTCATCCATCATACTAGCCCTATTGTGCAATGCAATCTAGGGGAGTCTTCGGGTGGTGGCCTTCGAACCCATGTGTGTTAATCTTGTGGGGTGAATTGTTCATATGACCCCACCAACACTTAGGAGGTTTCTATGCAGGATTTGTATGCTGCTACATAGGATCTGTATGCTACTACAGGGATGGAGAGGACGGCTGAAATTTTTCATCATGCATATGGCATTGATAGTCAGGTAGAAGTCAACATGTTCATTGAATTTAATTTATTAAATTTTGATTCTGAAATGCAAGATTAACTAATTTAGTTTTATTATTTTAATAAAATTGCAAGGTCACAGTGTTGAGACTGGATACACCGGTCCTCCACCTACTTATTTCTGCAGTACACCTATCAGTGGGGTATGTAACTAGTAAATAATTATAAATTTATTACATGTTAATAGCATTGTTTTATGAATGGTATTTTAATATGTCATTTTGGATGTTGAATAGGCTAATATTGGAGGTTTCAAGCAAACACCTCCTAGTACCAGTGGATTTATTCAAACGTACATAGAGGTAATAGAATAAAGAGAACTTAACTAATGAATTCTACTTAATAGATTTGTGTAGTTTATATTCATATTGTTGGTTATGTTGCATTACACATCATTCAAACTCAAAGCATTACTTCAAATTCCATAACTAATAACTAGATGTTGATAGATGAAAAAATTTCAACTGTATAATATAGTTGTTTAGAAAGTCAACATAAGCAACATGATGCAATTACTTCACATGGAGGCATGTTCTTGCAAAGGTGCACCAGCACAACAAACTATGGATTCTTGGAACAAATCTATGAAACCATAATAGTAAGCAATAGCATAGACAAGGAAGTTAGTGATGTAGAGCATCATATCAAAACACTCAATCATTAGGGTACATCTGATGAAAAGCATCCAAAAAAAACCATCAAAATCATTTCTTCAAGGGATTTCAATCCCAAATAGAATCAGGAGAAGATTAATTATAATTTCATCAAAAATCTACTTTTCATTCAACCAAAATCCACTCAAATTCTCTTAGCCATTCCATAGGCCATCATTCATCATTCCACTAATCAGTATTCCAATTGAATCATTCAAAGAAAAAACCATATTAGAAAACTTTGACTTAATCAATTAGATTCACATCACTCTCAGCCACTATAAAAACAACATAAACCTAATTATTGACACTTGAACAATTCATCCTTTCATTTATTCACCAAAGCAACAAATCAACTAAACCATACCTCACTATTATCAGTCCATTATCAAGCACTGTACTCACCATATTTTGACTATAGTAGTCTATTTATAGGTTACAAACTCCTGCTACAATAGAATCTTGATTATCATATTGTGGTTAATCACCAATTTGCTCAAAAGGCTTCATAATACTCACCCATCCAACCATCAAAGTCACCAAACCTGTCTTATACACCTTAACAAAATTTAGTAACATCAATAATATCATTAGTTTGATAGTAACCAAGCACTCAATATCATCCTTTCCACTATTTAAACAAACATCTTTGATTTGATCAGACAATATCATATTCCTCTAGTAGGTCTATCAACCATTGAATTAGGTAGATACATTCCTATCTCAAAGATTATTAAAAAACTCAATGCACATTTAGAAACACTTTCTAGCACATCATAGCATATCAAAGTTCTTAAACGTTTGACATAAAGAAAATCATCAGATTTCAAACTGTCCTCTGAAGAAAGGCTAGTAGATTAGGCCTATTTTACAAAGGAGGCCCCTTCAAAACCACTCCAAATCACTCAAAACCTAAAAAAAGTCTTCACGAATGTCTTATAACTCAATATTTCACCATTTATAGGGATTGAAAACCATTAAAATGTTTTGATCCAATAAACCCTCGTTTATAGGGTGTAAAAGCACAAATCAAGGAGGGTTTTGTGAAAAATACTCTTGCAAACCTCTATTTCTCTGGCCACCACCTGGAACATGATTTTTTATGTCTACCAAGACCTTCTACATCATTTCCAAGCCTGTACAAGATTTATTTATTCATGCCCCATAACTATAGCATCACTTTGTGTAGGAAAATCCTTTATTTTCTAGTGTAGCAGCAACTCCACCATGGTATTCTTGCTTTTCCCTGCACTTAAAATCATCAAAACATGCAAAAAATCCTAACATTAACCTACTCCACCAATTTACTTGACCTAAATTGGTGAAGTAGTGAAGAAAAACCCTATTGGACTCTCAAACTTGCTTCTAAAAGGACTCTGTTGGGCACTGAAAACTTCCTTTTATTGTTTTGTTTCCTAAAACTAACCTTCAAACTCTTGAAATTAGAAACTAACTCCTCTTTACATGTATTCACACTATGATTTAACTTTGGGTGTTCCTAAATTACCAACACAAGAAAAAAAAACAATGGAGTAATGTTGCAAACTCACAAATAAGGAATTTTTATTTCAAAATCTAATTATAAGAACACAAACTTCTACTTTTTCTCACCTTTACATTCCTTATAAATATATTTCCTTTTCCATAACTATCTTTCCATTGGTTGAAACTACCCCTTTTAACCCTTAATATGCCTAATTTCCTTGTTTTTGTCAATTTAACAACTTTTAACAATAATACATTATTGCATTGTTTGCATTTTCCCACTTTGACCACCTAGAACTTACCCATAACCTTAAATACATTCAAATAAGACTTCATATGACCTTGAACATTCACTTTACATCATTTTTCCATGACCTTTTGTGATTGACTCAATACAAACTTGAACACTCATCCCTTTTACAAAATTGAAAAGTATTTGATGACCTATGTGCTCCTGCACCAACATCTGACCCAATTGAATCAAGAGAATATCAAATTGAATAAGCAGCTAAAATTTCTTTCTCTTTTCATCAAAAATCACATTGTTTCATTTGTAAACCACAAGGCAACAACAAGCCAACTCATTTCAATACTTCTTCTTATTATCCTCAAGCTTCAAACATCTTATTTATAAAAAAAAATGACCGATCCATGCACAAGAAACCTAATTAGAGTCACTAAACAATCCACTCTTTCATCATTCACCAAGGCACCCTTCCACTCAATTTTCTTTAACTAGGAAAAATAGTAAGCATGATAATCAAAAATCTATGGATAGGGAAAATAGTCAGCATGATAATCAGAAATATATAGTTTAATACTTGTACTCAAAATTTTGTTCATTACATCTCATACGTTATAAGTCATGTGACATGGATTGCTATTGTAACTTTTTTGTGATTGAATAATTTGTTGTTTTATTTTCAAATGTTGGTTGTGGAAACACCTCCAAATGTTGCGAGGGCAATGGATATCGGTGTTTCGTCTGCTACACAATCCTCAATGGCTCTGATAGGGGAGGTATGAGACAAATTACTAAATTTCAATTTACATTCATTGTTATAGATGCTAGTTCTAGTAAAAAATCAAACCATTATTGATTCATAGTTTAATTCCTATTTGGATGGTTTATATAGGGCTTGAGCACACCTCAACATCGGTGTACAAATATTTCCATCATGGAGAGCGATCGTGAGATGGCTGTAAGTGATTATTTTGTTAAATATATCATTTTTAATAATGTAATTTCTATATATTAATGTCTTTACTTCTTATTGTAACAGTTAAAACTTCACCAGGATCTAAACCCTAGGAGGAGGAGCAGGAGCACTCCTTGAGCATAGCAGAAATGAGTGACAAAATTATTTCCATCAAATCACCAAACAAAGGGAAATAATTTATTTCCAGAGCATGGAGAGAAATGAATTTTGATTTTAGAGCCCTTTGTTGTATACCTAGACATGACAATTTTGTACATATTTTGTATTGGATATATTTGAAATTGTATGCCTATATGGAATTCTCATAAGTCTATATGGCTATTTTGTAACTATATTTTATACTTATATGGACATATATTGATGTATGTGTACATGGCTATTTGGTTAATACAAATATTTTTTATCGATATTTGGTGTCCATATTTGAACTGAGAATTTATGACACATCTGTAGAGAAATAGAGGAATACTACAAACTAAAACAAATTACACTTTTGTTCTCACTAACTTGATGTACTCTCCAACATCTCTCTTCTCTCATGTGAAGAGTTAGAACTACTTGGCCATGCCTTTGCATCATTCATGAAGTTTTGCTCTTCTTGACAATGTCAAAAGCATGGTTGCATATAGATTAGGCAAAATACTTTTCCTTTTAGATTATCAATGCATGGAAGTTTCAAAAATTATCCTTGATATTACAGAAACATATGTGTTTATACCATAGTAGCAAAAATATTTTGGGGAAAAAATCGATAAATCAAAAGTATAATATTTTTTGAAAAATCGGGAAAAAGTCTAGAAAAAATTAGAAAAAAAAAACAGATTTAAAAAAAGGTAAAAAAAGTAGAACAAGAGATAAAAACTTCTTTTAAAAAATTTAAAGGCATTTCCATAGCATAGAGATATAGATAGAAAATAAAATAAAGAGTTTAACTAATAAATTATAAAAAGTCTAGATTTTTATAGTTTATATTCATATTGTTGATTACATTGCATTGCACTTCTTTCAAACTCAAAGCATTGCTTCACATTGCATAACTAATAACTAGATGATGATAGATGAAACAATTTCAATTACAATATAGTATTTACAAATTCAACCTAAGCAGTTATGTAGACTTTACTTCACATTGCATAACTAATAACTAGGAGCAGCTGCCAATTGCATTTGCTTGTCATGGCATTCTATAAGACCACATTTCTTTGAGGCATTTTTTCAAACAGTTCACTGCCTTGTCTATACTACCAAATTTTTGATACATGTATACCAAAGCATTTTGTCAAATAGTTCACTACCTTGTTGCTATGGCTGAAAGCCTAAAACAAGTGCTTTCGAACAAGCTATGGATGCTTGGAAAAAATCTATCAAAAGCATAATAGTAAGCAATATCATAGACAAGGCAATAACTCTTTGAAAAAATTCTCAAATAAATGAGGTCTCATTCATGATGGAATGCCATGACAATCAATTATTTTGATTTTTTGGCATTCATACCATGAGACCTCATTTCTTTGAGGCATTTTTTCAAAAGTTCAACTTTGCCTTGTTTATGCTAACACATTTTTCATACATGTCTATCAAAGCATTTTATCAAACAATTCATTGCCTTGTTGCTATGGCTAAAATCCTAAAACAGTGCTTTTGAACAAGCTATGGATGCTTGGAAAAAATCTATCATAATAATAATAGCAATAGCATAGAAAAGCGTGTGTTTGAAAATGCCTCAAAAAAATGTCCATGGTGATGGAATGCCATGACAAAGAATGGATGGATTGTCATGGCATTCCATCCTATTCACATTTGAGGCATTTTAAATAGTTTTTGCCTTATCTATGCTACATTTTTCATACATGTTTACCAAAGCATTTTATCAAACAGTTCACCTCCTTGCTACTATGGATAAAAGCCTAAAATAGGTACTTCCAAACAAGCTATGGATGCTTGGAAAAATCTATCAAAGCATAATATACAATAGCATAGACAAGGCGAACTATTTGAAAAAGCTGAAGAAATGTGGTCTCAATGGTGATGGAATGCCATGACAATCCATAGCAATTTCTTGTCATGGAATTCGCCATGCCATTCCATCACCATGAAACACATTTCTTTAGATCATTTTTTCAAATAGTTCATGCTATGCTTTTTTCATACATGTCACCAAAGCATTTTATCAAACAATTCAGCCTTTGCTATGGCTAAAAGCTTAAAACCTACTTTGAACAAGCTATGGATGCTTGGAAAAATCTATCAAAGTATAATGGTAAGCAACAAGCTATGCTCTCATGGTTTTTTTTCATGCGAAAATCAGCGTGATTTTATTCACATTTTTTTGCAAGTTATAAACACATTTTTTTTTGGCAATTTTTCTATTTTAAATGACATTAAAGTTTATGGTGGTTTTGTTTTTTATATGATGATATGTGATATTCTAATCCTAATTCATGCTTCTAGGTTGCATAGATATATATTTTGTACCAACGAACCCAAAATGAACTGAACCCCCCTCCAAAAAATTTTGGCCAAACCGACGAACCGAACCCCCGAACTTGAACCTCAAAACCTATTGCAACACTCTTCATTTTTCCTGCACAAACTTAATTGACTACCGAATTATATTTCCCCTTGACTTTACCCACATGTACTCCCTCAAACCTCTCTTTTTCATTCAAAACCCATGTTTTCCCAACTAGGATATGTCATGCCATAACATACTTTTGACCTCCGCTATCCTACCAGGACTTTTTAACACATCAAACTCCACAATCTCACCATATTTCCAACCTATTATAACTTATTTTCAACCAATTTCTTCTTTTCACCTCTTCTAGCCTTGCTTTTAAGGGGCCTCAATTTTGAATTTTCAACAGGGGCAGCATTAGTAATCTCTTCCAATTCCCTGACTAATGCTATTTTCTTATTCCTACTCCCTATCCTACTTACATCAGACCCATATCACTGAGACACAACCTGGACAATAGGTGGAATGGCCTATTTCAACATACTACACTCAAACTCTTAAGGGATCAATCCGGTTGAACATAGCTCAGAGCGATTCCTCGTGTTTGGGTGCAAAAGAGGACCATGCCTAGCGTAAACATTCCTATTTGGACACTTTGGAATAGTTTGTTTGGTCACACAAGTTATAGAATTAAAGTTGCACCACTTTGCAACTTTCCATTGCTTCCATTTGACACTTTTTCCATCAACTGAAATCTAGACACCATGGGAAAAAAACTTCGAGATAACAAAAACCAAGAGAGGTTATTGTAGAGGGGCCCAACGCAATCCCATGGGATTAGTTGAGGAGTTTATAAGCATCACGGTGTCCAAGGAACCTCATGCTAAAGTTTGCAGCCATTTTGCCCTTTAGACCCTTAAGAAATCGATTCGGTTGAACATAGCTCAAAGTGATTCCGCATGTTTGGGTGTGAAAGAGGACCATGACTAGCATAAACATGCCTATTCAAACATGTTGGAACAATCCATTTGGTCACACGAGTTGCAGAATGAAAGTTGCACCACTTTGCAACTTTCCACTCCTTCCATTTGACACTTTTTCCATCAACTAAAAACTGGACGCCACGGAAAAACCACTCTGAGATAACCAAAAATGAGAGAGGCTATTATAGAGGGTCCCAACATGATCCCATGGGATCAACTGAGAATTTTCTAAGCATCAGGGTGTCTAAGTGACCTCATGCTAAAGTTTGCAGCTATTTTTCCCTTTAGACGCTTCAGGGATCGATCCGGTTGAACGTAGCTTTGAGCGATTCCGTGTGTTTGGGTGTGAAAAGGACCATTCAGAGCATAAACATGTCTATTTGGATGCGTTGGAATAATCTATTTTGTCACACGAGTTGCAGAATGAATTGCACCACTTTGCAATTTTCCACTACTTCCATTTGACACTTTTTTCATCAACTGAAAACTGGACACCACAGGAAAACCACATTGAGATAATGAAAACTGAGAGAGGTTATTATAGAGGGGCCCAACATAATCCCATAGAATCAGACGATAATTTTCTAAGCATCATGGTGTCCGATTAACCTCATGCTGAAGTTTGCAGCCATTTTCCCTTTGGACCCTTAAGGGATAGATGCGGTTGAACGTAGCTCGGCAAATTTTTGCGTGTTTGGGTATGAAAGAGGACCATGCCTAGCATAAAAATTCCTATTTAGATGTGTTGGAACAATTCATTTGGTCACATCAGTTGTAACACGAAAGTTGCACCACTTTGCAACTTTCCTCTACTTCCATTTGACACTTTTTCCATCAACTAAAAATTGGACACCATGAGAAAACCACTCTGAGATAATGAAAACTGAGAGAGGTTATTGTAAAGAGGCCAACACGATCCCATAGGATTAGACGAGAAGTTTCTAAGCATCACAATTTTTGAGTAACCTCATGCTGAAGTTTGCAGTCATTTTTCCCTTTGGACCCTTAAGAGATTGATCTAGTTGAACATAGCTTGGAGTGATTCCGCGTGTTTGGGTGTGAAAGAGGACCATTCCTAGTCTAAAAAAGTCTATTCAAATGCGCTGAAATAGTTTGTTTGGTCACACGAGTTGCAAAATAAAATTTGAACCACTTTGCAACTTTCGACTGTTTCCATTTGACACTTTTTCCATCAACTAAAAACTAGACACCATAGGATAACCACTCCAAGATAACAAAAACTGAGAGATTTTATTGTAGAGGGGCACAACTTGATCTCACATGATTATATGAGAAGTTTCTAAGCATCATGGTGTTCGAGTAACCTCATGCTGAAGTTTGCAACCATTTTGTCGTTTGGACCCTTAAGGGATCGATTCGGTTGAATGTAGCTTAGAGCGATTCTACGTGTTTGGGTGTGAAATAGGACCATTCCTAGAATAAACATGCCTATTCAGATGCATTGGAACAGTCTATTTGGTCACATGAGTTAGAACTAAAGTTGCACCACTTTGCAACTTTCCACTGCTTCCATTTGACACTTTTTCAATCAACTGAAAACTAGACACCACGGGAAAACCACTCTGAGATAATGAAAACTGAGAGATTTTATTGTAGAGGGGCCCAATCTGATCCCATAGGATCAAACAAGAAGTTTCTATGTGTCACAGTGTCTGAGTAACCTCATGTTGAAGTTTGCAGCCATTTTTCCCTTTGGACCCTTCAGGGATCGATCTGGTTGAACATAGGGTCTATATCTAAACATATCCAAACCTTACCAACTCTTGGGGTAGCAATTCTAAGGTGTCAAAACTTCAAAATCCATAATCAAATCTTAGTTATACCACGTTACAATGGGTAAACCACAAAACCCTCTATTGTAGCCTAAACCCTAGGGGTTTATTGAAAATGATACTTCCAAAGGTAACCACAACCTAAAAAATTACTCAAACAAGTTTTTGATACCCTACACAAGCTCAAACAATCATAAAATAACTCTTCCTTACACAAAAACACAACTTGACTCTTCAAAACCACCATTTTTCTTAAAGAAAACTCACTTTTACACACATGGGTTTCACACCCATCTCACTTTCAGACCTTCCCAACACTAACACATCATTCCCACACCTTGATAATTTTAGTTCTGACCCATTCCTTAGGTTACAGAGGCTATAGAAAGAGGAATGGGTCAAAAAGCCATTTTTATTGACTCAAAACCTTCAAATGTACAAGTTCAGGCCAGTTTTAGTAAATTCATGATAAAATGCACAAAACGTTATGGAAAACCTTCTAAATTGATTCAAGAGAAAGGTAACTCCATATACTATGCAAATATCAACAAATATGGATCAACTAATTGAAATGTAGGCCGTACAATCTGCTGCTTCAGCTGAAAATATAGAAAATTCTAGAAAATTTTGAGTTTTTATTGTTTTTGCTTCTTCAAATCACAAAATCCAACCTTCAATTTGAGTTCTCCATGTTTTTAAACTCTTTCCCACAAATTAAAAACTGATTCACCTTCCTAAGTGAACTTTGAACTGGTTTGACTCTTCACATTCCCTCCATAATGCAAATTTTGCAATTTTACAATGTTTGAGTTTGCAAATTTTGTACATTTTTGCAATTTTTAAACATTTTGCACTTTTGAAAAACCCAACCTCCTAAACACCTAATACAGATCAAATATGAATAAATACATAATATAATGGTCTCATAGACCTTATTTTAATACAAAACTCAAAATCCTATATTCTACTCCTTATTTTCCTTGATGAACAAAACCTACTGAATGGTGCTCCTGCACCAATCATACATTGACCTTCTTTTCCCTCCTAAATTTTGGACCACATCCATTACCTCCACATAAAACTTGGAATCCTTGGTCTTCTTGGTTCCCATGCCTTGATATCATTATGCAAATGAAAATGAAGCAAAGTAATCATCTCCTTCTTTGCTAGCTGGAAGAATGCATGCTTAATGTTTTGATACATGATATCAATGCTCTCATCTACTCTCATGGTTGAATACCGAAATATAGTATGGTGGGCCTCCATAGTTCTATTCATATTTCTTCCTCTTCCACCAAATGCTGGCCCGATCCACACATCTACCAGCCTAATTAACTTTTTTTTGAAAGCTGAAGTTTCTCCTGAGTCACCAGTGTTGCTATGTCTTCCTTTTTAGACTCTTTCATTGCTATAGATCATCTCTGGGATTTAATAATTTGTACCACATGTGGTTGATGTGCTTTGAATCATTGCATCTAAAGGAAATTTCCTCAACATAAATACTGCTAGGGAATTTCAAGGTTTCCATTGTAGTTGGTATTAAAGTTGATACCTGCTACATTGAAAATTATCCTTATATAAGAATTCCCTCCATCTTGTTGGCTTGTAACACTCTTCATGGTGGCTACATGAAATCTGATTCTGATTCCTCTTCTACATTAGAGTGAAATCATATATCCTTGTTCTGACTCTTCTAAATTATCAAAATTAGAATCACTAGCTTCCATATTCAAAAATTCCCAACCACCATCTTCAATAAATTGGCCACCAGTTCAAGTTCATTATGCTTTCATAATACTTTATATCCATGGATTTCAGCCATTCCTTCATGCCATCAAGTGAAGATTGAGGAATGGCGTCAATGCAAAGTACATTCGGCTTGAAGTCTTTCAAAATAATAGCCATATCAAATGCCTTTTTCCCAATTCATACTCTCTCAAGGTTAACAATCATACATTGACCTTCTTGCCCCTCCTAAAGTTTGGACCAAATAAATTACCTCCACATAAAACTCGACATCCTTGGTCTTCTTGGTTTCCACACCTTGATATGGTTATGCAAATGAAAATGAAGCAAAGTAATCACCTCCTTCTTCGTTGGCTGGAAGAATGCATGCTTAATCTTTTGATACATGATATCAACTCTCTCTTCTACTCTCATGGTTGAATATCGAAATCCAGTATGGTGGGCCTCCAGAGTTCCAGTCATCTTTCTTCCTCTTCCACCAAATGTTGGCCTGATCCACACATCTGGCAGCCTAATTGGCTTTGTTTTTTGAAAGCTGAAGTTTCTCCTGAGTCACCAATGTAGCTCTCTCTACCTTTTCAGACTCTTTCATTGCTACAAATCATCTTTGGGATTTAATCATTTGTACCACATGGTTGATGTGCTTTGAATCCTTGCATCTAAAGGAAGTTTCCTTTACATAAATATTGCTAGGGAATTTTAATGTTGCCATTGTAGTTGGTATTAAAGTTTATACCTACAACATGAAGAGTGATTCTAATTCCTCTTCTCCATTAGAGGGTTTGTATCCTTGATCTGACTCTTCTGAATTATTAGAATCAAAATCACTAGCTTCCATATTCAAAAATTCCTAGCCAACATATTCAATAAATTTATTTGGATCATCAATAATAGTCTTCAAAATTAGTTGCTAGTACAAGTTCATTTTGCTTCCATAATACTTTATAACCATGGAGTTCAGCCATTCCTTGATGCCATCAAGTGAAGATTGAGGAATGGAATCAATGCAGAGTACATCCCACTTGAAGACTTTAAAAGCAATAGCCATATCAAATTCCTTTTTCCCAAGTCCTACTCTCTCAAGGTCAACAATCTCAATCTCACTAATAGCGATTACTAAGAAAGGTAATTCCATCAACTCTACCAAAAAGTTTACCATAAGAATAATAAAATCAGAGGCTTTGAAAGGAACTCCATGAAAACCAAGCTCTCTAAATGGTACATATCAAACTCCAGTTCAAAATATTTTAGATGAGGTTGCTCCCATAGCTCTCTTACTTGCTTGACAAATCCTTGAAACTCTATATTGATTTTATTTTTCATATCCCTCCCTTGTTGTTTTTCCTCAATTTCATCAAGATCATACATTGACCTTCTTTTCCCTCCTAAAGTTTGGACCACATCCATTACCTCCACATAAAATTGGACATTCTTGGTCTTCTTGGTTCCCATACCTTGATATGCCTATGCAAATGAAAATGAAGTAAAGTAATCATCTCCTTCTCCGTTGGTTGGAAGAATTCATGCTTAATGTTTTGATACATGATATCAAATCTCTCTTCTACTCTCATGGTTCAATACCAAAATCTATTATGGTGGACCTCTAGAGTTCCAATCATCTTTCTTCCTCTTCCACCAAATGCTAGCATGATCCAGACGTCTACCAGCCTAATTGACTTTGTTTTTGAAAGCTGAATGGTGTAGGAGCACCCACACCTCACCCTCAATTTTTGATTGTTTGATGGTAAATTGGGAGGATAGTTGGTAAATTTTAGGATGTTGAGGTCTTTTTTTCTTGAATAAGGTCTAATAGACCAATCTTTTATGTACTTTGGGAATTAGTAGGTTAGGGTGGACAATTGTGCAAAAGCACTCTTGAATTAAATAATTGTTGATATTGCCATAAAGGAAAATTATGTAAAAATTAGGTGGGAGTGCAGAGAAAGAGTCTAAAATTCATGTTATAAGGGTGTCTAAGTGGTCCTAGGCATTTAGAATAATAAATTTGCATGATAAAGCTTATTAAGCAAAACCATTGTTAAATACTAGTATTTGTAGGCTTAATAAGGGTTTGGTGGTTCAAAGGTAGTTATGGGAATTGAAGGTAGATTACTCTCATTTTAAATGTATTAAAAAAATAATTCAAGCCTGAATGGGGGTTCAATCAATAGTTTTTCTGAAGATTGGTGCTCTTCACAACGCCTAAAACTGTGGAATTTCAACATTTTTCTGAGTTTTTCAGTTTCTTTTCTCTGTATATGGCCCAATACAAGCCTCATATGAATAGAAATTCATGAAAAAATGTGGTGGAAAGTCTTAACCTATATTTAAATATTTTTTGATACACCTTTAGTTGTTTTAGTGAAAGGAAAATCCATTTTTCTTTATTTAGCCTGTATAGACTAGCAGGGTCTGAGTTTACTTTAATTTTTGTGATGGAGCCCTTCCTCCTACTATGGTGAATTGTAACTAGGAGGAAAGGTTTAAAATTTGTTTTTTTCAAGTTTCCTTAACTCTTTTAATAATGGTAAGGCATTTATAGGGCTGGTGATGTTGTTTTAGGCTGAGAATGTGAGATTTTGGCTTGAAATGGAGGAACCAAAGTGATGTTTTTGAATTCTACTAAGTGTAAAGGCCAGGTGAAGGTTTATTATGTGTGTGTAGACCCTAAAAAACTTTTTTGATGATTTGGTGAGGTTTGGAAGATCTTGGAGTTGTGAGATGCTAAAAACCCTAGGTATTTGTTAGGAAATTGAAGGTTTTAAGAATTTATGGCTTAGAAGTTGAGTGCTTTTCTAAAACCTATGGAATTGGGAGTTTTGTGACCTATTTGATGAATATACAAGAGCTTATAGGGTTAGAAGAATTTTAAAGAGCAGTTTGTTTGTAAAATAAGGCTAATTTTGTAGCCTTTTTGTAGGGCAGTTTGAAGGATCTCCAATAAATTGCAAAGAAACCTTGTATGTATGTCTTGGGTATGGTGTTGGGGGTTTGAGTAGATGCTATATTGATGATGAGATGGTCCTTGAGATGAATTCTCTAAAATTTAAGCCAAATTATTGAGTTTGGAGGCCTTTTTGTTGGTAGTTGTTCCAAGATGGCCAAATGAAATAACAAAGGTTGTTGATTTACTGAAATTTGTTTTTTTTAGTCTTCTCCACCTTGACTCTACATCACTAAAGTTTCTCCTGAGTCACCAGTGTAGCTCTCTCTGCCTTTTCAGACTCTTTCATTGCTACAGATCATCTATGGGATTTAATCATTTATACCACATGGTTGATGTGCTTTGAATCCTTGCATCTAAAGGAAATTTCATCAACATAAATACTACTACTCTCTGAAGGTTAACAATCTCAATCTCACTAATAGTACATTTACAACCATATTCAAATATTTTCCTTCAAAAGGATACAAATTCAAATATTGACTTAAATAGCCTTCAAGAGGCTTTAAATAGCCTTTACAAATGATTCTACATCTTTCCAATCATGCCTAACTGTTCTTTTTGTAACTAACATGACCTATTACATTATAAATCAATTGTGGATGTGTTATGACCTTATTCAATTGACAAAACTCAAAACACAAAACTAACTTAAAAGATTTTTGTGAACCAAATTTTCTCAATAACCTTGGTGCCCCTACACCAAATTTCATTATTTCAATAAATCTCATTACAAGTAAATCTCATTACAGTGCCTTAGGTACTCTGTTCTCATAGATATTTTACAATGTCACTCATACATTCGAGATTCTCTTATAATGTCTACATCATAGGTTCTCATTTAGAGGTTAACTTCAAATGAGAAACTTGAGATTCCTTGACAAAGCTTCACATGCTCTTTTCTAATGGCTTGAAATCAAAATTGATATTTGTCAAGATCATCAAAATAAGGATGTTGCATTGCTTATTTCGCTGAGATTCTCTTCAATGGCTCTGAAATCAGCATTTTCTACAAGGAGAGACCAATCATTTTTTACTAGTTTAGTTGCAAATAGGCAAAGTAAAAGAATAAAAGGAAACAACTCAATGTCCAAAATGGAAATGAAATCAAAAATATATGGAAGGAACTTACAAATAGGCATGGCAGTCTCTCAACTTAGTCACTCCTGCTCATACATATTCACTACGAGTTCCAAGATACCTATTGCACACAACACCTCTCATGAATCTAGAATATCTTGAAATTTGAGATGCTCCTATAATGTCTACATCATAGGTGCTCATGATAAGGTTAACTTCAAATGAATAACTTGAAATTCCCTCACCAAGCTTCGTACACACTTTTTTAGTGGCTAAAAATCATAATTGAGATTTGTCAAGATCATCAAAATAGGGATGTTGCATTGCTTTTATGCCTGAGATTCTCTTGGATGGCTCATAAATCTGTATTTTCTGCAAGGGGACACCATTCAATGTTTACCGGGTTACTTACAAATGCGCAAAGTAAAATAAGACATGATAGCATTGGAATCAAACAAATTAACATGGATACAAGTATAAATTAATAAGAACCATTGTGTATATACTTACAAATTAATCCAATGAACCATCTGGATCTACTCTACTCTTTATTGTGTCAAGTATTGCCTCATGGTCAGACTCACGGACCTTCCACAAGATCTTGTTCAAAGTTCTACCCCAATATTTTTGCAAATGAACATTGGATGCCACCACAAGGTTCGAGTAATGAAGAATCTTATGATGTGTGTCAAAGTCCTTAAATAGCCAATGTTTAACACTCTTATGTGTGTAGCTTCTAAGCCACATTCCAGTAACAACAACTGAGCCTGTAGGGTATTCGATGTTTTCTCCATCTATAATTGGGGCTTCTAATTTCTTTTTGGCCTCAACACAATGACACAAGTAATAGTTTGTTCCCTCTTCATTTTCTTCATCTGCAATAACTACATAAACATGCCCTGCATTGATATGTGCAGAAAATCACTTGAAATTAGTCAACATTATGAATACAGTACAAAGTATGATAACAATATGGAATTTCAAAAACTAAGCAAGTAGATATATTACTTGGTCAAACTAGATCTGATACGTGGTCAAAGTCGACTGATGATTCCATCTGTGCTAGTTCCAATGCCATCGGAGGGCGATATGTGTGAATTGGGCTAAGATAACTTGTCAACCATTTTTCAACCCTCTCCCTTGACTCACAATTATTCCAGGCTTGCATTGTACATGAAGAACAAAAGAATGCCATCTTATGTGTATCGATACTCCATGATCTTGCATTTGAGCTAAGGAAAGAGTGTATCTCACTCGATCCTATTAGTGTACAACAATCCTCATATGGTGCAATGTTAGTATCATCCATCAACCAAAAAAATCTACAAATTGAAGACGTACCTTCATTACCTAGACCCATCGAAGCATTACACCACTCAACGATTGAACTTCAATCTGTCAACTTTGCACTATCTTTATACTTTAACTCTTCTCATGCTAATTCTCTTTTCACGCATACTCTTGCACCATCATGATCCCCCTTTCCATTCCCGGCCTCACAATAGTTCCACATATGATGAACACCTATAGTGAGATGCATCCTACACAACTAGTAGAACATGCACGCATTCTTGAATTGTGTTGCATAGTTATCCGACCATATTATATGTTGATCATATGATATGCCCCTTTGAGCCAAATCACTATAGAGCATCTGGAAGCAACCTTGCATGAACTCTAGAGAATGTGTGTGATCATCACTAATATAAAAGTGATACTCCCTCAATAACTTCCTTTGGTCCTCTGTACTATCAACTACATGAATGAATGCTATGTGCACAAATATCGAAACCTATGTGGAGTTGTAATACTGTGACTGCACCTCACACTATGGCTATAGAGTGTATTTCTCTACAAATTCAACCACTGATACTATGCTACCAATTGGAAAGGTGTCCTTGCATAGCTTGAATTGTGTGTCTAGCCATCGGGCTCTATGGGTATGCCTTACATACTCATACACTAGATTCTCACAAAACATGGACATAAACTAATACACTGGAATCTTCTCAATAACCAAATCACACATTTTTTCTTGAGACCCATCTTTTGTATCATATGCCACTATTTTATACTTCCCAAAATCTACTAGTTTATGTCCCACCTCATCTGTGCTTTCCATATGTTGACATAGTGGCATTCGTTGGAAGCCACTGCATTGCTCACATGAACCATCCAAGCATGTTGTCCTGTAGAATATTTAGCCATCCTCTATTTGACATAAATTTTTTGATAAGAACTCTCTTGAAGATTTTGGTGGGGCTTCTATGCCACAATCCTACAAAACATCGTTAGCATGCAAATCTAAACATATAGAATGATAAAAATAATAATGGTTAGCGAATTCAATATGAAGTATACAACAACAAGTAGTGTGTGTGTGATTTATCTTGACATAAAAAGGTTTAAGCATTTCAAAAAATCTTTGAGAAATACTAATTTGAGGATAAGCATTTTGAAATATATGAAAAAATTGGGTTTGAGTCATATCCAAAAAATGCTTTGGATGTGGCTCATGGTTCCGACTACCGATTCTCCTTCTTATGAAATCCCTTTGATTCAGAGATGGATTTGTATTATTCTTCCAATAATCTTCAATTAGTGTTCTCAATGCTTCAACAACCTTTTTATCTTTATATGGAACTCTTCCTGAGAATGCCCATAATTCATTTGAATCAATTCCCTCATTTCTTTGTCGCCTTTGAACGACTTTTGATAAAGTTTTTCTACTAATTCCCATTTGTTCACTTGTATTTTTAATGAGACGAAATCTCTTTGTTTGATAGCTTACAAAAGTCGATGTAATGACATGTCAGGTGACATTACTATCCTTTAAGTGTGAGGTCTTACCCACAGTCTCATAAGCATCCATTAGATTCTTCACAATAGTGTTCTCACTTGATGCATTCGATGTTCTCAACCCAAGAGTCTTCATGATGTTTTTGTACTTTAAACCCCGTATCATTTGAACAAATAGTTGACATCTTCCAGTCTCATTTACCCTTTCAAAGAACATTTTCCAAATCTTATCAGCATATCTTCTACAAGTGTGTTATGGAATCTTACCTTCCATGTGCTGCAAAATATCCTCATCAATATTAATCAAAAACTTTGGCTTTCTACACAAAATTCTAGGTGGTGTTCTCTTAGGTACATACATCTCAACATTAGCAATTTCATCAATATTTAATTGAGGTGGGCTAGATTGTGTACCTTCGACCGAGGGTGGAATAGAATACATACCTTGAGGTTCACATGGGGATGATGGCATACCTTGTTCGTCAAATATGAGTGATGATGTACTCTCAACTTTAGATGTGGTGGATGGTGTCCAACCATACTCACTTGTGGTAGATGGTGTCCCTCCATATTCGCTTATTCTTAATGATGTCCCTTCGTATTCACTTGCGGTAGAGGGTGTGTCTCCCACTATGGTATCTGCATCTCCTCTAGCATGAATCTTTTGCATTTGTACCCTTTGTGCTGCCAATTTATTTTCTTTTTTTGACGATTGAGGTTCCTCTTCAACTAGCTTGTTTTCGTCAATCGTTCCCAATTTCTTCTTTTCATGATATTCCCTCATCCATTTTTTCTCTTTATCTATGAAGGCTTGGAGCTGATCATCTGTTAGTTTTTTCCTTTTAACAGTTCGTTTCTTCAGCATGACAAATAATTTTACCTGTGCAAAAAGTGTTAAGTCAAGTCAAATTAACTAATAGTGAAGGGTTGTAAAAGTCTATTAAAGAGGGAGACCAATGGTCACCTCTTTCAAATGTTAGTTTTTGAAGTTGAAGTGGTTTTTTTTAAGAGGGAAACATTATAAAAGTCCATGATAAACTTGAATGGAGGATGATCTTGGATTGGGCGTCAAACCAAATGAGGAAATGTTGAGTTTTCCTTAACAAAATTGAGCTTTTGGTGACTAAAATTGAGTTTTTGAGTTGGGCAGCATTATTTTATGTTAGATTGAGTATGAGTAGGGTATATTAGGCTTGTTTCAATGGTTTTCAATTTTTGGAGTGTTTGGCAAGTGCTACTTTCAATAAAACATACAGTTTGTAAGCCTGGGGAGAGGGTTTTATGGTTTGGGTGGTAAATCATGATTGAATCTCTGCAATCTAATGCTATAATTTGAATTTTTGATAGATATAAAGTGTTTCCCCAAGGTCTTAGGAGATTTGGACAAGTTTTGAAGGTGGTCCATTTGTAAAAGTGGGCTAATTTGGGCTCTTAAAAGCGTAGAAAACTTGATAATTTGTGCAGTTTGGTACAAAAAAAGCATTGGTGATTGTTGGATATGTTGAAAGGCTATGTAATGGTTAAAATAAAGGTGTTTAAATGGTCCTAGGTCTATAGAACAACAAATTTTCATAATGAAGCTTATTAAGCAAACCATTGCTAATACTAGTACTTTTAGGCTTAATGAAGGTTTTGTGGTTCAAGGGTGGTTATGGGCGTTGAAGGAAGTTGGGACTCCTAATTTGAAAATGTATAAAAACATCATACAAGCCCAAATAAAGGGTTCAATGAATTGTGTTTGAGGATTTGGTGCTCTACTCAACGCCTAAACTATGGAGTTTCAAGTATTTTTTATGTGTTTTCAGTTTCTTTTTCTTGTGTACAGCCCAGTATAGGCCTCCCATGATTAGAAATTCATAAATCACTATGGTGGCATGTATTAAATTGGACTTCAATCTATTTTGAGACTCCTTTTGTTGTTTCGGTGAACGAAAAACTTCATTCTTCATGATCAGCCAGTACAGACCAGCAGGGTATGAGTTTTACTTTAATTTAAAGATGGAGCCTTTCCTCCTACTATGGTGACCTATGATTCAGAGGAAAGGCCTGTAATATGTTTTTTTCAAGTTTCATGTGTTCTTTTAATAGTGGTAAGGCATCTATAGGCCTGGTGATGTTATCTTAGGCTAAGAATGTGAGTTTTTGGCATGAAAAGGAGGAACCACGATGGTGTTTTTGAGATCTAATGAGGCTAAAGGCATAGTGAAGGTTTATTTTGTTTTTGCAGACACTGAAAAAACTTGTTTGATGCTTTGGTGAGGCTTGGAAGGCCTTGGAGTTGTGAAATATAGAAAACCCTAGATATTTATGAGCAAATTGAGGGTTTTTTCATTTGAAACCTATTTGAGCATGCAACGTCCTAAAACCTGCAAAATCTTTTGTTTTGAGACCTAAGACTATTTTTGGATTTGGGGGTCTGTTGAGAAGTGACAAGGTTGTGTAGGGAATTATACCTAATTGAGTGACTTTGATATGCTACAACCTAAACAATGTGAATTTGTTGAAAGAAGAGGTCCTAATGAACTTGTAAATTGAAAATTTGTTTGTAGATTGGAGTTGTGTGTTTTTATGTTGCAGGACTCCCCCTACTCCAGTAGGAGTATATTCCAATTTTTTAGATACATGTATGGAAAATTTGGTAGCATAGACAAGGTAATCAACTAGTTTGTATAATTGTTTGACAAAATACCTTAATGAAAGCTTTGGAAGCATACACAGAGAAAGTCAATTGTTAAATTTAACAAAATGCCTCAAAGAGATGTGGTTTAAAAATGTAATAGGAAAGTGTATAGAATTGTGTAATTTAAAATGTCCATTGACAACCTAAGGTTGTAACATGACAAACAAACAATTTGATCAACATGGAATAAGAAAAAAAGCAAAAATGAAAGCAAACCATAATAGAATGAAAGAAAATGTACTAAGACTTCACATATCTAAAAAACCAAAGTTTTAAATGGAGGAGTACTACCCAATTATGTAGCCTTTGCTTCTTCTTTCCTAAAACTCCTCAAAATTTTAACTTTTTCAAAAGCTTCTTCCCCTCCAAACTTCAATTGTATATCAGTTATCACTGTAATTCAAACTTGAATTCATATTATATGCCTTTCAACGTGAAAACTCTACTATTTCACACAAAGGTGATGTAAATATCATGAAAAAGATGGTGGAATCTAAAAACATTGCATGCACACTTCACTTAATCACCAAAAAGATACCTTTTGTCGGAGCACGCACAAAACCGGGAGAATATGCAGAATGTGGGCCGACATCATAAGTATATTGTGTTTTTTTACCATTTTTAGTGCAATAAAAAATGCACTTGCGTTATAATGCAAGCACATTATGTCTTGCTAAAGGACCATGTCTCTATTTTTTCATAATGCGCTCATGTTATAATAAAGTTGGTTTTTTCAAAGATTTATAGGGTAGACGGTTAAGGGTAGAGGGTCGAGAGATAGAGGGAGTGAGTGAGAGAGAGAGATACCTAAGAGAGAGAGAGAGAGGAAAGGAGTGGGAGAGATAGAGGGGGGAAGTTCCAAGGGTAGAGGGTAGAGGATTTAAGGGTTTAGCATTTAAGGGTTAAGAGTTTAAGGTTTACGATTAAAGGTAGAGGGGAGAGAGAAAGAGGGAGTGTTTGAGAGAGAGAGAAACTTAAGAGAGGGAGATGGGGTAGGAGGGAGATGGTTGAGAGAGAGAGGGAGGGAGTGGGAGAGAGATAGAGGGAGAGAGGGTTAAGGGTAGAGGGGAGAGAGATAGAGAGAATGACTGAGTGAGAGAGAGACTTGAACCCACCCTCTCCCATGCTCTCTGA
>VDFB02105785.1:109027819-109234597 GCA_007258455.2 Sequoia sempervirens
TTAGGGAATCCCCAACCAAATCTAGCACCAAGAATCAAGGTTCTCTATCAGTAATAGTATTTACATCTGTTGTATAAGTAGTGGTAAGAAAGCTAGTAATAGGGGAGAGATGAACCTTCTCACCCAATAGAAATCCCCTTCTTAGAGAAAAACCTAAATGCTAGAGCCCAAACCAATAGGAGCACAAGTTGATCCAAAACAACCTCTCCACCAATAGACTCAAAAAGGTCATGCCTGAGGAGGACATTTTGTTTTTCCTCCAACCACATGTCAAAGAGAGGGACATCATCCTCATAAGAGTAGAGGCTCCGAACAACACCAACCTCTTCAACTTCCCCAACACCTTCAACATCCCCACTCCAACTGTGAGCGCCCCATCTTTTGAGGTAGCCTTCAAACAAAATATCAATAAGCTTATCATCCCCCTCCTTGAAGAAACAACCATTCTCAGCATAGGAGGAAAAATCTTCACAGCCTTCTCCTAGAGTATATGCTGCATACAAGCCAAAAAAATCCTCAAACATTGCTTTTGAAGACTCCCAGTTGCCACTATCACCACCCTCGTCTACATCATTACCATTTTCACCTTTTGCTTCCTCGCCTTCTACACCCGCTCTTGCTAGGGTTTTTGCTCCTATGTGCTCCATTAAAATGTTAATAGTTGCTTCTCAACTTTAAAACATTTATTTTTCAATACTTGTTAATTAATTTAGTCAATGTTATAATAAGATCAATCTTTCACTTGTTGTTAATGGCATAGTCTGATGGTTAAATCGTGATATTATGATTCTTGCTGTCAAGATTCAAATCCCTACTTGAATGTTATCAAGATTCAAATCCCTGCTTGAACATTATTAATGTTATTATTGAGTGTTTACATTAACCTTTCTCCTTTTTAAATCTTGGTGGATAATATTTAAATGGTGCATATACTCGGAAAAGTCGTATGCTTCCAATCAAGATTCACTTTTATTACTACAATATTTATGTCCACATTTATTTAAAACACATATGCGAACTCAACATTATAAAACCTTTTCTTTTGTATCTCCCTTTCCTGGAACTTGAAATTGCTTCGAATCTATCAAAATTCACCCTTATCTAAACAAGACGAATGCATCTTTCTATCCGCTGGAGACTACTCTGGCAAATATATGATAGTACGCTATGACTGTTATGAAAAATAATTACAATGTCACAAACAAAGTCAGACTCATAAATATTCAATATCAGAGATAAACATCTGATAAGAGGTATTTTAAAACTTCTAGAGATCTTTAACTTTTTCACAGAAGAATATGAATTAAGTTCGTTGAATTATATTAAGAAAGAGATCTTATACATAAAGACATGAGAACAAACGAAGTTAACATAGAAGAATTGCACTGGTAAAACTTTTACTTTCAGTAGAAGTTTAGCAATCAAATTACACTAATTTCTGTGCACCCAAATAAAGTTTAAACAGTTCGAGTTCACCTTTTGCGCAGCTAAAGACAACCCAAGAAATGAAAATTGGAAAGAGAAAAATAAAACGATGCCAAAAACCCCAAAGGCTGCCTGTGTGTTAATATGTAATATAAATTCACCATTAGAAATCAAGAATGGTCTTAATACTTGCATTAGATATCAATATGTTCCACAAAATACTGTGCGAAGATAAGATTATCAAAGTATAAGCTGCATATACCAAGGATTAGCTCAGTGATAGAATACATATGCACCAACTAAGAAGTTCAGCTAAGCAAATGTTCAGTCATTCCCAGAGTACCCCCAAACACTTCTGTGCTTTGAGGATGTTCCTCCTTATTTCAGAGAAGCATTTGGGGGAACTCAAGGAGTCCTGAACAACAATAATATTGATGGCATTGTACCCCACACGAACTGCATACATAGAGTTGCATAAGATGGATACTATATATACAACCAGAATGTACTACAAGTTAAAACAAGGTTAAAGTGATGTCTTCTTGAGATTCTGCAACACACATTTGATTCCAGGCCACCGTTTTTGCAAAATTCCCTGGATGTAAATGAGGATCTCCATGTATGTTCTATTCCCAACTTGTTCACAACTATTCTATGATTTCCAATAATAGCAATGGACAAAATTTGAGTGTCCTACTCTGTTGGAATGGACATAGATGTAAAGAATATGGCGGTGATGGAATCCTCATCCCAAGCGTTCCCAAGGATCAAATATGTCGTTATAAGGAGGAAGGTGAGAAAAGCTTAAATAGTTCGTACAATGTTACTCTGTGTGGGGAGAAGGCTTCAAAATAATGTGTGGTGCTGCCTATTTACTTTCAGCCACTACTAAGTGCTTATAATATCAAAATAAATTATTTCAATTTGCTATCATATCTTAAAAGGCACAAGTAGCTCAAATATATGGTTGGATATGCCCTTTCACTAGGAACTGTGATTCTTTATACACAAATCAACATTCAAATTTATTTCAAACCTATTTTTTGAAATGTTAATGTTGACTAGCGTATCCTAATACCATGACACATATTGGTACTCGTTGGAAAATGGTTATCCATATAAGGAATTTCCTAAAATTATTAGGGTAGTGGAAATGGTGGTTCATGCCTCTATGCATCAAGATGGTCATCTAGGGATACAAGAACTTTCTAGATACATTTCCTTTCCACAAATTTATTTTCTTGAGATCACATTAAATAACAAATGGCTAGAGAATGTAGGGTATGGCGATGATAAAATATTACTTAATGAATGCAATAACTAGTCTTTTTATGATAACATTGAACATGTTAGTATCATTATTTTAAATCTAGTTGTAATCATTCTTTTATCATCTTTTAAAGAAATGTTGATGAGTTTTTATGTGGAAAGAATACATGAATTTTTATATCTTGCACAAAAATATATGACTATATCAAATTAGTGAGAAACACCACACTAGTCTACCATTCAAGCCTATGAGAGAATTAGGAGCTCACTTATAGAATACTACTCTCTAATGAAGTAGTAATGAACTTATTTAGATTTTGTTCACAAGAAGTTAGGAATAATTATTGTAACAAGAATGAATGTAGGAATAGAATATTGTTATATGTGTAAATGAAGTAATCTTTAGTATTTTAAAGTTGCTTGTTATTTA
The DNA here is from genome assembly GCA_007258455.2 of Sequoia sempervirens. Classification (NCBI taxonomy): domain Eukaryota; kingdom Viridiplantae; phylum Streptophyta; class Pinopsida; order Cupressales; family Cupressaceae; genus Sequoia; species Sequoia sempervirens. Next base: position 109,030,944 of record VDFB02105785.1, read on the forward strand.
TTATATATTTCATAAAAAAAATGATACACACAAAATGAATTTGGTCAATTTATCTTTTACCATGTCTATATAAACATTACAACATTATACAATAATTCTTAGAGTCACCAAAATAGATAGATTTGTTGGAAGTTTGTTTTTCATTGAGAAGATTGATGAATGTATGGTATATGATGTTAATATGGTGTTGTCGTTGATGCCAACATTGATGCATTGATGTATAGCTGATGATTGATGAGCATGATTGAACATGGCACTGTTGTCAGTGATGTCATCCCACTGAATAGTTGTAGAAGTGTTGGTCCATAGAAGAACAAATGTTTTGGATAAATTCCTAAGTCCTGGTGTGCAATTCTAGTGTTCAATGAACTAGTTTTGAGGTTCGCATTACTTCACCATGAAGAATCTAGTTATGTGGTTTTGAGGTAATACTGATGAATGTTGGAAGAATATAAATCCAAAGTTTCATGACTTGATGTCTTCCACAGTCACAAATAGAGTTGATAGAATATCAGACGAGGTAATACCAGAGTTATAGTGGCAGAGTACATGATTGGAATGCTTTGCATTCCACCACAGATGAATATTTTGTCGTGTAGATTTGTGGTAGTGTTTAAAGATGTCAAAAGTGTGTATGCTCCAAGTGGCAAGTGTTTTGGTGGTCCACGTGTCACATTGTGAAAGAAGTTCATTCTGTTGTTGCTTCACCAATGGTGCTGACTTAAAGGGTTTGGGGTCATGTAGAATTAAAGCATGTATGGTACATCTAATTAGGTCCTAATTGATGTTTTTGTTGGTTGTGATATATATACAAGGTTAATTCCTTATGTGGTGATGTGAGATGTGAGATAATTATGTGTGTGAAGATCTTACGCAAAGTGGTGTGAATTGTGATTAGGGTGAAGTATGAAATGTGTTATGTCAGTTTTTTTATCATAATTGGAATTGTATTCAACATGATGTAGATGCATAGTAATTAGTTCAATATTTGGAAGTGAACCAACCTCTTTTCTATTCTAGTAATGATCCATTTCTTCTATTCTCTGGATAGTGAGTTCTCCAAGCAATGAGTCCACTTGGTAGTGAGCCATTTTATAATATCTTGTGACCAACTATAATATATTGTGAGCTAATCCTCACCGTTGTTTTTCCTTTTTTAAGTTTTCCACGTAAATCTGGTGCTTTGTGTTTTTTGATGTGATGCATGCTTTCTATGTTCCTTTCCATTATCACAAGTTTAATGTGATGCATTGAATGAATGATTAAAGTTGATGAAGTTAATTAATTTAAGTGAATATTGTTTTACCCTCCCTCTCAGTATTATGAGTATTCAACAATTGGTATCAGAGCTTGGTTCCTTCAATTGTCTTGATCAATGAGGTAGATCTTGGAGTTTGAACACATGGCTACAAGGAAGTATCCTATCCCTCCAGAAAAGATTATCCCTGAAGGGTTTACCAAAGAAGATTGTGAAGTTGACATGGAAGGAGAACTTAAATCATCCCTTGATGATTTGGATAAAGCAGAAGCTGAGAATACAGATCTAAAAAAGGATCTTAATGATGCAGATGAATGTATTAAGAAGTTGAGAAAGAAACTCAAGAAATCTACAAAATGAATCAAAGAAACAAATGAGCAACTCAAGCAATCAAATGAGACTATCACCAGTCTGAAAGTGCAAGTTGAAGAAAGAAAAAGATCCGAAGGTTGTCTAAATGACAAACTAAAAGACAAATTTGAAGAATGTTCAAAGCTTGAAAAATAGATTGTAACTTTAAGAACAGATCTACATAAAGCAAATAATCAAGAGGACAAGTCAAGAAGATTTCAGCAATACTTGACAAGATGATTGGAAATTAGAAGAATTCTAAGAAAAAAAGAAGGATTAGGGTTTGAGAAAGGAGAAAGTTCAAAGGTAAATCAAGCTCCAAAAAGTGCTAAAAAAAGGAATGACAAGAAGAATAATGTCAAATAGATCTGAAACTAGAAGAAATATTTCAAAAGGCCTCCTATTAGACAACCTACTGCACAAAGATATTCATCTTTTAATAGTTATTGCTATTCTTGTAATAAATTTGGACATAGAGCTGTAGAATGTAGAAGTTGAATGTTCAATCATTTTTTGGTCAGTGATTTACATGTAATAGATTTGGTCATAAAGCTAGTGAATGTAGAAATCAAATTGTGAATGATTAAAATAAAGGAATGATGTTTCAATTTTTCAATGGCTACAGTTATACATGCAATGGATTTGGGCATAAGATTTTTGAGTTATTAGTAATTCCCTTTAGATTAACAAATGTTCCTAGCATGTTTATGTAGATGATGAACAAAGTGTTGAAACCATGTTTAGGAAAATATGTAATTGTTTATTTTGATGTTATTATAATTTTAGCAACAATAACGAAGAACATTTATTTCATATTAGATACCTATTTCAAAGGCTCAAGGAGGAAAATTTGTTGGTGAACTTAAAGGAGTGTAATTTTATGAAGGATAAATTCAGTTATTTGTAATATGTCATCTCACCTCAAGGGCTATATATGAATCCATAAAAAATATGAGAAATGTTACAATGACCTAAACCTAGGAGTGTTCATGAATATTTAAGTTTCTATGTTTTAGCTAGATTTTATTGTAGATTTATCCTAAATTTTAGTTCAATATGTGCATCCATAACTAAAACTATAAGTGAAGATAGGAAATAGTTTAAGTGGATATAAGCACTTCATAAGAGGTTTGAGCTCTTAAAGAATAATTTCATTAAGGAATTAGTGTTGGCATTACCTAATTTTACATAAGTTTTTCAATTTGATTTTGATGTAAGTGGGAGATCCATAGGAGTAGTTTTTAGCAAAGAGGGTAGATCCATTGTGTATTTTAGTTAAAATATTAACAATTCCATGAGGAGGTATTTTATTTATGATCAATTTAATTCTATCCCATAGTGTAGGCCTTCAAGAAGTGGTGACATTATTTTCTCCCAAGGAATTTTTTCTTTACACAAATCAATATTCTTTACAATTTATTAAAAAATATCCCAAGCTTAACAAGTGACACATGAAATGGGTGGAATTCCTAAAAGGATAAATAAAATATCATCAATCATCAAAATGGAATATGTACATTCATAACTGAAACTATAAGGGGAGATACGAAAAAATTTAAGTGGATAGTAACACTACATAAGAGGTTTAAACTCTTAAAGAATAAGTTCATCAAAGAATTAGTGTTGACAATATCCAATTTTACAAAAAAAAAATCACTTGGATTATCATGTAAGTGGGAGATCCATAGGAGAAATTTCCAGCTAGGAGGATAGACCCTTTGTGTAATTTAGTGAAAATATTAACAACTAGACCAATCTTAACTAGAAAAACATGAAATGGCTAGAATTCCTACAAGGATAAAAAAAATTCTCAAGCATCAAAGTGGCATATCAAATAAAGTAGAAGATTATTTGAGTAGGAAACCAACATTATTTACTAAAATGAGACTTGAATTGGTTGGGTTTGATGCTATGAATAAGTTTTACAAATATGATTGAAACTTTAAGGATACATGAACATCATGTATGGAGCATACTAGTATGGATGGACTAATTTATACATGATGGATTTTTATTCAAAGGATAGCAATTATGCATACTACAAGGATTGATGGGGCATAATTCAATAAAAGAAAAACATTGTAGTTGTTTGGAGCTAATAAGACCATGGTACAACTTAGTCAATGACATTGCCAACCAAGGATGAGGGAAGAAGTCAAAAAAAATTGTGCAGAGATGTCAATTTCTCCAATATGCCAAAGGAGTGAGTCAAAATGCATGATTATATCAACCATTATCCATACCATAGAAATTGTAATAGGATAAAAGCATGGATTTTGTGCTTGGACTACAAAGAGCATAGAGAGGTAAGGAATCTAGTTTGTGTTGTTAATAGATTCTTAAAAAATGGCTCATGTTTTAGCCTGAATGAAGACTAATGAGACCACATGTGTTACACATTTATTTTTTGTAGAGGTTGTTAAGTTACAACTTAACAAAAAGTATTGTTTTAGACCATGACAATAAGTTTTTTGGACTTTTTTAACACACTTTTGAATAACTTAGGTACTAATTTAAATTTTAGTTCTAGACATGTCATCCTAATACAAATAAATATACTAAAGTTGTTAATTAGGGTTTATAAAATATGTTAATATGTTTTCATGGCGATAAACCTAAGCAATGGGATTTACTACTACCACAAGCTGAATTTACATAAAATGATTCAATTAACAAATTTACAAGGATCCATCCAAATTATTTATCAATATAGTCCTAGGGGTATTTTAGAATTAATAGACCTTGCAAATACCAAAGGCCATAAGAAAAGTGCTAGAGGAGAAGATTTTCTAAAACACATGCAAGATTTGTACTAACAAGAAAGGGAAATCTTACTTGGAGCAACCAATAGTATAAAGTGAAAGAAACCTCATAGAAGAGAGAAAATAATTTTGAAGTGGGATATATGGTACTTGCACACCTACAAAATAAAATATTCTCAAGACATACTTATAAAAATCCCAAGTCAAAAAAGATTGGATTGTATAAGATTACCAAAAATTATTACCAAATTCAACTTATGAGTTTGAGCTACCTATAGTTTTGGACATCTCTCCATTTTTTTATGTTTCTAATTTGTATACTCACTATGAAAGAGATACATCACAGTAGCAAGAGATAGAGGAAACACTACTAGAAAAAGGGATAGAATAGATACATGAGAGAGAATGAGAGGAAATCAAATATATTTTTGACTCTAGAGGAGTTAGGAAAACCATGGGAAAATAATATAGTGAATGTATGGGGAAATGAAAGAATAGAATAGTGGAGGATGTCACTTGATTAAGCCCAATAGAGGTTGATTCATTCTAGTTCAACCAACAATGTAACAAATTTACTGAATCACATAGTAACATTGTTGTTTGTAGAAGAACTAATTTTTAACCTATAACAACAAAAATTTGGCTTGCTCTAACACATAGTTTTAGTCAGTGAGATGAGGCTCTCAAAATTTTGTATCTTGGTGGTTTCATGTAGTGGCATCATATTTTTGGTTTTTTGTTTATTCTACCCACCACCATGTATATTTATAGCAACATTAACTTTGGATTTCTTTTATCATTTGGAAAAATAAACCACCTACTCACAAGCACATTAAGTAGCAACATGGGAAAATGGTGAAGAAGAATTTTGAGCAAGAATTTTGAACCCAAATAGGGGTGGTTGAACATTAATTATGGGATTTTGAGCATTACATAGGTTTAGATAGTATTTATAGAAACTTCTGGATTCCTGAGGGATTTTGAGAGAGAAGAAGAAAATAGGGAGAGAGAGAGAGAGAGAGAGATGAATTTTAGCCTAACATTCTAAAAGAAAGTAAATGTGTATAAATAACTATAAATGACTATATTTCTAAGTTAAATGAAATAAAAAATTTCCCTTTAAAATTGTTTATTTGTTTGTTTTATAAATTGTTTATTTTCATGTGTTTTTGATAAAGGGAAAAACGGGTTTTACAGGGAACTGAAACCACCAAGTTTACAACAAAAGAGAAAGGACTAAAAAGTCCAACAGTAAAAACAGGCTGCACAAAAGGAAAAAACCAAAAAAAGCAGTAGCCACCCACAAAAGACCAGGAGGGTCAGACAAAAAAAAGCCAAAAATCCAACAAAAAGATCAGCTGCAACTAACTCAAAGTCTTCAGAACAGACTCGGTCTCAACCTTTAGGTTATGCATGTCATGAACACCCTTCTGGAAGGTTTGAATCATTTGTGGCGTAGGAGGAGCCTTCCTCTTCAAATTAGCTCTGGTTCTCTTTGAAATACCAACATCCTCATCATGGTTTTTATCATTGACCTCTTCTAGATCAACCACCAAAGACCCCTGTTGAGGTTTGTCCAATTTTTTAGTCATGGAATTGATGATGATGGCATTGTGTCTTGCCATCCTATTGTTCTGCTCGACTATAATCTTAACAGTATTTTTCATTTTATCCAACTCAATTTCAACCCTTCTGTCCATGCACGCTTGGTTTTGGGTTTCTTTACTGGCACCATGATCTTTTCACTTCGCCTTTTTCTTGCCAAGCGTCGTAACCTTGGCTCCCATTTCTTCCAGTTTACTTTGAAGGGCCCAATTTTTTATTTTTAGCTCATTGATTTCATGAAAGATCCATTTCAAATTTCTGAAATGGTCAGTAGCATTATTCCTAGCTAAACCCAAGACATCCATAGTGGGTTCCTTTTCTAGGTTGAAGCAACTTTTAGCAGGGTCAGGGGTTACAGGGGAACCAATTCTAGCATCTTTGTCCAATGACGAGGCAACAAAGGATGAAGTATTCTTAGCACCAAAATCCTCAGAATCAGGAGAGTCTTTAGAGTACGACACAAGGTTTTTACCTGGTAGATTCATACCAACACTTCTGGTTTTAAGGGTAGAACTTCCCGGCTTAGGCGTAGTGCAAGCTTTCACAGAATAGGGGTTAAGGCTTTTCTTACCAATTTGGACAGAGGAAGGGCTAAGGACCATCCTAACCGGGCTCAAATTGGAAAAATTCCCCAAGCAACTAGTTTCGGTATCATCCTCCTCAGAATCAGGAGGGGCATCCAAATTAGCAAGGGCAGGCATATTTTAGTAATGTTCAACAATTAACCTAATCAAACCAGTATGCAAAATAGGATATCTTTTTGGGTTTTTCTTGTGATCATCCAGACTTTTTCTCAAAGAACAGAGAAGATAGTAGGGAATAGAAACCCTAACCTTGTAGGGGAAATGGTTGAGCAGGGCAAAGTGATATCCGTAGACCTTGGTGAAGCGACCATCCACAGTAATGTACTCCATGATAACACGAAGAACTTTTCTCCAAAGAGCTTTTATGGTATCAGCTTCGAAGTAGCTGTTAGAAATTTCCACTAGTTTCATTATTTCCTTCTCTTTCTTTGGAAATCTGATGACAGCTTCATGTGTTAGTATTTTGGTATTTTTTGATTCCGTGAGGTCAAACCCCTATAGCAAAGGATTTATGTCCCTATATCATAGATTCTTGTTCATGTAGCAACTGATTGTTGCACTTGTAACATAATTATGTTTACTAGTAGCTAATGATTTGTCTTGTAGCAAGAGTGTTCAAACCTCTTTAGAGGTTGTGTGGGTTTCTTATAGAAACATAACCTCCCTTATCCACCTACTAGCTCCAGTTTGATTAGGTTTTGAACACCTCCAACAAGAAGAGGTCCCATCACATTTAATCACAAGCCTTATACATTCTCCTATTTCTTATTAAACTTTAAAATACACTTATACTAATATAAAAATACACCTCCCGTCTTTATATTCAAAATATCTAAATTAAGACCATTTCCTTTAAATTCTATTTGTTAATAGATATTTTTCAAATAAGAATAGACCATGTGATGGGTAATGAGTTGAGACCATTTATTTTAATAATCATTTCTACTTGTTTTGGACCATTGCTTGTAAAAACAAAAATCTCAAAATATAATTAAGATATTGGAATTTGATATGCATTTTATTCCAACTTCTAAAACTTTACTCCAAATATAACACACGCCCACCATTAAACTCCTTGAGCTTGCCCTGTATCAAATTATTATGATAGCTAATTTATCATGATGGGTAATGAGAACTTACATTGCTAAACATTGATCTCTTCCACAAAATTTTTGACGTTCTTAGAACTTATAGTCACAGACTAGTTTACCTTCATATTATGAGGTTAACATGGCGTCAAATCAAAACACCCTACGCCAATGATAGACAAATTCCATTTGTAATTGACTAAGAAGGACCAGATAATCTTGAATCTTTCTAGATCTTGTCGGTTTATTCTAAGGCATCGATCCTTGATCCGATAAGCCTGATCTGAGCCAAATGCTTCGTTTAGATGGCAGCCGTCACTTATACCATGCATGATGTGAGCGTTTTAGTGATATTATTTATATTCTCGTTACAGGACAAACATAGCAGAAAAATTGAAGTTTCTAAAATCTTAGAAAGCATTTTCAGGATAGAATCTCTTAGATATTTCATGTGTAGTTCATGCAGTATACCGACACAGTTTAGTGCTTATTGGAATGATTTGATACTTCCCAATGTGTGCGATAAGGATTGCATCACCGCCACACCTTTCACATCCTTACCCATTCCTAAAGGGTGGCGCACCAGATTTTGTCTATTCCTGTAATTGGAAATGTAAAGCACAGCAAGTGGGTATATTAAATATTGAATGAGGCCGCATTTGGAACAGTAGATGCACAAGTAGAAAATAGAGGTCATTTTCATTCAATGAATTTTCCCACAATTGTGCTCTGGAAAGAAATCCATGCTGAAGAATTTGGAGGGGACAAATCACTTCAAACATGTTTTAAATTGTAGTGTATTGTCAATATATATGGCATCGAATCTGGCCCAGATAAATCACTTCATTTTTTAAAAAGATCTCTGCATGGGAAGTTGATTTGGTGTACATCCTAATGAATATTATTCTTGTTCAGGATTCCTGGAAATCTATCTCTATCCATATACTTCAGCGAAATAAGGAGCATCCTTACATAAAGGAAGTGTTTGGGAGAGCTCTTGGAATCTTGTAACTTCTGCCAAGCTATGTATTCTATAATCGGGTAATACTTTAATCTATGGTGAATCTATGTATTTTCTCTAACGAAATTATTTTTTCTCACAAATTCTATATTGATACAGAAAAATAAAATAATTTATTTGACAAAGTATCAATTGATTCGAAGGAAACAAAATAATTTATTGGAAAATTTGTTGAGTGGTTTAAAACTTTTACATGATTTAAATAACAAAACTATTCTACAAAATAGAATAAAGATTAGTTTATTTGACAAGTTGCCAATTTGAATTAAAAATAAATATACATCACTTGATTACCAAATATTCAAAGGTTATTGTTCCATTATAGGAGATAAGTTGTATCAATACGCTTTTGAAAAAATAAGTCTCATAAATAGCTAGGAACCATATAATTTGTTCAGATTTGTGGTCTTTATTATACAATGTTCGTAGGTCATTTGAGTGCATATCTTCGCCTTACATAAAAAGTAATGTATAAATTTATTTGCTTGGAAATTTTGCATTATTGATGAATAGTAATGAATGGATTAAGGTGTATTCAAAAAAGGAAATTCAACTTGCCTCTTTTGTGAGATAAATGTTATGACCCTTTTTTTTTAAACTTTAAACATATTATAATTTTGTGTGGTAATATTATGTAAGTGGTTTTATACAATTAATTTATGTGTGAAGAAGGTAGAGACTAAATAAAGAACAAAAAAATAATAATTAAATACACACTCCTAAAAAGGAACAAATAAAAGTAAGCAATATTAATAATTAAGTGTTTTATTAATAATTTCAGCACATGATGTTGGAGAAATGGAAAAATAAAGAATAAAATAATTTTGAATAAAAATTAAGTCATTATGTGACAAGTGTCCCCATCCTATCCTAAGCATTATTAATTAGCACAATCTATCATTATACTTAATTAATAAAATTACCACTTTCCTAAGTCACATTAATTTAATATAATACATCATGTAATCTAATTAATTAGGATTAGGGAGATGTCACTATCCTCCATAATCCATTTAATCAATTAATCTTCATTATCATTTTCTCAAATTTAAAAATTCATTCTAATCTCCCTCATATGTGACTTGCATGTACAAATCACTATCAGCTTATAACTCATCCCCACTCACCCTTGTGTGGGAGTTTACACCATACATTTGACATTTCCTCTTTGAGCCATTTGGCTTCCCACATGTGTGCATGTGTGAGCACACATGGTCAAACCCCCCTCTTATACATTTCATAGATATGTCATTATCAAACCACCCTCTCTCTTAATGTCATAGACATATCAACATCTCATCTACCCAATGTGTGCTCACAAATCAAAAATTTTATTTTAAAATTAGAATTCTCTTGCATAGGGTTATTTGGGCTTGTTTTATTGACTTTAGGGTAAAAATGAACCCCTAGGGTGAGTACCTATGGGGTGGGAGCTTCTTGAAAACATAATATGACCTTTTGGGCAAAGTATGAAACCCTAAAAAACCACTTAAAGAGGAGTGACGAGTTTCCTGGTTTTGTGAAAGTTGTGGGGACATGTCATATCCACCTCTCCCAAGGTTGTGTGAGCACCCTTGGCTCCTCTCCCCATGCCATGTGGGCCTATTTTTAAATCCTTCTCCTTGTGACACTTGTCACAAAGTGAGGCTATCAATCCAAACCTCATCTTCTCAAACAATCCTAGCCGTTGAATCAATCTTCAATCTTGGCCCTCCATTTACCTCCCCTCAAGTCTATAAATTGAGGTCATTTCTTCTCTCATCAACAACACATGAATGTTATATTTATGCTATCACTTGAAGAAGAAATTTAGATAGGATTGAAGGAAGGAGAATCAAGTTGAAAAAGGCACAAAAAGAAGATTTGGAAGAAGATTTGTTGCAACTCCATCAACATCTAGGTTCTAGGCTTTCTTTTGATTTTATTTTAGCAAACTAATTAAATCTAGAAAATTAGTTAGAATCAAGCTATTACTCTCTTTCCTATCCTTGTTTGTGAAAATCAAATTTTAAAATAAAATTAGAATCAATCTATTATTATTGTCCTTGCCATTCTTTGTTTTTCCAAACTAAATCTAGAATGAAATTAATTTTCCTATTTTTTTTCATCTTTAAATCAATGTATTTAAAAATAAATAAATTTATTCTCATCTATGTTTATTTACAAAGAGTGATTTTTCTTTTAACTTTTTTAGTGTCATTACAAATATAAATTAATTTGTAATAAAATAAAATATATCTAAATACATATGTTTTATAATATGAGTTTTTATATTAAATTTTTTTATAACATTTAATTATTTTAAGTTAAATTTTGAATATATATATATACAAGAACTAATATTCTTTTAGTTTAGTTAAGCCATAAATAAAATAGTTTTTTTTATTTCTTTTTTTGAAATTAGATTGTCCTTTGAAAATAAATAAATTGATAAAATTTTCAAAAGGGGTATCAATTAGATATATTTAAATAATAAATTATTTGGCCTAATTAACAATCAAAGGATGGGCTTATTCATTAAATGAATTCAAATTATTAAATAAATTTCATGAACTTCTTAATTTTAATATTGTTACTCTAATTTAGTAAGACAACAAATTAACTAACATCTATGATTGATAAAGATTTGGTCCAAACCATGGTTCTCTGAGATAGTATTTAACTTCCTTTGAATAAAAGATTGAAATGATTACTAGCTATTGTTGAATATAATTAGTGAACTTAGAATATACCTCTATTCTTCATAAAATGATGATAAACCATGAGTATGGACCTAGTTATAGAAGATTTTAATATGGAGGAATGACATCATTTGTATCTTATGACAACACTATAATTTTATGATAATAATTACAATTCTATGATAACAATTATGACTATTAGACATTAAATTTTAAGCTTAAATTTATGTTTCATTAAATGAGAAGTTCATTAATTTACCAAATGGTAAGTAGTAAAATTGATTTCATGCAACAAAATACCATCTAACTTAAGGTATTAAGAATATCTCTTTAATAAAATGGTTTCTTGTTATGCCACAAATTTAACTCTTAGATTTATTGTTATTCTTCAAATAAAATTTCTCTCCATGCAGTAAATTCATCATTTAATAAATTTACAATAAAATTAATTCTTCAACATCATGGTCATTATCTAAATTAAATTTCTACCTTAATATGCAAGTAGATTCAATTCTTTTTAAAACAAGGTTGATTCATTTAATTACAACAAGGGTATATAGTGTATAAATCATTATGTAATCATTAGAATATTATCAAGAATAAACTTATGCAAATTAATGTAAACCTACCTTAGATAGATCATCAATCTTGAGGCATTAGTAGTATACTTATACAATTAAAATCAAGGCTCTTATTGGATTAAGAAATTGTATTAGTTCTTAAGACATTAGTGAAATAACTTATGCAATTAAAGTCAAGTCTTCTTTAGTTGGATTATTTATTCATGCAATCCAATCAAAATTAATAAATCTTTTGTCTTGAAACAATAGATTATGCTATGAAGTCTCCTTGAATTGGAATTATTTATGCTTTCTTAGATGGATATTTATCTTGAAAATATTAGTGTTGTGCAATTTAAATAAAAACTACTTTAATTAGATTACTCTATGAAATAGATTATGCAAATAGATTCAAGTTTCTTTTCTAGGAAACACTAACATTGCAATACAACTAGATTCATACCATCTCTAAATTAGATCACCCATCTTGAAGAATTTAAAAAATTATGTATAATTGTTTTTATTTCTCAAATGGTTTTGACTATTTTCATGATTCAATTCATTGTTACAAAAAGTTTTACTTTCATAGGATGTAAGTAGATGTAATACTTCTTTCTAGCAAATGTACTTTGAATAAATAGTTTTTCTTTTTAGTAACCTCATTTAATTTTACTTCCTTAGCAAGAAGGTATAAAGTTTTTATATTACCATTTAGTTTATGTGCACAAGCTACTTTTCTTATTGTTGATAATGCATTTGATTTCCTTCTTAGATAGAAAACTTAAATAAGAGGAGGAAAACAAAAAAAATAGCAGTGTTAAGTATTAATGGTGCCTCTAACTCACATTTACGGGTAATATTTTCATGCTTGAGTTAGTACACTTATAGCCTAATAAATTTGCAACAACGTCATCTATGGCATCATCCCTATAAATCACCAGGGAGTAATAAGGAAAATTTTGGAGTTAAAATCCAAGGGGTGGGAAATCCCTCTTGGATCAATAATCTAAAAAGATAATACTATAATGGACTTACATTCGCTAGTGAAAATCATAGAAAACCCCAATAGGGTTTGGGCATGTGAATTGAATTTTTAATTATTTTATCTTTGATGATTTGTTATTTAACGGCAAGGGTGATGTGACTTATAGGAATTTAGGACATAGATGAATTAGGAAACAAGAAAAAGATCACCATGAATATTTATGCTTTATATGCTCCCTTATGTGGGTAGCAACCTAAGAGAAACTATCTAGGACAATGGCGCTAGAAAGGGTCAAGTACCCACAAAATAGTTTACATCAAACAATAGATTAGAAAACAAAACTACATATTATACACCTTGATCTTGTGTTGAAACGGTGTATGTAGGCAGTCTAGGGACGAAGTTGTCCCTAGTACGCAGGCGCTCGGGGTGGGGATTTATGATTGGTTAATGGTGTTTGCCTTGTTGGTCTTGTTAAGATACCTTGAGTTAAAGAAAGATAAATAAATATTAAAATTGAAGTTGGAAATTACTTGTTATACTCAAAAGGAATCCCAGATGGATTCGCTTGATTCCTCGAGGCTTTAGGCCAACTTCTGAGGTGGGACTCAAGATTTTACTATTATCTCACATCTTCCTAAGGACGTCAACCTCGGTGTACTCCTAGTAGGGGAGTGCAGTCTTTAGAGAGTGACTCAGGACCCAGATGGTCCCAATGAGTCTAAGTCTCTGGCTAGAGCATTTTCTAACTCATGTGGTTAGATGTCTACCTTATTTGGATAGATAAATATTGGTCATGTATGGACATTAACCTAACCCAAATGGTTAGATACCTATCTTGGATGGATAGATGAGTCATGGTCCTGTATGGACATTAACCTAACCCGTATGGTTAGATGCCTATTCTGGATGGATAGATGCCTATCCCGTATGGATAGAAGTTCATGAGTATACAACTAATTGAGAAAGACATTAAGAGATTTACTTTGTAAAAAAAAAATATTGAATTTTGGATTAAGGAAGTGTGGATCTCTTACAATAGAAGTTTAGGAATATACCTAGTGAATATACAAGTGTCAATTTCTAAATAAACAATGGCATTGGTTGATGGTAGTGGTATTTTAACTTAGAATGTTAATATATCTTTATGTTCATTCACACTACCACAAATTATACATAATTGATAATTACCAATAATAACACTCACACAAATTAATAAAGCTAGCCACGAGAGTGACATTTGCAAGTGTCTTTGATAGGATGGTGTGTCTTGTCCCACTCATTTCAATGTAATTCTTCTTGTTGTATGTGAATTCCTTATGTCATGTGGATCTATATTTACTTTATTTGGGTGGTGGGCCTAGCTCGATTAGCTAAATTATCTTGTTGTAGGAAAGAGGTCACAAGGTCTAGTCTCCCCATCGTCCCCATGGTACCAGAGGACATGTCACGCCAACATCATCGATCAAGTGAAAAAAAATTACCAGGCACACTACAATTTATAGGGGACGGCTACCCGATTCTGATTCCTGTAATCTTTAAAAAATAAAAAAATATTTAGTTTATTTGTTAGAACATCATGTGTGGAAGCATAATCTAGTTGAAGGAAATTGGTTTTCTTTCCATCTTTTATTTTTTTGATTGATTTTATAAATTTGTAAGAATATAAATATAATGATTTTTTTATAGCCATAGAAGTGGGAATCAAACACTTATAATTTATAAAAAATGAGGAAATTATTTGTACTAGTTCCTAAATTGTGAGACCTACTATTTGAAAACTAGTAGGGTACCATACTATTAGATATCTCCCAACACCACCATTTTAGCACTATTACTTTTATTTTCTTATCAAATATTATGAACCTAGTAAGAGATCTAATTTGATACATTTTCTTGTGAATACTTATGAAAGAAGTTTTTATCCCCAAGGAAAATTTCAACTCATCATTAGATGCTTAAGATTCAGAAGTAGGTTTTGAAATCATAGAAAAAAAGTTAATTATAAATTTTACAAATTAATATAATATGGTTACTTGCATTACTATAGATAGAAGAATAGTGTTGATGAATGATTAACTCAATTATTTATATATAGTTGTGTCCAATCATGAGAATAATTTCTTTGGTATCCTCTGGAAAAAAGAAATAATAGTTATAAAAATTGTTCACTTTATAATAATAACTTCAATATCTCTTTGGAGGGATAGGATAAGATAAATGGTGGTACAAGTGGTTACCAATGTTCTCAATCTTATTAAAGATAATAATTCTAGTGATAGAAATTTAAGCTAGTTTCTTTGTTATATTATTGTTTCAAGGAATGGATGATTGGTGATATATTTTAAGTCATATAAGTCTTTTACTTTTTATTTTATTTTATTTGGGTATTTTTTGTTAAAAAAATCTTTCTTTCGACTAGTTAATTAGGTAACAAAACTATGTTGTAAATACTCCCTAAGAATGGCTCTTGATTTTTATCATTTTTTAAATGTTGTGTTCTCATTTAGGAATATTTTGGATACTTTTATTTACCCTAAAGATTCATGTTTATGTATAAATTAATTATATGTAATTATTTAATTTCTTTCTAATACTAAAGAGAATGATCTCTTATGGATCATATTTATCAATAATTATTTTAAGATTTTAAGATCTAGTTTTTTCAATATTTATAGAATTTCCTCAAACTATAGATCCTCATAACACTCAATAATTATTTGGATCTAAGTTTTGGTTCATCATAGAGACAATCTTCCATAACATCTCCATTATTATTGTTATAAATATTTCCATGTAATATGAGTTTTTTGCCTAAGTTGGTATCATGCATGGTATATATTTGATTCATATTATTTTGGAATGTATGGTCTTCCAATCTTCTTCACTCATTTATTATGCTACCTCAACTATGTATATGTTACTTATATCAGTGTATGGTAATATATGTACTACTTTCTTTCTTTTTGATTCATAAGAAGTGTTTTATAAATATTGATAAAAATTAGGTTCATCAATGCATGCCCTTGATCGAAGGGGTGCTACAAAAAAGACAACACAAATCTAGGCTATCAACATATCCTTATAAAACTACCATATGAAATTAAAAAATAATTAAATTGTTGTGTTTTCATTAGGCCTTGTGGACATAGAAATTGTACTCCTTTGAAGAAAGTATAATCTATGGCCTAACTTATTCCTATTTTAGACACCCTTGCACCAACCACCTCTTAAGAACTACATTTATAGGCCCCTAATATTCTTTATTTTTTATCTAGAGGCCCATTTCACTCAAAAATCATATAAATCCTGATAAATAATGCTTAAAATAGTCATATCTCAAAAACCAACCTCCGAAAACCTCATTTGGGACCCATTCACCACCTTGGGAAAATGAATCCCCTCTGGTGGGACCCATTTGCCAAGGGTGGTGAATGAGTCCCTTTTGGGGGAATTTTCATTTTTAAATGGCACACTCACTGACTTAATTCAATTTTAAAGTGGATTTCGGCCTCTTAGGTCTTAATAATGAGCAATTAGATATTCTTTCCTATAAATATGCATTTTTAGGTTATTTTTCACATCTCCTAGTCATTTTTACAAAGCAAAATCAAGATTCAAGAGGAAAATATCTTTCACAAGAAGATTCAATAACATTTCTACAGTAAAGTTGAAGCTTTTGGATAGCAAGATAGGGTTTTTGCAAGTCTTCAAACTCACTTACCATTCAAGAAATAACATTGCAAAGAGTTGATCATGGATGCCTATGGAGAATCATGGAGAAATCTAGGTTGAGGAGATGCAACTAGCCATCAAATCACACCTTATGACTTATTTTTCAAGTGATTCCATCTTCCATTTTCTCTCTATCTTCAGATTTAAGGTTTTCATGTCATTTACATTCATTTGAAATGTTCTAGGGTTTCTTGAATTGAAATCTTGCATCATTCAAATCATATTTCCTTATCTTATTCTAGCACATTAGAATAGGGTTTTTTCTTAATTCAGATTTTCCTAGTCTTAGACACACTTAGGGCTAGGGTTTTATGCAAATTTTATCCATTCCAAGTTTAACTACCAAGTTAGGGGTTTGACCAAGGAAAACCCCCATTAGAAAACAAAATTAAAGCTATTTTGCAGTTATTTTTCAGAGATTCAGATCCAGGTTTTCATTAAGAAGTGTTGTGCAGGTGATAAAGTGCAAATCTAAAACTTAAATTTCTAGAAAATAGAAAAAGGATTGATTCACCATGGATGGTGAATGAGTCCCACTGGAGGTGCCTATTAGAGCTAAGTGAAAATTCTAGTACCCTTTTGGAAAAAATAGGATTTTGGGCAGAAACCTTGACCTGGGACTTATTCACTCAAGGTGGCAAATCAATCCCAATTAATCAAAAAGTCAACATTAACAATTTTTCAGAGTCTTTTCTAGTCTTCATCAGGTTTACAGGTGCACACATTATGGTGCAGCCATGGTAGGAGGTTCCTCAAAGAGAACAATCCAGATCATGTAGCAAGACTCACATAATGGAAGTAACACTAAAACTGGAGGAAAATGAAAATTCAAACATTCTTATTATCAAAAATTCAATTACAAACAGTTGGCAACATCTAGGCTTATAGATTCAGCTCACAGGTCTAATACAACATGTTCAGAAATACAACATTCCTATATGCTCCTATATGCAAGCTGAAATATCAATCTAATATTCATCTAACTACATTCGCCCTTTCTAATGATCTATTACAAGATTTATATTATATCCAAAAATCTAGAATCATCTGTGTCGGCCAAAGATTATTACAATCTCCAATAAAAGAAAATGTAACGTGTGCGTGAATAGGTCATCCTCAAATTTGAATTATTCCTCAGTGAATGCATACGATGAAGTGTGGACTTATAATGAAGGTCGAGGGCACTCCATAGAAAAATTAAAATCACACTGTCATGATCTGCAAGTTACAGGAATGATCCACGAATGATCAAACTAGCCATTAGGCCTAAAAATTATTGTGGTGTCGGTTCAAGAAACTGCCATGAAACCTGGAAGCGATAACTTGTCGAAAAAAGATCCAATCGCGCTCAAATCTTGGAATGAGGAAAATGAACATGTACACGATGTAAACCAAGATCCACAGGGTCTGGTGAGAAAAGATGATTAATCCACCAACATGAACTAAGCAAGAACAGAATAGGAACAAAACTGAAAGAAAATACTTTTTTTTTTGTTGTTTCAAGATTGCCAAGAACCAAGGATGCTCCTACATCAGACATCTGAGGTTATTTGAAAAGTGAGTCCCTTACTTTTTAGGGGCTAAAAGGAAACAAAAATGGTCTACCTCAGCCTGGGAAATCCAAGAAGAATCCTCCACTAGTCTGCCTTTCCACTTCACAAGATATTCTTTGTACTGTCTTCCATGAGTTTTCCTCCCATCTCTAATATCCAAAATCTCTTCTATCTCATCTTATTGTTGTTTAGGAAACTGATCCTCCAATTTTTCTTTACTATCTTCACTGAATTCTATTTCATGGTACTGATGTAGATCTGAAATGTTCAATATTGGTGATATACCCATGCCATCCGGTAAATCCACTTCATATGCATTTCCTAAATCAAATTTCTTTAAAATATTACAGGGTCCAAACTTCCTCATCTTCAGCTTATTGTATGTTCCAACTAGAAATATTTCTTTCCTCAAATATACCATCACTTCATCTCCAACTTTGAACTCCTTATGTCTCCTCCTTTCATCTTCTTTCTCCTTATACTTCTGGTTCATATCTTCCAATTGCTTCTTTACTTGAGTATGCACTATCTTCATATGTTCTGCAAATTCCTCTACTTTTGCACTCCTTTTGTCTTCCATACTGATGTCTCTCAACTCTAATATACCTCTAGGATGAACTCCAATAATAATCTCAAAAGGCGTCTTTCCTGTACTCATGTTCACTAAATTATTGTAAGAAAACTCTTCTTGTGCAAGGACTAAATCCCAACTTCTGGTCTTCTCTCCAACCAAACATCTCGACAAATTTCACAAAATCCTATTTACTACCACTGTCTGTCCATCAGTCTGTGGGTGAAATGTAGAACTGAATTTTAAATCTATCTTCAAATTCTTCCAAAGTGTTCTCCAAAAGTAACCAACAAACTTTACATCTCTGTCTAAAACAATACTCCTAGGTAACCCATGCAATCTGACCACTTCCTTGAAAAACAAGTTTGCTACATGTACTGCATCTATAATCTTTTTATAAGGTATGAAATGCGCCATTTTAGAAAATCAGTTCGCCACCACAAATATAGAATCATTACCTCATTGTGTCTTTAGTAAACCAAGTATGAAATCCATACTAATATCCTCCCAAGATCTCTCTGGAACTATCAAAGGCTTATACAATCCAACATTCTTACTACTCCCTTTTACAACTTGAAAAACTCTACAACTTTGTACAAATTTCCTAACATCCTTATGAATCTAAGGCCAAAAGTAATTCTCACTTACCAAAGCTACTATCTTGTCAACTCCAAAGTGTCCTGACAATCCTACACTATGCCTTTCTTTCACCAAGTTATCCCTCATTGAACTCTGGGGTATACACAACTGATTACCTTTGAACAACATGTCCTCATAAATTAAATAATCCAACCACTAACTCATATCCCCCAAAACTATTTTTTTACAAGCTCTCCAAGGTTCTGCAAAATCTAGGTCTTCCTCATAAAAGTTTTTCAATTCATCAAATCCTAACACCTTCACTCTCATTTATGTTAGTAAATTCCTTCTCCTACTCAAAGCATCAACAACTCTATTTGACTTTCCACTCCTATGTTTCAAAAAAAAAGTATAGCTCTACAAGAATTTTACCCACCTCATGTGTCTTTGATTCAACTTCCCCTGACTGTTCAAATATTGCAATGCTTGATGACCTGTATACAACACAAACTCCTTAGGAAACAAGTAATGTCTCCACTTCTTCAAGGCTTGAACTATGGCATAAAACTCCTAATCATACACTGAATACCTTCTCCTAGCATCATTCAATTTCTCACTGAATTAAGCTACTGGTCTTCCTTCTTAGCTTAATACTGCTCCAATTGCATTTCCACTTGCATCACAGTCTACTTGAAATACCTTATTAAAATCAGGTAAAGTCAACACAGGCTGCTCAGTCACCTTTTGCTTCAACAAATCAAAACTTTGATATGCTCCAAACGTCCACCTAAAATCCTTCTTATCTCCTCTCATTATTTCTATCATAGGACTGCAAATATAATTGAAATTCCTAATAAACTTCCAGTAGAAACTAGCCAACCCATGAAATGATCTCACCTCTCCAATACTATCTAGTGTAGGCCACTCAAAAATTTATCTTACCTTCTCAAGATCCATCCTCAATCCATCCTTAGATATCACAAATCCTAGATATACCAATTCTTCCTTCATTAAACTACACTTCTTAATGTTTATCAACAACTGCTCTTCTCTCAACCTCTATAAAATTGGTCTTATGTGCAACAAATGTTCTTCTCTACTCTTACTGAAAATCAAGATGTCATCCAAATATACAATCACAAACTTACCCAAGAATTTCTTCAATACCTCATTCATCAACCTCATGAAAGTACTCGATGCATTTGTTAGTCCAAAAGGCATCACCAACCACTCATAAAATCCTTCATTTGTCTTGAATGTTGTCTTCCACTCATCCCCTTCTCTAATTTTGATTTGATGATATCCACTCTTCAAATATATCTTTGTAAAGTATCTAGCTCCACTCAAACAATCCATAATTTCATCCATCAGGGGCAAAGAAAATCTATACTTCACCGTGATCTTATTTATAGCTCTAGAATTTGTACACATTCTCCATTCTCCATCCTTCTTAGGTGCTAACACAACAGGTACTGCACAAGGACTTAAGCTTTCTCTGATCAATCCCTTCCTCAACAACTCTTGCACTTCTCTATTCAACTCTTCATTCTCTACAAGTGTCATCTGGTGTGCTACTTTATTAGGAAAACTAGCTTTAGGAATCTGATCCATGCAATGACTAATACTCCTCACAGGTGGTAATCCATTAGGTACATTATCAAAAATGATCTCATACTCTATCAGCAACTCCTTTATCTCCTCTGGTTTTTCTTCTACATGCTTCAAGTCTTTAGCCTTCTTAGGAACCAAGGAATAAAAAATGTTCTCATGTCTCAATCCATCCAAAAATATCCTTCCATCAACCAAACAAATTCTTCCATTCATACAAACCTCAACTCTAGGAACATCCTCTAATGGCAACAAATTCTACTTCATTCCATTTGCAACAATGGTGTATATATTCTTCTTTCCATCATGAATAGTCTATCTATCATACTTCCAAGGCCTTCCCAACAAAACATGGCATACATCCATAGGCATGATATCACACAAAACTTCATCATGGTAATTTCCTATCTTCAATTTCAACAAACATTATTCACTTATCAGTATCTTATGCTCATCTTGAATCCATGCTATCTGATAGGGATTCGGGTGTTTCAATCTTTCCAACTTCAATTTGGTCACCATCTCCTTAGAAACCAAGTTCTCTAAGCTTCCACTATCAATAATCACTCTGCAACACTTACCACCTACCTTGTATCTGGTTAGAAACAAATTCTTTCTCTGTAATGGTTCTTGCGCCATCTCACCTTGACATAGTACTCTGCTATTCACCAACACTTCTCCATCTTCTAGTTTATAAGACGACCCAGCATGATCCTCCTCAACAAAGGTTGTTCTTCTATTTTTTTCTTTCTACTTCTCTCTCCTTGATTGCATTCAAATGCTCTATGTCCACCACATTTATAACAAGTCCCCTTGAATACTCTTTTCTCCTTGTCATCTCTTAAATTGTAACCTTCATTCTTATAACCACCATATTATCCTCTCATGTAAGAGTTTCCATCACCCCTATGGTACGAATTATCATTCTTATTGACCTCCTTATCTTTATTCTGATCTATAAAAGTTCCTCTTCCTCCTCCAGTAAAAATTCTTCCTCTCTAAAATCTTCCACCTCTTCCTCTCTGTCTTTGCTCATGTCTTTTATTCGGCTTCTCTTCTACTTTTAGGGCACATTGATATGCCTCCTCCACACTCGACAACTTGATCAAACTAATCTCATCCTATATAGACGACTTCAAACCATTCACATATCTGGCTACTTGCACAATCTCATCCTTCGAATGTCCAGATCTGATATTCAACTTGTAAAACTCCTTAGTATACATTTTCACACTTAACTCCTGCTTCAGATTCTGCAACTTCCTGAACAAACTGATCTGATAATTTGCAGGCATAAATTTTGTCTTCAACTTATTCACCATCTGATCCCATGATTTGATCTTCTCCTTTCCTCTTCTTTTCCTATCTATTTGCAAATATTCCCACCAAAGGGATGCATGTCCTTTCAACTTTGTACAAGAAAATTTCACCTCCTTGTCTTCAGTGGTACCTTCAAAATAAAAATACTTTTCCATCTCTGTTATCCAATCAATCAATTCATATGAATCCAACTTACCATTATAATATGGTGGATTGAAATGTGGTCTGGTATTTACTTTGGTTAGGGCTCTTATGAACCTCTTTTCTCCCTGATCCAAGCCAGGTGGATCTTCTCTTTCCCTTTCTTCCTGCACTTTTACCTATTCATCACTCACATCATCAACTAGTTCACCTCTCCTCTGGGTTGTTTCAACTACATCTAATATGGTAGCAATTCCTCTCAACATCTCCATTAGTGTTGGGTCTGCATTTCCAATTGCTCCATTTCCTCTAACATTTCTCCTTCTCACCATATTTACACAAGTCCTTTGCAGCTATAGGTCAGATCCTCGGTTTTCCACCCCACAACAAATCTTCAATAGGACTCTCTGAATTTTGGTGATCTCTCACAGATCTAATCTTGCTCTTATACCAATCTGGTGCAGCCACAGTAGGAGGGTCCTCAAAGAGAACAATCTAGACCATGTAGCAAGAGTCACACAACGAAAGTAACACTGAAAATGGAGGAAAATGCAGATTCAAACATTCTTATTATAAGAAATTCAATTACAAACAGCTGGCAACATCTGGGCTTACAGATTCGACTCACAGGCTTGATACAACATTCCTATATGCTCCTATATGCAAGCTGAAATAGCAATCTAATATTCATATAACTACATTCACCCTTTCTAATGATCTATTACAAGCTTTATATTATATCCACAAATCTAGAATTGTTCGTGTTGGCCAAAGATTATTACAATCTTCGATGAAAGAAAATGTAATGTGTGCATGAATATGTCAGCCTAAAATTTGAATTATTGCTTGGTAAATGCATAGGATGAAGTGTGGACCTATAATGAAGGTTGGGGACACTCCACAGAACAATTAAAATCACACCATCATGATCTGCAAGTTACGGGAATGATCCACAAATGATCAAACTAGTCGTTAGGCCTAAAAATTATTCTGGTGTCGGTTATAGAAACTTCCATGAAATTCAGAAGTGATAACTTGTTGGAAAAAGATCCAATCATGATCAAATCTTGGAATGAGGAAAATGAACATGTCCACAATGTAAACCAATATCCATAAGGTCTAGTGAGCAAAGATGATGAATCCACCAACATGAACTGAGCAAGAACATAATAGGAACAAAACTGAAAGAAAATACTTTTTTTTTCGATTAATGCAAGATTTCCAGGAACCAAGGATGCTCCTGTATCACATTAAGTCTTGTAGCTTTATTTTTCATTCCATTTACATCTCTATTCATCTTTTTAGGTCTTTTGAAAACAACATGGTGTTTTCAAACACTCCATATTTCTTAGTTTTGCATAAATAATCAATATTATTTTTTAGTTCTTTACATTTATTTTACTTCATTTAGGCATATTACACTTATATCACATCCCTCTTTGAGTGTAAACACTACATTTTGGCTCCAATATTTTCTCCTTTTAGGTGAAAAACCCTAGAAGGACCATATAGCATTTGGGTGCCAAAATCTTTTTTTTCATTTTGGTGAACTTGCATATTGAACATAATATTTCTTATTTACATTTGCATTTACATCCTAGGACTCATTACATTTTATTTTTCATTTTTTTTGCATCTTAGGCCTTACCAAAATTGCATTAGTGAAACTATCATTTAGAGGTCATCATTGTATTTCATTTCATCAAATCATCACAAAATTCTACATTTCCATTACTTCCCTGCATTGTATAGACCTGAACACATAGAAAAAAAGTCAAAAAATAAGAAAAATCTTAAAAATACCTTTCCTGGGACTCATTCACCACCCTGGGCGAATCAGTCCTAGTACATTTTCTGCATTACTATTTTTAGAATTCAATTTCTTGTTCTTCACTTTCTTTTTGCTACAGTTACTTTTCTATTTTTGTTTGGTTATTTTGTATTCTATTCAAATCATTTGCATTATTTACTTTTATGGCACTTTGGATAGCATTATATTTTTCCAATGTTCATTTTCAACATTAGTTCCTAGTTCATTTTGATCAAATTCATTAGAAAACACAAACAAAAACATTAAACAAACCAATGAACCACTCAAAACAATGATACACTTTAGGCAAACTATATCATCCAAACCTCTTAGTAGTGATGACTTGGATAGGTTAGATGAAGCCTTACAAGGTTTCCTCTCACTAAGTTTATCCACTAAGATTTGTGATGACAAACCTAAACCTATTAATGACAACTCATTTCCCAAACCTTTTAGTAGTGATGAATTTGATATGTTAGATGAAGCCCTTGAGGACTTCATTTCACTAAATCCATCCACTAAGGTTTGTTGTGAGAAACCTAAAACACAAGATTTCAATGTCATTCAACCTCACCTTGTCCTTTATCGACCTTCACATCAACCTCAACCTCCACCTAAACCTGAGTTTTCCCTTTACCCACCTACACACGATGTTGTTGCCCATACACATTACACTCGAAATAATTTGAAACCACCACAACCAATCCCTACCTCCTTACCTTTTCCAATACCACACTGCCTAGTGCTCCTTGATTACGAGAGTACGATCTTATTGAGCAACTTAAGAGCACTCCCACTATAATATCCCTTTGGGATCTTCTTAAAAATTCCTCAAGTTGTCATTCTCTTCTCCAAATAGCATTACAACAAATAGTGGTTCCTCGTGGTACAAACACAATTAATGTGGCAGCTCTTATGCAATGAATGTAGACATTTCCTTTCATCAGCATGAGCTCCCTCCATTAGAATTAAGGAAGCAAAATGAAGCCTTTATGATAATTTCTCAATATAATACAACGGGCATCAAATGAACCCTTATTGATACTGGTTCTACCCTTAATGTGTGCAGTGTAAAACTCCTCAATAGGTTACATGTGGATAAATCACAAATCAAACCTAATTCTTTATCTATTAGGGGATTCAACAATACTACAAAGCAACTGCTCGATGTAATCACTTTACCTATCATAGTCAAAGTAGTTACCTTGCAAACTCCTATTCATGTCATGCCCTGTGATCTTGCATAAAATATTCTTTTGGGAAGGCCATGGATTCATGAGATGAATGTGGTACCTTCGACCCTTCATTAAGTAATGAAATATGTCTATAACAACCAAATTTAGCAAGTTGCAATACACCCCGAGCCTGAAAGTTGCTTACAACTTGAAAAAGGAACAATAAGTCCTCTAAATAATTTAATTCCAACATCTCACATGGAACCTCCGAGACTGATAAACAAGATGCAGAATCCATCTCTAAATTATTAGGTAATGATTAGGATACCTTAGAATTCACACCTTCATTCATGGATGAATACATACTAACACGAAAAGAGGATGAAAAACAAGAACAATCAACGGTTATGACAACTCATAATTTGGATAAATCCTCCCCAACATCTACCTCATCTACTTTGGCAGAAAATACTACTTACACAACAAATTTTGACGAGATAGATTATCAACACCCACCCAATCCAATGAAAATGGAATGACTTTATGGTCAAGGTTATGAACTTGAAAAAAATTGGGATATAATGGTAAAGGATGTGGAAAGAATGAACAAGTCATTCATGTCCCTATTGAACAGGTAATACACTAGAAACCAAGACTAGTTTAGGATATTCTTTTTCTAACACAACAAAAGCAACTCAACACCCATCACTCAACATCAACACCATCTCATGTATACCACGAATTAGTCTTACACTAAAGCATCCTGAATTTCTAGATATGGATTCATCACCATCCTGGGAGTATGTTGAAAGTGATGAAGCCTTGAAACAAGTGTTAGGAGCTTCTAATAGACCCTCTTCTTCCATGAGAAGAGTTACCTATGCAATGATAAGTACCAAGAAAAAAGACAGTGATATTAATCAAGAACCATATGATCCTGAAATTCCTAAGTCTAATACACTCCCCTTAGGAGATAAAATTGATATACCAATGGATATTGATGATAAAGAAAAATTTATTAAGATTGGGAAGTTCCTTGACAATGAAGAACAAGAGGACACTACAACTTTGCTTCATGATTTTCCTAAAAAAAATTCTTGAAAATATTTTGATATGCCAGGAATAGACCTGCAAATAGTCACGCATAACATTGTTCTTGCTGAAAATGCTAAAACTATTTGAAAAAATATACACTGCAAAATGAAACCTAACACTTCCTTGCATGTTAAAGGAGAACTTGAAAACTCCTTGACGTAGGTTTCATCTAACCTATTGATTATTCTCCTTGGATCTCAAACATTGTAGCTATTGCTAAACCTAATAATCATATTAGGATATGTAAGGACTTTTGTGACTTGAATAAAGCTTCCTTAAAAGACAATTTTCCTCTTCCTAATATAGACATGATCATGCGGTATGTGCAGGATCATGATGGGCCAAAAAGTGGTGATATGATGGGTATGTGTAGGGTATGTGGATGATGACTTTTTTACACCCAAAATTGATAAAATAGAAAGGGTTTTTAAAGGATATTCTCTGCTTTCCACCAATATAAATTATGCTTTACTTTGAATTTAATAAATTATTATTATTCATTTTCTATTTGAATTACAACTAAAGTCCTAATTGATAGGCTAATTGAAAAAAATTATAGCTTTCAAACAGTATCATATTTTTTGAATCCAAAATATGTGTCACATTCTATGCTTCACATAATATAGGATTAAATATAAATAAATTGAATTTCATGAAGTTTTGACCAAGTTAAGGTGGTTAAACATACGAGTTTTTATATTTTAAAAAGTTGTAATAAAAAATTCATAATTAATTATTTACTTGGAAAAAAATTACAAAAAAATATTCATCACATCGGGACATGAGTCCTCTACTTATATCTAAAATATTATTAATATTATGATTTTATTGTGGTTAAGGTGGCTATATAGACACCTACTTCTTATTTTTTTCCTAAAATTTAAGTATTACACCATTGAAATTTCAAATTTTCATCAAATAGATTTTTTTTTTTAAATAAACCTAGTACTTAGTTTAGAAACTACATTCAATTTGCTACAGATTCTATTCTTACATATTTTTGAAAAAATATAGATAGCTTATTCAAATTTTTATGTCAAGTTTCCTAACTCTTATTTTTCTGAATTTTATCGCTACTTAAGGGCATGTTTTTTCCATGATGATCCTGCACATACCCCATGGATTCAACTGTTGGACATGATTTTTTGTCATTCATGGATCAATTTTCTGGTTATAATCAAATTTTCATAAACACACACGACCAATACAAGACAACATTCACAACCGTTTGGGGAATGTTTTGTTGGGTTATGATGCCTTTTAGATTAAAGAATGTAGGTGCCACTTATCAAAGAGAAATGACATTGATATTCCATGATTATATACATAAAATCTTGGAATATTATGTTGACAACATCCTTTCAAAATCCTTAACAAGACATGACAATGTGAATTTCCTTCGACAAATCTTTGAATGCATGCATAAATATAACATGAGACTCAATCCAAAAAAGTGTCTTTGGAGTGGGTAGTGGTAAACTCTTAGGGTTTCATCATATCAAATAGAGGCATTGAGGTGGACACAAAGAAAATTGATGCTATAATCAACATGCCACCTCCTCAAAATATTTTTGAATTGTGCATGATACAAGGAAAAATTCAAGCTATTCATCATTTTGTTTCCTCCTTAGCTGATCAAACTTTACCTTTCACACATCTCATCAAGAACGATGTACATCTTGATTGGAATGAGGATTGTAAATAGGGCTTTGAGAGTTTGAAGGAATACCTTGCAACTCCACTTGTTTTACAACCTGCTATGCCAAACAAACTGTTTATCCTTTACCTAGCCCCGTCAACCCATGCTCTTGCAGCATTGTTGGCTCAACAAGATGATCATGGAAAAGAACATCATGTTTATTACATTAGTCGAACCTTAATCAATTATGAAACCTGATACACACTGGAATCAAAAAACAATGTTTGGATTTTGTATTCGCTACTAATAAGTTGTGACATTATTTACTAAATGCTGAAATACAAGTCATGACAAAATTTGATCCTCTCAAACACCTCTTCAATAAAATAGACCTATCAAGATGTCTCGCTAAATGGGAAATGTCGTTGGCTGAGTTTGACCTTAATTTTGTTTCATAAAAAGCAATTAAAGGCTAATCCTTGACTGACCACTTAGCTGACCTCCTTCTCCTCTTGCATTACCTGGCAATCACTCTTTTCCTAATGATAGTGTGTTACCACTTGCAACTAATAATGGGAACTCTATTTTGATGGATCTAAGTGTAGAATAGGCTTCGGTGTTGGGGTTATATTAATTCCACCTATGGGAAAGCCTATTCCCTTGTCATATCAAATGAATTTCCTATGTACAAATAACACAGTCGAACACAAGGCATTAATTATTGGGTTACATGTTGCTTTAGTCATGGATGTCAAGGATATTAAGATCTTTGGTGACTCTCAATTAGTAATCAAACAAATCAATAGGACATATCAAGCTAAAAATGATAAATTATCCAAGTACAAAGATCTTATCATGCACTTGTTAGAGAAGTTCAGACATTTACCATTGATAACATCCCACGAAAAATGTAATCAACTTGCAAATGCAATGGCTAGTGTTGGTTCTCTTATCTCCCCTCAAGATTCTTCAAAAGATTTCACATTCACTATCCACCCTATTATGAAACCCTCGATTAACAACCACACAAATGAGGTTTTAACAATAGATGAAGAAAAATTGAGTGAATGGTATGATGCCATATTCAACTATTTGAAAAGTGGTACATTGTCTGAGCCAACAACTAAAAATCTGTGTGCTCGTATACAAAAGCTTTCATCTAAATATGTCATACTTGCTAATGTGCTATATCGATAGTCATTCATTGGTATCTTACTTTGATGCTTTCACCAAGCCCATGAGAGTGCTTGTGGTGGACATTTTGAAGGGAAAGCATTGGTTCAAAAACTTATACATATTGGGTATTATTGGTGCAACATGGAGCGTGGTTTCTTTGAATACATTTGTAAATGTCATAAATGTCAAGAACATAGCAATTTGCATCATGCTCCTGCTATTGAAATTCAAACTCAACTTCTGATATGGCCCTTCGTGGTTTGGGGATTAGACATTATAGGAAAAATTTCACCTCCCTCTTCTACTGGACATACCTTTATTATCACCACAACTGATTATTTCACAAAATGGGTAGAGGCTATTCCTCGCTGATCTACCACAGCTGAGGTAATATGTCATTTCATTCTGGAACACATTATTGCTCGCTCTGGCCTTCTTTTTGCATTTCTCTTTGATAATGGTACACCATTTAAGAATAATGAAGTGAAGAAATTTTTGGAGACCTTTAATATCCATTTTTTTTTTGACACCTTATTACCCACAATCCAATGGTCAGTTTGAATCAGCTAACAAAGTTCTTGAACAAATTTTCAAGAAAACTATTAACGAAAATCATAGGGATTGGCATACACAATTGCATTACACACTTTGGCCTTATTGTACAAGTGTTTGATCTTCCATAGGGACCACACCTTATAATTTGGTCTATGGTAGTGAAGCAATAATGCCCTTAGAGTTAGAAATCCCTACACTAAGAATTACTCTTCAAGGACTTTCCAATGAACCACATTATAAGAAACAATGATTACATCAGCTTGAGATGCTTGATGAACACCATATTATTGCTCTTGAACATCTTCAATCTTATTACAAATGAAAACATAATCATTACAACCTTAATGTTATCCCTCGATTGGTCCAAAAGGGTGACTTATTTCTCTCTACTAATCAATGTAACATCAATGCCAACCCAAATGAACATGACAAATTTAGTTCTAATTGGTTAGGACCTTACATTGTTGACAAAGATTTTGGGTCTAGTGCATACATGTTAAAAAAATTAGATGGCACACCCCTTAAGAAACCCATTAATGTCATGTATCTGTGACGGTATTACCTCTAGTCTCTTTAAATAGTATGAATGATAAAATAGTGTTGTCTACAGTTATTTGGTTACATTCTAAATACTTTCACATTGCTTCATTCTCGAAAAATGATCATGTGTTTGTCTTGAACACTAAGGTAAAATTATTTAAGTTATTTTTATAATTACTTTAGGTTCCATACTATTCACTCTCAATTTTATGTTAAGTTTGATCCTTATATGAATTATAGGTGTATCTAATTTAACATACCCTCCTTCAAATGAAAATGTTGTATCTAAAAGTGAAACTAAAATATGTTTTACATTAGATTGCATCAATCCTATTAAATCATGTAACCATTAATTAAATAATTTAACAAGTTATTTAATTAATCAAATTTCCATTTAACATTCAACCATATTAAGACATATTGCACAACATAAAATGCTCATATATACATCCAAAGTTTTATGTACATCTCATCACAATATACAACATCATGAAGGTCTATGAGAACTAGACCCCTCGGGCTCTGGTGCATGTGATCCAGTACCCAGACGTCATGAGACCGTGTGTGATCATGATCTCGATCTACTAACCCTAAGTGCAAACTCAAAACCCTGTACACATCCCAAAGCCACATGATGTTCCTTTGCTATATGAACCCTCTCCACCCATAGTTGTGCTACCTCTGCCTGTAGTCTCTCTACTTTTGCTGGAGTCTGGGATGACTGCCCTATGGTCTCAGCTCGATGGAGTCATCTCCTCACGCTCTCATATGCTACTCGTAGTGTCATGAAATGTCTGAGTGACTCTGGATCCTCCTCCATGATCAGTGGGGGCATCTAATCAGGGTCCATCTCCTCCTCATCGATGGATGCATGTACTATCTCTATAACAACCTACTAGTAGAACTCTCGCTAGTCTCTCGAGGCTCCTACAAGGCAGAAACAATAAATAATCAGCACACATCCTCATTTATATGTATGAAATGTAAGCACTAACATAAAGTAAATACATAAATTAAATATCATCACCAATATCTCCAATAGGCTGAGGGATATCAACCTCATCCTCTCTAGGGGGCATGGAGGATGTGTTAGCCTCTCCATGACCATGGGTACTAATTTTTGTTGTGGCTATTGCACGTGATCTAGTCACACGGGTTTGTGAGGACTCTCCCCACTCATGTCGATCCTTAGTTGCTACCTCATTACCCTCACTCAAGGGTGGCTCCTCCTCCTCATACTCCTCCTCGTCATCCTCATCCTCCTCCTCATCCTCATCCTCATCGTTGTCTCCCCTGTCCTGGCCCTCATAGTCAAGATCAACATCTGAATCATACTCATCATCTATAACATCAGTGAATATATCTACATCCTTGTATCGTACATCCTCATCCCTGTCGTCTACCTCATCTCCCTCATCTAGTGATGGTCCTACATCACCTATATAGGGACATCCATTGGAAATAAAGGAGTTGGTTGTGTCACTAACCACCACTCCTCATGCTCATTTTTGCTACTGACGTCATCAATGTCAAAGACTAGTGGTCGATTGTGATCTGAATCATCAAAGTGACTTTGGACAACATGGTCTATAGTGAGTTGTACCATATCACCTGGCCTCTAGGAACTTCACACTAATCTCCTAATAAAAAGGCATGCTCTCAGTGGTGTTTGCACCTACCTGAACAATCACATGACTCGACCATAATAGAAAGTTCATACTACCTAGTCATGTTGACCAGCCAAAAATCTATCCTCCTGCATCCTCCTCAACTGCCCTGTGGGACCTAGCCACTATAGTGTAAGTAGATAAGGTCTCCAAAGGATTTCATCCTCCTCCAACCAGTCAAATCTCACCCTCTAAAAATGCAAGTCTCCATACTACCATAAGCGTCCTATAGGATAGTTGAAGGCTCATGGATACCCTGCGGCTATAGCACATGGGAAACCAACAGGCCTAATGCATGTAATATTCTCAAGGCACCACACCTGTAAAAGCATGCAGTGCACCATACTGTATATCTCCCAAAAAACAAACCAACCCAGATCATAATAAAGATGCACTAGGATACAATGTCCCCAAGCGTAGACCATCCTGTTCTCTTCCATCACGCAAATCAACTGAACCAATCCTCCATCAAGGTGTGCCACTTGTCCATCTAGATTGAGTACAAGTACCACCATGTGCATCATAATTTGTCTCACTATGGGGGCTCACAAATATAGTAGCATTGGTAGCTCAATTCGCGTTCTCATGCACCCATCATGAGCAAGTCCATCAATGTAGCACTACATGTCCACCTTCTTCTCGTGAAATGCTCGATCTCCTCGAAAGAATACCTATTCTCCCTGAATAGGAACTTAGAGAATCTAATGTACATCCTCTAAGGTAATGGTCATCTCCCCAGTCGAGAGGTGAAACGTACATGTATCAGCATTCCCGCACTCACATAGGGCCATTAGCATGGAATCATGGTATCTCATAGGAGGCATAAGATATACGCAATAGATGCCTATAGCTTGCAGATGCTATGTCTCCTCTGTTCAAAATGTTGGAGCTAGGTATCTAAGAAAACTTATCTGTCTCCCCCTAGCCGCTATCATGACCAGGTGGGTACATATCAAAATCACAACAATATGAAAAAATTCATCTAATATATTTAATTTTTACATTACTCAACATGCAAGTGTGCTAAATTCCATCTAGTGTGCTTTTCTAAAGGCCCTAGACACTTCAGAACCCTTTTGGGACACTTCGCAAAGAAATGGCACACTTCGGGAAGAAACATGACACTTTGCAAACAAATGGGACACTTTGCGAACTTTTTTTCCAAGATCCTAAATTAACCCATATATGCATAAACATCATTAAATCATTACAGAAATCACTAGGTGAAGGTTGAAGAATTGACTCACCTTTTGAAACAGCTCACCACATGCCACTTGCTCTCGAAGCTCATCCAGTCATGGTGGTGTGTAACCCTGTCTACTCAGAATCTTCTCGTCTCACTCATCACTCTCAAGCTACACGAAGGTAAAATGAAATAGTAAGTGACAATTTACTCTCCTTTACCTCTTTTAACCTATTTTCATCACTTTTACTCTTATGCATTAAATTAGGGTTATTTTCTCTTAAGAGTTAATAAGGTACCTTTTCTTCAAAACAACATAATGAAAGCTAGGGAACTCCATTTTCGACGCCATTTGATGTGTTGGAATTTTGATTCCTCACCCGACATCATCAATCATCTATCATTACATGACATGGTACTTGGAAATTCCCTATAGTATGATGTTCCTTATTCGATGTGGCTAGATTGCTACCTTGATTCCACCTCCGTAAAGCAAGCAAAATCAAGGGGGGGCATACATCTACCCTCAAATTTTATTTCTAGAAGTTAAGATAAAAGGTTTTTATTTTGGACAATTAACGAATTTGTGTTGTAGGATGCAATTCCTCATGTTGTGGTATTGCAAATAACTAAACTGGGGGCTTCATTCTCCCATCTTTTGAATGAGTATCCTTTTGAGCAATAAAGTATATTGTTTTGAGTCCTTTAGCTTACATATGCATGTAGAGTCATATGGGTGCTAAAGTGGGGCTTAACTGTGGACATGAAAAATTGTACTCCTTTGTAGAAAGTACAATTTGTGGCCTAACTTAGTCCTATTTTAGACTCCCTTGCACCAACCACCTCATAAGAACTACCTTTATATGCCCCTAATATTCATTATTTTCAATCTAGAGGCCCATTTCACTCAAAAATCATATAAGTCCTGACAAATAATGCTTAAAACAATCATATCTCAAAAACCCACCTCCAAAAACCTCATGTGGGACCCATTCGCCACCTTGGGTGAATGAGTCCCCTATGGTGGGACCCATTCACCAAGGGTGGTGAATGAGTCCCTTTTGGGGGATTTTTCATTTTTAAGCAGGAAACTCACCAACTTAATTCAATGTTTTAGTGGATATCAGCCTCTTAGGTCTTAATAATGAGAAATTAAGTATTTTTTCCTATAAATATGTGTTTTTAGGTCATTTTTCACATCTCCTAGTCATTTTTACAAAGCAAAATCAAGAGTCAAGATAAAAATATCTTTCACAAGAAGATTCAATTGCATTTCTACAACAAAGTTGAAGCTTTTAGACAACAAGATAGGGTTTTTGCAAGTCTTCAAGCTCATTTACTATTCAAGATCTAACATTGCAAAGAGTTGATCATGGATTCCTATAGAGAATCATGGAGAAATCTAGGTTGAGGAAATGCAACTAGTCATCAAATCACACCTTATGACTTGTTTTCAAAGTGATTTCATATTTCATTTTCTCTCTATCTTCAGATTTAAGGTTTGCATGCCATTTACATTCATCTGAAATGTTGTAGGGTTTCTTGAATTGAAGTCTTGCATCATTCAAATCACATTTTCTTATCGTATTCTAGCACATTAGAATAGGGTTTTTTCTTACTTCAGATTTTCCTAGTCTTAGACACACTTAGGGCTAGGGTTTTATGTAGGTTCTATCCATACAAGGTTTAACTACAAAGTTAGGGGTTTGAACAAGGAAAACCCCCCATTAGAAAACAAATTTATAGCTATTTTGTAAGTTTTTTTGGGAGATTCAGATCTAGGTTTCTATCAAGAAGTGTTGTACAGGTGATAAAGTGTAGATCTGAAACTTGAATTTCCATAAAATAGAAAAAGGACTTATTCGCCATGGATGGTGAATGAGTCCCACTAGAGGTGCATGTCAAAGCTGAGTGCAGATTCTAGTATCCTTTTGGTAGAAATAGGATTTTGGGAAGAAACCCTGACTTGGGATTAATTCGCCCAAGGCAGCGAATGAGTCACAATTAGTCAAAAAGTCAACATTTATAGTTTTTCAAAGTCTTTTCCAGTCTTCATCAGGTTTACACATGCACAAATTAAGTATTTTAGCTTTCTATTTTATTCTATTTGCATCTCTATTCATCTTTTTAGGTCTTTTGCAAACAGCACTGTGTTTTCAAACACTTCATATTTCTTAGTTTTGCATACATTATCAATAGTATTTTTTAGTTCTTTGAATATAGTTTAATTCATTTAGGCATATTACACTTATATCACATCCCTCTTTGAGTGTAAACACTACATTTTGGCTCTAATCTTATCTCCTTTTAGGTGAAAAACCCTAGAAGGAGCATATAGCATTCAAGTGCCAAAATCTTTGTTTTCAGGCCCCCTCTCTAAAAGACTTCCATATTTCCCACAAATTTCCCCTTTCATGGCATATTTGAGCAACATATAGTGCTTACTAGGAGGGGATTTCTTCCTTTTGACCTACGTATGTCCAAGCTTAGTGTGAGAAGAGACCAAATTAATTTTTTCTACTTCCTTTAGGGGGCTCTACCCCCCATAACTCCAAAAAAAATAATTGTTGCATCATTTTCATTGGCAAAAAATTCCCCTATGTTTGCATTTGCAGGGAGAATCAATGGACTCTAGAATAGTTAGAAATGTTTTCTTCCTTCTTGAAGTGGGTGTTCTTCTTTGTAGATTTTGGAACTACTTGAAGTTGTGAAGAGATAGCCTCTAATGATGTTTGTATATTGCACCCTTCTTGCCCAATTGATTCCTATGAGGAGGTATCCTTCTTAACCCGAGGGGAATTTGATTCCTTCCAATGATATTTTGAAGGAGCATCAATAATATAATGTTGTGGAAGGGAATCATACCACCAAGATTGGTGCTCAAGTTAATCTTGGATCTGGTATAGTAGTTGGCCATGTGGCCAATTTCAAAACATCTTCTACACCAAAAGTGAAAGACTTTGTAATCCAAAGGTTGAGACTTGCTATGATCCACAATCTTGAAAGTGATATCTATAAAAATATCTCTTGATATTTCCATGTCCACAAGGATATCGAAAAGTGTGGTGTGGGTAAAATTAGAGGTGTTTGAGTTAATAGCCAAGAATTCTCCCAAAGAATCACCATTAACTTTGAATTAATCCTCAAACTAAAACTAAAGTAGCGGATTTGGGAGGCGGACCTAAAAGGATTTCACTAAAAACTATTCCTTAAGAAGGTTGAAATATGGATACCAGGGTTTGAGAAGGAGCATATTTTCCCCCAACACCATCATTCCTAGAGGATAGCATCTCAATCCTATTTACAATCAAAAACAACCACCAAAAAAACTTGCACACATGGGTAAACTTCCACATTACCTCTGATCATAGGTTGTCATGCCCTTATGATCCATTTGTGCAAATATGCAAGATTTTATCATAATCAATTCAATTGGCCAATACAGCCATCGGAGATGAATAACTACTCTCCTTTGAAGAAATTATTTTTAGATCCTTAGAGAAGACTAAAATTGGGGATGTAGAAGCCCTTTTGATGGGGGATTTCAATTAGATCTTAGAGGCCTCCAAAAAATTAGAGGTCAACCTACTCTTTGCAATTCATTCATCAGGATGAAGTTCTAATCATAGTTCTCACATCCCCTAGGGTGACAACATCTTTGAATGAAGGACTCTATGCAACATTGGTGCTCACCATGCCAAAAGAATCAAAAATCATAGATGAAGCACTGAAGGAGGCACTCTTTCCACCAGAGACAACCCTAGCTAGAGAAGACATTATGCATGCAAGGAGAAAATGGTCTACGGCCTCTGACCAAAGTTAGGACATGACACAAACTGGCTCATAGAGTCAAAACCCCTACTTTTTTTATCAGAACCAACCTATCCTTCACCAAATCATGGGGAACCATGGGGAAGATGGCACCACGATCTGTCATGGGGTGAGCAGGCTACATATCCAAAGATGAGCATAGGGCATGCAAAGGAGTAGTAGTGTTCAACATGATGATTCATCTATTAGATTTTAAATGTAAGCTATGGATGCACCCCTAGGTGGAATGAAAATGCTCCACTCCACATCCCATGGGAAAGTCAAGATACAAGATCTCGGGGGGTCCTCAATTGTTGATATTGTAAAGAGTAAACTTGTGAGGTTTGAACCTTGGTTGTTTTCACTACAAGAAAGAAGCCCCACCATTTTACCAAAGGCTCAACCCCCTATATATGTATTACTTTCTTTCTATCAAATATTTATATGTCTTCCGTTAAAGGGTCTATTGGCCCATTGCAATTTATAAACCATTCTATGTTCAATATAATATTATAATTATCAATGGTTTATTTCATCTTTATTACTATAAATATACTTTATTCTTGATTACCATTAATTTAACTTCTATATTTATCCAACTCTTTCTTGAATTGTAAGTAGTGCCATTTACAAGGGAAATTTTGTAAGTGGTGCATAGAGTCTTAATTTCATAAATTTTCTTTAGAATCTTCTAGGTACAATTCTAACACCTCTCTGAGATCAGCCACATATTTTGTGATGTCTTTTATTTACTCAAGTTTCTATAACAATTTGTTTCTTCTTCTTTATTCTTGGTATTTTTGTGACACTTCTAACTGATATTCAAAGACTACATTTCTTACTTTGTTCCAATATTTTGATAATTGCATTAAATATTAAAAAAAAAAATCTTCATCTACAAATCTTACTAGTATTTTTAACTATTGAGATTTTCCTTCTAAAAAGTGTGTTTTATGGTGATCATCAATCTCTTTATTAAAGAATTTGTAACCTTGTATCTTTTTCTATCTGATCATGTTCTCTTGTTGTCATGAAATATTCTCTTTTTGTATCCTCCTTTCTTAAATCTAATGCATATGTATTCTTCACTTTTTTATGCCAATTCCTCCTCTATTTATTATTATAGATTTATTTCTTCCCACATTTTGTAGTATCTTGCTTTCTTTTTTATTTTCTTTTCTATATATATTCCTTACCTAATTGTTTTGTTTCTATTATTTATGGTCGGTTTCTTTTATTTTATTCTTTTATCTTAGTTTTGACACATCTTCAAGCCTCTTACTTGGGTATTTTCTAAGTACTTTTCTTATAATTTTAACCTATTTTATTGTCTTGGCACTAGATAATTCTTTCTTTTCTTGCACTAGTGTATTCTTGAAATATTATTGTGATATGGTTTAAGTGAATATATTGTCACTAGAGTCACAACGGAAACCACAATTTTTTCTTTTTCTTATTTGTATTCATTATCATAATTCACTATTTATTTTTAATTTAAATAGGTGTTTTTATCTTTTCTGCTTTATCCTCAACCTCTTCATCTACAATGTTCCTCTCTATAGTTATTATAACATCTTCTTTTATCGCTTGGGGTAATTGACTATAGGTTAATCAATTTTATTTTTTTGTGGGTTAAATTGCACCACATGATATTATGTTGACTTTTCTATGTTGGCTGTCAATAGCCATGGTCATGGAAAGATCTAACCACCAATACTTTAGCTCTACCCATTCCTTTCTATATAAAACTACTTTTTTATATCACAAGTTGCACCAAGCCTCATATTCCTTATTATCTATTAGCTTGACTAATAGGGAAGGGTACTAATAGGTTGATTATTTAAATAAACATTAAGTTTTGTATCATTTTTTTCTCCTTTTACGATTAGGCATTTAATATATAGGTGGTGTTATTCTATAAAACAGGTTACACCTATTTTTTATTTATACTAGTGGTGTTATTAGACTATTCTAACCATTATACAATATATTAACTTGATATTTAATTTTTCTAACTTTAATTTCATCCTTTTTATTTCCTTCTCTATTTATGTATTCTTTCTTCTCTAAGGTAGTACACATATTAGATATGTGCTAACTCTACAACACTTGAATATGTATGAAATTTTCTTCCATATAGAAAAGCTCTGGTATTTGGTAGTAGCCTAGATACAAACCATTCAACATTTTATTTATTAGTCCAAGGTTCTATTGTTTGTGCTACTTCCTTAAATCTATAGAAATTTTATTTTACTATTTCCCCTTCTTCATATAACATTTCTCTCATAAATTATGAATGTTTTCTAATGGAATATCAAGAGAGATAAAGTTAGATAGAGATCCATATTTTATTTATTTTCCTTCCTTATCATCTTACATGCATCTTTCCATATTCCGCTTAAGGGTGCCATTTCTTACAGTTCCTATGAAAAAATAGAGATTGGATTGGTTATTTCTATATTTATTTCTATATTTATTTCTTCTCCAATTTGACTCTATTAGAAAGATATGTTCAAATGATTTAGTAGTATATTTTCTATGGACTAGTAACATCATATTTAGTTTCATCTCTAGTGGATGGTCTCCATATTTACTAGAACTATGAGAAGGTTATTTTCTATTTTGTAGTGGACCATGCTTTTCTAGTCTAGTCTCCTTGTAAATTCTTTCCTTCATTGGTTTTTTTCATAACTTCTTTGCTTCACTAATATTATTTTCCTCCCTTTATTCATTTCTAACTTGATCTCAAAGAAATTTAATCCTAATATCTCCTAAAAATCTCTTCTAAAGCCCCATCATTGGTTCCCTCTTGTTTGAGAGTTGAATCAATTTATATTACATCTATAAGTATCCTTCTTGTCTTATTTTTCATAGATTATAATAGTTGGTCTAGGGGATTCCCCTCTTTGTGTGACCATTTTAATTTTGAATTCATAATTTTGTTAGCTAATGATTTTTATTTTTTAATATATGAGTTTCCCACTCTTCACTAATAATTTCAATTATACTCATGGCTAGGTTATAAAACATGTTCTCAATCTCTTTTTCTACCATATTCTCATTACTTATTTTTAGGTTTTATTCCTTCATCATTTTATCCTCTTATAAATCCACACTTCTTCTTACTACTTTACCAAATATTCTAAATTGAAATCCAAAGGTTTGAGTTTATGAAAAGGGTTTAATAGTTCAAAAAATATATATTTTACTATAAATTTTAGGTTAGATAGATTAGAATATAAATTAGGGTTTAATTTAACTTTTAGATGTTTGAAAAGTGTTATGGACTATGGTCTGAGTGATTATTTTACTTTATTAGCATACATAAAAGTAGATTCGGAAGGAAGGTTCAATGATAGAAATACAAAGAGTGATGGAGAATTATTTCTTGGAGATAAACTTGTGTCATGGATAAGAAAGAAAAAAGATTCAATACCCTTGTCAATAGGAGAAGGAGAATACCTTTTTGCAGTATCATGTACTCAAGTACTCTCGATGAAGAAAAATTTGAAAGACATAATGGTTTATCATAATGATCCTATTTTTATTTCTTATGATAATATAGGTACAATTAATATTTCAAATAATCTAGTGATGCATTCTAGGGAAAAACATATATCTCAAACAAATATAATTTTCTAAGAGAAAAGGTTACATATTAGGAATTCAAATTAGAATATGTGGCTAATAAAGGTCAAATTGTAGACATCTTTACAAAAACCCTTCCCAAGGAGACATTTTAGTATCTTAGACAAAAGTTTGAAGTGACAACTCCTTTAGGTGAAGACTTGAATGAAGCACAAGTCCAAGGGGAGTAATTATTTACTCTATCCTTAGATTATTTCCCTTAGGGGGAGTAATATAGAGAGATATAGATGGTAGATATACAATTTCTCACTCATAGAGGTAGAAGAATAAAGGGGGAGTATAGTGGAATGAATCTTTTTATATCCCTTTTCCATTGATGTCAAAGGGAGAGAGTTAGAGAAAGGGAGAGTACACATGGGAGTACAAATAAAATATAATTGTACAAAGGGGGAGAGAATAAAATATTCAAATCAATTTATGTTATATGTTACCGTAAACAACAAAGGGGGAGATTATTGGAAATATTATTATTTTCATTGATGTCAAGGCCTTTAAGAAGGAGATAATTTTGAATATTGTCAATGTTGTCCAAATAGTCGTTGTTGTTAAGATGTGTTCTATTGCTTTAAACATGGAGTTTGTTTACTTCAACGATATTTTGTTTCTCTAATTTGTTCATGTCTTCTATTAGTAGTAATGTTTGTGGCCTATGTTGGATATTTTTGGCTAGTTTAGATTACATGCTTCTATTAGGGTTTTGGCACTTGGTAGGGTTTTAGCCCTAATTACCTTACAACCCTGAGCATTTACCTAGTCAAACACTTTATGTTGTATTTCATTGTTGACTTGCTATTGGAGGTTCTAGGTCACTTAATTTATGACTTAATCCCTTCAATATCATTATTCATCAGCCCTCCTTATGGTCTAATCGAATTATCAAATGTGCAATTCCTGAAGTTTATCAGGTGGTCCCAATTAATCCATGTCATCACCTCTTCTATTCATTTGGTTGAGTCATGCTAACTTTTTAATTTGTAGAGAATTTTTCTTATAATTAATTATTTATACAAGTGGGTGAAATTATTTGTTTTGTGATCTATCAAGGGTTCAATTCTATTTCATTCCTTCAAAATTCCTCCCATGAATGTCCCAAATGGTAGCATGTGTATCAATTAGGCCTAGAAGGAATGAATGTTATAGAAGTTACAAGTGTCAGTCATCCAAAAGTCCATGAAGAAGAGAGAGAATGGAGAGAATTCCATGCAAAAGCATAGAATTCCAACATGTGTACAAGACTTTTCAATGATTGCAATCTATTGGTCGAGGACATTCTAATGGCATATGCATTTTTTTAAACTTGGTCATCTAATATCTACTATATATTCAAGCCCACAAAAACATTGAAGATCTACGGTCTTGATTCAAACTCTTTAAACCTCTAGTTCCTAATTCAAAATTTTAATTTGTGTAGGTCAACATGGTAGTGATAAGAAATATTTTTTCATCGGCCAACTTCCCCACCTCTAACATCTCTATAAATTTATACAAGGTGACATCAATGTTTGTAGAAGTTGAAAAACCAACTTCACAGTCCCCAAGAATCACCTGCAAGAAATCACCTATCACATGCAACAGATATTCAGAACAAAAAGAAGAAACGTTATGTAAACCCTCAGAGCCAAAATGTGCAAGCAAAAACCAGAATAATGATTATTGAAAGTAATAATATTACAAATAATACAAAAGCATTCGAAAAGGAAATCATGCAATAAAGTAAGAAAAAACAACCCTAATCTTATCTTGAGCAAAAAGACAGCTCAACAAGATAAGGATAAGAATTAACCTAGGAAATAAAATATGCCTAAGTAAACTTATGCTAAAGTGTAATTAAATAATTAATTACACCAACACCCCCCATAAGTGAAACTTAGGGAGAAGCAAATTATTATGCAAAGATGAGTCTCGGAAACAAGGCCTGATCAGGTACTCATTTACAAATGCAATGCAAACTAAATCAAACGGGGTAAAGGAGAAAACCACATGGGAACAAAACTCCTCCCCAAAATAGAATGCAATAAACTAAGTTATGAAAGATGGAAGACTCCATAAGACCCCCCAAGGACACCATCCACCACAAAGATACATGAAAGAACCCTCCAGAAGAGAGGAAGAAAGAGGCCACATAGCCCCCCAGAATGAAGTAGCTCCAATAAGACTAAAGAAATCACATCTCCTGAAAGAAGTGAGAGGGGAGAGGCTGAATGAAAGAAATCTATGAAGGTGAATTAGGTGTAGCCCAAGATGTCTCCACAAAAGTGGGTGTGACCTCAACCAATGAAGAAGTCAAAGTAGGTGAAGACTCAAGAATAGCCTCCAGAGATGGATGATCAACAGGATCATGTTGCACTGAAATAGAAGAAGCCACATTAGTAGCCACAACAATAGCAATAGGAAGTGGAGGAGATGGAAGGGAAGGCTTGAGAATAGGATCCGAAGTGAGAACACCAATGTTTAAGAAGCCACATATCTCCTCTAAATGATGATGTGAACTAGAAGTGTGAGGAACAACTGTAGGAATAGAAGCACCATCAGTAGCAAAATCGGTGAAAGAATTCAACCGAGATGAGTGATCCACTATCCTAGTAGCAATAACTGCTCTACTCTCCAAGTCTCTGATGATAACCGACTTAGGTGTGAACTCTACAGATCTCCCAGTGCCTCCATGTGTAATCTGATAAATGGAAAGAAGGTTGTTTGTCAAGTGAGGGACACACAAAACATCCTGAAAGGAGTGGTCCCAAAAACTAATAGACCCCTTCCCTGTAACACTCATGTAAGTGTTGTTTCCCATCAAAATGGGAGACATAGTGCAAGGCTCAAAGGAAGTGAACATAGTCTATGAAGATTCCATATGATGAGATGCTCTTGAATCTAGAAGCCATCTCCCTAATCCAATAACTGAAGAAGCACAAAGAGCATGTCCCTTCATATATGATGAAGTATGTAAACCAGTTGTGCCAATTTTATGTTGTTCTGAAGAAGAAGAATGAGGAGAAGAAGATGATGCAGACATCCTAGAAGGAAAATCAATCTATTGTTTTTGAAGAATATGTTTCAGCTCATCAATGTCCTTCTTGTAACAATTATGTTCTGCATGTCCTTCCCTCTTGCAATATGCAT
This sequence comes from Sequoia sempervirens, assembly GCA_007258455.2. Taxonomy (NCBI): domain Eukaryota; kingdom Viridiplantae; phylum Streptophyta; class Pinopsida; order Cupressales; family Cupressaceae; genus Sequoia; species Sequoia sempervirens. Next base: position 109,074,764 of record VDFB02105785.1, read on the forward strand.
GTATGTAGTCTTCTCCTTCCTAGATGATTTTCCCTTAGAAGAGGAGGATGAATCTGAGGACTCCTTCTTCTGCTCATGAGGTTTGGAATCCTTTGGTTTTTGTTTCTTTCCTTTTCTTGTAGAAGCCTTCTGATCTCTGGGCTCCTGTGATGAGGAAGAAGGTTTCACCGTGCCCATGCTAGCTAAAATAGCTTGCTATCGAGTAAGAGATGAAGCAAAGTCATCAAGAGATGGCATAGTGAATCTTGTACCAAGTGCATCCATAGTGGCATAAAAGGTAGATACAAAAATTGAATAATATGGTCCAAGCTTAGAAAGAATGGACAATATCAACTAAGAGTCTTCTTTCTGAACACCACATTGTGACAACTGCAATCTAAGAGACTTGAGTTTGGTGAAAAACTCTTGGATGCTATCAAAATCACTAGGATTTAAGCCAATAAGCTCATTCTCTAACTGAAACGCTGTCATAATATCCTGCTTCCCAAACAAAGACTCTAAAGTAGTCTAGATCTCATTGGGTGTAGTGAAAGACTCAATATGAAAAAGAAGGTTAGATGAAAGAGATAGGCATAATGTACCATAAGCTTCATCACATCTATTTAACCACTTTATCTTTTCAGTAGCACTTGTAGGTTCAATTTTTGTACCCATGGTTACCTTGTACAACCCTTTGTGTTTCAAATGAATCTACTTTTTTTTTCCCAACAAAAATAGTTGAATGGAGTAAGGGGTGCAATATTATGTAAATCCATGATAGAAAACAGCAATATATACTATCAAATGAAAAAAAATGCTCGCGGATCTCAAAAAAACTCTTGATTTGCATGCTTCTCAAGAAATAACCCAAAAAACAAAGGCTGAGTTCTGATTAAAAAATTAGATACCTAGAGAATATTCTGCAAAAATTAGGTTTGAGATCTGAGAAGAGGTTACAAGCAGCTTTCTGACACCTATTTGTTTTCAAAAAACTGATAAATGTGGCAAAAGATATGCCCTCTGGAGTGAAAACAACAACTTTGACTTCAGACGCAGAAAAGGGAATCAAAATAAAAAAATAAAAAAAAAGACCTACACCAATGCGAAGAGTGTCAAACCAGCTTTCGGACGATATCTCGTTTTCGAAAAAAGGCCTTTGTTTGCAAAAGTTATGAGAAAACAAAAAAAGGCCTGTAAAAGGCACTTTCCCACTAAACAGGTGCAAAAATCTAGCTCCTTCGGCTCAGCTCCTGGTTTGCATGTGACCAAACCCCAATGCTTAGGGGCTAGAAGGGGCAATAGCTAAGCCCCTGGTCATGGATGTGACCACCAGCAAAAAACAAAGGGGCTTAAACTCCCGGCGGGGGCTGGGTCTGGGCTCCCGGTCTCCTATATGACTGTGGGCTCGACCAAGCAAGCCCTTGGGGGCTGAACGAGTGGTGAGCGGCAATGTCTGGTGGCCCGCGGGTGGCCGCTGGGCTAAGAGCGGTGGCCACTTGGCAGTGTAGGGGCGGCACTATGAATAGAATGGGCCGTGCAAAAAATTTAAAAAAAACTTGATTTTTTATATTTTGTTTTTGATTTTTTTGATGAAAATCTACCTCAAACTGTGTGCCCTGGGGCCGTATGACCTTGGGGCAAATTATTTTTTCCTTTTTTTCAAATTTCACCTAAATCAACAAAACGAAAGGAGTTTATGGGGTTTTTGAACGCTCTGATCGCGACAGCGACGTCCATTTGTGACCAAAATGCTCCAAAAATTTGGCTACCCCCAGATCTACAAAAAAAGACCTGGCTTCAAACCCTTGCATAGAAAAATACGTTGTGAGAGAATATCTTCAGATCACAAATAGGCAGCAACAGGTTTGGAGCTCTGATACCATGTAGAAGTTGAAAAACCAACTTCACAATCCCCAAGAATCACCCGCAAGCAATCACCTATCACATGGAACACATATTCAAAACAAAAAGAAGAAATGTTCTGTAAACCCTCAGAGCCAAACTATGCAAGCAAAAACCAAAATAATGATTATTGAAAGTAATAATTTTACAAAGAATACAAAATCCTTCAAAAAGGAAATCATGCAATAAAGCAAGAAAAAACAACCCTAATCTTATCTTAGGCAAAAAGACAGCTCAACAAGCTAAGGATAAGAATTAACCTAGGAAATAAAATATGCCTAAGTAAACTTATGCTAAAGTATAATTTAATAATTAATTACACCAACAATGTTATCTATTATTTCAAATTGGTATTTAAGCAAGTGGTTTCAAAATTTTGAAAGTAGGGTTGAATAGTATAAAATTATGATTTTATAATGTTGTGTGATCTATCTAATATTTTCATGTCTTATCTTTCATATCAGAGTCAGTTTATGTGAAGGAGAGAAGATTGTGCATGTAGATCAATCCATATGACAAAGTAGAATTATGCAAATTCATTTTTAGAGAATTTCTAACAAATAATTATTTGTAAGTTCTATTATTATCATTTCAATGTATTCTAAGGTCAATTCCTCTTATTCATGTGAGGTTGGTGCTCATATTGGGAGATTGAAGTCTCCTTTATATTGGTGCTTATAAAGTGTTTTGGGGATTGGTGTCTCTAGTAGGTTAGTACCTATAATTTTTTTTGGGAATTGGTGTCTATAGTAGGTGGGTTCCTATAAATTGTTTTCAGTATTGGTGTCTCCAGTGGATTGGTGCCTACAAAACATTATAATACCTCATTATTCTTGTGAGGGTGGATTTGGGTAGTAGATCCAAGAAAATTTTCCAACAGTAGTTTATCCCTCTAGGTTTCCCATGTAAATATGGTGCTATCTTGTGTACATTATTGCTTCCAGTGTCCTTAATGTTGTTTTGATGATCATTTGTACTTTGGTTAAAGATTAAATTTAATGATATACTAATTCACACCCCTGTACTCTCATTATTTTTGTGTGTTCAACAACCTTGAGAAGAATAATATAATCATGACCCTGTCTAGGTTAGGCTTCAAAAAAAATTATTGTACTTTTGAGAGGATGAATTTATTGCGAGAATATATAAATAATTTAGAAATATCATAAATTTTGATGCAGATACTAAATATAGGAATTATATTTTTTAAGCTACATTGTGTGTGATTGTAGAATTAGATAGTGATTTTATTTCTTCTATTCTATGTTCCACAAAAAAAAATGGAAGAAACAAACCAATCATGAGGAAAACTATTTAGTTTTTCAAAATTAACACAAATCAAGCCACTTCACTAAGTATTTCCTAATTAATAGATGAAATCATATGTCATAGAGAAATAATGAAAGAAATTATCTATATTTACCTTAAGAAGGAAAACGAGAAATTTTTTTAGACCAAAAGAAGGATAAGGTAATCATCTATGAATTAGATATTGGATAAATTGAGAGGAATCTTCAGATTGAGTTTAAAATTATAGATTTTATACATTATAATTTGCAAATTAAGGAGGGGATTTACCTATAAATGAATAATATATAATATGGTCTATAAAACTTAACTTACTAATTCATTTAATTATGAAAAGTCCCAATGCAAGGAGATTCAAAATTTAAGAATTTTTTGGAGGGATAAGAAAAAAGGGGAAGATGATTGAGGTGAATTGAAGGGACCAGACTTCGAAGAATTATAATTAAACCTTATAAGAAATGAATAGCCTAAAATAAACCCTACTTCAATAGACAAGGTAAAAAATAGAAAGGAGGAATAAAACCTTATGGTAGGTAGGAAAAGAAGGGGAGCTATTTAACTACTATAGACACTGAAAAAATTCCTAAGCCTATGAACCTTATTTTTCACCATCAATTTCCCTTCTTCCCCTGTATAATTAAATAATTTTAATTATTTTATTATGGTTTAGAGTCATACTTCTTCTATTAATTAAATAATTTTAATTATTTAATTAATTCACTTTTCCCTTTTATTCTTTTGTTTGATTAATTAAAAAAATTATATTTATTTAATTACATCACTAATATTCTTTTCTCTCTATAATTAAATAAATTCTTATTTAATTAATTATTCATTTTCACTTTACATATAAAAAAATTTATTCATTTTCACTTTTCTACTATAATTAACTAATTACTATTAATTGTTTAATTATTCATTAGCCTTTTCTTCCATAATTAAATAAATTCTATTTATTTAATTATTTCTCACTTTTCCCTCCATTATCAAATAATTATTTTAATTATTTAATAACTTGTCTTTTTCCTCCACTTTTTAATGAGATAATTGTTTCCAATTATTTTATTTAAAAAGTCAGCTTTCCCCTCTACTATTAAATAATTATTTTAATTATTTAATAATTTTTCTTTTTCCTTTACTTTTTAACGAGATAATTGTTTCCAATTATTTTAAAAAGTCTTATTTTTCCCTCTTCTTCTATAAATAAAAATTTCTTTTATTATTCTATTATTCTCTTTTCCTCTTAAATTAAATATTTTTATAGTTATTTAATTTAATATTTTCCCATGCCAATCTTCTTTTTTATCTCAATCAATCTTCACCCTTAATAAGGTGTTATTTTCTTTTAATCTCTACTATCCATCCTTAACTAAACCCTATTTCTTCCCTAACCCTATTTCCTTTCCTCTCAAAAGAAAACTCATCCATTGATCTTTGTCAGTCAATCTTGGACCTTCATTCAAATTAGGTTTTCTATAAAAGAGACCTATCCTTGTCATTTCAAGGATAACTACAACCACATTTCTCCAAAAGTCTTGCTTATCATTGTCACTTGTAGGTACTTCAAAAACTGAGGGAAACATTGCAAAAGTAGCTTGGAGGAGAAGCAAGAAAAGGAGTCAACTTCAATATGACGAGTTTGCTTTAATTTTGTTGTTCATTTTATCTCCATTATTGTTTGTGCTTTCTTGTATGGGAGGATTTGGGCTTGCATTTAAGTAGAGTGGTTTCTATTATGATCTTTTCCAAAAAAAAATTATTTCCCCCTTCCTTACATTGGTGAACCTAACTTGAAACAGAACAATGCATTTGACTGATAAGGTATAACTTCTCAAATTTGGGTTATCTTTCAACTTTTCTTTTTGGTTTGCATTAGTTTAGAGGTTTTTGGTTTGCTAATATTTTGTTGGCAGTGTGTGGCTTTTTAAGAGAATTTATTTTGAAAATACTAATCCTTTGTTTGTAGGGTTTTTGTTTTTCTTTGATTAAAATAGGGTCACTTTTATTTTCTTTTAACACACTCCATGGACTTAAAATGAACCATAAATCTGCATTTCATATTCATAGGATTTATAATGAACCACAACTTGTATTGTACATTCATGGGCTTAAAATGATGTGCACATTGTATTTCACATTCATTGGGCTTAAAAAGAACCAAAAATTTGCATATTTACACTCATTGAGCTTAAGAAGAACCACAAATATGCATTTTTACACTCATTGGGCTTAAAAAGAACCACAAATCTGCATTTTTACACTCATTAGGCTTAAAATAACCACAAATCTGCATTTTTACACTCATTGGGCTTAAAAAGAACCACAAATATGCATTTTTACACTCACTGGGCTTAAAAAGAACCACAAATCTGCATTTTTACACTCTTTGGGATTAAAAAGAGCAACAATCTTGCATATTCATGCATTTTGGTTAAAAAGAACAATAAATTTGCATTTACACTCATTGGGATTAAAAAAGAACCACAACTTGCATTTTGTTTTCCTCTTAAGTAGGCACATTTTGATTTGGGAAAACTAACGAATGATTGTCTACTGTTTCTAGTCCACTTGCACACTATTTGTAGTAGATCTCATAAGGTGTAGTGAGAGTATCCTCTCCCCTTACACTTCGTGCAATCTTGGGTGAAGAGAAATTATTGCATCTTATTTTTCTTTTGTAGTTGGGTCTGCCTAAGAGACACATCCTAACAAAGAACTCAAAGGAAACCCAAAGTCATTTTTCCCTTAGGCCACTATATAAAAGGATAAGATGAAAGTCAATTCTAAACTACCATTAGCCTTGGTTGTACAGTGTTGATCAGAACAGGGAGGTACCTTTGCATATAAGTGCCCCTAGTAAGGTCAGTTAAAGCCTTTATTAGCTTGATGGATGCTCGCAAGGTGGTAAGTCCCCGAGTTGTGACTACACACCATTTTAGTAGACACCCTTATTGATTGACTTATTATTGGCACCACTCTTAGTTCAAGGGATGTAGAACCACACCATGAAAGTTACTCACCATATGAACTCCCTTGAGTTGAGATGGAAATCCTTGACTTAGCATAAGTTACTTGTTTATTTCTAGCTTTATGAAGAAAAGGGTGATTCGGTTTATCCTTACATTCCAAGAGGCCCCTATCGTTCTTCTCTCACAAGGAAAAAGTGTTAGGGGGTGCCTATACTTTTGTCAAAAGAGCTTACAAGTTGTGGGCCTAAGATTCATGTCATTGGCCTTGACCTTAGGGATAGGAAGTGCTTGAATATTTTCAATATGTGTTTATACTAGTGGAAATTGTTGGAAAATGTGCCTCAAGCTTACTGACATGAAAACTCTTGAAAGAGAAAAATCATGAGACCCTCAGAATGTCTTACCGACTAGCAGTTGTGTCCTAAACTTCTGAAAAAGATTAAAGTCACTGAGACTTTAGTTTTGTCTTGCTGACGGGAGTCATCGGCAAGACATGTCTATCGCTGTGAAATTCCTATATCTTTCCATCCAGGCAGACCTCTTGCCGATGGATTGATTCTTGGTGATTATCGAGGAGACTCTTGGCGACGAGTGGCATCAGGGAGAGGCATGAACCTTTGGAGTGACTCATTCTGACAAAGTATGTCTCCCCAATGGTTTTACACATGAAGTCAACGGGGTGACATGAAGACTCAATAAGAGTCTAAGCAAAAGTGGAGGTCTCCCTGACATGTATACCTTTGGTGAGAACTCTTGCCAATGGATGTTTCTCTCGCTGACAGGCTAGTGCATTCAATATGATCTCTTGTCGATAGCGTTGGTCTCTCCGACTATTCTGCATTCGGTGTGAACTCTTAGCGATATTGTTTATCTTTTCGATGGATTTGTGTTTGATATGATGTCTCACCGATAGCGATGGTTTTTCCAATAGAGCTACATGATTTGAACATCGATGTGAAGTCTTAGTGACAACGATGGTCTTGTCGATGGTTTTGTAGTAGAAATTGGTGAGATTTCTTGCCGATAGAGTGGGTCTAGCCGATGGTTCTGGTCTTGTCGATGGACATATCAGAGTGACATTAACTATTGATGAAATATCCTAGACTCTTTATGATGGATAGTTGATTCTCTTGTGATATCGGGGAGACTTGTTTTGTTATTGGTCTGACTTCTTAGGGTGTTGTCGATACCTTTGGTCTTTTCGATATCTATGTGATCAGGCATTTTTGCATTTAGGAGACACGGTCTAATGTCTCACTGACATGAGATATAGTTGAACATTTTGACCAAACGACTGTCTTACATGGTGTGTTTTGAGCCAATGAGAGAAGCAAAATGTGAACCGTTGGTAGTTGGACTATTGTGACTGTTCCTGTGTGGAAGATGAACAGATTGTGAGGAAAACAATTATGCTCTACAATGGTCGGCGATGGTAAATAGTTTGATGGCGTAGTGTTGTTCGATACTAAACATAGATTGATCTAAGTGGGTTCATTGTATGCATCTGAGAGCATTGTGAGATTAATGTTGCTGCTGTAAATTGACATCAAAAACTTAAGTTTGATATCTGTATGTAATTTTGTTTACTGTAATACAAAGAGGCTTTTCTTGGTGTGGTGGGTTTTTCTCCCATAAGGGTTTTCCCACATAAATCTGGTGTCCAATTGTGTATGTGTCCATTTCTCTATTTAGTTATTTTTTTCATGTGTATCTTATTGAACTGTAATTGCAAAATTTAAAGTCATATCTGCATTATTCCTTGAGGTTTTCACGTTAGGAGAGTTTGTTCCACACCTAAGTTTTCCTTACAAGTGGTATCAGGTATCAGAGCCTAGATAGTTGTGTTATCCTTGTGGGTACGTTGGGTTTTTTGTGTCAATTATGTTCAGTGGGAGTCTTGTAGAAGTCTGGTAATTTGAATTACAAATTATGATGGCAAACACGTCAAGAAAGATTAAAATTGAGAAATTCAATGGCAGTAATTTTGAGTTGTGGAAACTCAAAATGGAAGATTTGTTGGTTGATTGTGATCTATGGCTTGTTGTGTCTAGAACGAAGCCTACATGCATGAAGCAAGAGGATTGGGACCTTGCAGATCGAAAAGCAAAGGGGCTAATAAGGCTCTATTTAGCATACTCTATTCTTTTAAATGTTCATGAAGAAAAGACAGCATCCTCTTGGTGGAAAATATTGGGAGCTATTTATCAGGGCAAGTCCTTGGTGAATAAGTTGTTCTCGAGGAAGAATTTGTACTCTTTCAAAATTCAGGAAGGAGCATCTGTTGCTGATCATTTGAATGCTTTCAACAACCTGATTGCTCAGTTAGCATCTGTGGGTGTGAAGATTGATGAAGAAGATCATTGTATGCTATTGTTGTGTTCTTTGCTAGATTCTTGGGATCACTTGGTGATGGCTATTGGGAGTACTACTTCCTCTTTTAAGATGGAAGATATTGTTGCTTCTTTGTTATCAGAAGAGGTGAGAGAAAATATTCTGAGATGGCAAAGGAGGCTTTGTTGTTAGAGGCAAATCGAAAGAAAAAGGAAAGAAGGACAAGAAGTCCAAATCCAAATCAGGGGGGAGATCAAAGTCTTCTAGTAAGAATTCCAAGGTAAAGTGTTGGAATTGTGGGCAGCTTGGTCATGTCCGAAAGGATTGCAAAGAGGAGAAAAAGAAGAAGAAGAAGTATTCTTCTGACAATGATTCTTCTCAGAGTGATGCAGACGCTTTCATTGCATCCTTGGAAACTCAGGCATCAGATGATGTCTCGCTGATTGATTCTAGAGCATCTTTCCACATGACATCTCATAGAGACTGGTTCACTAAGTATGAAAAATGTGATGGTGGAAGGGTGTATTTGGCAAGCGATTCATCTCTAAAAATATTTGGTCATGGAAGATTCAGAATTCAATTCCCTGATGGAAGAGTGAAGGGAATCAATGATGTAATGCATATACGAGGTTTGGCTCAAAATTTACTTTTTGTTAGTAAGTTGAACAATGTTGGAGTGCAAGTCACGTTCTCTGGAAATGGCTACAAAATTACTAGAGGCTCAATGGTGCTAGCAAGGGATGCTTGTATTGGTACCTTGTATAAGCTGGATGCACATGTTGTGCAATGCAATAGTGTCTCTGCAAAGTCACAGAAGGCTACTCATGGAGAAAAGAAGGAAAAAGTTCATGATAGTGCAAACTCTATGGAAGTTAAACTTCTAGCAGAAAAGACTATGCTCTGGCATCATAGGCTAGGCCACATTGGAGAGAAAGGTTTAAAAACCTTGAAGAATAAAAACTTGGTTGAAGGGCTTGATGACTATAACCTTGAATTTGAATTTTGTGAACATTGTATATATGGTAAACAACACTGTGTTTCATTTTACTCCAGTCCTCACAAATCTTCTAGTTTACTTTATTATATACATTATGGTGTTTTTGGTCCAGTAAATGTTCCTTCTTTGTCTAAATCAAGATATTATGTATCATTCATTGATGATTATTCAAGAAGGGCATTTGTTTATTTTTTGAAAAGTAAATCAGAAGTGTTCAGTCATTTTAAGGAATTTGAAAACCTTGTGGAAAATTAGAATGGAAGAAAAATAAAATGTTTAAGGACTGACAATGGTGGTGAGTTTTTTTCTGATGAGTTTGAAAATTACTGTAAAGATCATGGGATTAAAAGACATAAAACTACACCCTACACTCCGCAACAAAATGGAGTTGTTCAAAGGTTCAACAGGACAGTGATGGAAAGAGCACGAAGTATGCTAAGTAGTTTTGGCTTGGAGGAGAAGTTATCGGCTGAGGTAGTTGCAACAACATGTTATTTAATAAACCATTCTCTGAATTCTACTCTTGTTGAGAAAACACCTTTGGAAGCATGGTCTAGAAAGAAGCCCTCTCTGAGACACATTTGTGTCTTTGGCTGTGAGGCATATGCATATGTGCCAAAAGAAAAAAGATCTAAATTGGAAAACAAGGTTGTTAAATGTATTTTTATTGGTTATAGTGCTGGCATAAAAGGATACAAGCTTTGGAATCTTGATACGAAGAAGGTTTTGTACAACAGAAGTGTTATTTTTTGTGAGCTGAAACCTTCTACTTTGGATAGAAGATAAAAAGGATGTAGTTGAAATTACTCTGACACCAGATAAAGAGGAATTGAAAATTCAAAATGTACCTAAAACTGAGGAGAGCTCAAGTAGTTTTGAGAGTTCTGAAGAAGAAGATCAACCTCAGCCTCAGCTTGTGAGGAGGTCAACACGAGAAAGAAAGCAACCTGATAGGTATGAGTTTTCTTTGTTAGATTTTACTTGTTCCTATGCTTTAATTTCTAGCACTAATGAGCCTAGGACTGTGAAAGAGGCATTTGGAATGTCTGATTCAAACTCTTGGTTGGAAGCCATGAATGAAGAAATGGCGTCATTAGAAAATAATGATACTTGGAGTTTGGTTCCCTTCCCTAAAGGCAGAAAAGTTGTTGGTTGTAAATGGGTATTTAAAAAGAAAATAGGTCTGGATGGTAGTGTGGAAAAGTATAAGGCGAGGTTGGTTGCGAAGGGGTATTCCCAGGTAGAGGGAATTGATTATGGAGAAATTTTTTATCCTGTAGCTAAGCTGACATCTATCAGATTTCTTTTTTCACTTGCAGTAGCGGATGAATTAGACATTGAACAAATGGATGTGAAGACAACATTTCTTCATGGTGACCTTGAAGAAGAAATTTATATGTCCCAGCTTGAGTACTTTGTGGAAAAAGGTAAAGAAAAGTTGGTTTGCAAGTTGAAAAAATATCTATATGGATTAAAACAATCTCCTAGAATGTGGTACCAGAAGTTTGACACTTTTGTTTTGTCATTGGGATTTGTAAGATCAAAATCTAATCATTGTGTGTACTAAAAAGCTGAAAATAATCATGTTCTTATTATTGCACTCTCTATTGATGATATGTTGTTCATAGGCAATAGTAAGTTAATGATTTCTAATCTAAAATCTTAGTTGTCTACAAAGTTCAAAATGAAAGATCTTGGTGCAGCCAGGTATATTCTAGGAATGGAAATAACTAGGGACAGGAATAGTAGAAAACTTTGGCTCATTCAGAGTAAGTATATTAATACTGTTCTTGAGAGATTTTGTATGACTAATTGCAAGCAGCTAGTTGTTCCAATTTTGCAGGGAACGAAGCTATTTGTTGAAGACTATCCAAAATATCCTACTAAGATAGAGGACATGACCAGAGTGCCTTATGCTAGTGTAGTTGGAAGTTTAATGTATGCAATGGTATGTACAAGGCCAGACATTGCTCAATCAGTGGGAGTACTTAGTCATTTTATGGAAAATTCTAGGACACATTGAGATACTGTGAAATGAGTGTTTAGATATCTGAAGGGAACTTCTGAATATGCTTTGTGTTACCATGGGAATTTGGTTGAATCACAGAGGACTCTCAGCATTCTGATTGGGTAGGGGACATTAACAGCAGAAGATCTACAAGTGATTATATTTTCATGATGAATGGTGTTGTAGTTAGTTGGATGAGTAAGTGGTAGGCTGTAGTAGCTTTTTCCACTACAGAGGTAGAATACATGGCAGCAATACATGCCTGTAAAGAAGCAATTTGGTTAAAATTTTTGGGTTCTAACATTGGGTTTGATGCGGGGAAAATTACAATTTACTGTGACAGTCAGAGTGATATTTGTTTGGAAATAAATCCTACTTTCCATGCCAAGATGAAACATATTGATGTGCAGTATCATTTTGTATGAGCTATGGTGGAGGATGGAAAGGTCTCTTTAGAAAAAGTGGATACTCTGGAAAATGTTGCAAATGCATTGATGAAACCAGTGAGCACAGACAAGTTTAGGTGGTGTGCCAGTTCGATGGGCCTTAGTGCCCATGAATTTTAGTAGTTTTGTTGTGCTCTAGAGGTGTTAGTAAGATATTCGTCAAGTGGGAGATTGTTGGAAAATGTGCCTTAAGCTTACTGACATGAAAACTCTTGAAAGAGAAAAATCGGTGAGACCCTCAAAATGTCTTACCGACTAGCAGCTGTGTTCTAAACTTCTAAAAATATTAAAGTTGTTGAGACTTTGATTATGTCTTACCGATGAGAGTCATTGGCAAGACATGTCTATCACTGTGAAATTCATATATCTTTCCATCTGGGAAAACCTCTTGCAGATGGGTTGATTCTTGGTGATTATTGGGGAGACTCTTGGCGACGAGTGGCATCAGGGAGATGCATGAACCTTCAGAGTGACTCATTCCGACAGAGTATGTCTCACTGAGGGTTTTACACATGAAGTCGTTGGGGTGACATGAAGACTCGATAAGAGTCTAAGCGAAAGTGGAGGTCTCACTAACAGGTATACCTTCGGTGAGAACTCTTCCTCGATGGATGTTTCTCTTGCCAATAGGCTGGTGCATTTGGTATGAGCTCTTGCTGATAGCGCTGGTCTCTCTGACTATTCTACGTTCGGTGTAAACTCTTAGCGATATTATTTTTCTTGCCAATGGATTTGTGTTCGGTATGATGTCTTGCTGTAAGCGATGGTCTTGTTGATAGAGCTACATGAGTTGAATGTCGGTGTGAAGTCTTAGTGACAGCGATGGTCTTTCCTATGGTTCTACAGTGGACATCGGTGAGATGTCTTTCCGATAGAGTGGGTCTAGCCGATGGTTTTGCATTCGGTATGATCTCTTGCCAATGGTGCTGGTCCTGCCGATGGACATATCAGAGTGACATTAATTTTTGATGAAATCTCTTGGACTCTTGTCGATGGATAGTTGGTTTTCTTGTGATATCGAGGAGACTTGTTTTGTTATCGGTCTGACTTCTTAGGGTGTTGCTGATACCTTTGGTCTTGTTGATAGCTATGTGACTGGGAATTTTGCTATAGGGGAGACACAGTCTAGTGTCTCACTGACATGCGATACAATTGAACATTTTGACTGAACGGTTGTCCTACATGGTGTGTTTTGAGCCAATGAGAGAAGCAGAATGTGAACCATTGGTAGTTGGACTGTTGTGACTACTCCTGTGTGGAAGATGAACAGATTGTGAGGAAAACGATTATGCTCTGCAATGGTCGACAATGGTAAATAGTTTGATGGCATAGTGTTGTTTGATACTAAACACAAATTGATCTGAGTCAGTTCATTGTATGCATCTGAGAGAATTGTGAGATTATTGTTGCTATTGTAAATTGACATCAGAAAGTTAAGTTTGATATCTGTATGTAATTTTTTTACTATAATACAAAGAGGCTTTTCTTGGTGTGGTGGGTTTTTCTCCCGTAAGGGTTTTCCCACGTAAATTTGGTGTCCAATTGTGTATGTGTCCATTTCTCTATTCAATTCTTCTTTTCATGTGTATCTTATTGAACTGTAATTGCAAAATTTAAAGTCATATCTAAATTCTTCCCTAAGGTTTTGGCATTAAGAGAGTTTTTTCCGCACCTAAGCTTTCCTTACAGAAATTGGGGTGAATAACCTTCAAACATACACATGCACATACCAAAATTTTCACAAGTCAATAGTCAAACATCTATTTTCAAAGTTTCTACTATGCTTGCAATCATATTTCCAAAAAAAATCAACATGAAAACCACTCAAAAAGATCAAACTTGCAACAAACAGACTATGAGGTGCATCTACCAATGACAATGAACTGCAACTATTAAAATTTGAAATGCATTTGCTAAACAATGAGCCGCAACTGCTGAAACACATAATTTAGGGGAAAAATTTGTCTAATCCCCTCAAACTCAGATATCTCATGATAGTGACCATGTTCTAAGATCACAGACTTGTATTCCATTTCATTAAATTCATTTAGGTTGCATCATCTTAGTTTCTAGGAGAGCTGCATTATCCATCTTCCATTGCTTGTTCAAATTTAGGGTTTTTTAGGTCATTTTCACCTTTCAAATTGTAGATTAGGAAATTTACCAATTCCTTGATTAGTCCATTGTTACATGCTTAAATTTCCTTTCTATCAATCAATTGTTATCATCATCGAGTCTCAAACTTACATCTTTGTATAGACTCACCTTGTCAAAACATCATCAACATCTTGTCCTTTTGAGGTTATAGCAATTTGGTTTGTCACATTGAACCTTTATAGCTTTGTTGGTAACCTTTTTCTTAGATCTATAGGTACATTCCCTCAATTTCATTTGGCATACCTCAATCTCTAGTTGTATATCCCAAAATCTTGGACATAATCTCATTTGGTTTCATATTACATCATTTAGTCATAAGGTCATTGTCATCCTTGCATTATCATTTTTCATCCTTATATTATCCCAAAAATCATAAAAACATAGGTTAGTCTCATATCATCTTACATTACCACTTTGCATTATCATCCCCTTTCAAATTGCAAGTCTTACATAGTTGAAACAAGATCACGAACAAAAAGAAAGGACATGGATTCCTCAAATAACATCTTTTCTAGTCCTAATAATGGCATGAACATTGGATCAAATTTAAACCAACCTTCAACACCACAAAGATAATCACCAAGTCCATTTGACAACCTTAGTTTAATTGAAGTCAACAAACAATTAACTCCTGAAGAGGTTGAACAAGCTTCATAAGATCCAAGGATTATATGCATTGTTGATGAGATTTTTAGTGTTGATCCTAATAATTTCTTTTATGCACTAGAAAATAACTTTCCTAACTTCCTCTTGGTTTTGATGTCTCTATAATTTTACAAGGAGATACACAAGCACTAAGCCAAGGTTACACCCAAAAAACATTCTCACTAGGAATGCCATTGTCACAGCAAATGTTTAGTAGCCTACCACTTGGGACAACAAAACATGGAAAAAAACATACACATTCCTAATCCACCAACATTTGGAAACAAGAGAACTCATGCCACAACACAAGGATAAACTTTTACACTTGGTGCCTCATCATCAAGCTCCATGGGTATGACATTTACAAATCCTCAATTTCAAAACACAAATCAAGGTCCCATGCCTCAATTTAAAAATACAAATCAAGGTCCACCATTCCAATTTCAACGTGCTAATCAAGGTCCATCTCCTCAATTTGAAAATGTGACAAAAAACACAAACATGAATTTTGGGACAAATCAAAATACCAATGCAACATTCACACATCAATATCCACAAGGTAGTCAAGTTCCCATACCACAAAATGTCAATTCAAATCCAACATTTTATCATCTCAACACCAACACCAATACCATCATGCAAAATCAACCTAACACAACACTATCTCCCCCAAACACCTTGGTGCAACAAATACACACAATAAAATAATATATGGAAAACATACAATTGGGGACAAACAAGAAGACATATTCTATAGAGGAATTGTGTCCTTACACTTTTGACAAAAAAATATACATGCCACCTTTCTGTCCACATTTTACCACACCAAATTTTAACAAATACAAACTGAGAGGAGATCCAGTGGAACATATATGAGAATTTAACAAAACATGTATGGACATTGTATATGAGCCCACTTATTTGATGAGCCTATTTCCTCAAAGCCTTTTTTGGATGGCTCTAGAATGGTGTTCACACCTTCCTCTTGGTATACGAACATGGGGTGACTTGGCTGACATATGTATCAACCATTTTTCCTACAACATAGAAAGTGACACAACCCTAGAAACACTATGCACTACCAAACAAAAAGAGAGAGAATCACTTATATCATTCTATCAAAGATGGTGAAGCATGGCTAATAAGTTCCATTGTCACATACCTAAGAAACAATTGGTCACTATTTTTATAGAAAGCCTCCATTCAGAATTAATGACTCAACTCCAAATTCAATATTGCACTACCTTTGAAGATGTCATTGAAAAAGTGGTCTTTATTGAGAAGGCTCTTCTAGAAAAAGGACTAGTTAAAATCTTCAAAGAAACCCCAAATGCTCCTAGTGACAAGGGTAAATTTTGGTATCAAAATAAAAATGTCACCATTGATGGAGTTGTGGATGCTAAAGTGATAAGCAAAGGTCATCCCACCATTCACCTTAAGGTTCCCTCCACATCAGACACTCAAACATTCAACACTAATCAAAAAATGAATGCTATCTAGAACAACCAACAACACAATTAACCACCACACACTAAAAGAAGATATACACCCTTAGGGGAGCCTATTGAATCAGTCCTAAAGAAACTTTAGCAGTCAAATGTCATCCAACTTCCAAATGAAAAATCATATGAACCAACATTGGTCAAACCTAATTGGTGGATTGAAAATGAATACTATGAATATCATCACAAAAAAAGACATAAAACATCTTCATGCTAGAGATTGAGAAACCTCATTCAAGATCTTATTGAACAAGGTGACATTTTAGTGGATAATTCACAACCTAAAACCAATGTTGATCACACCATATTCAAAACTCCCTTGCAAGACCATGGGAAAGGGAAGGCCTCCAGTTCAAGAAATAATAACAATGCTAATTATACCCACATTGCACATGAATATCCCATCAATCACATTCAATCCTTTGATAATCATGTTTCTATCATTGTCATTAACAAAAGTTTAGAATGTTTCGTTACTACCAATACAACTAAGGTGACCTTGCAAGGGGTTGCCTCTAATCCACAACCAAAAATCCAGTGCAATCTCTTGGATCATCTAGGAAAGACACCCACACAGATATACATCCTTGAATTACTTCGCATTTCCCTAGAGCAGAGGGTCATTCTAGACAAAGCCTTGCAAGATACATCAGTACCTTCTGACCTAAATGTCAACCAATTTCAAGCCATGGTTGGATACCTAGCTACACCTCATCATGTCACCTTTTTCAAACAAGATATTTCCACACAAAATCTAAATCATAATGATCCCCTAAATCTTGAAGTCTACATTAATAAACATAAGATCAGACAAGTCTTGGTAGACAGTGGAGCAACTTTAAAAATATGCACATAAAAATTGGTTACAAAATTTGGATTCTTTAAGGCTTGCATCAATCTAAGAAAATTGTTATGGAGGCATACGATGATGTTGAGTGCTTGTCCAAAGGAGTAATTTCACTTCTCGTGAGGGTTGACCCTGCTATTCAAAACATAATATTCCATTTCTTAGATCTAGACTTACCCTACAATCTTCTCCTAGGATTCCCATGGATTCATGCCATGAGAGTTGTACCTTCCACTTATCACCAATGCTTGAAGTTTCCCTACAATGGCACTAAAATTACCATATTAGGTGATCTTGATCCTTCCAATATTGTACTAATTTGAGGGGAACCATAAAATATAAAGTTCCCATCAATCAAGAAGCTTCATCCTCCACCTCATCACATTGCATTGATCCATCTTCCTTGGTCAAAGAATCCACTCCATTCATCACAACTTCTAAACCTAAGGTCCAGATCTATGACATGGGATGTGGAGAGCATCGTATGGATAGTTCATGTTGTGTCAAGAAGTCATCCATAGGTGAAAATTTTAATGCTACTAAGTATATCTAGACTCTTACAAATAGTGTTAAGTCAACTTCAGATCTTTGTGAGAATATGCAAATAAATGGTTGTTCCTAGATTGAAACCTTTTGGAATCATAATGATATCTCTATCTTTACCATATCTTCTCATGATCTTATTGAAGATGTTCAAGATCATCCTTCCCCATCTCATGGTTCTTTTCTTTCCACTCCATCTTTTGAATCATCACCCTTCCATTTCAATCATCTTGAGTTAGGGTATGCATCCCCTACTATTGTCTCTATAGATTCTTCTAGCCAACTTTTTAAGGATGTGAAAGCTTCATTTGATATTAACAATACCAAAAGGACAGTCTCAAACAATATATTGAGTGCATCATCAAGCTTTTCATGAATCACACATTCCTACCATCTCATCTAACTCATCCATCCCACCCACGTCCATCCACCTCATAGATGGATCAGCAATTATCACCTCAAGAAAATAACAAGGATATAGCTCAAGAATCAAAGGTGAAAGTTCCTTTTACAAATGGAGATACAAAATAAAAAGAAAGAATGGAAAGAAAGACAGATCAAGAAAATTCCTTTAGTCAAAATCAAAAGCTATTGGACAAATCAAAGATAAAAATAAAATTCAAGAATGAAAGTAAGCAAAATAATTCCTCTTCATCAAAAATAATTGGGGGAATCTATCAAAAGAATGAAAGTAAGAAAGAACTAATCTCTAGCCATTTCTCTTCATCAAAAATAACTGGGGGCATCTATCAAAGAATAATTTCAAAAGAAGATCTTGTTGATCAAAAGTATCCATACACTCTTCCACATCCATCCATATCCACTCATTTATCATATCATTCCATCTCCCTTGGCCATGTTCACTGATGGACCTTTGATGCCAACCCCTTCATGTACTATAACTCATTGGTTTCCCAAACTCTTTTTTATGTGAAGCCTGATGACCCATGTAGTGTGTATGTTAGGAATCATTCCCTAGCTCCCTTCACTCACCACATCAATCATCCTCTGCATCCATCATCCACACCTTTCATTCAAATCATATCCCTTGATCTGGCATGGTCATCCAAATATGAGCCCAATTGGTTGGGTCCATACATCATTACAATAACATATGGATCTGGTGCTTATCAGTTGTCAACTTCTAAAGGTGAACTACTACTTGAACCTATTAACAGCATGCACCTTCACAGATATTACACATAGTATCTAGATAATCCCTTTGAAAATTTCAAAAATATAAAAAAAAATGGTAAATAGAAATAATTCGTCCAATTTGAAAACCACTTTGGTGGCACTTTGGATAATTACTATGGTGAAAAACTGGAAAATAGATGCCATGTCTAGTCGGTCTCTGCTCTATCATCTAGACCATCATTCTATCTGGTTTTTTGCCTCCATCCACCCATCATTTACTTATCATAATAAAGCTTTGTTATCCTTCTCATGGCTAGAGAACCATTGACATTTAGTGTCCTTCGCCTTTCATACCCACCCATTGGCACATTAGCATTCATTCATCCCGCTCGTAATAAGTTGGTCATATACCTGACTGGGGCCAATTCCTTGACTTGCATCTGTATGGGATCCTACACATGGTATTATCTCATAAAACATTCAAAATCCAAAAAATCATAAAACTTCAAAAATCCAAAAATATCATAAAACTATCAAAAATCCAAAAAACTCACAAAACCTTTGAAAATCCAAAAAAATCATAAAACATCAATATTCTAAAAACAAAGTCAGAGTTAGAGTCTATGTCAATCCAAGTCTAGTCGAACTATGTTGTCTCTGTGCACTGCTACGTAGGCAAGGCCATCTTTTGATGAGCCCCTAAGGCACTAGGTTAGTCCCTTATGATTTTATTACATTGAATCAATCATGATTTGCATCTTAATAATGAGTTATTTTTGGTCCAAATCAGTCGAACTATGATGTCTAGGAAAAGCCATCTTTTTATGAGCCCCCAAGGTGCTAGGTCAGTCCTTTATGGTTTTTCGATTCTATCTTGGTTTATCATCTTTGGTCCTCTAATAAGTTATCCCTTGCTAAGAACAGCACTTCGAACACAAGAAAATAGATATCTAAACCAAATCTTGAATCAACAGATCAACCATATAGTTGGTCTTCAATCCAAACAGATCAATTTCCTAATCATCAATCTTGTTCAACTCAATAGTCTTATCATTTTATCTTATTTGGGATGCATCCTTCCTAGATTTGGTCATTTTTCAACTTTATCATTTGCCTTATACAAGATATGTCTTTCCTGAAACTAGGCATGGTCAATCAATCTTGTCAATTGGTCAAACCTATCAATCAGTTAATTTGGTCAATTAATCAATCAATCTTGTCAATTATTCAATCCTATCAGTCATCAATCTCATCAATCAATTTGGTCAAACAATCAATCTTGGTCAAACAATTAATCATGTCAATAAATCTATCTAGTCAAATAATCAGTCAACATTATCAATCAATCAACCTTGTCAATCAATCAATCTAGTCAATCAATCAATTAAACTTGTCAATCAATCAGTCAATCAACTTCATTAATCCTATCAAAAAATATATTGTGGAAACTAATCTAAAAGGCTATTGAATTTTTTGATCTAGGTGGTCTTATCTTTTTTATTTTTCTTTGGTCATGTTACTAGCCACCTTGAGGATGTCCGACGAAGGATTTAAAGGAGTGATGATGGATCATGGCCTCTTTTCATTTTTATTGTTGCTTGTGGCTTGTCTTGACAAAAATACTGGGGAAACTTTGTCCTTAGTATGAGTTAGGACATTCCTTGTCTGTTGAGTGTCTATTTTCACAAAGGGGTAACATTGCACGTGCCTTGGTCTTTGTCATACCATGGTGTTTATTGTTCATTTTCTATAATTTTGTCACCTAATGATGATAAACATGCAAGTTGACATCTATTAATAAATAATATCAATCCCTCTTAAATCACCTAACTTCATGATAACATTGTACTCTTGCCAACATTTTCTTTTTTTCCAATCCTTACATTATCCACCATCAGATTTGCTTATCAGAATAATTTTTCAAAATTTTCCAAACTCTTCCAAAATTTGCAAAATTTTCTGAGGGGGGATAGGTATATCCCATATTCATTGAGGCATATTCTAAGCTAAATTTTCATGTTTTTTCTTTGATACAACATTTAGATGACTACACATTGTATCAGAGAGGGGGAAAATGTAGACACTGAAAAATGTCCTAAGCTTATGAACCTTATTTTTCACCATCAATTTCCCTTCTTCCCCTACACAATTAAATAATTTTAATTATTTGATTATGGTTTAAAGTCATATTTCTTATATTGATTTAATAATTTTAATTATTTAATTAATTCTCTTTTCCCTTTTATTCTTCCTTTTGATTAATTATTTAATTACGTCACTAATATTCCTTTCTCTCTATAATTAAATAAATTCTTATTTAATTAATTATTCACTTTCACTTTTCTACTATAACTAAATAATTACTATTAGTTGTTTAATTATTCATTAGCCTTTTCTTCCATAATTAAATAAATTCTATTTATTTAATTATTTCCTGCTTTTCCCTCCATTATCAAATAATTATTTAATAACTTATCTTTTTCCTCCACTTTTTAATGAGATAATTGTTTCCAATTATTTTATTTAAAAGGTTAGCTTTTCCCTCAACTATTAAATAATTATTTTAATTATTTAGTAACTTATCTTTTTCCTCTAATTTTTAACAACATAATTGTTTCCAATTATTTTAAAAAATCAAATTTTTCCCTCTTCTTCTATAATTAAATAATTGATTTTATTATTTAATTATTCACTTTTCCTCTTAAATTGAATTTTTTTATAATTATTTAATTTAATCTTTTTCCATGCCAATCTTTTCTTTTATCTCAATTAACCTCCACCCTTGATAAGGTTTTATTTCCTTTTAATCTCTATTGTCCATCCTTAACTAAACCCTATTTCTTCCCTAACCCTATTTCCTTACCTCTCAAAAGCAATCTCATCCATTGATCTTTGTCACTCAATCTTGGCCCTTCATTCATATTTGCACTTCTACAAAAGAGACCTATCCTTGTCGTTTCAAGGATAACTACAACCACATTTCTCCAGCAATCTTGCTTATCATTGTCACTTGTAGGTACTTCAGAAACTAGGGGAAACATTGCAAAAGTAGTTTGAAGGAGAAGAAAGAAAGGGAATCAACTTCAATATGGGGAGTTTTCTTTAGTTTTTTTATTCATTTGATCTCCATTATGATTTGTCCTTTATTGTATGGGATTTGGGATTTGGGCTTGGATTTAAGTAGAGTGGTTGCTATTATAATCTTTTCCATTTGGTTTTGATTTTCCCCTTCCTCACAACTATAAATATCTAGAAGAATATGAAATAAAATAATCTTTGATTTAATATATATGGAGCATAAGTTGTCTCGTCTTCTCACAAATTTGAAAAAAAGTATAGACCAATCATGTTTGATGACATCTAAAAACTATAAGAGATTAGTTAGCATAGGGATAGAAGCTAAAATAAGAAGGCCGAATATAAACGAAGTCCATTTAGGAAGAATGAAAAAAGTAGTTGATGAAATATGTGATACTCTAGGGATAAGTATCTCCAATAAACCTATTAAATCATATAAATGATGATAAAATTGTAAACAAAGATTTTGATGCCTGAATGTCTTATGCTCCTAGGGTTTTTCACCTAAAAGGAGGGAAGAATGGGAAAAAATGCAATGTTCACATTCAAATATTGATGTGATGTGGGTGTAAATGTCTAAATAAGATCAACTAAATCCAGAGAACTAATGAAATGGATCAATTATTGAATGCAAACTAGGAAATGCAAAGTGTTGGAAACATAGTGTTGTATGCAAACATGAAGTAGAAACATGCACAAATGAAAATAGAATTGAATGAGACTGAATGGAGTGCACCTAGAAACTGACAATGGATCTGAGAAGGTTCTGGAATGCTACAAAATTCAATGTTGATGCCCACTAGGACTCATTTTCCACTAATGGTGAATTAGTCCAGGTTCTTGTAAAATCTGTTGGATCAGGTTTCAGGATGTCAGGAACTTAGAACTAAAGAAAACTCTTTTTCTAGCCTAGTAGTGGGACTCATTCACCACTAATGGAAAATCAATCCACCTATAGAAATTTGCAAAGTCAAAGGTCAAATTTGTGGGTCCTCGTCAGCACTTTTTTGCTTGTTGGGTTGTCGGATTTGAATCTATAGAAAACAAACTGAAAAGAGGTCTTCAAGCTCCAATTAAGGTTATGTTGAATTTTATGACTTAGATGACTTATCAACACCTTTTTTATACATTTCTCCTTGACAAATCTACCTACAAGACCTGCAAACACACATGCAAAGAGGGGAAAAGGGTTAAGGGTTATAGTATAGGGGTTTGCCTTAGTCAAACCCCACTTTGGTAATCAAACCTTGATAATGAAATGAAATAAGAAAGGAATGATGAAAAAATAACATGCAAATATCATAAACTCACCAAACCCTTGTTGTTGAAGTCTGAAGATATGTCAATGGCTGCTCCAAGATGCTTGATAATTGCTTTATTGAATTATGTTATGATGCTTAAGTGAATGCTTAGATGGATTGAAAGCAAGGATGAATACTTGAATTAATGGGCATTAAAATGAATAGAAAATCATGTATTTATACACAATTATGCCCTGATTTCCCAAAAATACAACATCACAAGCCGACCTTAGGTCTTTAGGAATAAAAAACTACCTGTAACTTGAATTTATTTTGATTTTTGTGCCAAGAGGGACTCATTTTCCACCCTGGGCGAATGGGTCCCACTCAAGGCATATGAGTGGGTGTCAAAAATTATATCTTCTGTAATGTTGTTTTTGGGTTTGTATTCATAAATACACTTAATTAAGGCATGTAAGTGCATAAAGGGGCCAAATAAAGCATAAGAAAGGTGTATTTGGTGATAACAAGCCTAGAAAAGTGTGAGAGTTTGTTACAATACTTTACAACACTTTAGAATAAGACTTGGTAAGTGATAAAAAGAGAGTGTATAGATGAATTATAATAAGAAGAGTCTAGAAAAGTGTTAAAATGTCTTACAACACTTCACAACACCTTTACAAGACATCATAAAGTCTTAATGATTCATAAAGATTCAAGACCTAATATGAATGTGTGGGCCACATTGCAACATTAAATCAAGAAAAAATCAAGCCAAATAAGCACAAGGAGGGACAAAACAAGAAAAGTAAAAGGGTTGATTTTTCCATGTCCGCAAAAATGTTACATATTTTTTAGATACTTGATTCTATAAAAGCTTAAAATAAATGAGAATATTATTATATTTTCTCCAAGAAAAATAACTAGAAATAAAAAAGACAAAGAATAAGATTATTTTAAGTGTGATTGATATGGAATTCCTTTATTATAATATAAAGGCTCTAAATGAGGAGTATAATTCTTTTGAAATACTAAATGTTCTATCTTCTTCTTTACAAAATGCTTTATTCTTGCACTATAGTTGAATTTTCATTATTTATTTATTATCTCTTTCTCCTAATTTGTAGCCTTATTATTTCTGAACTATTTTATTATCCCATATTTAATAGAAATTTTCATAAATAAAAACGATACCCAAGAAAATATAAAATCGTTACATTATTTCAATTTATACAAAATAAGAATAATAAAATTATGTTAATGATATTTAATATTGATTATAAATGAAATGAAAGAGCTACAATATATATTTTTGGAAAAAAAAAGTTGGTGTAGCAATAGAAATAGTACACCCCACCTTTGAGGAATGGAGCACAAGGGTAAGGTTCCTATTTCACACTTGTTACACTTGAGGAAACCTTAGAGATCTCAATCCGAAGACAGAAAGGGGAAAGAGGTCTTGCAATAAGGTATCCTAATGTGTGATTGAAGACAATAAGAGGGTTCACCACCAAGCTAGGGCTTTGAAAGAGAAGAGATGAATGAATTATGCAAAGCAGATAGCAAAACCTAGCTAAATGACCTAGGAAATGAATCTGAAATGCATAATACAAAACTATAAATGAACAAAGGTGTACCTAGAAGAATGATGAGGTCAAAACTAGCTTCAAAACCCTAAAAACTTGTTGTTTAATACCCACTGGGACTCATATGCAAGTTTAGGATATTTAGTCACAGACTAGGGTTGGAAATAGGAATCTGACAATGTATGATCTAGATCTCTTGAAATCTAGAAAATATGATATACTATGACTCATATGTCACAAGTGGCATATCATTCTCACTCTATTTTTTCATAGGGTTAAGATCTGAATTAGGTCTCCAATCTCTACTCTTCCTTCCACACTTTTTTTCCAAATTTGAATCAATAATTTGCAACTTGTAGGTGACTTTTTATGAAGATATCAACCTTGTGACAACTTTATGGCTTTCTTCAACCTTTCAACCTAATATTCAAAAGATATTCAAGCTCCAAGACACCTAAATCTGCAATTACACATGCAGAGAAAAAAACTTGTTGATTTGTTAGTGAATAGGGGTTTTCCTTGGTCAAACCCTGTTTAGGTAATTAAACCAAATGATGAAACAATGAGATATGAACATGAAACATGAAATATGAAACATGAATAATGATACCTTGAATGATGTCTTGAGATGTAAATTAGCAATCTAACAACATGAAGTGACCATGTAGAATGTAGATCTTGATCTTGAACTTTGATATGAAATTATCATAGAAAATTGGACCCCCTTCAGAAAAGAGATGATTTCATGCATAATTAGACCTACTTTTGAGTTGCTTTACATCATTTACCATTCAAAACAACATTTATATTCCCCTTAGACCCATTAGCTTTGATCTAGAGGCCCATTTTACTGAGAAAATACGTAAAAACTGACAAACAACATTTAATTACATCATACCCTGACAACCCACCTTCAAACACTAGTAGTGGGACCCATTCGCCACCTTGGGTGATTGAGTCCCCTCTAGTGGGACCCATTCACCAAGGGTGGTGAATGAGTCCCCTTTGAGGGAAAATTCAAAATCAAACGGGAATTTAATCAATTTAACTTTTATTTAAGAGGAATGTCAACCTCTTAGGTCTAATTAATGGGAATATAAGGTGTTGTTGCTTATAAATACTCATTTTAAGTCATTTTACACAATTATTTTCAACTCCCTTCATCTCTTAGTCATTTTCACAAAGCAAATTCTAAAGTCAAGTCTTCCACAGCAAGTTTCATTAACAGAAGTTGAAGTCTTAGGGCAACAAACTAGGGTTTTTTCAAGTCTTGAAGCTCACTTCTATTGTCAAGTTCCAACATTGCAAAGGGTTGATGATGGATGCCTATGGTGAATCATGAAGAAATCTAGGGTGAAGAGGTGCAACTAGCAACCAAATCATGCCTAAGGACTTGATTTGCTATTGATTCCATCTTCCATTTTCACTTTATCTTCAGATTAAGGTTTGCATCTTGTTTACTTATCATTGGCATGTCATTATTATTCCTATTTTACATGTGTTGTAAGGTTTCTAGGGTCAATATCTTGCATCATTTAGGTCATTCTTGCATGTCTTATTCTAGAGCAATAGAATAGGATAATTGTTATATTTTAGTTGTTCCTAGTCTTTAATACATCTAAATCTAGGGTTTACTCAAATATTTCTCTATTCAAAGTTTAATTACCCAACTAGGAGTTTCACCAAGGAAAAAACCCATTAGACAAACATTTTTAAGCTGTTTTGTAAGAATTTTTTGAGATCCGAGATCGGGTATCCATTAGAAATTGTTGTGCAAGTGTCAAGGTGTAGAAAAGAGTTTTGAAGTTGCAAAAACTCCAAGGTGGACTGATTCACCATGCTTGGTGAATGAGTCCCTCCTAAGGTACAAAACTGAGTCAAATTCATATCCAGGTTCCTGACTGTCAGAAAACAAATTTTGTATAGAAAATTCTTCATTTGGGACTGATTCACCCAAGGTGGCGAATGAGTCCTAATCAACCCAAATGCAAGTTTCATCAATTTTCCAGATTGCTTTCCAGTCATCTACATTTTTATCATTGCACACATTTTGAGAAACAACTTTCTATTTAGGTTCATTTGCATTTTTGTTCATTCTTTCATCCTTTTTGCATATCAGAGCGTGTTTTCAAACATAATGTAAATCTTAGTTTTGCATTAATTTTCATTCATTTAAATCATTCAATTGCATTTATTCAACTTCATTTACATTATAAAACATCACACATTGCATAATTTGAATTAACCATTAGAATTTTTGCTCCTATCTCTCTCCTTTTAGGTGAAAAACCCCAAAAGAGCAACAGTAGCCCATAGGAGCCAAAAATTAATGATTCATTTTGGTGAACCCGACTCTTGAAAACAAAATCATTTTGATTTACATTTATAATTGCATCTTAGGTCTTCATTATTTCATAATCTTGCATTTTTTTACATCTTGGAACATAGATTTTTGGGAACCTAAATGTTGGCTCTTGCACTTCTAGGGTTTTTCACCTAAAAGGAGAGAGATTCGGGTTCAAAAATGCTTATGTAACATTCAAATTAGGATTTATGCAATGTAATATGATGTAAATGATCTTAACTAGATGCAATTCATTGATTAAGAAGAGCTAAAATGAATGCAAAATTAAGATTTATGCCTTGTTTGAAAACATAGTGTGATATGCAAAAAGATTTAAAATGATGAACAAAATGCAATTCTTCACTAAACAGAAGGCTATTTCTTAGAATTTAAGCACCTGGAAGGCTGTAGATGACTAAATGAAAATATAGAAAGCTGATGAAACCTAGACTTGGGCTAACTGGGACTCATTCGCCACCTTGGGCGAATCAGTCCCAAATCAGGACTTTTCTGCATGAAATCTATTTTCTGACAGCTGGGGATCTAAAATAGCATCCAACTCAATTCTACACATTTGGTGGGACTCATTTTCCAAGCATGGTGAATCAGTCCTCATTCTAATCTCTGCAAACTCAAAACTCAGATCTGTACCTTGACACATGCATACCAAATTGTGACAGAACCCCAATTCCAAATCTCAGAAAATTCCTACAAAATAGCTTAAAAGAGTTGATCCAATGGGGGGTTTTCCTTTATCAAACCCCTAGGTAGGTAATTAAACCTTGAATAGAGAAAAATCTACATAAACCCTAGCCTTAGATGTGTTAAAGACTAGGAAAGGTTGAAAACATGACAAAAACCCTATTCTATTGATCTAGAATAAAACATGCAAGAATGATTGAAAGGATGCAATATCTCTACCCTAAAAACCTTACAAAAAATAAAACATGAATATGAAATAACATGCAAATTCTAAATAAGCACAATGCAAACCTTAGTCTGAAGATATAGTAATAATGGAAGATGGAATCAATAGGAAACCAAGTCCTTAGGCATGATTTGGTGGCTAGTTGCACCTCTTCACCCTATATTTCTTCATGATTCACCATAGGCATCCATCATCAATCCTTTTCAATGTTGGATCTTGATAAGATTAGTGAGGTTCAAGACTTGCAAAAACCCTAGTTTGTTATCCTAAAACTTCAACTTTTACTAATGAAACTTGTAAAATGCTTTTTTCTCTTAAAGAATGATAATGAGATGATAAAAGTGATAAAAATATTGTGTAAAATGAATTAAAATGTGTATTTATA
The DNA here is from genome assembly GCA_007258455.2 of Sequoia sempervirens. Classification (NCBI taxonomy): domain Eukaryota; kingdom Viridiplantae; phylum Streptophyta; class Pinopsida; order Cupressales; family Cupressaceae; genus Sequoia; species Sequoia sempervirens. Next base: position 109,103,097 of record VDFB02105785.1, read on the forward strand.
GGCAACAACATCTTATTTTCCTGGATTAATTAGACCTAAGAGGCCAACATTCACTAGAAATAAAAGTTAAAATGATTAAATTCCTGCTTAATTTTTAAATTTTCCTCAAAGGGGACTCATTCGCCACCCTTGGTGAATGGGTTCCACCAGAGGGGACTCATTTTCTTCAAGTGGAAAATGGGTCCCACTACTGCTGTTTGAAAGTGGGTTGTTGGGGTATGAGGTTATTAAATGTTGTTTGTCAAGTTTTATGTGATTTCACATGTGAAACAGGCCTCTAGATCCAAATTAATAGGTCTAAGGGGCCTATAAATATTGTTTTGAAGGGAAATGATGTGAAGGGACTCAAAAGTGGGTCTAATTATGCATGAAATTGTCTCTTTTCTCAAGAGGGTCCAATTTTCTATGGCACATTTAGCCCCCACTTTAGCGCCCATATGAATCTATGTACATATGTAAGCTAAAGGACTCTAAACGATGCACCTTAATACATAAAAGGATACTCATTTAGAAGACGGGAGAACAAAGCCCCCAGTGTAGTTATCTGCAAACCACAACATTAGGAACCACATTCTATGAAACACATTCATTAATTGTCTAAAAAATCCTTTTATCTAACTCTTAGGAATCCAATTCAAGGGTAGATGTATGCCCCCCCTTGATTCCGCTTGCTTTATAGAGGTGGAATCAAGGTAGCAATCTAGCCACGTCGAAGAAGAAACACCATATCGTAGGGCATTTCCAAGTACCATGCCACATAATGATAGACAAATGATTATTTTAGGTGCGGAATCATGATTCTAATGCATCAAACGGCATTGAAAATGGATTACCCTAGCTCTCATTATGTTAATTTGAAGAAGAGCTATATTATAAGTTTTTCAAAAAATATTGTAACATTAGGTTAATATGTGAAAGTAAAAAGAGGTGAAAAGTAAGTAAAAGGAATGGGTGAAAGTAATTTGTCACTTACTATTCATTTTACCTTCATTGTAGCTTGAGAGTGACAACTAGGAGAAGAAGATGTCGAGCTGACGAGGTTACACACCTTCACGGTTGGACTATCTTCGTGAGCAGGTAGCACGCGGCAAGCGATATCATGACGTGAGTCAATTCTACAATTTTTTCTATGTGATTTGATGATATTGTAATTATTTTTATGCAAGGATAGGTTAATTTAGGGTTCTTGGAAAAAGTTCAAAAAGTGTCCCTTTTTTTGCAAAGTGTCATTTGTTTGCAAAGTGTCCCTTTTGTTTGCAAAGTGTCTCGTTTCTTCACGAAGTGTTCCATTTCTTTGTGAAGTGTCCCTGTTTCTTTCCAAAATTCCCAAAAAGGGTTCTAAAGTATCTAGGGCCATTAGAAAATCACAATAGAGTAACTTTAGGACACTTTGAATGATGAGTAATATGAAAATTGAAGATTGTAGATGAATTTTTAGAACATTTTATGATGATTTTGATAGGTTCCTGCCTGATCGTGGCAGCAACTAGGGGGAAGACAGTTGTCATTTTTGAGAGATCTATCACTAGCGCTATCAGCTACAAAGACAAAGCATCTATAGTCAGTGGGTATCTATTGGGCATACATGATGCCACCCATAAGACATAATGACACTATGGTGATGGCTTTATGCAAGCATTGGGATGCAAATACCTGTACCTTTCGTCTTCCCACTAGGGAAATGATGATCACACTTGAGGACGTACATCGCATTCTCTGAGTTCCTATTCAAGGAGTGTGAGTTTATTTCCAAGAGGATCGACCATTTTGGGACCCGAATGCTACCTCTTGCACTTCTAGGGTTTTCCTTCTAGGGTTTTCCACCTAAAAGGAGAGAGATTCAGGTCCAAAAATGCTTATGTAACATTCAAATTAGGATGTGTGCAATGTGATATGATTTAAATGAACTTAACTAAATGCAATTGACTAATTAAAATGAACTAGGATGAATGCAAAAGTGCAATTACAACTATGTTTGAAAACACATTGTGTTATGCAAACAACCATGAAAATGAAGAAATTATGCATAATAGAGAGAATAGGGATGAAATAGAGTGCACCTAGATGAAGTGGGATGATTTTGGATTGTTCTAGATGCTGATTAAATTTATCAATTTTTCACAGTGGGACTCATTCGCCCAAGGTGGCAAATCAGTCCTCCTACTGATGAAAAACTATCGGGAACTAATTTCGTCTATCAGGATCTGGGATCTAAAAAAATTCAAGTTTCTAGTCCTAAGGTGGGACTCATTCGCCACAGGTGGAAAATTAGTCCTCTCCCAAATTTTAGAAAAACCAAGACATAACTCTACAACACCAGATCTGGAAATATATGCTTGTCAGGTTGCCAAAGTGAAATCTGTACAAAACAGACAAATAAGTCTCTCCAAGCTTGAATTTGACTTATGTTGACTTGAAGCACCTAGTTGACATAAAAATAAATCTTCAACACCTTATAACCTATCAAATCTACAAACAAAAGGGGAAAAATGATTAGGGTTAGTGAATAGGGGTTTTCCTTGGTCAAACCCCACTTTTGGTAATTAAACCCTTGAAAATATAATGAAATGCAAGAGAAAGATAAAGTAACAACATGCAAATGATATCAACTTGCCTAGCTCTTGATCTGCTAATTCTAAAGTAATGTCAATGGCAGCTTCAAAGTGCTTGAAAAGTGCTTTAATTGATGATGTAAAATGCTTGAAATTGCTTGAATGTGTTAGGAGATTGAATACTTGAGTGAGGAGATGTAAAATGAGGTGAAAATCACTTATTTATAAAATTCTTGTGACTTACTATCCGTTCATACCTCATCACAGGCTGACATCAAGTGATTTTTGATAAAATCCTGAAAGGAATTTTGAAATATTTTGAATTTGGGGCCAAGGGGGACTCATTCACCACCCATGGTGAATGGGTCCCACCTAGGACCTAAAAAAAGTATCAAGAATTATATTGTATTTAATGTTATTTATCGGGATAATATGGAAAAATACACTTAATTAAGCATATGAGAGCATAAAAAGACAAAATAAAGCATGAGAAAGGTGTAAATAGTGAATATGTGCCTAGAAGAGCGTGAAGGCTTGTTACAAGACTTTACAACACTTCACTATAGGACTTGATGTTAAAAGAGGTGATTTTTAGGTAAATTGTATTAAATAGAGTCTAGAAGAATGTAGAAATGTCTTTCAACACTTCACAACACCTTCCCAAGACGTCGTTCTTTGAATTTTAGTACCTAAATAAGCATGTTCAAGCCATGTTATAGCATAAAATCAAAGCAACATAGTTCCAACACCATGAAACAAGACCTAAAAGGCCATGAAAATGACAAAAGGGCCATTTTTCTATGGTACATTTAGCCCCCACTTTAGTGAGAGGATGAACCTACTTCAAACTCACACTAAAGTAGCCATGAACATCGAGGGGAGGGTTAGAATGTACTTATGTTAGCAAGATGGAATACAACAATCAAGAGAGATGATCAAGCCCACAGGATGAAGATCCCATGGCAAACCAAGCATAAGGACAAAGGAACACACAAGTGTTGAAAAGAATTGGATGAAGCTTTCGATCATCAATCCAACTAGTTGTGAAAAGAGATCTAGGCTAATTGTTTGAAAAATAGAATGTGTACTCACTCTGGGGCCATGGAACTAGTTGTTTGCGGGGTGAGAAGGCCCAAAAAGTAAGAAACATACGCTAGTTGGTATGCACTCACAAACACAAAGGTGGCTATGGGGAAAATTCATGATGCTAGTTGGGCTTACCACTCAACCATGTTAAAGTTATACCGCTTGATAACTTTAACAAGGTGCCACAAAGCAAAAGGAAATGTAAATGATAAGCTTTAAACAATACAGCACTACATGCATGCAAGTTGTGTTATGCAAGGTGGCCAAGAAATGCAACAATATAAAATGCAAAAAATGTAATGTGAAAGATTGTTCAAACGAGTCTTGTTCATTTTATGCAAGGTTAGTCACTTAGGGAATATTGTTTCTAATGTCTCCAAGAGAGGACCAATCAAAGAATAGTATATTCTCAACTTAGGGGATGTAGTGCATCGCACCAGTCCACCAAGAGGAATGTAGTATGCTTAGATAGATCACACTTATGAAGGACATCACATCCAATGTCATCCACAAAGTGACAAAAACATCACATAAATGACAAAGCTACACTAAGAAGCATGAATGCACAATGAAATAATGGTAATGTATTCCCCCAACTTTAAAGGAATTGCTACACATTGTTCTGTGAGCAACTACTTGAAAGTAGAGAAGAAAAGAGAATGCAAAAAGAAATCAAGAAATGAGAACCAACTTGGAAAGCTCTATGACAAGTCATATGTTTTGAAGTTAGGTTGTGTCATGTCAAGAAAAAATGAAAAAGAAAGAAAGGGAGTTGCCCCCCAGAAAAGAAAGCACACCAAACACATAAGGGAACTATGGATTTGGGGTCAGTATGTTCATTGCTGCAATGTTTTTGTATGAAAGAGCTCAGAACTGTCATCATTCCCCAAATACACATAGAACTAGAAGAATGATAGAAAGACTGAAAATAAACAAAAAAAAAAGTTCATTTTGAGTCAACATGGAAGAGACATTGCAGTCTCAATGCTTTGCATCATCCCCAAAAGGAAAACACAAGTGAATAGGAAACAAAAAGATGAAAGAAAATGAAAAAAGGTTTTTGGGTCAACATGAAGGAGACATTTCGATCTCAATGCTTTGCATCATCCCCAAAAGGAAAACACAAAACAAAACAAAATACAAGGACAAAGACCATTTGGGTCAACATGGAAGATACATAGGGCATCTCTACACTTTGCCATCCCCAAAAGGAAAACACAAAAGAAAAGAAAAGAGAAAATACAAGGACCATTTGGGTCAACATGGAAGAGACATAGGGCATCTCTACACTTTGTGTCATCCCCAAAAGGAAAACAAAAAACAAAAGAAAAGAGAAAAAGACAAGGAGCGTTTGGGTCAACATGAAAGAGACATAGGGCGTCTCTATGCTTTCATTCCCAAAAGGAAAACAAAACAAAAGAAAAGAGAAAGAAAAGGACCATTTGGGTCAACATGGAAGAGACATAGGGTGTCTCTACGCTTTGCATCATCCCCAAAAGGAAAACACAAAACAAAAGAAAATAGAAAAAGACAAGGACCGTTTGGGTCAACATGGAAGAGACATAGGGTGTCTCTATGCTTTGCATCATCCCCAAAAGGAAAACACAAAAAAAAAGACAAAAAGACAAGGAGAAGAATGGAGGTATGAATAGAAGAAGTGTACAAAGAGAGGAAACATCAAATGCACAATACGAGGGAACACGATACACACATGAAAAGGAAAATAAAAAGATAAAAGTAAAAAGGATAGTTAGCTAAATGCAAGTCAACCATCCAATAGGTCATCCACCTCCCAATCATGTTCAGTGTAATGCGACGGCGATTGGCTATCTAAAGGAAGAATTGCAAGTGTTGAACTAGGAGTGGTACCAGGTTCTTCACTAGATTAAGAGGATTTATTGTTTAAGCTCATTGTGGATGAGAATAAAGAGTTTAAATTATTGTTTATTTCTTCTTTTATTTTATGCAATCTCCACATCGTCGTCATCATCAAGATTTATGACAATTGGAGGACGAAGGGTGATTTCTAAAGATGGATGTATCAAAAAATTTGGTTGTTGAATTGTTTCAGATTGTTGTGACGGTTGGATTAGATTATCCGGTGGTGGGTCAAGAAAGGTGGGGTGGTCATCAATTGCTTCTATCAAAGGAGGATGTGGATTGTCTTTGTTTTCTTTTATGCCAGATTCATGAGCAAGGAGACGACTACGCCGACATTCCCTAGTAGCACGGTTTCTATTAATGCGATTTTGGAGTTGTTGAGTTGTAAGAGAAGATTGAGTCAACATAGGTTCTTCTACTTCCAAACAAGGAAGCACAGAAGAAGCCAAAGAAGATGGGTCAACCACTTTCTCTTTTTCTTTATACACTTGTTTAACACAAGGAGGTATGATAGGCATAGTTTTGGGTTCTCTCAGCCATTTAGACGATGGCAAGGAAGTTTCTAAGGGTGGTTGTTCAAAAGATCGTATGGCTTGTTCAAATTTGGATTCAGGTGTAATCATGGTTTCATCTAGGATAGGATGGGTGGAGGTAGACAGAGATGTGTTATGAAGAGATAATTCAGCTATCTTTTTGGCTTTAAAATTTTGAGCAATGTAAAAGAAATCCTTTCGACGGGTGATAGGTTCCATTGGTTCAGGCCAAAAGGCTTCTAATGAAAAGTTACCTTTGGAAGATAAAGGATTAAATCCACTATGGTGTACAGTAAATACCTCATTGCCATGTGGAAACTTCAATCACTTATGAACAACTGATGGGACCGCTTTCATTGAGCGAAGCCAAGGAAGGCCTAGCTGCAAAAGAAATTGGTCAGATTGTGGAATAATTGAAGATGTTACCTCCAAATTCTTAGGTCCTATTTGTAAAGGTAGCACAATCGATCCAATTGTAGGGCATGCAAAACCATGATGTTTTTTAATCCATCCAGTCAGTTTATTATAGTCATCTTGATATAGATCAAGTAATACCATAAACTCCTCTGTGATCACATTCTCACTAGAAGCAGGATCTATTAATATCCCATTAGTAGGTTTATCATAGATTATGCCAGCTATGTAGAGAGGACCATCAAGAATCTTTTGCAATATGTCCTTAGCAGAAAAATAAATATCAAGAGATTTAGTGGTTTGGCCCTTACGAGGGATAACATCTATTGTAGCTACAAGTTTATCCATAGGACTAGCTTGGATAACAATAGGAATTTTATCATGTTGTTCATTATTTGTATCGACAATCACTACATCAAGCTTCGAGGGTTCACTAGCCTTGACAAATGAGGTAGTGTGTTTAGGCATAGGGTTGGTGAAGATTTGTAAATTTTGGTTAGGGGGTGCAACTGACTTATTTCCTTGATCATTAACATCCATAATGGTCAATTCACCCAAATCAATGAGGTGAACTAAATGTTTAAGATGCTTGCAATGTTCAGTGTCATGGCCATTTTGATGATGAAAATGGCAATTAGCATTAGGTTTGAAGGTAGGTGGTAAAGGTTGATTAGGATCTAGTGGTTGAACAGGTGGTATGGTGAGCATGCATTTTTGAATTAATTGGTTCATTGTATGATGGAGGGTATTGGGTAAAGGAGTGAATCTTCTGTTCGAATCACCATAATGATAAGGCACGGTTGTCTTAGTAGTGGTCATTGAATTTTGAACTTGTTGAGTTGGTTGTGGTGAAGGAGTTGAATTAAATTGTAAAAAGCCTCGGTTAGGTTTGCAGAAATTTTGTGTGTTGTTTTGGTTGTGATTGTTGTTTTCAGGTTTGTCAACTTGGCTAGAAGTGGATTTGGACTCACGACTTGAAACCAAATTTTGATAGTCACATAAGGTTGTACATAAATGCAAGAATGAAGGAAATTTCATCATGGTAAGTTTATCTTGAAGATTGATGTGCAAATTCTCAATAAACATCTTCTATAGATGTGCATCTAGAATTTTTACATCAACTTGAGCATATAAGGATTGGTAACAGGAGATGAAATCTGTCACTTTTTCATCTGTGTTTTGTCTACATCTCATAAGGTTATCCATTGTTTTCTTAGGTGTCATATGTACTTGAAAGTGACTAATGAAAGCTTCCACCAATTTGTTAAAGGAACAGATGGAATGATTGGGAAAGTTGGAAAACCATTCTAAAGTAGTATCTTTCAAGGTCCTTGGAAAAAAATTTTCTAATAGTTTATCATCAAGGAAAAATTCACTACACAAAGCGGTATAAGCATTGACATGATTGATAGGGTCTCCTTTTCCTCCATATTTCTCAAACCTCGACATTTCTATCCCTTGTGGCATCAAGGTACAGAAGATTTCTAATGATAAGGGGTTGATGTGGACAAGATATGTGGGTGGAGAAGTTTGACCTTGACTAATGATGGAAATTTGGTGTTGCATGGATGAAATAGTGTTAAGGAGTTGTGTAAGAAGAGGATTAGGATAATTGGGTTGAGGTGGAAGGGAAAATAGTGATGGAGTGTAAGTGATATTAGGGGAGGTGAAAGGAATGCTAAGGGGTGTGAATGTGGTGGAAGGAATTTGCAATGCCACAAAAGAAGTAGCCACATAATTAGGTTGATGCATAGTTGTGTGGATTTGCATATTGGTGTAAGTTGGTATGGAAGCTATAGTTGAAGGGGGAGGAACATGAGATGCTCCTTGGCTTACATGAATGTTTGTGGATTGGGTAGTTGAAGAGGCCTGTTTATTATAAATCTCAGCAATTTGTTTCTACACTTGTAATCCATCATCACTCTAAATTAAGCGATGAAGGTTCTCAATAGGTATAGCAATGGTGGAAATTATTTCAAGTGAAAAATCTTGTTGTAAATGTACAAAGTCCTCATGAATATTAATGACTTTTTCTTACAGGAGGGATTTGTTTTGATTGTCAACATGCATAGGATGGAAAGGTGAAGGCATGGAAGTGGCATTGTTAGGGCCTAATGCACCATTGTCCATACCAGGAGTAGGATCTCATGAGATCCCAAGATCCACAACGAAAGTGCTATCGTAGGATGCCATGAGTCTAGAACTTCTTCTCACTAAAGTATTATCAATAGGGAACCAAACACTCATGCAAGTACCACAAAGAAGGGGTGGATAGAAATAAAAGCTAATCTAAGAATGCAAATAATAGAAAATCTTCTAACTGTAACAGGGATGCAAATACAAAAAATAGAAATGCAGGAAAATGCCAGAAAAAGCAAAGAACTACTATCTAAGAAGTGCAGAGGGACTGATTCTCCTTGGGTGGCGAATGAGTCCCAGGATGAAAATTTTTTGTGTTTTTCATAATTTTAAGGATGATTTAAATGTTCTACAGAATGCAATTATAGATGTAGAATGAAAATTTTTACTTTTTCAGTGAAATTGAATGCAAAAATGAAAACTAAATGAATGTTTCACTAATGCAAAATGAAAGGTCCTAGAACGCAATAACAAATCAATGCCCTAAATGAATACTAATGCAAATGAAGACTAGGATGTAAGATATGAATGCAATCAGAAGTTTAAAGTATTCAAAAGTCAAGTTCACCAAAATGGAACATAGATTTTTGGGAACCTAAATGTTGGCTCTTGCACTTCTAGGGTTTTTCATCTAAAAGGAGAGAGATTCAGGTCCAAAAATGCTTATGTAACATTCAAATTAGGATTTATACAATATTATATGATGTAAATGATCTTAACTAGATGTAATTGATTGATTAAGAAGAGCTAAAATGAATGCAAAATTAAGATTTATGCATTGTTTGAAAACACAGTGTGATATGCAAAAAGATTTAATATGATGAACAAAATGCAATTCTTCACTAAATAGAAGGCTATTTCTCAGAATGTATGCACCTAGAAGGATGTAGATGATTGAATGACAATCTGGAAAGCTGATGAAATCTAGACTTGGGTTGACTGGGACTCATTTTCAACCTTGGGAGAATCAGTCCAAGATCGGGACTTTTTTGCACAGAATCTATTTTCTGATAGCCAAGGATCTGAAACAACATCTGACTCAATTTTTCACCTTAGGTGGGATTCATTTTCCAAGCATGGTGAATCATTCCTCTTTCTGGTCTTTGCAAAATCAAAACTCATATTTATACCTTGACACCTACATAGCGAATTTTGAAAGAAACCTGATTCCAGATCTCAAAAACTTCCTACAAAATAGCTTAAAAGAATTGATTTAATGGGGGGTTTTAATTGGTCAAACCCCTAGGTAGGTAATTAAACCTTGAATAGAGAAAAATATACATAAACCCTAGCCTTAGATGTGTTAAAGACTAGGAAAGGTTGAAAACATGACAAAAACCCTATTCTATTGATCTAGAATAAGACATGCAAGAATGATTGAAAGAATGCAAGATCTCTACCCTAAAAACCTTAGAACACATAAAACATGAATATGAAATAACATGCAAATTCTAAATAAGCACAATGTAAACCTTAGTCTGAAGATAGAGTAATAATGGAAGATGGAATCAATAGGAAACCAAGTCCTTAGGCATGATTTGGTGGCTAGTTGCACCTCTTCACCCTAGATTTCTTCATGGTTCACCACAGGCATCCATTATCAACTCTTTGTAATGTTGGATCTTGACAAGATTAGTGAGCTTCAACACCTGCAAAAACCCTAGTTTGTTATCCTAAAACTTTAACTTTTACTAATGAAACTTGTTGTAAAATTCTTTTTGCTCTTGAAGAATGATAATGAGAAGATAAAAGTGATAAAAAATTGTGTAAAATGAATTAAAATGTGTATTTATAGGCAGCAACATCTTATTTTCCCGTTAATTAGACCTAAGAGAAATAAAAGTTAAATTGATTAAATTCCTGCTTAATTTTGAAATTTCCCTCAAAGGGGACTCATTCACCACCCTTGGAAAATGGGTCCCACTAGAGGGGACTCATTCACCCAAGGTGGAGAATGGGTCCCACTACTGCTATTTGAAAGTGGGTTGGCGGGGTATGATGTTATTAAATGTTGTTTGTTGGGTTTTATGTGATTTCACATGTGAAACAGGCCTGAAGATCAAAATTAATAGGTCTAAGGGGCCTATAAATGTTGTTTTGAAGGGAAAAAATGTGAAGGGACTCAAAAGTGGGTCTAATTATGGATGAAATTGTCTCTTTTTCTCAAGAGGGTCCAATTTTCTATGGCACGCATCTTTAGGTTTCTTAAATATTGCATTAAGTGAAAGCATTCTTTAGTTTCCATCACTGCATTTCATTCAACTATTCCAAATCTCTACATCTGGATTTTGTATTTGCATTGTACAGACTTGAAATTTTATAAAAAATAGAAAAATATAGAAAAATATTTAAAAAGTCATCTCCTTGGACTCATTCGCCACCTACGGTGAATCAATCCCTCTATAGTTTTGCATCAGCATTTCTAGATTTCAATTTCCTGCATTGCATCTTTTTGTTTTTTTTTATTATCATTCTGTTATAGTTTAGTTATTTTTGTTTTCTTAGCATAAAGTTCATTTCTTTTCATGGCATTCATGGATAGTTTCAGATCTTTGAAAATTTCATTTTCCATTTTCATTCCTAGTTCTTTTAGATCAAATTCCTCAATACGTAACAACACCAAAACTGAAACAACAAACAATCCCTTCAAACACATGATTCAAGTTAGGAACAACATCTCATCTAAGCCTCTTAGTAGTGATGATGTTGATAAGTTAGATGAGGTCCTTTAGGACTTCCTCTCACTCACTTCATCCTGTAATGCTTCAAATGAGAAACCTGAACCCCTCAATGATAAACTCCCCCTCAAACCTTTTGATTGTGATGACTTTGATTTGTTAGATGAAGCCCTCCAAGACTTCATCTCGCATAAGCCATCCACTAAGGTTTGTGGAGACCAACTCATGATAACAACCATTAACACTTCTAGTGCTTTTTTTGACCATCCTAAACCAGTTGACGATCGTTTACCCCTCAAACCTTTTAGTAGTGATGATTTGCATTTGCTAGATAAGTATCTTCAAGACTTCATCTATCCAACTCATTCACTTTGGTTTGCTATGAAACCTCTAACATCAAACACATTAATGTAGTTCAACCTAAACTTATCCTTTACCCACCCTCACATAAACTTCACCCCTCTAAGTGACCCCGGTACACCCTTTACCCACCTAACACCAATGTATCACAACAATCTAGTAATGATATTGTTGCTCATACATATAACACCTAAAACAACCAGCAACCACCACAACCGTCTCCACCTTCATTTCCTTTACCTAATCCACCTAGTGCTCCTCGTATAGCCCACACACAAAGGAGTATGATCTTGTTGAGCAATTAAAGAATACTCCTGCCAAAATTTCCCTTTGGGATTTACTTCAAACCTCAACAAACTATAACAACATTCTTCAAACCACTCTTAAAAAAATCACAATTCCTCCTGGTACCACTCTGAATGTTGTGGCAGCTCTCATCCAAAATTTAAACAATCTTGACATTACTTTCCACCAATATGAGCTCCCTCCTTTGGAGTTGCATAAACAACATGATGCCTTTATGATAATTGATTGATTCAATTGCATAGGTATCAAATGCACTCTCATAGATAATGGTTATTCCCTTAATGTGTGTAGTGTGAGTCTCCTTGATCGATTAAAAGTTGATAGGTCACAAATAATACCTGATTTTGTTTCTATTCAAGGATTTGATAATACAAAAAAGCAACCACTTGGGATAATTACTAAACCTATTATGGTCGGGGTGGCTACTTTGCAAACTCCTATCCATGTCATACTTTACAATATTTCATATAATCTTCTTTTAGGCCAGCCATGGATTCATGAGATGAATGCAGTGCCTTCATCCCTTCATCGTCTCATGAAATATGTCTATAACAATTGCATCTATCAAATTGAAATAGATCCAAAACTTGAAAGTTGCTTGCACCTTGAACAAGGGGTTACAAGTCCTTTGAAAACATTAATACCAACCTCTAACATAGACCCTCTTGAAATTGAGCATAACGATATGGAGATGGTATCTAAATTATTTGGTGATGATTGGGGATCCTTAGATTTCACACCCTCGTTTATGGACGAATACATACTCACACAAAAGAAAGATGAGAAACAAGAACAACCAACAATTATGTCCACTCAACAACCAACAATATGTCCACTCAAAATTCTAAACAATCATCTCAAACATCTATCACCTACAATATGGATGGCAATGCAACATACATAGCCAATTTTGATGAGATAGATTACCAATCCCCGCCTACCCTGTGCGAAATGGAAAGACTTTATGGAAAAGGCTATATATTTGTAAAACAATTAGGCTATACTGGAAAAGGGTGTGGAAAACATGAACAAGGTATTCTTGTCCCTATTGAACCTAATACGCAAGACACAAAAACCCGATTGGGATATTATTTTTCTAAAATGACCAAAGCTACTCAACGACCATCTTTGAACATTAATGTTATAACATGTCAACCGCAACACAAACTCGCAATCAAACATTTTGATTTTTTTGATATAACCTTACCGCCTTCATGGACGTATGTTGATAGTGATGAGGCTTTGAAACAAATTTTTGGTGTTTATGATACCCCATCCTCGCTTAAATGCATGAAACACATTACCCATGCTTTGAACGTTACCGAGCAAGAAGCCAGTGATATCACTGAAGAGTTTTCTAAATCTAAAAGTCCTAAATCCAATGCACTCCCTTTAGGAGATACAATTGATGTGCTAATGGACATTAATGATAAAGATAAAATTATTAAGATTGGGAAGTGCCTTGATGATGAGGAATAAGAAGATACAACCACTTTACTTCATTATTTTCCTAAAAATTTTGCTTGGAAATATTCTGATATGCCAGGAATTGACCCAAAAATTGTGATGCATAACATTGTCCTTGCTGCAAATGCTAAACCCATCCATCACAAGATTTGAAAAATGCACCCTAATGTAGCCTTTCATGTTAAATAGGAACTCGAGAAAATTCTTGATGTAGGCTTTATTAGACCTATTGATTATTCTTCTTCGATCTCAAACACTGTTGCAGTTGTGAAAACCGATAATCATATTAGGATATGCACAGATTTTTGAAACTTGAATAAAGCCTCTTTAGAAGATGATTTTCCAATTCCTAATATAGACATGATTGTGGATTCGACTATTGGACATGCTTTGTTTTCATTCATGGATGGATTTTCTGGTTATAATCAAATCCTTATTAATCCTCAAGATTAATACAAAACTATCTTTACAACTGTTTGGGGAACATTTTGTTGGGTTGTGATGCCCTTCAGTTTAAAGAATGTCAACGCAACTTATCAACATGCAATGACATTAATATTTCATGATTATATTCACAAAATTTTACAAGATTATGTCAATGATATCCTCACTAAATCGTTAACACAACAAGACAATGTGAACGTCCTTTGTAAAATATTTGAATGCATAAAACACTACAACATGTGATTAAATCCAAAAAGTGTCTTTGGCGTAGATAGTGGTAAAATTTTGGGGTTTGTCATATCTCATAGAGGCATTGAGCTGGACACAAAGAAAATTGATGCAATCATTAACATGCCACCTCCTAGGAATATTTCACAATTGTGCACGTTACAAGGTCGAATTCAAGCTATTTGTCATTTTGTTGCATCTTTAGCCAATCACACATTACCTTTCACGCATCTCCTTAAAAAGGGTGTCCCTTTTGATTGGGATGAGGATTGTAAATAGGATTTTGAGAGTCTAAAGGAATATTTAGCCACTCCACCTGTTTTACAACCTGTTGTGCCACATAGACCATTTATCTTGTACATCATTGCATTTTCCCATGGTCTTGCAGCATTGTTGGCTCAACATGATGATAATGGTAAAGAACACCCTATTTATTACATTAGCCACACCTTAATTGATTATGAGACATGATATTCACCAATTGAAAAATAATTTTTGGCCTTTGTATTCACTCCTAGTAAGTTGTGACATTATTTACTAAACGCCAAAGTACAAGTTGTCACAAAATTTGATCCTCTTAGATATCTTTTCAACAACACCGATCTTTCAAGATGCTTAGCTAAGTGGGTAATGTTGTTACCTGAGTTTGACCTGAAATTTCTTTCCCAAAAAGCAATCAAAGGCCAAGCCTTAACTGATCACTTAGTTGATGCTCCTTCACCTTTTGCTTTACCTACTCTTGATTCCTTTCCTAATGATCATGTCTTACCCACTAACGTTAAACCATGGGAGCTATTTTTTGATGGATCTAAGTGTAGAACAAGTTTTGATGCTGGCATGATACTAATTCCACCCAATGGAAAATTTATTCCCTTATCCTATCAATTAAATTTCCTATGCACAAGTAATACAGCTAAGTATGAGGCATTGATCGCAGGTATGCAAGGTGCTTTATCTCTCCACGCTAAACATACTAATATCTTTGGCAATTCACAATTGGTCATCAAACAAATCAATGGAACATATCAAACTAAACATGAAAATTTATTAAAATGCAAGGATCTTATATTGAGACTATTAGAAAAAATTGACTCGTTCACCATTGATAACATCCCATGTAAAGATAACCTACATGCAGATGCACTGGCGAGTGCAGCTTCTCTCATATCCCCACTCGATCCTTCTATAGATTTCACCTTTATTATCCATCCCATCACCAAACCTTCGATTGATACTCCGTTAGAAGACATTTTGGTGATAACTCATGATAATTCATGTGAATGGTATGATACAATATACAACTACTTGAAAGACGGTACCATTCTCGAACCTACCACAATGAATACTCGAAAACACTTACGTAAACTCACAACTAAATATGTAATCCTTGCCAACGTGTTGTAAATAATATCTTTCAAGGGTTTCCTATTACACTATCTTAAAGATTCTGAAATCCCTTTAGCGCTCGAACAAGCTCATGTTGGTGCTTATGGAGGTCATTTTGGAGATCGTTCGTTAGTGCAAAAGCTTATTCGTATGGGTTATTATTGGATAAATATGGAGAAGGATTGCTTCACCTATGTTAAATGATGTCACAAATGTCAAGAGCATAACAATTTGATCCACACTCCTGCTACTATGCTTCGTGCCAATGTTCCCATTTGGTTGTTTTCAGTATGGGGGTTGGATCTTATTGGAAAAATTTCACTGCCTTCTTCCCTTGGACATACTTTTATTATATTCACAATAGATTATTTCACAAAATGGGTGGAAGCTATTCCCCTTTGTTCTAAAACCGTTGAAGCAATTTTTTGTTTCATCTTGGAACACATAATTGCTCGCTTTGGGCTTCCTTCTGCAATCATTTCAAAAAATGGAACACCATGGGTATGTGCAAGATCATCATGGAAAAACAGGCCCTTAAGTGGTGAAAAATTTAAAAAAATCAGAGTTAGGAAACTTGATGTAAAAATTTGAATAAGTTATCTATATTATTTCAAAATATGTAAGAATAGAATCTGTAGCAAATTAAACGTAGTTTCTAAACTACTAGGTTTATTTAAAAACAAAAAATTTATTTGGTGGAAAAATGTCAATGCAGTAGTACTTAAATTTCAGGGAAAAAATAAGAAGTATGTGTTTATCTAGCCACCCTCACCACAATAAAATGATCATATTTTTTTATAATATTTTAAATATATAAGTAGAGGACTCATGTCCCGATGTGATGCATTTTTTTTTGTAAAATTTTTCCAAGTAAATAATTAATTATGATTTTTTTATTACAACTTTTAAAAAATATAAAAAATTGTATGTCTGACCACATTAACTTGGTCAAAACTTCATGAATTTTTTATTTTTTTTAATCTTATAGTATGTGAAGCATAGAATGTGACACCTTTTATGGATTCAAAAAATGTGATATCGTTTGAAAGTTATAGATGTTTTTCAATCAGTGTATCAATCAAGACTTTAGTTGTAATTCAAATAGAAAATAAATAATAATTGTTTATTAAATTCAAAGTAAAGAATAATTTATATTGGTGGAAAGCTGAGAATCTCCTTTAGAAACCCTTTTCGTTTCATCAATTTTGGGTAAAAAAAAATTCGTCAGCCACATACCCATCATATTGCCACTTTTTGGCCCATCATGATCCTTCACATACCCCCATTTAAGAATAGAAAAGTTAAAAAATTTATTGAAACATTTAATATTCAACATCGTTTCTCTACACCATATTATCTATAATCCAATGGACAAGCCGAGAATACTAATAAGCTTCTTGAACAAATTCTTAAGAAAACTATCAGCAACAATCATAAAGAATGGCATACACAACTATCTTATGCACTTTGGGCTTATAGAACTAATGTTCGATAATCCATAGGAAATACCCCTTATAGTGTTGTTTATGGTACTGATGCGATTATGCCCTTGCAGTTGGAAATTCCTACTTTGTGAGTTGCTCTCTGAGATATTTTTTATGCTAACACTTATAAAGAACAATGATTACATCAACTTGAGATGCTCGATGAATAGTGCATTAATGCTCTCAAACATATCCAAGCTCACATTAAACATTTACAATGCAAACACAATATTCATGTTATCCCTCAATCATTTTCTAAGGGTGATTTTTTTCTTATTGAAAATCAACGAACTACTAGTGTTGACAATGAAGACAAAGATAATTTCAACCCTAATTGGTTGGGACCTTACGTAGTTGATTCCAATTATGGGTCTGGTGCTTATCTCTTAATGCAGCTTGATGGAACACCCCTTAGGGAACCCATTAATGTCACACATTTGTGTTGGTATTATCTCTAATCTGCTTTGAATAGTATGAGTGATATAGCAATGTTGCTTAAAGTTATTTGAAATTATAACTTTCACATTTCTTTGTTCTTGACAACTAAATTTTTGTTTGTCTTGAACACTAAGGTAATTATATAAGTTCATTTTATAATTGCTTTAGGCTTCATACTATTCACCTTCCTATTGTGTTAAGTTAAATCCTTATTAGAGTATTTAATTTAGCATATTCTTTTTTCATTGTCAATGTTGTCTCTATGCTAAAACTGAATTATGTTTTATACTAGATCACATCACTCCTATTAAATCATGAAGCCATTAATTAAATACTTTTACTATAAGTCATTTAATTAATCACATACTATTTAACATTCACATATAAGAGATACATCAGCATAAAATAAAAGTGTGCATGTCTATATATATATCAAAGTTTTATGTACATCTTAGAATCATATACAATGTCATAGTGGTCTATGAGAGCTAGACCTCTCCAGATTTGATGCTCATGATCCAGTCCCTAGTTGTCAAGAGATGGTCTTATGTGATTGTGACCATGAACTATCGAGTCTCAGTGCATACTCCAAACCCTGTACTCGACCAATGGCTATAAGTCACTCATCTACCATCTAATCCCTCTCCACTCATGTTTGTGCCAACTCTGCATGCAGTCTCTCTACCTCTGTTGAGGTCTGTGCTGACTGTAGTGCACTCTCAACCCGATGGAGTCATCTCCTCACACTCTCATACACTTCTTGTAATCTCACAAAAGGTCTGAGTGTCTCTGGCTCCTCCTCCACAATGAGTGGGGGTGCATAGTCGGGATCCATCTCCTCCTCCTCGATGGATGCAGGAACTATCTCTATGGAAGCCTGATGATAGAACTCTTACCAGTCTCTCGTCACTCCTACAAGATAGACAATGTACACAATCAGTAACACATCATCATGATATATATATACAAATAAATCATAAATCACTACAGACATGTGTAAAAGAAAAAATCATCACCTATGTCTCTAGATGCATGAGGAATTTCAAACTCCTCATCTCTAGGGGGCATGGAGGATGTGCTAGCCTCTCTCAGACTATGAGTGTTGATGTTTGTTGTAGCTACTGCCCGTGATCTAGTCTTGTAAGTATGTGACGACCCTCCATGCTCATATCAATCCTCAATAGCTACCTCATCACCCTCACTCATGGGTGGCTCCTCCTTGTAATAATAATCCTCCTCATAATCCTCATCCTCCTCCTCATCATCCTCTCCTCCATCTTGGTCCTCATAATTAGGATCGGCCTTGGACTGGTACTTCTCATTAATAAAATCTGTAAAAATATTTTTTGGTCTGTACTGTACCTCCTCTGCTCTCTCCTCTGGCTCATCCCCCTCATCTGTTGCTAGCTCTGCATCACCTAGAGGGAAATCTATGGGGAACATAGGAGCTGGTCATGCATATGACCACCATTCCATGTGCTCATCTATGCTACCAATATCATTAGCGTCAAAGACTGGTAGCTGGTTGTGATCTGAATCATCGGAATCACTCTCCCGCACATAATCTATCATCAGTCAAATAGTATCACCTAGCCTCTAGGTACTTTGCACTGATCATCTAATGAAGGGGCATGCCCTCAGTGGTGTCTGCACTTGTCCAAACTATCGCATGACTCGCTCGTAATAGAATGGTCATACAATGTAGTCATGCCTCCCTGCTAGATACCTATCCATCTGCATCCTATGTAACTATCTAGTCGGGTTTGGCCACTGTTGAGTGAGTAGATAGGGCCTCCATAGGATCTCATCCTCCTCCAGCTAGTCAAATCTCACCCTCCAAAAGTGTAAATCCCCATACTGCCATAACCGTCGCAAAGGATAGCCAAATTCTCATGGGTATCCTATTGCTATAGTACAAAGGTATCTGACAGACCTGGTACATATGATATGTTGAAGGTACCACACTTGTAGAAGCTTACAATGGACCATACTGTCAATCTCTCAAAATAAAAACCAACCAAGATCATAATACAAATGTGCTAGAATGCAGCAGCCCTAAGCATAGATGGTCCTCTGCTCATACATCCCCCGTATCAAGTGTACCAGTCCCCCATCCAAGTGTGTCGCTCATCCATCTGGATTGAGAACTAGTGCCACTATATGCATCATAATCTATCTAACCACAAAAGCTTGTGAATAGAGCAACATAGGAAGCTCGATCCATGCTCTAACCCTCTCATCATGTATAGGTTCATCTAAACAATACTGCATATCTCTCTTCTTCTCCCGAAATGATTGATCCCCCCAAAAATGCACTTGCACTCCCTGAATGGGAACTCAGAGAATGCAGTGTACATCCTCGAGAGTGATATTCATTTCCCCAATGGGAAGATGAAGGTACAGGTATTCACATCCTAATGCTCACATAGAGCCATAACCATGGCATCATGGTATCTCATAGGTGGCATAAGATATGCCCAATAGATACCCACTGACTCTAAATGCTCTAAATTTTCCATTGATAGCGTTGGCACATGATCTCTCAAAAATTTCAACTATCTTCCCCCCTAGCCACTGCCACGCCCAGGCAGGGACCTATCAAAATCATCACAAAATGCTCTAAATTTCATCTAATATCTTCAATTTTTATAATTTTCATCATGCAAGTGTGCTAAATTTGAACTAGTGTGCTTCTTTAATGGCCCTAGACATGTTCAAACCCTTTTAGGACATGTTGCAAAGAAACAGGGACACTTTGCAAAGAAACCAGACACTTTGCAAAGAAACGGGACACTTTGCGAACAAGAGGGACACTCTGCAAACAAATAGGACACTTTGTGAAATTTTTTTCCAAAAACCCTAAATTAACTCATCCATGCATAAAAATCATTAAATCATCATAAAATCACAAGGTGAAAGTTGCAGAATTGACTCACCTCATGATACAACTCGTCGCACGCCACCTACTCACAAAAATCATCCAGCTGCAAAGGTGTGTAATCCCATTTTCTTGGCATATTCTTCTCTCACTCATCACTCTCAAGCTACACAAAGGTAAAATGAATAGTAAGTGACAAATTACTTTCTCCTCCCTCTTTAATCACTTTTCACCTATTTTTACTTTTACGCATTACCATAGGGTTATTGTCTTTTAAAGCATTCAAAAAGTATATCTCCTTCAAATCACCATAATAGGCACTAGGGTAATCCATTTTTGATGTTGTTTGATGCTTTGGAATCATGATTTTGTACCTAAAAGCATAATTTTTCTATCATTGTGTGGCATGGTACTTAGAAATTTGCTATGATATGATGTTTCTTGTTTGACGTGGCTAGATTGCTACCTTGATTCCACCTTCGTAAATCAAGCAAAATCAAGGGGGGGCATACATCTACCCTCGAATTGGATTCCTAAGAGTTGATAAAAGGATTTTCAAGCAATTAATGAATGTTTTTTGTAGGATGCGATTCCTAACATGCTATGGTTGTACAAATAACTACACTAGGGGCTTCGTTCTCCCATCTTTTTGAATATGTATCATTTTATGCAATAAGGTGCATCATTTAGAGTCCTTTAGCTTACATATGCACATAGCGTCATATGGGGGCTAAACTAGGGGCTAAATGTGTCATAGAAAATTGGACCCTCTTGAGAAAAGAGACAATTTCATGCATAATTAGACCCACTTTTGAGTTGCTTTACATCATTTACACTTCAAAACAGCATTTATAGGCCCCTTAGACCCATTAATTTTGATCCAGAGGCCTGTTTTACCTAATAAATCACATAAAACCTGACAAACAGCATTTAATTACATCATACCCTGACAACCCACCTTCAAATAGTAGTAGTAGGACCCATTCGCCACCTTGGACGAATGAGTCCCCTCTGGTGGGACCCATTCTCCAATGGTGGCGAATGAGTCCCCTTTGAGGGAAAATTAAAAATCAAGTAGGAATTTAATCAATTTAACTTTTATTTTCAGTGAATGTCAATCTCTTAGGTCTAATTAATGAGAAAATAAGGTGTTGTTGCTTATAAATACTCATTTTAAGTCATTTTACACAATATTTTTCATCTCTCTTCATCTCTTAGTGATTTTCACAAAGAAATTTCTAAATTCAAGTCTTCCACAACAAGTTTCCTTAGCAAAAGTTGAAGTTTCAGGGCAGCAAACTAGGGTTTTTGCAGGTCTTGAAGCTCACTTCTATTGTCAAGATCCAACATTGCAAAGGGTTGATGATGGATGCCTATGGTGAAT
The DNA here is from genome assembly GCA_007258455.2 of Sequoia sempervirens. NCBI lineage: Eukaryota > Viridiplantae > Streptophyta > Pinopsida > Cupressales > Cupressaceae > Sequoia > Sequoia sempervirens. The sequence goes on from VDFB02105785.1 coordinate 109,124,755, forward strand.
CATGAATAAATCTAGGGTGAAGAGGTGTAACTAACCACCAAATCATGCCTAAGGACTTTATTTCCTATTGATTCCATCTTCCATTTTCAATCTATCTTCAAATTAAGGTTTGCATCTTGTTTTTTATCATTTTCATGTCATTTCATTCCTATTTTGCATGTGTTTTAAGGTTTCTAGGGTTGATATCTTTCATCATATAGGTCATTCTTGCATGTCTTATTCTAGAGCAATAGAATAGGATCATTGTTATATTTCAGCTCTTCCTAGTCTTTAATACATCTAAGGCTAGGGTTTACTTAGATTTTTCTCTATTCAAGGTTTAATTACCCAACTAGGGGTTTGACCAAGGCAAACCCCCCATTAGACAAACATTTTTAAGCTATTTTGCATGAATTTTTTGAGATTCGAGATCAGGTATCCGTCAGAAATTGTTGTGTAGGTGTCAAGGTGTAGAACAAGATTTTAAAGTTGCAAAATTCCAAGGTGGACTAAATTTCCATGTTTGGTGAATGAGTCCCTCTTGAGGTGAAAAACTGATTTAGATTCAGATCTAGGTTCCCAACTGTCAGAAAATAGATTATGTGCAAAAAGGTCCTGATCTAGGACCGATTCGCCCAAGGTGGCGAATGAGTCCCAGTCATCCCAAATTCAAGTTTCATCAATTTTCCAGATTGTTTTCCAATCATCTACAGTTTTTCAGGTGCACACATTCTGAGAAACAACTTTTTGTTTAGGTTAATTTGCTTTTTTGTTCATTCTTTAATGCTTTTTCCATATCACAGTGTGTTTCCAAACATAGTGTAAATCTTACTTTTGCATTCATTTTCATTCATTTAAATCAGTCAATTGCATTTAGTTAGCTTCATTTACATTAGAAAATATCACACATTGCATAATTTGAATGAACCATTAGCATTTTTGCTCCTATCTCTCTTTGTTTAGGTGAAAAACCCTAGAAGAGCAAGAGTAGCCCATAGAAGCCAAAAATCAACGATTCAGAAACAATGCTTGTAAATAGATCTAGGATGCTATATAACAACACTAGCTCAACAACATGCTTGATGCTTTATGATCTTTCCATGATGATGGATCTTGAATTATTACAACAAATGATGAAGAATTCTTCCCTTGAATCTTAGAAATGATCTTGTAAACTCTCTTGATGCTCTTGTGAAGTCTTGGAATGCTAGGGTTGATATCATAAATTCTTAGTGAAATAATTATTTGAGACCTTTTTTATATAGGAAATCCATCCAAGTTACTATTTATCAAATCCTAGAGGCCAACATAAATGAAATTTGAATTTAAAACATTGATTTCCTGCTCAAAACCCTAGAAAGGGGCCAAATGTGACTCGTACGCCACTTATGGCATATAGGTCCCATCTGGGTGGGACTCATATTCTCAAAGTGGCATATGGCTCCCACCAAGCCTTTTTAGACAAAGAAAATATCAAGGAGTTGAGGAATTATGTATATTTGATGTTTATGTCAAGATTTTAGTTGAAATAAGCCTCAAGATGCATATTATAGGGTATTAGGGGCCTATTAATGATGATATGAAGGTCACAAATGTAATAGGGCCCAAAACTCAATGTGAAGGTCTAAATAAATACACTTTACAACATTAAATTAAGGAAAAATTAAGTCTATTTAGTTTAAAAGGACCCTAAATCCAATGTGAATATGGAAAACACATTATAACACTAGATCAAGGTGACAGTAGGTTCATTTTAATGTTAATCATTCCCAAATTAAGTAATAAATTAGGCTTATTTAGTTCACAAGGGCCCAAGAAAGTGTAAAAATGTAAAAGATGATATTTTTTGACACTATAGTTGGAAATGAGTATCTCAAAAGAGCTTTCTTAGCCACAAGTTATCAAGTGGTGAACTGAAAATGAAGATTTGTTAAGTAAAGTGAACTCAAATTGAAGAACAAGTGATCTCAATTTGATGTGAAGTGTTCATTATTGCTAAATGTAACTAAGTAATTAAAACTAATTATCTATGTAAGATTGATATAAAATGTGTAATAATTAATTACACTATCACCACTCTTAAGTGTAACTAAGTTATTCAAGAAATAGGTCTTGAAAATACAATCCATGTTATGTACCCATGTGCAATCTAAAGGCTCCCTAATGTAGAAGGAGATTGTGGCCCGTGGAAGTAGAAATATTAAACCTATAGAAAGAAAATCCATCCCAAATAATGTATCAATTGGAGAATGTGATAGCCCCTAGAATATCTAGTTTCCTAAAATTCCTAAAATATAAAGCCCACGTGTGACTCCACAAAGAAGACAAAGAAATTTAATATATAATATCATATATCAAATGTTATAGTAGGTATCTCTTCAATAAATGATGCATATTTCTTTTGAAATAAAGAAACCTTGGGCTAACAAGATAGTATTATTATTATTATGTAGATGGTGAAATTTAGGAAGGAATTAAAATGTATGGTTCTAGAAGGTACTCATGTTTCTCAATGTCGATGTCGATCTATGACTATGCCATACAATACTTTTAAGAAAAAATATTCATGAGTAAAGACAAATTATATCATCACATAGTTCAAAAATTTATCTTCTAATATAAAAATGGTGCCAAAAATAGCTCCATTTGATTTAAGGATATGGCCTTCCAAATTTTTTCTTTGAAACTAAAAATATTATTAGAGAAGTGTGTTTTGTATTTATGGTTGGTTGGTAGCACATGGGTAGATTATTGATTTCTCTAAGATTGTTGGATGATGGCATACTAGTGGAAACAATAGAATTGGTAGCAGTTGGGTGGAAAACTAGTTATTGAGTATTTAGGAATGGGTCATGCATATGTGGGATTGGGAGGCTCCATGTGTTAAAATAAATAAAATACATAGTAGCTAGGAAAAGCTACACTAGGTTGTCATGATGTTTCTCTCTAGAGGAATGTCACTTTAGAATACTAGATGGTATATCACATGAAGATATTTGGTAGAGAATATAAACTTTAGTAAGAGGATGGAGTAGATATGTGTGGCACTACTAGAGGAGTGGTGGTTTAGAATAGACTATCAGTGTTGTAGCCTATATCAACCCAATTTTGTTTCCATACTTTATTTTCCTTTTGATGACCTATTGGGGCTCCAAAATAAAGCTCATACAATGGGTAGTACCTTATCATGGTAGGGTATAGAGTATATTAATCCATATTCCATGCACCTTCCTAGGATCACCACACTCAACTCACAATTTTTTTTGGTTAATTACAAAATATAGTAGCTACATGCTACACCACATATATCTGAACCTGAACCACTGCATATTCACGTATGCCACACTAGTTTTCTCCATGATTCACTCAATTTGTGGCTCCTCCACATAGTAATCTAACATGCTTTGAACTGTATAACCACCTTGAGTAGTATTTTTCTAATCGGGAAACACAATTTTAATAAGTAAAATCCACACTTATTTGAGCTTCTAGGCATCATGATTTTAATAAATAAACTCATATTTGAGTCCTACCTTGTTTTAGAAATACATTGTGTTCTAATAAATACATATTTATGTGGGGTATTTTTTCTTATTATTGAATTTGAGTATCTTTTTTAGGTCGCATAAAATAGTGTAAACCTCTTGAAAATAAACTTTCACTCTTTAAATATATTAATTTATAAAGTTTGAAAAACTGTAGCTTACTTAAGGTGTATAAATTGAGTTATTTGGGTGGTTATTAATGTACACACACTTACCTTAAGAAGTGTCATCACACATTTTATTTTGAAGGAGGGCTTAATGCAAGGATATTTTATAAAACTAGAGTATTTAACAAAATTTAAATTTTACTAAGTTGGTAATTAATCTAAGCCACTAGTGGGTATAAAAATTCATCCATCTATCTCTACCATGGAAAAATGAAACTACAAGACATACTGAGGTAGTGACCTTAATAAATACTAGTGGATTCATATCTTGTTCCATCAATAGGATTTTAACCTTTAATTAAGTAATTGGTGGTACAAATATATTTGTGGAGATATAAATACTATATTCTAGGATTAACAAGTTTGTATTCATGACCACACATTATGGGGTCTATCATGTATTGAGTTTCTATGCACTCTTTGGAAAATCCATTCCCAAGATATCCTACCATAAACATATTTTATCCCTTGCTAATATTATGAATCCTCTATGCGATGATGATACCAAATATGAGATTTCTTATGGGAAAAGTCTCATGATTTTTTATGACAAGAGATGTCTACTATTTCTTTCTCTCCTTGTACACCTCCAACTACTATATTGAGATAATTATTGGCTTCTTTGCATGTGATTATAGTTTATCTTCAATATGTTCATAGTGTCTTCTTGACCATTGAGATAACTATTTATTAAAAAGACATGATTTATTCCTAGAGTCTCACATTCTATATTTTGATGATAGAATTGAGGATATAGGTATTCTCTTTTATAACAACTCATATCAAGTCACATATCCTATTATAGATCCTATTGTTCTCTCTTTTCCAAATCATCATGTACATTTATCTTAAGATATTTTGATTCACATTGTTTATGGTCTCACCCTTTTATGGTCAATATTCTTGAATCTTTTATGCCATAGTTACAGTTCAACATTGGAATTTAGAAACATCAACAACTTCTAGTTCACTATGCATTATGATTCCTTCTTATATTCCACCCTTTGGGTAGGAATTTAGTTGTTTGAAAAAATTGACTTTCTTTCTTCCAAAACAATGTCATTTGCATTGAATTTTTCTCTCTTTGTGGAGGCACATGAGAACCTTATATTGCAAACATTTTAAGATATTGTTACTTATAGGAGAATTTATTTACATCCTATGCATACCATAATTGGGATAGGGATTTTTTCTACAAGTTTTTTTTCTACTTTTAAAGGGGAGCAATACCTTTGTACTATTAGAGTAATCATGCCTTAGCTAATAATTAATTAATATTTAATTGATTATTAGTCTAATTCATTTCATACACTTAAACTAAATTTAGGAGTACTTTTTTCTGTTAACTAGAGTGGGCTATTATTAGATCATTTTGTCTCATCCCATAGCATCCAGACACTTGTTATGATCTAATCCCTTTATCATTTAGGGTTGCTCCTATAAAACAATCACCCTCATTGTATTATCTCATGATCTCCTTGAAGACTCTTGAGGTTTATTCTATAAGTTTTTCTTGTTGATGAAATTATTGTTTGCATCTCTCTTGCATGGAAGGTGTTTTTTTTCATTGTTTGATCTTATTTCTCATATTTATTTACAATTTTAACATGGTATTAGAGTGTGGATTCAGTGAACCCCTTCTCGATTTTTGAGTTTTCTTTTTTTAACTAGGACTACAAGAGAAAATCTGAAATCTTCATTGTTTCTCTCATTTTCTTTTAAACAAAAAAATAAATAAATAAAATATCCACCCCAACATCATATGGGCGACCAGCACCCAACCCCTAGGAGGCTAAGTTTTTTTCATTTTTATTACAATTTTATCAAGATTGGGAAAATCATGATAACTCTTTTCTCAATTATCAAAATTGAGAAAACGGGATATCAAAAATCTAGTTCTGAGCACTATCCAATGGTGCTAGTTTTTTCTTAGATTTTGCTACAAGTAAATTTAATTTCCTATCGTTTAGTTAGATGTGCTTTTCACTCTTGACCTCAAAATTTTTGACATGTTTCTTCATTTTTTATGATTCTAACGAAAATGGGATGGTCTTTCATAGCTCTTCATAGCCATCAATACACTTTTTCCAAATTTTTCTCTAAGCACATTTTATTTAGTTTTTTGTGTTTTCGCATTCTAGTGAGTTACTTGGACATTTTAGCTTCTAGAAACTTTTATTTGTGTGGGATGACTTGTTTTAGGTTGTTCTACATGTTTTTCTATCCTTTTTTTCTCTTTGGGTATGTTGAGAATCATTTGCATGCAATTTCTATTTTATAGATGCACACTGAGATACAGTGTTATTTTGGTGTATAATTTTTGAGGATTTTACACATCCTGTTGTGCCTATTATACTCGCACTAAGTTGTAAAGTATCATGGGTGGGTTTTTAGTTTCTTTTTTTTCCATCATACTTTTTTCAAGTGAGTTTTCCTTCCATGACAACATTGAATCTTAGTGATTCTTGCCTCATGAATGTGTACCTATTTCTTTACACACCCTTTTTATTTGTAGGTGCTTTTAGTATCACATTAAAATGTTATTTATTCTCCTACATCCACTTCTTGCTGCCACATAGTTTCAATGGACCTATCTTGGCTCTCTCTTTCCACATTATGTGGGGGTTTCTACTATTGGTGCTAATGCATCCTTGGTTTCATTTTGGAGTTATCTATATATCTAGTTCTTATTCCTATGTACAAGACAATTGAAGTGACTAGTTACCCATGCATTTTAGTGTGATGGAGCATCTACCATATAGAAACTCTTCCATTCCTACTTATGGAGGCAATCTTCTATTTTTCACTTGATTAGTGTTCTTCAAATTATTGGTACATTTATCATTTGTATCTTTGATTTCCAAATATTTTTCTTTGTTTGTCATTTGATTCAAGAAGTTTTATTGGGGGCACTCATGAAAATTCTTGTATTTTGATCCTAATCATCTTTTTTAAAAGAGGAGGTTCTTTATTTCAGCACTATATCAATCTTTATTTGATAGTTTTCTACAACTTATTTGTGCTCCAATTATGTTCTTCATGTTCCTATTCCTTTTGGGACACTATCATGTAAGCTTCTTAGTTCTTCATTTGACATTCTCTCTTCTAGAGAGGATATTTTCCCATGAGCTTTTTTCACTTTTTCTAGTTATAAGTGATTAGATTGTTTGTACATGAGTACCTCATCAGGCCTTGTTTGTTGAGACCTAGATCATGCATTATTTTTGTAGGGTTTTTAGCTACTCCCTAAGTTCATCTTAAGAGGGTGTTAGAGTAATCATGCATTAGGTAATAATTAATTAATATTTAATTTATTATTAGTCTAATTCATTTCATGCTCTTAAGCTAAATTTAGGAGTCTTTTTTTATATTAACTAGAGTGAGTTATTATTAGATCATTATGTCTCATCACATAGGATGTTGACACTTGTCATGATCTAATCCATTTATCATTTAGGGTTGCTCATATAAAGCACTCACCCTCATTGTATTATCTCAAGATCTTCTTGAATATTCTTGAGGTTCATTCTATAAGTTTTTCTTGTTGAGGATATAGAAAATCATAATTTGCAACTCTCTTTGCGTGGAAGGCATTTTTGTTCACTGTTTGATCTCGTGTCTTGTGTTTATTCATAATTCTAACATGTACACAAATTATTTTTTTCAAATTATATATATGGGTATCTAACATGGATTTTCTTATTGACACCAATTCCTTTCTTATCTCGGTTGAACTCAGTGTGATGGTGTTAGTGTTGGTTAATTAATTATTGTAACTATTATGCTATGTTTACTTGGGTAACTAGTTTTGTTTACTGTAGTAGATTTAATAGCAATAATGAGCACTTCACATGTAATTGGGCCAAGTTGAATTTAAATTATTTTTCATATTGAGCTCACCACTTGCTCACCTATGACTCAGTTTACTCCTTTGAAAAACTTGCCTTTTTGACTTTGTCCTCCCAAGCTCTATATATTGTGGCTATTTTTTTCAATCGACAATACCTTTAATATAATAGAATAAAATTATTCTTATTTTATTTGCATTGGATTGGTGTCATCTTATTGTTTGTTCTTAGATATATTTATTGTTTATCATAAATTCTAACAACCTAAATAAACTTTATATAAAAGATACAATAATTAATTATATAACAAAGTTCCTAATTTCTTCAGTTTTTTGAGATATAATAATGTTTTCTTATATAATATTAATAAAAAATACCCATCTTCATGGTCTAATTAAAATGAAAAGAAAAAACTTAATAAATATTATGTTCCTTATAATGATTTTTATTTTATTTTTCCTTTTTTCTGAAGGTACAAATATGTCTTAACTGTGCTTATGTATGGTGTGTACAGTAATATGTTTCCTTCTAATGGCCCATTCGATACTTCTGATTCTGAATATTTGGGATAAGGATTGGATCACCACCATATTCTATACGTCCTTACCAACGCCCAAAGGGTGGGGCACCAGAATTTTTCCATTGCTATCATTGAAAATGTAAAACAGAGCAAGAGAGTATATTCTATATTTGAGGCGAAGCAGGAAAACATTAAACTCTGGTGGGCCCCATTTGTAATAGTAGAAATCAGATGGCCTTATTTACCTTCAATGCATTTTAGCAAAACGTTAGCCTTGTAGACACACAAAATTGGCATAATGCATTTGATTAGGTCATATTCATCCATTCAGCAAATAAATCAAGTTTATTTATCAATCTCCTAAAGTCATCAATTCAAATTAAATAAATCAACTTGATCCTAACATCACCCTCCTTGAATAAATAAATCAATCCTTTATTTAATTAAGTCTAAAATCACCTTTCATCCCCTTTTGATTTAAATAAATCAAAATATTCAAGTCAAAGGGGTCAAAATCAACTAATCATCACCTAAGCTAATCTAATCCTGATTAACCTAATCTAACCACCCATCACATCCTCTAGCTTTTCCCACTTGCACCAATAAATCAATTTATTGATTTATTAAAATTAGCATTTTCCATCAACATGGCATCTTTGAGGAATATTCCCTCAAATTTGAATTCAAAATCAAGTGGACATGTACATCCAACAAAGCATTTATGAGGCCTTACATGTCTCTCACATGTCCCTTGCACAAGTAAAACTCAGCATTTACTCTCAAATTCAAATTTGAAATCTCTCTCTCTTTGGCACATTGGCCAAAATGTGCTCATCCTCAAGCCTATCACAAGTTGACAAGTGGCCTCTTTTCATTGGCTTATCTTTAGTCCCACATCCTCCATGTTTGGAATTATTTTATTACTTTGGGCCATAAATAGAGACCATCTCCATTGATCAAATCCTCCACAACTCCACAATCTCAAGCACAAATACACCATTGTCATTTGAATCCATATCATCTTAGCATTCCATATCATTCTTCATATCATTTTCAAAGCATTTTATCATTTAGCTTATCTTAGCAAAGATTGGGAAAGGGCTTCTTTCCATAGAAGCACCAATCCACTATGGGATAGGGTTTGCTCATGATTTTATGTGCTTGCATTTAATTATCTTTTTTCTATTTAGCTTGCATATTTTAGTATGATCAATTATTTCATAGGGATGCTCTATCTTATTTGCTTGATTCAACTAAAAACTCATGTTTGTTTTTTTTTTAGCCAAAATGCAGATTTAGCATCCACATAATGGCACTAGAAGGAGGGTTGAACCTATATTTTGATTACCCAAATATCGTTCAATATGAATCCTAAGATTAATTACTATGCTAACAATGTTCTCTTCTCCTCCATGTTATTTGCTTTTAATTATTTAGTTTGACAGATAGAATGTTTGTAAACTAATTTTGGCTCGTGACTATTCTTTGTGATGCATTTTGAATGACTATCTAGGTTTAGATCTACATACATGCATAAATGATAATTCATTTTGCAGTAGTAATAGACAAGACTTATTCTAAATTTTCCATCTACGCTAATAAATAAGTTTCCTGGCTTTTTATCATAATTTACTCTAGCTCTTTTCCATTAGTTCAAAATATTATCTTGGGTCATCGATCATCATGTGAGTTAAGTTTATCAAATTCCTTTTGTTTGATTGTTAACTACTCCCCAAATATGATTTGATAATTTTAATGGAGTTTATCCTCTCTGCACTGTGAAATGAAATGATAGGTGATCTTCGTGGAAACAAGCAAAACATTTGACACTGACAGAATCTGTTTAAGAGTTGCATGTGAGAAGAAGCAGCCAAGAATTGGTGTTTGATGCTAGCTAAGGCGACCAACATGAGGAGTCACTTCATTTTCTGACAGAAATGACCGACAGTCAAATCCACGCCAGCTATAAAACCGCCTTTGTCAAATTATGATACACGCATTCACAGAGGAGAAGGTAAGATTTAAATGCGAAGAATTGAAGAAAAGAATGCAATGCACCACAATGAGGAGAGAAAAGGCACATCATGTGGGAGTAGGAAAGAATGCAACGCACCATGTCCATATTTTAGTTCTTTTTGATACTGCACGCCATCAGTAGTAGGTATTTGTTTGTATCACTGGCAATCAAGCCCAGTTTCTCCAAGAACCATACGCACTTTCTCATTATACTTACTATGGCGGTTAGATTTCCCCTCTTTCTTGGTCTTTATGTGGGCGTCTGTATTCAACAGTATTAATTAGTAATTCCTTGAGCCGCACAAGGTAGACCTATCATCACCGCCATAGCCATTAATAACCGTTTGGTATGGGCCATAGTTACCGTGTTCCTAGTGTTTAAAATTTAGTTAGAATGTCCTTTCCTTTTATGTTATAGATAGGATAAGTCTCAATTCCATATGCCTATGAAAATAGGTATAAATATTTAAACATTCTTTGTGGATCTTGATTGTCCACGTAGTAACATCTGTAAACTTTACTCCATCGATGTGCGGTGGCTGGTAACGTGTGCTTTTGTGGTATTTCTCTTTTAAAATTTTGAAAGGTGTGCGTGGTGGCTGGTAATGCGTTCTTTTGTGGTATTTCTCTTTTAAAATCTTGAAAGGTATGCACGGTGGCTGGTAATGTGTGTTTTTGTGGTATTTCTTTTTTAAGATTTTGTGAGGTGCAACGTTGTTGCAGAATTAAGGCAGTGTGTCATTGTGTCCTATCTTTCACATGCCTAATTTTTTGTTATTTATTTATTTTGTACATATGTTGAGTTAACTGAGAAGTACGAAAGCATTTGATTAAAGAGTGGGTTTTCTTTTCACGTAATTTGACCAGTGGTATCATTTGTCTCTCTACATGCGCATCCTTGAAAGAATGGACTTTATTTTCAATAATGTTTTCCACAACTAAAATATTATTTCTTTGGCAGGTCAAAGGGAGTATTTAAGGTTGCTTGACTTCTAGGAATTCAAATGATCACAATGGATGCTAAATATGTCATTTTGGTTTTATAAATTAAAGAATATGAGGAAACAAATGGAAGCGAAGAAGATGAAAACGAAGGAGAACAAAGAAAAGAGAAGAAGGAAAATGAAGGAAAACGAAGCATGAGGATGATATCTTCAAAGACCAAAGTGTTTTTAAATACTTTAAGTGTCTGTTTAACACTTCTTCAAGAAATCCTTATCTTTTCTTTCTTAGAACACTAAAGTTGTTTGGGTTTATAAAAATCTTTCAATTTCTTCTTGCAAAGGCTAAAATGAACATTAGGAATGCAACTTACTAGATTTTGTTTCTTGGATTAACAATTGAACAAAGTATCTCACTCGTCTTTTGGTGCTTAAAAAGAACAAGTGCCACTTTGTTTTTCGTGAAGGCTTACTTAAACTAAAGGCATTGAAAAAGGACATATGCGCTTCTCTCGCACTTTATAGCGATCTTGAGAATCAAAAAGCCTTTTTTATGACTTTAGGGTGAGATAAAGAAATCACCTCCACACTTTGATTTGGGTTTAAAATTGAACAAAATCTTGTGCAAGTGTGAGTGGGGGCATTATCGTGTATATTCTCTCTCTTTGTTGCCATAAAAGATTGATCAAGTTATGGATTTTGTTTTTACTCACTTTTGTTTATCCTAGAGGGCTTGCCTTGGGGAAAAAGTACTCACCCAAGGGAACGACTCAATCAGTAACACTCTAAAGCCAAGAGTATTTCCAACCGGGATATAAATGTGGGTATTGGAGTAAATGCCAATATCATGCAGTTGATTCTGACAAGATGGATCTAAAAAGGGTCTCTTGCCATATGGGTCAATCTCCACAAACGGAAAGTCCTTATTACAACCCATGTGCTAGAATTTTCCAAAATCCTTTAATCTATTTGTTGGTGCAAGAACGGTCGTTCTGAAGCCACCCCACACTTTTACGGTCTTTTAGTAGAAATGGAAAACATGCCATGGGAGTTTCATGGGTGTTGATGCTTGGCTGCCTCGTATAAGTGAGTGTCGTGGAGGGGAGCCAGTGGGGTCAAGCATCTAACCATTCGCTAAATATAAGCGTAGCTGGACTTGTCCAAGTGGGAATCCAACAAATATTGTCTCTCACATCCATAGGGTTGTACTTGTTCTTGGTTTTAAAACAAAGTGCTTTGATCGAAAACATTGAAAACCAACATTCAACATGAGCATCAAATCTCAAACCCTTTAGGAGAGGCAAATATCCTTGAACAAATTTGCATGCCCTTGCTTGCCCTTAGGATTCATGTCCTTAGAGGTTTCTAGGCATTTGGATTTCATCTCAATTTGCTCCTACTAAGGTCAACAATAGGTAACTCTTGCCTCAAATTTCCTTGGTTTCCACATAATACACTTTGCAGGATAAGGGGAAAATTGAGACATTAGACATCTTGATTCGAAATCTAATCAAGAGTGTGTTTGTGGTAAAAAATCCATTGAGAAAAGATTGAATCAATTGGACCCCACACATGTGCTTGGTATATTTTTGTCATATGGTTTTCATGCAAACATTGGTCTTTTGATTTTGAATTACTCTTTGAGAAAGGCATGTTCTTCACTATCTTGGTCTCGTAAACAAGTCCTTCCTAGATTCATTTAGGATCAAATCAAACACTTCATCCATCCAAACATTTATCATCTTCATCCATCCAAACAACTTTAGAGCTTTGGAAACATCATTCTAGACTTAGGTAAATCATCAAAATCAAAATCACCTTGTTTAGTTAGGAGTATGAGAATGCATCCTTCCTCATACCTCTAGTTGAATTAGCAATCCTTTGAACAAGTTCATCCTAAGATCACATCAAACATCTTAGGGTTTACAAGTTCATTATCCAAATCAAACCAATCAAAATCAAACCCTAAGTCTAGCATTGATCCAAATTTCCTAAATGTTCATCACTCAAATCATTTACACCTTTCATCCTTCATCTCGTCATTAGTCCTAAGAACCTTAGAGGTCACTTTTGCAACAAGGTCAAAACACAAGAGGAACATGGAATATAAACTTGATCCATACATCATGAGTAATCCAATTCAACTAAGCTATCAAATCCTTACAACGCCGATTGATTATCAACACTCACATCTATACAAACAGTACATGGGATCATTACCTTCGACAAATTTCAATAGTACAAAAAATGTGAGTATTCCCAAATCAAGGTTTGGGACACCTTTCCCAATGGTAGATTTAAATCCAAGTCCAAACCTACAAATCCACCAACTGAACAATCAATGCATGAGCCTTCAAATGAACAATGTCATCCCACCAAATCCCTACATGCCAAGTGAGAATGTACCAAGTACAATTTTTCCAAACATGAATCTAGAAAACTTTGGGATAAATATGTTTACAAATCATACAAATGTTGTTCAAAGTCCAAACAAGATTTTAACAACTCCATGTATTAATCCAAGTCAAGGTAACACCATGCAAAATCAAAGTTACCTAAACCAAGGCAATGTGATTCCCAACATCAACAATGTTCAATTCCAACCCATAACACCAAATTGGAACATCATCCCAAGTTAGAGCATTGTCCAAAATCAATTTTTCCATGATCCCATTCAGAAACCACAAGTACACACTCCAAATTTGCTTAAACAAAATCCAAATCAACTATATCAAGGGAGTCAAGATTGAAATCAGGATCAAATTTTGTGAGATCAAATTGCTACACTTACCAAAATAGTTGAGTCATTGTGCCAAGAGACATCTCCACCACCATTACCCATATCAACATCATTCCTTGGTTTAGGGCTTCCCCCTTTACCTAGCACCAATCACTTCATCCAAATCAATCCACCTAACACCAATCAAGCCATCACATCAGATCCTTTAAAAATACCATCAACATCGCACCAACAAGTGGTATCTAATCAAATGAAACCATCAATCCTGACAAATCAAAATATGGTCTCCCAAGGATCTATCACCTCGGTCATTCCAACTATCCCTACCACTTCGATCATTCCAACCACCACTATCACGCCCATCACATCTCAAACCCTCACGATCACTCCAAGCATATCTCAACCACTTATCACTACATCCAACACAATTCCAAATCCACCACCACTACCACCAAAACCAAACGTAGCAAGACAATATAACATTGCGCTAAAAGCTCACCAGGCCTACCAAAAGGTCATCCAACAATATCTAGCCAAACAACAAGCAACACAAGCTCAACAAGTGCAACAAGCCTCTCAATTTTCCCAAGCCTCTCAAGCTACCCAACAAACACAAGCACAAACATGAAAAAATGATAGCTATTGGGGATAACGATGAACATTCAACTACTGGCGATAACATTGACAATCTCCCCACCACAATTACTGAAAGCAATGATCAAGATTTATCCATCAAAGTGCACATTGGAGATGATTCTATCTCGTCTGAAGATCAAATCAACATAGGTCAAGAGTCACTTTTGAATCACCATCAAAATCCACCAACAATACTCAACAATGATCCAATTCAAGAAGTGTCAACATCACTTGACTCTATGGTTGAAGAAATTCACAATCTCTCCACCACAATTGTTGAAAACAATATTGAAGATCTCTCAATTAAGGAGCATATTGAAGATGTTTCTACACCATCTGATGATCAATGCACCATATGTCAAGAACCACTTTTTAGTGATCTATTTCAAGGAGTGTTAGGATCATTTGATCCTATCGACATAATGCATGATCCATTGACCTATGATCATGTTGAAAATGTCTCTACATCGCCTTATGAGTTAGAGCACATATATCAAGAATTTGTTCCAAAGCAAGATCAAAATCTTCCACTAAGGTCTAGCAATGGTCCTTTCAAAGACACATTGACCCCCTTTGACCTCATGGTTACAGCTACTGAAGGAACCCTGAACTTGACACTTGAGGATATTGAGCCATTCCCCATGCCTAATGATGACATCCAAGAACCATTTGTAAGAAATCCATCCTTTTAAACTGACCCATGTCAGTTACGTGATCCAAACCATGTCGAAAGCAATCCCAAAATTAATCAAGATCAAAAATTTGTATCTCCAAGATACTACAATGATCTAATGGATATTCTCCTATCCACACAAGATGATCATATCCATGTAACACATACTCCTCCATATACCCATGAGATGCTTTCTATGGACGGACACGTAGATGATTTTCATTCAGAACATGATTCCTTTACTCCTAACATTATTACACAAAAAGAGCAGGTTATTGATTGCTCCAGCCAAATAGAGTTGTCAACATCAGGATCAGATGTATCCAAAATCCAGACTAAAGACATCATGTATGAAGATATCCAACATTATCCACTCAAGGAAACAAATCAGACAGAACAAGATATTTCAGAGTTAGTAGAGCAGCAAATTGAACTAACATCATCTACAGTGGCTATCTGTCAAAGAACGCTTATTCAACAAGACATCTCAAAATAAGCAGAATCAAGGAACGAAGGTGCCACTACCACCATACTAGGGGAAACTATGTCTCAAGAAAACGTCAACATAGGGAGCACGAAGAGTCCTTATGATGAAACTAGTGTCAATACTACAACCAGCCACATCATGAATCTTCATCCACCCATCACCCCATCCACGAATTGGGACCAACATCAAAAGAAATAATTAAATCAAAGTACGAAGAACGTTATCAAATAAAAAGAAGCAAAGCATGATGGAAAAATCAAATACAAATGGATACCAAAGAATAAAAAGAAAGATCATCCCTATCAAACTCCATCAGTCAAAGAAACTATGGGGAAAAATAAAAAAGGGAAAAGTATCCATCAAAGATGTCCACAAAAGAAAAATCAGGCTTTTCAAGTGACGTAAAAAGTGTATCAAGTAGTTGGTCCTAATTCCATGCACACTTCTGTATCGACCCATCATTGTTCATCTTCCCAAGTTTGGAGAGTCGAAGGTTCCAAACTATCAACCAATCCATCTCTTATCCCTAAACACACTCCATCCACGCCTCCACGCATGATATCCAATTCTCACATTGACCGTGTATTGGTAACAACCCTTTATCATAAGGATTCAAAAGGAATTCTATTGCAATGTGCGCACAAAGACAAAGTCAACTCCGGTATCAATGAAGCAGATCAGGAATCCCAAAAGCTGCATTCAAGTGCACGTATCTTAGCAAAGCAACTTCTTCAAGCAGGATATCGATGGAACATTATCACAAGGGCATCTACATCAGCAACACCTTGTGATTTAGCATGAGCTTAAAATATTTCAAAAAAATCAAAAAAAGCAAAAAAATATGAAAATCCAAAAAAAATAGAAAAAGGATTGAAAACGGTAAAAAGAAAAACAAAAATCATCCTCTAGTGAAAACCGCATGGGTTGCACTTTGGGCAAGACCATGACGAAAATCTGGTAAACAGGCATCATGCGTAGAATCGAGCATCTACGTGTGCCATTTCACGTGAAAGCATCTCATCCCATCCGTGATAAATCTAGCATCCCATCCATTTCAGCCATAATAAATCCATTCATCCATAAACCATTGATCCAATCCATTTTCATCCATCATCCAAGTTATCTTGATCTTGATGAAAATTTGGGGCACACTTTACGCTTGCTTACGGTAAGCATCTTGACATGGGTCATTTTCATTGATCCTATCCTACCCAGTGTTATCTGAGCCATGAAGCATTATCTAATGAGTATTCCTCTATTCAAACACCTTATCTTATCACAAGATAATCATTTCCATCCTTTTCATGCTTTCCATATCCATCCATCCACATGCCTATCCAAGCATCCATCCATGACATTCCATACATTGCTAGAAATTGGGGGTAGATATTTACATCTTGCTTCAAGAATAAATCTTGATCTATATCCTCCAACTTATGAGGTGATCCAAACATTGATAAACATAAAATCAAATTGGTCAAAGCATTTGTGATCCAAAATTCCAAAACACTAGCCCATGGCACATTTTGACGAGAAGATGTTCCTTATCAATTTTCATCTTTCATCGAACATCAATCAAAACAATTGATATTAGTCACATCTAATTTGCACATCAACGTCACATCAAATCATTTGAACAACTTTTGTCCAAATCAAGCTTCATCAATCCTGATCAATCAAATCCAATCAATCCATAATCTTGGGATATCCTTCCCGATCATTGTGTTGCTTAACACTATCCTTGCATTTTTGTGCATCCTCAACAATTTTATCGTCATCAATCCTAATCAACCAAATCCTTGCATTGTTTTGTATCCTCAACAATGTTATCATCATCATCAATCCATTGATTTGATCAATCAACCTTAGCTTGGTTTTTAGAAAAATCCCAAAACAAAGAACTGATATCGTCACACATGTCCATATCAAAATCATCAAAATAATGCAAAAAATCCAAAAACATTCGAAAAAGACATCAAAAAATCCAAAAACATTCAAAAAACACAAAATCCAAAAACATTCAAAAAATCAAAAATCAAAACATTTGTAAAATCTTGAAAATACCAAAAATAGCCTCAAAACATTCCAAAAACATCAAAAACATCCAAATATTTGAAAAAATCCATCCGTCTCATTTCACTTTCACTCGAGATAAACATCATCCATAATAAATTGATCGTCACCTCCATCCTTTGGCAACATAAATAGAAACAACCATAGCAAATCAGCAAAAAAAAACTTCAAACGTAAAATCAAAATTGAAACAACAAACTCTTGATCATTCACAAACATGTCATTCAACTTTATATCAATAGCCTACCAATCAACTTATCAAACCATCATCATCCTATACAATGCATGTCCTAGGATATATCGTTCTGACAATGGGCATCATTTTTGGATATCACTTGGATTCTTATCCTATCAAAACACATCCCTTTGGCTAGAGATATGAAGAACATTGGCTTGTTTGCATACTTGATCTTTTCTTTTGATTTATCTTATTGTGCTCATTCCAAGGACCTCTCGATGATATCCGAACAAAGGATTTAGAGAGATAGGAATGGGGCAATGATCATTATGTTTCGTCTGCTATGCTTGTTGGATGTTCTTGTAAAATAACTTGGCAAATACTTGCTTTGTTAGGTACATCCTAGCAAGGTTTATGTATGTCAGGTGTGAACAAGAATACTCCTATCTTCTTGTTGAGTCAAATTCCATTGCACTAGGTACAATGCCATCCTGGTTCTTTATACCTTGATGCATCGTATCTACATGTGTTATCAAACATAAGGTAAGTAACCCTTTTAAAATCCCAATCCTTGATAAGAAAATCATCCATCTATCATCATCATCATCATGTCTCTAATAAAGTCTCGTCAGATCATGGACTTGTTGGATCCTCTTGTCATCATCTCATTTCTTATTTCCGCGCTAACATAACATCACCAATGCATCCATCCTACATCCACAAATCATTAGCATACATAAATCTCATAATCATAGCATATCATATCATCCATTTCATTTATTTCACATGCATTGCATTTGCATTATCATCATAATATAGATCTGTTAGTCTAAGCATTTGTATAAAACATCCATTGCATAATCATAGCATATCGCATCATCCATCTCAATCATTTCATTTGCATCATCATCATAACCATCCATATGTCCATCTTGAACCTCTTTATCGCAAGTTCGACCCTCAAATCAAATATTTTCGCTCGATCTCTCGAGGGGGCAATGTACTAGTGTACTTCTTTCCGCTGGGGCATCCGAAAAAATTAGAAATTTTTTGAATTTTGATCGCGGAAAGTTTATTCTTTGAACCAATGCAGCAAGTACATTTCTTCAAAGAGGGGGAAAATGTAGACATGCAAAATTGGCATAATGCATTCGATAAGGTCATTTTCATCCATTCAGCAAATAAATCAAGTTTATTTATCAATCTCCTAAAGTCATCAATTCAAATTAAATAAATCAACTTGATCCTAACATCACCCTCCTTGATTAAACAAATCAATCCTTTATTTAATTAAGTCTAAAATCACCTTTCATCCCCTTTTGATGTAAATGAATCAAAATATTCAAGTCAAAGGGGTCAAAATCAGCTAATCATCACCTAAGCTAATCTAATCCTGATTAACCTAATCTAACCACCCATCACATCCTCTAGCTTTTCCCACTTGCACCAATAAATCAATTTATTGATTTATTAAAATCAGCATTTTCCATCAACATGGCATCTTTTAGGAATATTCCCTCAAATTTGAATTCAAAATCAAGTGGACATGTACATCCAACAAAGCATTTATGAGGCCTTACATGTCTCTCACATGTCCCTTGCACAAGTCAAACTCAGTATTTACTCTCAAATTCAAATTTGAAATCTCCCTCTCTTTGGCACATTGGCCAAAATGTGCTCATCCCCAAGCATGTCACAAGTTGAAAAGTGGCCTCTTTTCATTGGCTTATCTTTAGTCTCACATCCTCCATGTTTGGAATTCTTTTATCACTTTGGGCCATAAATAGATACCATCTCCATTGATCAAATTCTCCACAACTCCACAATCTCAAGCACAAATACACCATTGTCATTTGAATCCATATCATCTTAGCATTCCATATCATTCTTCATATCATATTCAAAGCATTTTATCATTTAGCTTATCTTAGCAAGGATTGGGAAAGGGCTTCTTTCCATAGAAGCACCAATCCACTATGGGATAGAGTTTGGTCATGATTTTATGTGCTTGCATTTAATTATTTTTTTTCTATTTAGCTTGCATATTTTAGTATGATCAATTATTTCATAGGGATGCTCTATCTTATTTTCTTGATTCAACTAACAACTCATGTTTGTTTGTTTTTTAGCCAAAATGTAGATTTAGCATCCACAAGTCTATCATTAAATCTATGCTACAGATTGAGTAGGGGACAAATCACTTCGAACCTTCTTTTAACTTGTAGTTCACTCTACTTGTATGGACTAGTCAGAATATGTAGCAGACAAAGCACATCGAACTTTGTTTTAATTTGTAGTGCTATGTGGTTATATATACCATGTTTCCCTTTCATCTTTACATAGGCAATTGGTGTGGAATAGGAATTCATCAATATTATTATTGTTCAGAATTCCTTGAGTTCCCTCAAATATTTCAATTAAATAGAGAAGAACATCCTTACAACACATAAGTGTTTGGGGGAACTCTGGGAATTACTGAACTTCTACCATTTTGTCTACTATTCCATTTTCAGGTAATATTTTATCTTTTAAGTTGGTTTCTTATATTACAACAAGCTATAGGAAAATTCATTGTTAGCAATTTTCCATCACCAATTCAATGTCAACAATTCATTACTATGATATATTCATCGCATATACAATAAAGAAAAAGTACAGAGATTTTGTTGAACACATAAAAAAGGTATACATGATGAATATACCATGAAGTTGAATTGTTGGTGGTGAATGGTATACGTGATAAATATGTAATGATGATGAATTATTGACAGTGAATTGTTCGAGATGAATTGGTGGTAGTGAATTGTTGACAATGAATTTTGTAGGAGTTTAGGTGAACTCCTCAAACACCCCAGAATCTCCTGCAAGAAAAAATAACTTCCACTGTAAGAGAGAAATGGAAGAAATATCATGCTATCATTAAGATGCAAGAATGCCAAATTGAATATGAGATGATTACAAATGTACAAAATGCCTTGAATATATAGGCATGAGTGAAAACCTAAAATGCATAAGATTTTGCCAAGTGTTAAAATCACACATGTGACAACATGTGAACCCTATCTAAGAATGTTAAAAAGATAGAGATAATTTCTAGAAGGACAACTCATCTTCTAGAAGGAATCTTATCTCCTACAAACAAGGGGGAATTACCCCATTATTAAATAATTTATATAATAATGCAACCTAGGAATTAAAATATTACCTAAGTAAACTTATGTAAAGTGTAATTAAATAATTAATTACACCAACAAATTTACCTGATGCCATTACAACCAAGTTTCAGCAATTATCTTATGCACAACCAAAGGTACATTTGGTTTAATATTTAAGAAGGATTTTCTATTGAGCTCAAAGGAATCTCAAAACCTGAATTTGTTTGTGGGTGTGATGAATGTGAGTTCCAGGATTGGTGGGCGGTGCCAACTCCTAACTTGGGGTCTGAATACAATGATTCATTATCTGACTACTCTTCCCACAAGTCCGTCTATTGTAACTAGGTTCTACCAGAGTTTTAAAAATTGAAGACTTATTTAGTCCTCACTTATATTGTTTCTCTTTCCCTCTATCCTTTACGCCATGCCACCACCCTCAATACATATTGATTGAAATAAAATTGAAGTAACACTTCTACGTATGTTTAGAGTTTTCTATTTATTATTTGTTTATAAATTTATACTTTTATGATTTAATTAAAACATAAAGTATCAATATGGGTGAACATCCTGGTGAAATTTGTATGTTTTCAATTAACTAGTTTATATAATTTTTAAATTGTAACCTAGTAACTCAATTAAAAATAAATTCAATATACTTTATTTTCATTATAACTTATTTGTTGTTAGTAAAGTAAATAAGTGGAGGAAAATCACATAAAGGGGGGAGGGGTCACTAGTTGAATGAGGTCCAATTGTTAGTATAGTACTTGTGGTTACAATATGTAGTCTTGCAACATATTTGTACTACATATTGTAGATAATTATTTCATAAGTAAATAAAAAATAAACAAGTGTTGGTCAAGATCCAGACCCATACTTGAACACATGAGGACCTATGAATATTATATATAAAAACATAAATACATCCATAAGCAAGTGAAATATATTTTTATTTTTTATTCATATAAAATATCATAACTATCCACTATAAGTGTGTCATTTATAAGATAAGGTGCTCATTTAAACAAGGTATTATTGTCATACTAAAAAAAATATTGCTTTCATGTTTACAACTATTGGGGTAACAATGAATATGCATTTGAGTATTTCATATTAATATGTCCTCTTACAAATATAAAAAGGTGACCATAATAAATACCTTGTATATTCCCATGAAATGTGAAGGATTGTCACAAATTTTTATGATTGAATATAACTTGCATTTTAAATAATAATGTGTTGTTTTCATAACAACAAAAAGTTTTTTGTGTTCAACTATTGGTCCAGTTGTGTTGGGTATAAAAGATAGAGATATCAAAGATATATGGTTAGAAAAGGGTGTTGATATTATTTAAGTATCGTATAAGTTATATTTTAAATAAAAATATGATATTTTTGTTCAACTATTAGGGATACCATGATTAAATTTTGATCGAACCTTTAAAAAATCAATTTTAGACACTTATCACTAGATGTGCTTATGTGGCAAGTTGCATGATGAGTCGCATATCCAAGCCTTAGTTATGGATAAATAAGAGGAAAATTCACATTTCTAAAACAATAGAGGTCCTATGATATTTCATGCAACCACAACATCCTTGCAAAGTTATCCCTAACAGCTATCACTCCCTCTCCCCTAAGAAGAGAAGGTTTTGAAAGAGTTAAATTGAAAATAATTTAAAATATATTATAGTATAAGAGAAGGATGATAAAAAAAACTCACATTTTTTTCATTTTAATACTTATGAGTAAATATTTTAAGAAATTTTAAATATTTCCCAAATTAAATAATATGTTTTTTTATAATTACATATTTAATTGACTCATTATGATGTAAGGTAATTACGCATAGCATTATTTTTTGTATTAATAATAGATTAAACATAGTACAACATAGTTACAACATGCTATATCATATAATCAGTCATAAAGTATCATAGAGTTTCATATATGAACAGCTATATAGGATTTGTAAGTGTGGAATAAGTAATGAGTAAATAACTAAAAGCACTTCTTAATAAGACATTATATCAAAGATTTAAAAGCAATTAAATTAATTTAAAAGCACAAATCTACTGAAAGCATCATATTTTTCTCTATCTCTAAAGATTTATTAAGTCACGGGGCTCTCAAATTTGGTAAGCATTGTGACTGTTAAAATGCCAATCTAGAGAATGAGATGCTACTAAATGCAATAATTCAATCATGTATGGTGATTTCTAGATGATATGATGAAGCTACTATAATCTATGCTGACATGAATATGATAAAAGGAAGCTACAGTAATCTACGATGTAGCCATGATATTGATTCTATATTATGATTGCTATTGCTAAATGATATTGCTATTACTAAGATGCTTGATTGCTTGATTGCTATTCCTATAGAGTAAGTTTGCACAAAGTTGGGATCTATTTCTTGTAGAATGAGGTTGTATATATAGATTCACAGTAGCATCCTATGATGTGGCAACAAGGCAAAGGTCAGGATTTGATCTGGAGGATTCATTGGTGAAGGATGAAGAAGCCTGAGAAGAATATGGGAATGGTTCCTCCCTAGAAAAACATCTTGTCAGAGGATAGGAAGAATCAGAGGAAGGAGATTGACAAATTGATTTCCAATTTGTCTCTGATTTGTCTCCATAGCTTTCTTGTGAATGCCAGTTGAATTAAATTAGATGTTTTATATCTAATTTGGTAGGTAAAATATGATGAGTTGTAGAAATATAAATATATTTGAATATTTAGATTTATTCAAATTTAGGAAGAAATAAGATATTAAATTTAATAAAACAAATTATAGAAGTTTATTTATTAAATTAAATATGGAAGAAAATGAATAATTAAATGAAACAAAGTATGTGAACTTGTTTATTTAATTAAGATGAAATAATAGAAGAATTAGAACAATTAAAATGTGAACTATATAAATAAATATTTCTATTTATTCAATAGTAGAGGAATTTAAGGTTAATTAATCAAATAAATCATATTTAATTAATTATATTCTCCAGACCATTTTTAGGTGTATACATTTTGCCCCTCTTTGAAGTGATGTGTTTACGCATTGCTTCAAAGAAAATTTTGCTGTTGCTACTAGTATCGACAAAAAAAAATTCAGTATGCCCCAGCCATGGATTTTCAGGTGATGATAAATATATGCCCCTCAGGAGATAAATTGATGAAATTTTGATTTTTTTGGTTTTTTGAATTTTCTTGATTTATTTTTTTGTGATTTTCTGATGATTTTTTATGATTTGATAAAGATTCGATGATGAAATAATTTATCTCCCAACAAAGAATGTAGAAATTTCCCCTGTGATGAGTTTTGAATTAATCCTCTAGTAAAAATTTAAATAAATCCCATAAAAATCCCTTTATTAACCTATAAAAAGTTAAAAAGAGGTAAATTTGAATTCATTTGTGCATTTGGAGTTTGAAGATTTGGAGTGAGAGCAACTTTGGAGCAAGATTTCAATCCCTTATCACACACACTGATTCGAGTGCATGCCACAACATGACCGTCCGACTGCCTACAAACCTCCGGTACGTACCCATTAACCCCCTTGTTTTACGTATTTTCTCATCTTTTGCACCATTTTTTGCATTTTAAAATTTTTGTTTCTTTTAGTGCTTTTACCTTTTGTTTTAGCACTTGTAATAAAGTAGCGCTTAGGTTAATTTTTGTAGCGCTTTGATAGGTTAGTTTAGCACTTTGAAAGTTATAGCACTTAGGATAGGTGTTTTAGCGCTTTCAATTCCCGTTGTAGCACTTTGACCAGTTCAACACTTAGGATAGATGTTTTAGTACTTTGATTTTTATTTTTAGCGCTTTGACCAGTTCTGCTCTTTGACTACCTGAAATGGCACTTTTTCCTCCTAAAATGGTGCATCTGATGAATTAGCACTTTTAGCATCTATTTTAACGCTTCTAGGTGTTTTGATGGTGCTTTTGATATTGTGGCCCATAAAAACACTATTTTAGCACTTCCAAGTCAAAATGATGTATTTTGTCAAATTTATCCTTGATTTTGTCGATTTCGATTGTGTCAGCCGTTGGTTTGATATGATTGATGATCTTACTCAGGTAGATGATGTTCAACCTCATGATAGGCGAGATATGATGTTTGATTGATGATAATTATCATCATCATAGGCGAGGAATAATTATAGTTTGATTGATATACCTCATGATAGGCGAGGTTGATTTGATTAATTGACCTCATGATAGGAGAGGTTCAATGATGTTTGATGATTGACCTCATGATAGGTGAGGTTTGATGATGTTCGCTCATGAGATTTTATCAAAATTCTCACCAAGAGCTGATTAGATTTGATAGGATAATTGATGTTTGATGATTTGACAAAAATTACTAACTTTGAATATTTTGTGACGATAGGAGGCTTTGACGAACCTTTAGATTCAAGAGAAATTTCCCCAAACATTTGATTGGATACCACAGCTAGCACATCCTGAGATGGCAGTTATTACACATTGTGGTTTGTCCTCTTTATTAGATATGCCCCAAATTAGGATTAATTGGGGTCTCCTGACAGCCTTAACAGAGGGGTGGCATAGAGAGCATAATACTTTCCGCCTACCTACTAGTGAGATGACAGTCACCCCTAAGGATGTCTGGTGTATTCTGAGGATACTCATTGTTGGAGACATTGTATTGTATGATTCATCAGAGCAAGGTGGGACTGAGGCTCTCCGTAGAGTATTTTAGGATGATCATATTTCTAGATATTGGATTTCATGGTGCGAGATGGTGGATGCTTATGCCACTTTGCCTATAGTACTTGCCAGTTTCATTGGAGGGTTCCTTTTTCCTGATCGCAAAGGACTTTCTTTTGGTTGGGGTTGTGTGTTGGAGATCATGATTATGCATGATACGAGATATGCTTGGGGCATGTGTATGCTTTCCCATCTTTATCATGATTTGCATTCGGTTGTCTATCTTAGAGGTCATATTCTATCTTCTAGGGTGACATTGCTTCAGGTGTGGGCATGGGAGCATATTGTTGTTATGCGTCAAATGACGGTGAGGTAGTGACCAACTATGAGGCCTTATGTTCACATATATGTAGGTTGTCTTACTCAACCTAGGCTGGGTAAGTTGGAGCACTGGAGGAGAGTCCTGGATGATATAAAGACCATTACATGGTGGCTGTATCTAGATTGCAATCACTGGGATGAGGATGATACAGAGATGGGATACCTCTATGATTCAATGTATCTAATTTGTAGGACTCATTTTGTTTTGGAGATATTTTTGTTCAGGAGGGTGCTTAGGCAGTATGGGATAGTATAGTGCATGCCCCAGGGTGTTTCTCATTATGCCTAGTATCAAGTTGATGCCGGTGATTGGGGACCTTTCCTTTCATATGGTACTATAGTTTAGGAGCATGAGGGTCTATAGCCTTTGATTTTGGATATTCATCTCGATATTGTTGAGGCTCTAGTTATTGCAAATTATGCAGAGTATCTTTTTTTACATCCATTCCCTTGGATTACCATTCTTGATGAGCCTACTCCACTACCTGCTAAGGAGGAGGTTTCCGTTGCACATGGTCACTAATGAAGGAGAGAGGAGGTTGGTGAGGAGGAGGTGGAGGATGTCGAGGGTAGTGGTGATGAGGAGGATAGTGGGGATAAGGAGGGAAGCAGTGATGAGAGCAGTGGATAGGAGGATGTGTATGATAGTGGAGATGGTTTAGGTGGGTCGAGTGCAAGTGGATCAGGTCCAGCCATAGATGTACAGGAGTATGCAGTGCCTCGTAAGATGCAAGTAGTGGTAGATCCTATAGATTAGCATGTGCGGATCAGTGTACCAACCCAGCAGTAGTAGACCTAGATTGCGAGCCTACAGGTGTAGGTACAGACCTTACAGGGTCAGCTGGTTCAGGATCAGGGTCTATTGACATAGACATAGGCTCAGATGTAGGCACAGGCCCAGTTACATGCACAGGCTCTAGCTCAGGTACAAGCTTAGTTTTCTACAACTCAGACACAGATTACATCATTGACAGTTGAGAGGGATACCGCTAGATGGGTTGCAGAGTAGGCCCAGGCTACAATAGAGAGATTGTAGAGATTGGTGGATGGTACCACTATAGTGGATTATATGCGAGAGGTTATTTGTGTTGGTCAGGAGGTAGATCACTACAGAGGTAAATTCTATGATGGTGTTCCTTTAGAGAAAAGAGTGAGTTATGCACAATCTCGATCTGGCAGGTCCCAGTCGAGGACCATGAGTAGAGGTGTGACACAGCCTCTCTTGAGAGACTTGAGAGATCTTGGTACATCTGGTGGTGGAGGGACTGGTTCTAAGATGCCTACACCATCTAGAGCTAGCAGCACATAGCGTCATGATTGTACCTTTTGTTGTATTTTGAGATGTGATGTACACTCCAATTATTTTGATTCACAACCATTTTTATGCTATATCTCTCTTCATTTCAGACATCATGGTATACTTGACATTATGATTTTGAGATCTATATGATATGTAGTGGATTTTATCGATCTATTATGTGTTCTATATGATTCTATGATGGATGCATTTATTTTCTATGTTCTATATGCCATGTGATGATCCTTATATTATTATGTTATGTATGTATTTTTATAATCATGATGACATGCTTATGATTTATGATGTTTTATCTATGATGTGTAAAATGATGATGTATGGATGCATGATGTATGGATGCAATTTATAATCATGATGTATGTATGACTGATGTATGTTATTTATATGGATGAAATAGTTGTATGATGATGTGCAATTCTAAATTATATGATAATGTACCTATATGATGTTTTAATTATAAATGACGTATGATGTAAATGGGATATGCGTACCATACTTATGTGATATATTTTAAATGCAAATATATGATGTAATAAGTGGATGAAAAATGATGAATATAATGGTATTTTGAACACATGATAATTGATATGATGAATGGATGTACAATATGGAAATGTAATCACATGATATTGAGGAAGTTTTTGATAGTTTCATCATGCAATTTTATGATGTGTGATATGAAAAATATGATATGATCATTGCAATTTATTTGATTCAAATATATGAATGATGAAATGATAAATTAAATGCTTTCTAATGTATGCAATGAAAATGACTGCAGCTATATGATAATGATGATGTTTTGGTTAATGTCAAGTATACTCAATTTATTATGAGAAAAGATATCATTGTTTTTGAATCATTTACTAGCTTTTTGTAACAAACACTCTGTAGATGTAAAACTATCATGAATGCAATTTATTTTACTATGCAAATCTACATGCAAACATTGGCATCTTAACAGTCCATTTATTATGCTTTGTATCATCATAGAGCTTTAAAATGTTGAAAGTAAGTACAAGCATTGATGGTATAATTTAGACCATGATGACCTGAGTACTACTTACATGATTTTTGATATTGCAAGTGAACACAAGAATCTAGGTATAATTAAACTGAGATGACCTGAGCATTTCTTGCGTAAACAGACAAGAATCAATCACTTTCCTATGTGAATTCCAAATGTCATTAGTGATACTTTGTAAAGCATGTCTCGTGACAATTCACATAATAATAATGATTAACTCACTGACAGCGGACAAAGAAAATACCATTCTCCTTCCTAGTTTCTCTAGTTCAATACATCATTGAGTTGCTCCAAAGAATTGATAACAAGCTCAAAGTACAACCATCCAAACTTTTCCTAAAGTATTTCAACCATTATTCAAATTAGATCATCCATTTTGATTTGATTTTGATTTTGATTTTCTGATATTTTTGTGATTTTCTAAGATTTTGACCAAGAACTTAACCTAAAGACCTATCCTAGGGGCCTCAAGGGCTGATCAAAGATTAGCCTTGCCTACGTTATACATGCAGAGACCACATAGTTCGACTAGATGATTTGACTTTTTTACTAATTTTTGACTTGTTTTTAGATTTTCGAGATGATATGGATGTTTGATGTGTTTCCAATGGTGATTGATGTTCAATGTTGGGTTGCATTTTGATCACTTTTTTTGTTGCGGTGTCATACTATTGTTTGTCTATTTGATTAAGCTCAAGTTTATTGCCCCCAGTGAGGTCTAGATTTTTCCCCCAAGCTAGGGTGGGACATCACCACATTGCAATGATACGACAATGGATAGAAAATGATAGTGAAAGTGAATGACCATGACATGCCTCTAATAGATGGAAAAGCTAGTTCAAATCACAAGTAGTTCCTATTTCCAGGTTTTCACTACATGTTTTTATTGCACTTTTTTAGTCTTTATGATTTTTTTTGTATTTTTCTCTTTTCTAATTTTTTTTGTATTTTTCCCATCACCGAGACACCTGTTTGCTAGGTTTTCATCAAGGTAACCATTGAACCGTGCACTAGGTGATTTAGGTTTAGAATTTTTTGAGATGGATACTATTGATAGGTTCATCGAATAGATCCCCTTCAGGTGTAGACAGTTGATAGGCCCTAGATCCATAAACTGATATGATGACAAAGGGGCCTAGCTAGTTATGTTCAAACTTCCCTTTCTTTTCTCTATCGTGTTGATTTCTAGGGTTTTCTTTTAGGACCAAGTCCCCAATCTGAAAGACTCTAGGCTTTACCCTTTGATTGTAGCTTTTGGACATCCTCTATTGATATGTTATCAAATGGTTCATAGCTTGTTGATGACGTTCATCCAATAGTTCCAACTCTTGCAGTCTAGAGACTATAATCCTCATCTGGAATGATACCTTTTAGTGATACACAAAGTGATGGAATCTCAACCTCAATGGGTAGTATAGCTTCTAATCCATATACCAATGCATATGGTGTAGCTCCTATGGGTGTTATGATGCTAGTTCGATATGCCCATAATGTAGGATTTAGTTGAACATGCCAATCATGTCCAACATTGTTAACTTTCTTCTTTAGAATTTTTAGAATTATTTTGTTTGAGGCCTTTGCTTGGCCATTTCCTTGAGGGTAGTATGATGTTGAGAAACGATGTTGGATATGAAAACTTTCACACAATTCCTGGACATCCTAATTCTTAAAAGGTCTACCATTGTCTGTTACAATGGATTGGGGAGTTCCATATCTACATATGAGGTAGTTCAATATGAAAGACAAGATCTGCTTTCCAATGATTGTTCTTAAAGTAACCACTTCTATCCATTTTGTAAATTACTCTGTTATTGTGATTATAAATTTGTGCCCATTGGATGAAGATGGATTTATCTTTCCTACCAGGTCCAATCCCCACTGACAAAAGGGCCATGTTGACATAAACGGATGCAATTCTTGTGGTCATGCATGAATTAAGTTACCATGGATCTGACATTTTTGGCATTTCTTAACAAACTGATAAGACTTGTTCTCCATATTTGACTAGTAATACCCCAAACGGAGGAGTTTCTTTGCTAGGGTTGGTCCGCTTGAATGAGTTCCACAAATACCTTTATCAACCTCACATAAAGTTGTCTCAGACTCGTTATGTTCTAGACACCGAAGAAGAGTACCATCTAGACCTCGACAGTAAAGTATGTCAGCAATTAATGTATGTCATGTGGTTTGGCGGATGAAGTTGCATTTTTTGGTTTTTGGAAAGATCAAGAGGAAGGATATTATCTTTTAGGTAAGCATAAGTCTTTCCATAAATGGAGGATTCAATTCCAACTAATTGGCATATGGTTTGAGAATCAGGATCATCATAAGCTAGGTTAGACATTTGTTGTACCATAAACTCATAACGACCTTGCTTTTCTGACAACTATAAAAGAGAAGCTATTTTCGCCATAACATCTGCAACTTTGTTTTCTACCCTTGGAATATGTTCAAACTTTATTTCCACAAAGTAATTTTTGAGATCATCTATCATCTTCTTATATGGCTTCATCTTTTCATCCTTTGTCTGATATTTTTCATTTACCTGATAAATGACTAGTTGTGAATCACCATATACTTGCACTTTTGTGATATTCCATTCAACTGCCACTTTGATACCAATAATCAAAGCATCATACTCAGCTACATTATTTGTGCAAGACAACATGAGTTAGGACCTTGGGATTGTCTGTCCTTGAGGTGTGACAAACATAATGCCCACACCATACCCACATTGTGTGTATGACCCATCAAAATAAAGCCTCCATGATTGTGTTGTCACAGTAAGAATGTCTGCATCAAGAAACTCAATGTTCATTGGACGATCATCAAATAATGGAGCTTCAACTAATTAATCAACAATCACTTGACCTTTGATGGCTCTCCTATCTACATAATGGATATCAGATTCACTCAAGATCATGACCCATTTGGCTAGTCTCCCTATTAGAGAAGCCTTGTTGAGTAAGTACTTTAACGGATAAATCTTTGCAATGAGCTTAACCATGTGGGTCAACATGTAATGCCTCAACTGTTGGGTAGAAAATATCACCACCAAACATACTTTCTCAATGAAGGTGTAATTTATTTCATAACCATTTAGAGTCCTGTTGATATAGTATATAGCTTGTTCCCTTCCTTTAGGATCTTCTTGTGCTAATAGAGCTCCTAAAGAAATGTTTGTTTTTGTAATGTATAATAACAATGGTCTCTCTTCTGTAGGTGGCATTAATATGGGAGGTGACATCAAATATTTTTTTTATTTTATTGAAAGTAGTTTCACATCCTTCATCCCATTTGAAAGAGACATTCTTATATAGTAAATGATTGAAGTGATGACTTTTATCTGCTAACTGAGAGATAAACCTCCTGATTGATTATAGCCTACCTTATAGATATCTTAATTGGCTGATATTCTTTGCTGGCAGCATTTCCATTATTGTTGTCCTTAGCTGGATACACTTCAATACCTTTTTCTGAAACTATGTATCTGAGGAGCTTTGTCAATGTAACCCCAAACACACACTTCTTTCGATTCAATCTGACATTGAATTTCTCTAATCTTGTAAATATTTTTCCCAAAATATCTAGATGTCCTTCCCTGGTGTATGATTTTGCTAATTTCTATCATCAACGTAATCTTCCATAAAAGTATGCATCATGTCATGGAAAATAGTGGTCATTGCATGTTGATATGTTGCACCTGCATTTTTCAACCCAAAGGGCATGACATTCCAACAGAATGTGCCCCAAGGACAGGTGCATGATGTCTTTTCCTAATCTTGGGGTGCTATCTTTATTTGGTTATACCCTGAGAAGCCATCCATAAGTGACAACATGGCATGTCCTACTATTAAATCCACAATAATGTCAATGTTTGGTAAAGGAAAATCATCCTTTGGAAATTCCTTATTTAGATCTCTAAAATCTGTGCATATTCTGATAATACTATCTAGTTTAGATATAGGTACAATATTTAAAATCCACTCAGCATAATCAATTGACCTAATGAATCCTGCATCTAACAATTTTTTCAGCTCAACTTTTACCATCAATGTGATGTGGTGATGTATTTTCCTTAGTTTTTGTTTTACTGGTTTGATTCCAGATGGTAGAGATAGATGATGCATCAGAAGTTTTGGATCTAGCCCTAGCATATCAGAGTAAGACAAAGAAAATTTTATATGTCTCTCTTCAAATAATTTGGTGAATTTGGGCTTCTCTAGTTTTGTCATAGATGTTGCTAGATGCAGAATTTTTTTCTTTTCTATTGTGCCAATGTTGATTGACTATGTAGATTCCACCAATACTAATGATCTTTCATGAAAATTCTTTGGAAGGGTGTCAAATCTTCCATCCTTCAGTGCCTCAGAGAGGTTTTCACTGTTAGATACATTCTTTATTTTTACTTTTTTAAGATCTAATGTTGCCATTGAACAGTTTTCACCATTAGATCTATTTCTCCTGTTTCAATTTTGCAACTAAAATATTTGACATCCTCTTGACCTAGAGCGCAATTATGAGATTTATGATTAGCACTTGTGTCAGGTTCATCACAACAAAGTAAATTTATGATAGCATCATCATTCTCAAAGATAGGAATACTGATAGGTTCAATTGGTTCCCAGTCGATAAGTTCAGGATGCATTAATGGTAAGATGTCATCAGATTGGTTAAGGTAAATGGTAGTAAAGGTTCTGATAGCAATGTTGTCAAAAATTTTAGTAGTAATGTCAAGGTCTATGATAGTACTCTCTTCCTATTCATCTATCTCACTTGATATCTATCCATCCTCACTTGAGTCATCGATATTTTGTGATCCAAATACAAGGGGTCTAGTCCCTGAGCTTTGTCCCTCCTCGCGTATGGGTGCATACTCTTTTATGACATCAATTTGTATGTCCCTACATGATGTTTCTGATAAATAATCCCACTCATATTAATTAGAATCTATCTCAAAACTATCTCGTATTTGAAGGATTATTTCTACAACTCTATGAGTGTTTTCTTCTTTTGTTTCCCATGTATAACCTAGTCCTGTTTTGTCTTTTGGCTGAAGTGTGAGAGGTTGGATGGGTTCCAAAATTTCTTATTTTCTTTTACCAATAGGTCCTTGTCCTTCATACCCCATTTTTTCTAAGATAGTTTTTCCTTTTCCAAACTAATCTGTCTTTATGCTAATATTTGCTGATGTTGATGCTTCTTCATCTTTATAGAGCCAATTAAGAATGGCCTTGTCTTTTGATTCATCTTCTAGAGTACCTTCTTTTACAAACCTTTCATCCAGAACTGTGGTAGGTTGTGATGATTGTTGTGTTTTTGTTGAGGTTTTTCCATATGATTTTGGAGATGGCAGCAATTGTGAAAGACAAAGATTCCTCAATGGAATATTCTCCCAAGCCCTTATCTTTTAACTGGATCTTTTTTTTGAACTGATGTGATATAGTATTCAGTAGACCTTCATTGCTTGATAAAGTGGGGTCAGCAACAGTTTTTTCCTTTGACTGGTCCTTTTTCTCAACCCATTTGGATATAAAATTTAGTTTCTTTTCACCACTAGATGAACTAGAAGTGTTTTCTTCTTTTTTATGGAGCACCAAATTGTCTTGAGTTGCTTTAAGCATGTTACAAGTCTGGGGATTATTGTAGTCAGCTGAAATAGTGACTTCTTTCCCATTGACTAGAAATTTTAAACACTGATGATAGATTGAAGGTACCACATGCATTTCGTGAATTCATGGATGTCCCAAGAGTATATTACATGTTAGCTCCTTGTCTAACACTTGACAAACTATATTCTTGACAATTGGTCCCACTTGAATTGGTAACACAATCAACCCCTTGGAAGATCTCTCTTCTTCATAATAGGCTTTTATTGTGATCTTTCTTCTTGCATCAATAGTATTGTCAAAATAACCTACTGCACAAATCAGTTTTAAAGTACAAATGTTTAATCTAGCTCCACCATCTATTAAGACACATTTGACATGGTGTTTATGGATTAAAGCTTCTATATGAAGGGTCGCATTGTGTGGATGATTAAGTGACACATCATCTTGTTCGGAGAATGACAGGCAATGAGGCATGGTCAAATGTCCTACCATATCTTGAAATTGATAGACATCCAGATTATTGGGTGTTGTTGTGGCCACAAGAGCCTGTTCTAAAACCTCCTTATGTGATGGTGAAATTTTAAGGAGTTCCAGTATGGATATCTATGTTGGTATCTTTGGTAGTTGATCGACTATGTTATATTGATTTGAAGGGGGAGTAGTGGTTTTAGGTGTAGCTCCTTTTAGTATCACTTTTGATTGCCCCCTTGTCATTACATTGACTGGCTGATAGTCTTGTCTTTCCTTGATTTTTATGACATTCATTTGGTTGTCAGATGTGTTTATGTTTGGGATCACATTCATGGATACGATGTCATTGATGGTAATGTTATATGTTTGATTATCAATGACATTATTTTTCTCAACCTTAGAAATGCAATGAATGGTGTTGTCATAAATGTAGTTTACACTTTTTCCTTTATTGTTTGAAGAAGACTCTCCCTTTTCATAATTGGGTAAAAGATTTGTAAACACACTGTGATCGTTCTTTGTTTGAGGTCCTTCGACAGATACCTTCTTGCTATCAATCAAATCTTGTATCAGATGCTTTAATTGCATACAATCATTCATTTTATGTCCTTTATTTTTATGAAAGTTACAATAGTCAACATCATTCCACCAAGATGGTTTTACTTTTGGCTCCCAATTTCTCACTTCTGGTAGGGTAATAAGTCTATTTGCAACAAGCTCTCTCATTGATGATTCCAATGTTTGTCCCAATGGTGTAAATCTTCGTTGATTGGATTGTCTTTGATATGATGGTTGTCAAGATTCTCCATTGTTTGGATTGTTGTTTTGAGTGGTTCCTTGATTGATGTTCTGGTTTTCATTTTCATTATTCTTTACAGTCATTATCGTTAAATTGAATACTGGTTTCACATTTTGTGTGTTAGTTGTAGCATCATTGTTTCCAGTATTTCTATTTTTTTTCCAAAATTTAGGTTTATCATTGTTTCCATAGTGATTTGAGGAATTAGTATTGTTTGATCCTTCATTGTAATGTTTAATCACTCCTCTTTTGACCAAGGCTTCTTCAATTTTAAGTCCATTTTCAATCACTTTTTAAAATTTCAAGGGACATTGCAATTCAAGCCTATAGATCATGTCATCAATTAAGTTGTCAATAAATAATTTGATCTTTTCCTCTTTAGGTATAGAACAAGGATATCTAGCAAACAACTTTTTCCAACATTGTAGAAATTATAGGAATTTCTCACCCTTCTTTTGTTTCATGTTGTAAAGGTATTTTATGGTTACTTCATGTTGAATATTCAAGGATAATTGTGAGATAAATCTGTTGACTAGTTCTTCAAAGGATCAAATCCATGGTTGTAATTTAGAGAGCCATTCCATATAGTGACATCCTAAGCTCCTTGGAAATAACCTCATTAGGTAAGTATCCTCTTGTGCAAACTCTAAACTCATTGTTCTGAATTCCCTCACATGGTCAATTGGATATGTTTTACCATTGTACTTGTCATATTTGGGGAATTCACAATGTCTAGGAAATGGTATCATGTCCACACTTGGATGAAAAGGATAAGGACAGATGCCCTACAATGAGTACCTCTTTGTGGTTTCTTTTTGCATATCTTGAATTTGTTAGATATTTTGCATTTGACATGTTAGGGCAACCACTTGATCCGTGTTTTGCATGTTGTGTGGTTTAGTTTCAGCTGCTTTAGGTGTTTCTTTCAGTCGATTGACATCAAATTCTTTTCAAAGTTGCACCTAGCTCAGCTAGCATCAGAAGATATTTTTCCATATCCTCTTCTAAAACCTTTTCCATGAATTTGTGGAAATTTGGATCTTGTTGTGTTGTTTGGACATCCTCTTGGGTTATTTCATTTCCATAATTTTGGTGGAATCTGTGAAAGGGATTTTCTTCAGCCATTATATTTGATGTTTCAATTTCCTTTTCCCTAAGTTTTTGTCTCTCTAACCTTGTCAAAATTGGAATACAAGTATTTCCTATTCTCACTCAACTTTTGGTCTTTTGTGTTTGGATGAGTGTCAATGGATTTTAACAAATTCAAATAGAATGATATATTCTATTGATGATACCAAGTTAAAAATCTAATTATTATGTTTCGTTTTGTGATTGTAGGATGTAAAAATCCTGATGATGAAACTTAACCTAATAACCAAGATTTATGTTTGATAATTGGACACTTTAAAGTTGCAAGATCTAGGTTAACTTGAAAAGAATTTTGACTTGTAAGATCCTATTTGTTTTAGGTTTAAGACACTATTTGGCTTGTGAAAATGTTTTTGATCTGATAAAAACCAAAGTTTCTAATGTTAATAGTCTGACAGATGTTTCCAATAGCTCTATGTTTTCTTGTTTTGTGGATGTGCTATTAAAGAGGGAAGAAGTGCTCAAACAGACTATGGATGCACTAAAAGATATGGTAAAAGCATTGTGAAACAGAGTAGATGCGCTAAAACAGACTATGGATGTGCTAAAATACTGGTAATTTCTAACACTAGTAGATTTTGTTGATAGACTGCAGATGCACTAAAATGTTGGTCAGATGCATTGAAATAGACTATGGATGCACTAAGACACTCATAATTTCTGACACTAGTAAATTTCAGAGACAGACTGTAGATGCGTTGTACTATTGGTCAAATGCACTAAAACAAACTGTGGATGCGCTAAGACACTGGTAATTTTTTACACTAGTAAATTTCAGAGACAGACTGTAGATGCATTATAATATTTGTCAAATGTGCTAAAATAGACTATGGATGCGCTAATTGACCAGAAGATGTGCTAAAATATAGGGTGTATGTGCTACAACAAACTGTATATACGTTATTTTGGGACTTCACAGTGTTGTCTGGTTTTTTTTCTCAGTGAAGGGACTAATTTTTTTGGGTGTAATCTGGGGTAATTTTGATGACAAGCCTAATGTTTCCAAATGTTTCCTCTATTGTATGAATTTATTTGGCTTGTTGGAATATTCTATTGCTGGTTGTGGGATGGAAGACTAACAAATAGGTTGACTATGATTATGTTTTTGTGAAAGAGCTCTTCTTTGGAAATAAGCTTGTGAATATAAAGTCTCTAAGGAAAAATCATCAGTATATCCTCTAGGAAATTCGTGAAACCTATGAATGAAATTTCTATATTGAAGCAAGACTTTCCTACTTTGATATAAAAATCATCTTCTTTCCAAAAATATCTTGTAACTAGGTTGCTTCTTTTGTTTCTTGACTCTTTTTGCAAGGGATTTCTTGATGAAGTTTGTGGATTTTCAATCTCTAATCATAAGTTTTCATAGGTTGACTTGTCAAAAAATTTACATGTTCTTTTTGGATGATTTTTATCTGATTTAATGATTTGAAAACACAACAAGCAATTGTAGAACAATTTTTTTAAGTCCTAGAATCTAAACAATAAGTGTATGTTCAAGAATCAAACATGATCCTTCTTGATTTTCATAGGTTTTTGACAAAAAATACACTTCAAGAAAACTCACTCTTAAGGACAAAAATGTCTTCATAATACTCAATAGCCCACATCTTAGAATTGTGTCAACTCACACAGCTGTGTCACCCCCTAGAGGGTGCTCGTGTTTTTGTCTTTTCTAGGTGCACACTCAAAGTTAGATTTCTCGATCCCTTGAGCAAACGGTCCTTGGCAATTATATAGTGAGTGTCTTGGGGGAAGATTCTTCCCTCCCCTTGCACAGTGAGTAATACAATGTTTGGAAATTGACAAGTTGGATACTACACTAGAGTTCGTAGATAGGGTATCTGTTCGGAGCTGAAAATGATAAACTCCCTTAGGAGACCTCCCAATCTTCAGAACAAATATTTTGGGGATGGTTATCTTGCACACTTCTAGTAAATGAGAGTTTTCCCAGATTTACTTTTATTTTATAGTGGGTTGGAAAACCTAGCTTTGGTTGTTCCCACATAGGTCATTCCCATAGGGTGAGTACTTTTTCCCACTATGGTAGGCCTTCTAAAGGATTTAACAAAGAATAAAGTGCATGAATTCAAAAGATGAGTCTGGCATTTTAATCACCCAATTAAGGGGAGAGTATAGGCCTATCACCGCACAATCATAGTAGACAAATGTTCAATTCTTAAAGCCCAAATGAAAATTTGCTATCTACGTGAAGATATTGCTTCACAAAAGAAATGGTGTTTATTTTAACTAAGATAGCAATGTGTGATGACTACCCTAGGATTGATATATTTTAATCCAAATGACTACCCTAGGATTGGTTCATTTTAGTCCAAATGCATCAAATGAAATTACTGGTTGTGGTCACATCGGATCTAGACAACAAATCAATCAGATTACAAAAGTGCTAGAATAGAGGTTAGATGCACTACTTAATTTATCATATGCGTTGAAAGATCAAT
Source organism: Sequoia sempervirens (assembly GCA_007258455.2). Lineage (NCBI taxonomy): Eukaryota > Viridiplantae > Streptophyta > Pinopsida > Cupressales > Cupressaceae > Sequoia > Sequoia sempervirens. The sequence goes on from VDFB02105785.1 coordinate 109,163,612, forward strand.
CGGATGCACTGCAGAATTTGTCAAATGCACTATAGAATTTATCGAATGCGCTAAAATAGAGTTGAATATGGTACAGTCAACCACGCTAGGAGCTTTTGGTCGATGTACTGAAATAGTCTTTAGAAGCGCTATAGTTTTCAATGGATTTGTTTAAACAGTCATCAGAAGCACTAAATTTTTTGATGGATGTGTTGCAAAATCTTTCGATCATGCTAAAATAAACATGCTAGAATCCTGTACGAACACTTTTCAGAAAAAAATTATTAAAACATTGGGTTAGGGCTCCACGGTGGGTGCCAAAATGTAAGTGTGGAATAAGTAATGAGTAAATAACTAAAAACACTTCTTAATAAGACATTATATCAAATATTTAAAAGCAATTAAATTAATTTAAAAGCACAAATCTACTGAAAGTGTCATATTGTTCTCTATCTCTAAATATTTATTAAGTCACGGGGCTCTCAAATTTGGTAAGCATTATGACTGTTAAAATGCCAATCTAGAGAATGAGATGTTGCTAAATGCAATAATCTAATCTTGTATGGTGATTTCTAGATGATATGATGAAGCTATTGTAATCTATGCTGACATGAATATGATAAAAGGAAGCTACAAAAATCTATGATGCAACCATGATATTGATTCTATACTATGATTGATATTGCTAAATGATATTGCTATTACTAAGATGCTTGATTGCTTGATTGTTATTCCTACAGAGTAAGTTTTCACAAAGTTGGGATCCATTTCCTATAGAATGAGGCTATATATATAGATTCACGGTAGCATCCTATGATGCGGTAGAAAGGAAAAGGTCAGGATTTGATCTGGAGCATTCATTGGTGAAGGATGAAGAAGCCTGAGAATAATATGGGAATGGTTCCTCCCTAGAAAAACATCTTGTCAGAGGATAGGAAGAATTAGAGGAAGGAGATTGACAAATTGATTTCCAATTTGTCTCCAATTTGTCTCCACAACTTTCCCGTGAATGTCAGTTGAATTAAATTAGATGTTTTATATCTAATTTGGTAGGTAAAATATGATGAGTTGTAGAAATATAAATATATTTGAATATTTAGATTTATTCAAATTTAGGAAGAAATAAGATATTAAATTTAATAAAAAAACTATAGAAAAATGAATAATTAAATGAAACAAAGTATGTGAACTTGTTTATTTAATTAAGATGAAATAATAGAAGAATTAGAACAATTAAAATGTGAACTATATAAATAAATATTTCTATTTATTCAATAGTAGAGGAATTTAAGGTTAATTAATCAAATAAATCATATTTAATTAATTATATTCTCCAGACCATTTATAGGTGTATACAGTATCAGAAAGATCTTAGATTACTACACTAATATAGTACAAAAACCATGCAACTATGCATGAGTCAGATTATACACATATTACAAAAAGGCTGGACTGTAGACAACATTATCTTGCATTCCCCTAGTTCCTACTCTTACTGCACTCATCCATGGATCCCCAGTTAACCAAGGTATTGATGGCATCTAGTTCCTCAATAGAAAATACCTTTTCAACATCAACATCATAGTTGGAGTTTGTTAATAGTTTTGGGCCTCTGTCCTCCTTGGCATTCTTCCCTATTTTAATTTTCTCTTTGAACTCTTCCCTAAAGGCCTCCAATGCTTGCATAAACACTTCCAAGTTGGGTTGTCCCTACTACCATGAATTTCCATACATGATTTCTTTCTAATGTATGAGCACCACTCCATCTTTAAGAAACTTTAGGAACTTGCTCTCTACTATCTCCATGGTGGAAACAACCTGCAATGTAACATTGAAGAATGTGAGTCTTTTTATTGACTCAGTAAGTATCCTCTAAACCCCACTATATTTTTCCTCATTTCTTGCCTTCCATATAAACCACATAATTTTAGTCGTAAGTAAAAACCAAAACAAATGCATTTATTTACTCATATTTTTGTCAAACCCCATAAGAATCTCTTTCCAATTAACTTTCCCATTTGTCCCCAAGTATCTTTCCCATTACAAAATAAATTCTAGATTTCATTAGCATTAAAACACTCAAAAAAGTTATGATTAACAATTTTAGGTACCTTACAAATGTTCCAAATATCAATGTCAGTATTTTTCAATTTGTAAGGAATCTTTTTCAATAAAACAAGCCATCTAAAATAGGTTTTTTAAGCATCAATCCAATTGTGCCACATAAAACAAAAATCCTTTTTCCATTCTTTGTTCTCAAGGTCAGTCCTCCAGGCCTTGTTAAGATGCTTAGTGGAGGTGCAATACTTAAGAATTTATTTATAAATAAGCTTAGTTTTGACCTCCTATAAAGGGAGAGTACCCTTCCACATGATATCAATTGGCTTATCCTTCCAATTTTCCATGTAGCCACAACATTCTTACAAAGTTATCCCTGACAACTATCAGTCCCTCTCCCCTAAGAAGAGAAGGTTTTGGAAGAGTTAAATTGAAAAGAATTTAAATTATACTATAGTATAAGAAAAGGATGATTAAAAACTCACATTTTTAAATTCATTTAATACTTATGAGTAAATATTTTATGAAAATTTAAATATTTTTAAAAATAAATAATATGATTTTTTATAATTACACATTTAATTGAATCATTATGATGTAAGGTAATTACACATAGCATGTTTATTGAAATGAGCATTAATAGTCATTTTAAAATTATCATTTTAAGATAACACAACAATAAGACCTCATTTCTTTAAATAAATAGTAATTGAGCCTTTACCTTGGTTTTTCTACATTAATTTTTTTATATTTAGTAAATACATTACCCTCATACTTAATTTGATATATTTGATCCTAGGATGAAAACAATCCTTAGAATAACCCTCCTTTAGCCTACTTCATGTAATTAATACTAAATTATTTATCCCTTTAACTATTCTTACATCCTAGGTTGGATCACAAGTAAATATATCCCATAAACAATTTTCTTACACTACCTATCCTCAAAATTCAAATATCTTTGTAGGTTCCTTCCTAAGATATAAATTAAGAATCTAGGGTTGTGTATTCAAACATAAATCATAAAATATTAGTTATAAAGGAAACATATAAATATCATTAGGTTTTATTACAACACATTATATTAGAACCTTGTATCAAAATTAGTACTTTTGTTACTATTTAGTCTTTCTACACATTATATTTTTTAGTCCTTAAACTTATACAATGGGTAATGTGAACTTGATTAGAGTATAAATGTTCAAGATTCTAGGAACCTTGTGCAAATGTCCATAACTCTATATTCTATGTAGAAGCCTCTATGCCACCTTTAGATATAATTTAGGTCATAAAGTGATGATAGTGAGTGAAAATAGGACTAAGCTATTGTATGTGCAAATCACATAGTGGAAGACAAAAGATTGAGTGTCTTATATTATATATAATTACAAAATCATTGGCTTCTCATTAATAGGAAGTGACAAAAATAAATGTGAAAAGACTCTCAATAGATAAATCCAATAGTGGTGAATTACAATCAACAACTGAGTAGCTTCCTCCTCAAATCTAGCATATGCATGAAAAAATTGCCAAATTCATAGTCTAGCAATGCTCTATTCTTTTGTTAGTATACATTGCCAAATATTTCTCTCTGTAATCATTATACATTATTAGACTAAGGAAAACATGATCATGATCTAGCATGACTTCCAAGAGAAAAATTATTACCAACATAAAACAATTCACAATCCAATAAACCATTTTTTTAATAAAAAGAGGGGTAAAAATTTATTAGATCTAAAATCATAAGTACACATCTCACTATTACAACCCCCTCCAGGAGGGGCCCACCCAACCCAAGCATATGAATCAAGAAAGACCATACAAAAATAAAGCCAAAGAAAAATCCCATCGGACCCCAACTTACTGAAGCCTATATTCAAGAATCAAATCTTTTAGTCATTGGGAACACTCTAAAGGTAAGTGTTCCCATCTATCAACCCTCAAATCTCCCATAAACTCAGATTCCCATTTATCCAAAAAAATATGCCACTCTATTCCACTATCTCAAGATATGGATAAAATGGACATAATCCAAAGAATTGTTGATCTAATGAATCTAGTGCACCATCAACTCTAACTTCCAATTAGCATCACCAAGATCTTGCCTATTCAATATATTAATCAAGATCTAAGAATCTAACTTGTAAATAATCCTACTCCATCCTAATGCAGATCCTCTCTCCAAATCCATAAGGATAGCCTAATCTTCCATAATATTATTAGACCAGATCCCTTTAAAGAGTGAAAATAAGAACAAGGCATCCCCTGAATAGTCCCTTCCAACACCTCCAACTCTGGTTGGCCTAGGTTTTCCCCTAGAAGAACCATTAATGTTGATCTTAAAGACACTAGCAAGAGGAGGGGACCATCTCTCTTCCCACTGGGTTTTCCTTTAGGGTTGTCAAATTCACCTTGATAAGGTAGGAGCCAAACCACCTCCTGAGAGGCCAAGTCTATGCATTAGCTCCACCTCATTGTGCTCAAAAGGGATATCAATCACATTTATCTAGGATAGTTTCTTGGATCATTCCCAACATACTTTTCCATAGTTGATGCACTCCTAGCTATTGCCCCTAGAATATCCTACGATTACTTTCCAAACATGTCTATCAAATAATGCAAGAAGGCCCAATATTCCAAGCCACCTAAAGAAAGAAGATCTTATCCCATGGTCTTCCCAAACTTCTCCAAAACTCAACAAGAGAATTGGCATGCACACATTCTTGCTTCCAAACATCCCACCAAAAGTGCCAAATGGTCCACAAAAAAGAGCACTAGAAAAACAAATACAAGGCAATCTCGTCATCATTTGCACAAAGAACACAGATAGATGGTCCCTGGAACCCTCTCTTATGAAGACTGTCCCATGTGAGACATCTATTACGAGCAACTAACCAAATGAAAAAATTACATTTGGGCCAAACATACTTCACACTTGTTTCCACCAAGGGACTTCATCTCCTTCATATTTTTGGCTATCTACAACCTAGTAACTAGAGGCCACTGAGTACACCCCTCTTTGATCCAATCTGAAGCCAAAATATCACTAGTCACCAAAGAGCTACAATTCCTTCCAGCAAGAATATGATCCAACTTCTCCCAATCCTCCATAGATCCACCTGGCAGCCAATCTGAGGGGTCTTTCCACTCAAACACATCCACCTTTCCCAAGTTCCTACTAATCTTGAAATCCCCCACCCTAGACCATCTAACTTCCAAGAAAGAAAGACACAAAGGTTGTAATTGTGGATACATGGACATGATAGGAGGGAATCCATCCCATGAGTCAAACTAGAGTAGGGCCTTAGACCCCCTATTAAAAATCCAAGAAAAACCCTATTGAATTAGTTTAGGACCTCTCTTAAGAGTATCCCAAATCATATATCATTTCTCAAATAATTTGATCCTACATGCACATATTCACTCGCCACCTCCCCTAGGTATTTATAAGTGAGGATCTTGGCCCAAGCTTGGTCCTAATTAAAGCACCAATGTTAGTACATTTTAGTAGCCAAGGCTTCACTTATGAGAATAGTTTACCACAAACCAAGACCACCCTCTTTCTTCGACCTACAGATAGTCTCCCACTTCACCAAACTCCACTTCATGGACTCAAGATTACCTTCCCAAAGAAACTATTTAGATAAGGAATCCAACTCCCTCACAAAACTTAAAGGAGCAATATGAACCATACCTCTATAGTTCCTACACCATATATTTCAATAGCAATGCCCTACCTACAAAGGAAATCCACTTGACAATCCAATGATTTACTCTTCCACAAAAATTATCAAGAACATATTACCAAGTCCCCCTTGGTAAGGGGACCACAAGTAGGGGAATTCTGAGTAGATAAAGGGAAACTCACCAATTTGGAATCTAAGGATCCAAACAATTCTATACTGAATACTAGGATGGGTATTGAAAAAGAAAATAGAGGCCTTAGCTTCATTAATTATTTTCCCTAAAGCTACGAGATAGATATCCTGTTGAACACACCCAAATACTAAAAGGGTGGGGGGGTGAATTGATATCTTTTAAAAACTTAAACCATTCAACAATTTACAAATTGAGACTGTAGACATGTAAAATGTATTGATTGACATTGTGCATCTAATCCTAGCCACTAACATCGTTTCATCTTGAATCATCCTTCACTCTAACCATTTAATCAAATACCCTTATCTGATTAAATTTGTCAATATTCCTCTCTTAATTAAATAAACTAGTTATCTAATTAAGTCACCTCTTCTCGATAATTAAATTAATCATTTTGATCTAATTATCCAATTTAATTAAATAATTAATTTTATTTGATTAAATCTCTAAATTCTATCTATTAAATTAAATATATTAAAACCTTATTTAGTTTAATCTAACAATCATCCCTTTTAATTAAATAAATCAAAATCTTTATTTAATTAATCCCTTATCACATTCCTCTCATATTTGATTTTAAAAAATCCACAAATTTAAGTCAAATAGGTCACATCATTTAACCCCCTTCATTAAATTAATTAACTTGGATTAATTTAATTTCCTCTCATGTCCCATCCTCCAACTTTTACCACTTGCACATGAAAATAGACTTAATTGATTTATTAAATCTCTATTTTCCTCAACAAGGCATCTTTTGGGAATATTCTCCAAGTTTGAATTCAAAATCCAAGTTGACATGTACATCCAACAAGGAATTTGCTCTCTCTTACATGTCCTTTTCCTTAAGCCAAGTGGCATTCAATGCATTCTTCCTTCCCTCTTGCATGTCATTTCAACAAATTCAAAATTCAAAAATAGGCATTTATTGGCACAATCCTCAAAACTTGCACATCTTCCATTCACTCATAGGTTGACAAGTGGCATCTTGCCATTGGATGAATGTTAGTCCCACATTGCTCTATTTTGGACATTCATCCATCTTCTCATTCTATAAATAAGAGGCTAATCTCCTCATTTCATCATCCACAATTTGAGTAAACTTACTATGCTCAAATATTTAGCCATTTCCATCCATTATCATTGAATCATAGCTAGGTTATTTAGATTTTTCCATTGGAGCACTCATCAAGCATCAACAAAGTGGATCAAATATCATCACACATCAATCTTGTATCATAAGAATTGGGAAAGGGCCAATTTTCACATCAAATTGGAACCAATTCCCCCATGGGATCATGAGTTTGCTAGTTTAATTAGGATTCAATCTCTATTTTATTGTTTTCATATTGTGTTCTTCATCTCTTTTCCTAATTTAAGCTTTGTAAATGGATTTCATGGGGAATCCTTGTTCTTGCTTGCATTTGATATCCTAATTTGTTTCTTCTTATTGTTTTGCAGGTATTAGGATTTGGGTTTGCACATTTGGTGCTAGAAGGAGGGCAATCTCACCTTTCAATCATGTTTTTTTAATCAAATTCACGCATTTTTTTTTGTTTATAGGTTCAGTGTCACTGTTCAGCACCGCTGGTTCTCCAGCATCGCTATATAGGACCATTGGAAATTCAAACTGTGACGATGAAGTCTTCCCGCCCAAGATTTTGAATTTCAAACCACACCGCTTGACCAATCAGACTTGCGGGAATTTTTAGAAAAAATCAAACTGCACCACTGAGCAAAAGGGTACACATTTGAGCTCACTAGTCCAGGTATAGAGCACCGATGACTGGTAAGCAGTGCTATACAACACCACTGGGGAAATCAAACTACGACGCAATCACGGGTTGTGCCACTGGCAAGGAGTAAAAAATTGGAATTTCATTTTAGCATGTGCCTTTTGTCAAATGATAAGTTTATCTTCTGTTTTCTACTTTTTAACCTATGTGTTTTGTAGAATCTAACTGATTTTCTTTCTTGTAGGTTAGATCAATTAAAAACAAAAGAAAGAGAAACATGATGATGGTATCTCACAAAATCAAAGTGTTTTAAAACACTTTAGTGTTTGTTTAACACTCTTAGGAAACTATTATCTCTTCTTGCTTAGGATACTAATTTCGTTTTGGCTTTTAAAAAGAACCTTTTCAATTTTTACAAAGGCTTAAAATGAACATTAGGAATACAACTTACTAGAGTTTGTGTTTTTGGTTAACAATTGAACAAAACAACTCTCATTTGTCCTTTGGTGCTTTAAAAAGAACTCACAATTTGCTTTGTAGCTCTAAAATGAACAAGTGCAACTTTGTCTTCATGATGGCTTACTTAAACTAACTTCATTCAAAAAGGATGTATGCGCTTCTCTCACGCTTTATAGCGATTTTGAGAATCAAAAGGCCTTTTTTGTGATTTTAGGTTGAGATAAAGCAATCACCTCCACACTTCTTTTTGGGTTTAAAATTGAACAAAACATTGTGCGAGTGTGAGTAGAGAATTATTGTGTACATTCTCTCTCTTTGTGTTGCAAACAAGGATTGATCAAGTTATGGATATTGTCTTTACTCACTTTTGTTTATCTTAGAGGGCCTACCTTGGGGAAAAAGTTCTCACCCAAGGGAACGACTCAACCGGTAACACTCTAAAGCCAAGAGTATTTCCAACCAGGATATAAATGTGGGTATTGGAATAAATGCCAATATCACATGGTTGGCTCTGACAAGATGTATCTGAAAAGGGACTCTCGTTGTATGGGTCAATCTCCACAAATAGAAAGTCCTAATTAAGACCCATGTTTTAGAATTGCCAAAATCCTTGATCTATTTTTTGGTGCAAGAATGGTCGTTATGAAGCTGCCCCACACTTTTACGGCCTTTTAGTAGAAATGGAAAGCATGCCATGGGAGTTTCATGGGTGTTGATGTGTGGCTTCCCCGTATAAGTGAGTGTCATGGAGGGGAGCCAGTGGGGTCAAGCATCTAACCATTCGCTAAAGATAAGCGTAGTTGGACTTGTCCAAGTGGTGACTCAACAAATATTATCTTCCATATCCATAGGGTTGTACTTATTCTTGGTTATGAAATGCTTTTCTTGTTCAAAAACATCTTGGAAACAAACACTTAAACATCATCATCAAAATTTCAAACCCTTTAGGAGACAAATACAATTGACCCAATCCATATGTTATTGCTTGCCCTTGGGATTCTATCCTTAGAGGTTTCTAAACACTTGGATTACCTCTCAATTTTTCTACTAAAGTTAAACAATAGGTAACCCTTGCCTTGAATTCATCAAATTTCCACATAACATACTTTGTGGGATTCGAAGAAATTAAGACATTGGACATCTAGTTTGGAAACATAATCAAAGAAGTTTTTGTGGTAAAATAAAGACACTAAGCAAAGATAAGAAAAATGAACTCTCGCATATGTTGAAACTTCATGATTTCCAAGAAAGTCAAAATCCCAAAATGAAAGTCCTTGAGTCAAAGTTCAAAATTTAGGAGTCACACTCAAATGATCATCAAGAGATACAATAGAAAGTGCAATCAAAAGCAACACATCAAGATGAGTAAAAATTTCACAAGGTTCTATAGGCTCATCCCTTTGAACAATCCAGAAATGTATGCTCAATTTGAACCACTTCTTAGTTATAGAGGTCCTTAGAAGCATTGCATGTTCTTCAATACCAAGGTTTAGGTAAACACAGTGTCTTTGGTTCATCTTAGGATCAAAAGAAATCAAAATATTTTCTCATCCATCCTTCAAAGATCAAACCAAAAATCATCTCACCATCACCTTTTGAGAGATCTTGAAATTATCCTTCATGCTAGGCTTTTTGGAAAAAATCAAAATCATCAAATCCTTGAGACAAAATCCTTGAAATCTTTATCAAATCCTCTTTGGCTAGGTATATGTAGATGCATCCTTTTGCATATACTTAGTCAAAGTTATCAAACCATCTTGTTTAGTTAGGTATATGTAGATGCATCCTTCTTCATATGCTTGGTTAAATTATCATCTTGTTTGAATAGGTGTGGGTAGATGCATCCTTCTCCCTACACATATTAAAATTATCATTCTTTGATAAAATCCACCCCTTAGATAATCATCCAACATCTTAGGGTCTATTTGTTCAATCAAAAGCAAACCAAAATCAATCAAATCAAGGGCAATCCAAAAAAATCAAAATAAAAATCCAAAACATATCCAAAAGTCCTAAAAGCCTGGAATTCCCCTCAAGATTTATCAAAGGATCAAAACATCCACATCATCCATCTCTTACATCATCGTCATATCACCTTTTGATCCTCAAGATATCCTAAAATTTTCTCTTTTGTACATAAAGTAAAGATCAATCCAAATAATTAAGAGATTCATCTCCCATATTCTTGAAAATTGATCCTTGTTTTATGGTTCAAACTAGATCTCAATACAAGAAGAACATGGAAGCCAACAAAGAAACACCCACTTCAAGTGACCTAAGCCAAACAAACGTCAAAATGAATCATGTTGAATCAAGCAATCCTTTGAATATCTCATCATCACAAAACCCACAATAGGAAATACAAGGAGAATATCTTACCTTTGGGATGTCGCATGAAGAAATAACTAAAATGCTCCAAAATCCAGAAAACCATAAGATCATCAACATCATGATGAGGCTTAACCCTTCACTATACATGCTTCAACTAGAAAAACAAGGGGCCAAATTACCTTCTGATTTTGACATGAGCTCTATAGTGAAACCATCCTTGGAGGTTATGCCTCTAATTTCATCCACACTCCCCATCCCATCTACACCCCCATCCCAAAGCATCACTCAAAACATTTCACAAATCACAACATCTTTTGCTCCAACTCAACCTAATGTCAATAAGGGAAATGCATTTCTTAATGCTATTCAAACACACTCCCTCGTTAACAATCAAGACTTGGATGCAAATACCATTTTGGAACAAAACATACCCCAAAATCCATTACATAAGTATGTCCCTCTCACTTTCCATAATCATAATGATCCATCATCATCATCCTTCCACAAAACACCTCAAACTTCTCTCCTCACAAATTTGCAAGAGGAAGGTGACATGTTTGGACCTGGGGGCATTTTCGACACCACATCATTTTCTCAAGAACTCACACCCCTCACATTTTCACCCCTTCCACCATTACCACCATTATCCACACCACTCCTTGGCTTAGGGCTTCCCCCCTTACCAAGTATCAATCAAACCAACATCCTGAATATCAATCAAAACATCATGTAGAACTTGTCATCAACATCGCAACAATAGATGACAACTACACAAGAAATCACAACATCATCAACCACCCCCTAACATCTCAAAACATGGTCTCTCAAGGGCCAATCACATCAAAAACACCATTCACCACTCAAACCACCAACACGACATCACCATTCCAAATCCACCACCACCACCAAACTCCAATTTATCAAACCAATACAGTATGGCATTGCAAGCCACTCACCAAGCTGCTTATCAAAAGGAATTCCTACAAATGAAAAAGAAAAAATCCACACAAATAACTGCTCAACAAGCCGCACAAGCAGTGCAAAATGCTCAAACCACCCAAATTGCATAGCAAGCACAAAAGGCCGCACAATCCCAAGCCCTATTGCAACAACAACAACAAGCCACTCAAGCTACACAAGCTACTCAAGCAGCCCAAGTCGCATTACAAGCACAAAAGGCTGCTCAAGAACAAATTCTATTGCAACAAAAAGCAGCACAAGCACAAGCCCAAGCACAAGCAGTGCAAGCACAAGCTCAAGCTTAGGCGCACACCCAATATCAAGGACAACAATCACAAGCACAAGAAAAAATTCTTGCATAAAAACAAGTAGCACAACTACAAGCATATCAGCAAGCAATAAAATAATATCAAGAGCATAAAGAAGCATCCCAATTGGCAGCCCAACATCAAGCTCAACAACAGGCAATCTTAGCGCAGAAACAACAAGAGCAACAACAAGCATTGTTTATACAGCAGCAAGTGCAAGCATACCTAGCTCAGAAAAATGTGCAAATACTATCAAACAACACACCAACCAGCCCACCCATCCAACCCATAATAAAAACACCCCAGAACACCTTCATCCCACCCCCTGATCCGAAAAATGATGTAACGGCACAAATTAGGTTGCTCTCACAACAAGTGCTCGACCTTCAATCAGAGTGAACCACAAAAACACCAAGCAACTTGTGTTTGTATCCATTTGACAAGAATGTTGTGATGAAACCATTCCCCAAGGGATTTGAGATCCCCAAGTTTGACAAATATCATGGGATGGGAAACCCTGAGGATCACATTAGGGAATTCCATGTTCATTGCACGGAAGTCGCATACGACAATACCTATCTGATGTGACTATTTCCTAGGAGTTTGGCTGGCCACACTATGGAATGGTTCTCTCACCTACCTACAAGCATCAAAACATTCCAAGAAATTATAGATGCATTCATTAAAAATTATGCATGCAACATTGTCATGGATGTTAGTCTAGAAGAACTCTCAGCTCTAAAACAAGGAAAGAATGAATCATTTGCTTCATTCTTACAACGATGGTGATCCAAGGCCAATCAGAGCAAATGGACCATGCCCAAGGAACAACAAGTCTACACCATCATATCCAACCTTGACAGCCTCTTGGAATTTCATCTCAAGGTACAAGGGATCACCACATATGACAAGTTGATCTCTAAGGTGCTCAGCATTGAACGAGCCCTTATGACACAACCTGCAGGATCAACTTCATACCTCGAACAACAAAACAACTGCCCACCCACAAATTACAATGATAAACCTCGCATGTGGGAAAGGAACAAAAATGTTACTAATGATGGTTTTTTCGATGCCAAAGTGGTCATCAGTGCCCCTCACCAAAATACACCCACACCACAAATCCAAATCCAACACCAAAACAATCATCAGACAACACAACAACCAAACAACAATCTGACAATTAACAATCTCAATGATCAAAGGGGACCACCCCAATGGAACAAGAATTACCCCAAGTGAAAGTACACTGCTCTAGCGGAACCACTTGAAGCCATCATGAAGAAGCTGATAAATGAAAAACTCATCAAAGCGCCCACCTATGAGAATTACCAAGAACTGGATGTGAAACCTCCTTGGTATAATGAGAATCAACTTTGTGACTTCCATAAAATCAAAGTGAATACCATGAATAGTTGTATGAGGCTAAAAAACATAATTCAAGATCTCATCAATCAAAGAATTATAAACATGGAACAGCCAATAGGAAACCAGGAAAAGTTAAGATATACATGAATCTGATGCCTAACCATGGCAATAAAGGGAATAATAATAACACTAATAAGGGGAAAGGCACCCACACAAACATGAATCATGTGTACGAAACTGTCGTTGCCTCCCTAGATGAATACTGCATAGTCATCACCATCAAAGGCACCCATGTCGATTGTGGAGTCACCACAAGAGGCAAAAAATTTACCATCGTAGGATCATCCCAGCCAAACAGAGTCCTGGCATCTATATCTTTTCCCAATGGCTACAATGTCCTAGATCAGCTCAAAAGAACGCCAACGCAAATCTCCATCATGGAGTTGCTAAAAATCTCATCTTCCCATAGGAAAATCCTTGAGGAAGTGTTGGCTTCATCCATTGTCCCCACAGATCTTGATGTGGAACAATTCCAAGCTATGGTCAGAAATATCATTATGCCAAATCTCCTCACATTCTTCAACCAGGATTTACCTGATCAACCATCTCACAACTGTGCGCTCCACTTAGAAGTCATAGTACAGAAGAGAAAATCCAAAAGGGTCTTGGTGGATGGAGCTACGGGCTTGAATATATGTTCTCTCAAGATCATCAAACAATTAAAAATCTCAAAAGATTCTATCAAAAAAGGAAAGGGTATCACAATAAGAGCATATGATGATCAAGAAAGAGTATCCTAGGGCACGATCAAAATCCCTATTCAAGTAGGGCCTGCTATCATGGAAACCACTTGTCAAGTCCTAGACGTCGACTTACCATATAACATCCTTCTGGTACGTCCATGGATTCATGCAATGAAGGTAGTAGTGTCAACTTTCCATCAATGTGTGAAATTCACACATGAGGGACAAGAAGTCACCATCCATGGAGATCCCGAACCCTTCTCCTATTGCAAAAGCCTTGAAGCAAAGTACTATAAAATCCCCCAAGTACCAAAAAATGATGAGGGTCCATCTACACCATACATTGATCCCGCCACTCTCACATCCACTTTTACGATAGAGACACCCACCATTCCCACCATCTCTGACATTAAGGTCATCATCCAAGATAACGGTTGTGGAAACTACATGATCCCTAAAAATTATTTTTTGGTAGGAGAGTTACCACAATCTCCTAGATCACGGGGACGTCCAAAAATAAATGAAGCCTCCACATCCCAAACATCTCCTGAAGACTATCCTAACTTTACAAGTTGGGGAGATCTTGGCCAAGAAGTTATTGAGGCAGATCCATCTCATATGCTATATCAAGATGAAAGACCAGTAGTTGATTTACCAATGTTTGACAGAAGCAAGGGTCTACAAATGATGCTCGCAATGGGCTATGATAGAAACCAAAGACTTGGGAGAAATGACAACGGGCTTATAATACATATCATTCTGGAGATGTGAGCGATAACAAATATTGGTCTTGGATGTACCCCTTCGAGTATAACCATACATGGCTGAGGTCCTCCAGTTAGAAAGGTTAATAATCTTCCTCAGCCAACTGTAGTAGAACTATTCTTACTAGTATCTACAGGTCACGTCATAGATAACTTCACATTTGATATAACCGACATCTGTAGTAGTAGTTTTTGACGAGGATCGGGCATGACCAACGTACCTAGGCTATTTTAGGATACCACTCTTTGCATGATTAGCACCCTATATTTTGAATCAGACCACCAAAATCATGAAATCCGCTTAGTATACCCCCAACTCATTGACTATGACCAACGAGGAGCACCAATTCTTGATACATTTGAAAACGATGAGGCACTCTCAGAATTCATGGGACTACGGGATAACATTCCATGTGGGGATCACAAAGCAGGGTTTATAATTGAGCTAGATACACATGCCTATTATGGGGAAACAATTAAATCCCTCAGTCACAAAAGTGAAAAATTAAGAATAATATCTTAAATCTTTGAGTGAAAACCACACTGTGGCACTCTCCAACCAGAAAAAAGTAAAAAGAAAGGACGCATCCAACTATGAAAACCTCTTTGAGGCACTCGAGGATGGGGGATTCAATCTTCCTTTTAGAGCTATTCATCAAGAAAAATCAACAGTCCTGGCAGAAAGGTGCAATCCAGTCAATCTAGGAACAGAGGAAACCCCGCACATCACATTCTATGTGGAGTCATTACTATCAAAGGAACAAGAGATCCTAGTAGTCTTCCTAAGAGAGAGACAAATAAACTTCACATGGAGCTATGTTGACATGCCAGGACTTGATCTAGAAATCATGGTTCACCACTTAGTAGTATATTCAGAAGCAAAGCCTGTTAAACAAAAGATTCAAAAAATGCACCCTCATATTGCCTTATTAGTCAAAATGGAGCTAAAAAAGCTATTAGATGCGGGATTCATCTTACCGATAGATTATCTAGAATGGGAACTTGGTATCTGTTTCAAAACCCGATGGGGGCATCAGAATCTACACAAACTTCAGGGACTTGAACAAAGCTTGTCCAAAAGATGACTTCCCACTTCCAAACATTGACATGATAGTAGACATGACAGCTAGACATGAAATGTTGTCACTAATGGAAGGATTCTCAAGATATAATCAGATCATGATAGCTAAAGAGGACCAACATAAAACAGCTTTCACTTGTCCATGGGGGACTTACTACTGGAATATGATGCCATTCAGTTTAAAGAATGCAGGAGCAACATACCAAAGGGCCATGACATTGATATTCCATGACATGATCCATAAGATAGTCAAAGATTATGTTGATGACATTCTAGCCAAGTCCAGAAAGAGAAAATATCACATAGCAACCTTAAGTGCCATCTTTGACAGGCTGGAGGAGTACAAAGTCAAATTAAACCCAAAGAAGTGCGTCTTTGGCGTACAATCAGGAAAGCTGCTAGGATATATAGTGTCAATGAGAGTTATCAAGGTAGATGTAGCAAAGGTAAAAGCAATCCTTGAAATGGAGGCACCAAAAATATTAAAGCAATTGAGAGGTCTCCAAGGCAGGCTCCAATCCATTCAAAGATTCAGAGCACAGTTGGCAAACAAACAAAACCCATACTCTCACCTACTCCACAAGGGAGTAGCATACAAATGGGATACCAAGTGTGAAGAGGCATTCAATAAAATCAAAGAATATCTACTGACACCACTGGTCTTAATGCCACCAATCCCAAGAAAACCATTAATTCTCTACGTATCAGTAACAACAGTAGCCCTTGGAGCTCTCCTAGCTCAGCATGACGAAAATGGAATAGAAAGGGCTATCTATTACATCAACAGAACAATGGTTTGGCATGAGCTAAACTACTCATTCATAAAGAAAGCATGCCTAGCAGTAGTGTTTGCATCACAAAAATTCAGACATTACATGTTGGCACACAAAATAAAACTCATCGCCAAAATTGACCCTCTCAAGTACTTATTGTCAAAGGAAATGCTCACAGGAAGAATGGCCAAATGGGTGATGATATTGTCAAAATATGACATTGAATGTGTGGAGTGGAAAGCAATCAAAGGCCAAGTCATCATAGATCAACTTGTAGAAGCACCAATCTATTCAGAGAATCCTCTCGTCTCAGAGTTTCCAGATGAATCTATATTCAATCTCAACGTAGCTGACCAATGGAAACTATACTTTGATGGCCCATACACGCAACATGAATCAGAAGTCGATATCTTCTTTATCACCCCACAAGGGGACTGCATACCATGGTCCTAAAAATTGGCGTTTCCCTGCACCAATAACATTGTAGAATACAAGGCTTTAACCATAGGTCTCAGAATAGTAGTGCAGTGGAACATTATAGCTCTCAAAGTATACGGAGACTCTCAATTGATAATAAATCAAGTGAATGATGAATACTAGACCAAAGACGACAAGCTCACTCCATACAAGAAATTGGAGGAGACTCTCAGAGAATTCTTCATTGAAATTACATTTGAGCAGATTCCTAGAGCCAACAACAGAGCAGCAGACGCCATGGCAACAATTGGATCCTTACTTGACATCCCCCATAACGTTCCAAAATATGAATTCCTGATAGATCATCTTCTAGTGCTTGCATTCGAGGTACCAGAATTAGAATTTGTGTGCGAAATTGTTGGTCGCAATGATCCTTGGTACCACAAAATTTACAGATACCTTTGAATAGGAGTCATACCCGCCGACTTACCCTCAAACCTAAAATGAACCTTTTTCAAAAAGGCATCCCGATTCGTCATCCTAGGAGATACCCTATATCGTAGAAGCATAGAAGGAACCTTACTGCACTGTTTAAATGTTGAGGAGGCATTGATTGCTCTAACTAAAGTACATAATGGTATTTGTGGTTCACACTTGAGTGGAATGACCATAGCCAAGAAACTGTTGAGGATGGGGTATTATTGGCCCACAATGCAAAGAGAAGCACATGACCATGCCAGAAGGTGTCTATAATGTTAGTAGCATGGGGACATCATCCATGCTCCAATTCAAGAGCTTCATCCCATCATCACACCATGGCCCTTTTTGCAGTGGGGAATCAATCTCATTGGTAAAATCACTCCCACTTCATCTAACCGCCACAAATTCATCATAACCGCAATAGAGTACTTTACTAAGTGGGTGGAAGCCATACCCATGACATATATAACTGGGAAGCAAATATCAAAGCTCATCCTAAACTATCTCATTTTCTACTATGGTGTTCCACAAGCCATTATCTCATATAATGGGACACCATTTAAAAATTAGGATGTCCGCAACTTATGTGAAAAATTCAAAATCCAACATCGCTTCTCTACCCCATACTATCCCCAAGGCAATGGCCAATCAGAGGCTACAAACAAGACCATTCTGAAAATCCTCAAGAAAATAGTCAATGACACAGGTCATGACTAAAATCTACAACTTAATCCTGCCCTTTGGGCCTATCAAACTAGCATCCGCACACCCATTGGCGCCACCCCTTTCTCCCTGGTCTACGGATCAAAAGCAGTACTCTCCATTAATATCGAGCTCCCATCACTTAGGATATCACTACAAAACCTCATCATGGATGAAGAGTTCCAAGTATCAAGACTAAATGAGTTGGAGCTACTGGATGAGTGATGTATAGATGCTTTGAATCATTTGCAATTCTATCATAATAGACTCAAAAGAAGCTATCATAAGAAAATCAGAAGCAGGACTTTCCAAGTCAGAGAACTGGTATTAAAGGAGAATCAGAAGAATGTCCCAAACCCAAGCAGTAAAGGAAAATTTGAACCCAATTGGTTGGGACCATTCATTATCACAGCAAGTTATAAGTCAGGGGCATATCAGTTATCAACACCCAAAGGGGAACCTCTACAAGAGCCCATGAATAGCTCTCATCTCAAAAAGTTTTATGCCTAAATCTTTCAAGGTATAGAACCAAAAAATCCAAAAAATTAGAAAATGTCCTAAAAATATGGTTACCTTGGTGAAAACCAAACAAACAGGCGTCTTAGTGACAACAAAAAAATCAAAAAAGAAAAAAATTAGAAAAAATTAGAAAAAGAATAAAAAAAATAGTAAAGAGAAAAATCATCCTCTAGTGAAAACCACTTCAATGGCACTTTGGACAAGTACCTTAGTGAAAACCTGGAAAATAGGTGCCTTGTGTAAATAAGCACTTTCCATCCACTAGTATATTTATAGCTTGTTCTGCATCATCCATCCATTTCGTTTCCATCATCCATCGCATTCATATCTCCATCCATCACTCATCCACCTGCATCCGCACCATAGCTTGCTCTTGTTTTTGTATCATGATCCATCCTAGTACTACTCGGCCCATCCTCAAGGTCAACTTATCCTTCCTTTATCGGAGTAGTCTATTGCATCACGCTAGGGGCATGTTATCATTGGATCAGATTCGTGTATATTCTTAAAGTCAAAAAATTAGAAAATCCAAAAAAATCAAAACATCAAAAAATACAAAAACATCAAAAAATCACCAAAATCCAAAAACATCAAAACATATCAAAAAATCCAAAAAATAGGTCAAAAAGTCAGTCAAAAAGTCAAAAACAATGTCATCTTGTCAAACTACAGGTCTTTGAGCCTTGAACGTAGGCAAGGTTGATCTTTGATCATCCCCCGAGACACTTAGGTCAGTCCTTTAGGAGGGCGTCATAATAAACTAACATCTCATCATGTATATCGTCATCTGTAAATCGGTCAAGTCATCAGTCAAACTACGTGGTCTCTGCATGTATAACGTAGGCAAGGCTAATTTTTTTATCAGCCCCCAAGGCCCCTAGGATAAGTCTTTAGGTTAGTCTCTTGGTCAAAATCTCAGAAAACTCCAAAAACATTGAAAAATCAAAAAATCAAAACATTTGAAAATCTCCAAAAATACCAAAAACAGCCTCAAAACATTTTCAAAACGTCAAAAACATCCAAATATTTGAAAAACTCTATCTGCCCCGTCTCACTTACACTCGCAATAACATCATTCATAATAAACGATCGTCATCCTCAATCTTTAGTAAGATAATCAAAAACAAGTTTGGGAGGTTAAAAGTGAAAACTCAAAACGTCAAGTCTTAGGTCTAAGTCAGTACGTAAACAAGCGGGTCAACTCTTCGGGTCAATAACCTATCATCCAATTGGTCCCATATCAATCATTTGAAAGAACACTTAGGATAAATGAAATGATGTGTCGCCATCCACTAACATGTCCTAGGATGTATCCTTCCTACAATGGGCATTATCTTTTGGCAATAGTTTCAGTCCTAATCCTTAAAAAACACATCCCCTTTTGGTTAGCGGTATTGGAATGGGGTAACGATCATTATCTTTTATTTGTTGTGCTTGTTGGACGTTCTTGTAATATAACCTTGGTGAATACTTGCTTTGTTAGGTATGTATGGAGGAATTTTTGGGCAACTTGTTGACTATTGCATTGATAGGTTATACCTTTCCGTGTTTTGGTCTGAGGCGTCTGAAACTTCTAAAGTGCATCCTCGCAAGGTCTCTGTATGTCAGGTGTGAACAAGGATACTCCTATCTATTTTTCAATTCAAATTCCAACACACTAGGTACAACGCCATCCTGGTTCTCTATATCTTGATGCATCGTACCACGTGTGTCATCAAACATAAGGAAATTGGCCCTTTGAAAATCCTAATTCCTCGGTGAGAAATCATCATCATTTTGCATATTCATCATCTCATGACTTGTTGAAATGACTTCTTCTCTTTCATCCCTTCTTGCTTATCATGCTAACAAGGTACTATGACAATTGATCATCACCATCATCATCGTTATCAATCTTGCATCCACAAATCATTAGCATATTGCATAAACATATCATACAAGAAACATATGCATTGAATTTTCATCATCATATAAACATGGTATTGTAAGCATTTTCCATAAATTAGCACATCCCTTTCTCATCACATTGCATCACATTGCATCACATTGCATTTATCACATAAAACATCGCATAATATTCATGTGCATAAACATTTCATAGTCACTTCATATTTTCATTTACTACATAATCATACATAATAGGTACATAAGCATTATAGATAATCCATTGCATACATACTCACATAACATTATAAAGTCATCTCACACATTACGTTCATTTTGCATAAAACATCATCATATCATTGCATATAATACATCACAGTAAATGCATCACATACATTTAACATGTTTAGGATAATATTTGTTATTCTAAGCATCTTAGAAAACCATCTCATTTGCATCATCAATGCACATCATATAAAGCATGACCATTGCATTTACATTGCATCATATCGTCCATTAATCATCCATATCATCTCATAAATAGCATCACAATTATTTTTTACTTTTCATTGCATAAATCATTCCACATCATTATAAGCATAAATAGAAACACAAAAATCCATTACATGCAAAGCGTACATCCATCCATAATCATTTCATATATAAGCATGATTCACATTATTTCGCGTATACACCATAGATCATTTCCATATCATTTTGCATATTGCATATTACATATCATATCATTTCAAATCATCATATAGACTACAGCATCATTACGCATCACATAAATACATCTGCATATCATAAGTCAACAACATAATATAGATCTGTTAGTCATAATCATTACATAATGCATATATCATCATAAATAAATGCATCCATAAATACATCATATAACACCATATCATTGCACAACATATAGAAATAGAATGATCCATACATGCATAAATAAATGGTACACATCATATCAAAATCATCATCTCATATATATCATCATCGAGTAACTATCATAGTACAAAATAATCGAATCACTATACATGTATGTCAATAAGTACAAAAAGGCCCATTGGGCTATCAAAAAGGAGCCCATAAGGCACAAAAAGTATCATCTTGATCAAGGTCTACCCATCATGTCTACTACCCTCACCCCTATCACCGTGACCCTTTGCTAGTCTGTGGCTGGTCCACTGCGAGTAGTATGGGGCCCACTCTACTCTAGACACGGTCTAATGATAGTGCATACGGTAATAATATGCCTCTCGGACGACCTCCCTGTAAGACCTAATGGACACTGTGCTCTGAGAGGAGGAGGTTGCCATGTTGTCCAACTATTATCGCCAGCCCATTTCTACGGCTGCCTGTAGCTCTGCAGCCTGCCTCTACAGTATGGCCTGATCCCTCTCAACCCTGACATGGTCCCTCTTTGTCTGTGCCTGATCTCTCTCCCCTGTCAAAGTCTGCACCTGGGCCTACAGTTGTGCAATCAACGTATCTCGAGGATCCACCTGCCTTGTTGGCTTCCCTGCTTGTTGTGCTCATGGAGGATGTACCTGAGGCTGATCCTTGCCCCCAACCTATGGAGGTGCACCTGTATACCCCTGTTGCCTAGCAGACACCTGCTACTGATCCTACATCTGCACATCACCCTGACCTGGCTGAACTAGCTATGCTAGCTGAACTGGCTGAGTTGGCTGAACTAGAGGCCCGATTGGCTGGTCCTATCATGCACCATCCCTCGGTCCTCGTCCTCCCCCTCTGCCTCTCACCCTCCGCTAATCAAGGACTGCTCCTGGAACTGTCAAACATAAGGGAGGCTGGAACCAATCCCTGTATGCCTTTGTCACGTCTGGATCTGTAGGCCCCTGATCATAAGCCCATGGCTAAGCCACCAAATGTCTAAAGTTGTCAATGGCCTTAGACAAAGGAATGTATCACCCCCATGAAACCTGTGACATGGTGCTGGAAAATATGACCACATAATCATCATCGAGCCAGTCCTGAGGCTCGTCGAACTGGCACTAAACATGTCCAAGAATATATCT
The DNA here is from genome assembly GCA_007258455.2 of Sequoia sempervirens. Lineage (NCBI taxonomy): Eukaryota > Viridiplantae > Streptophyta > Pinopsida > Cupressales > Cupressaceae > Sequoia > Sequoia sempervirens. Next base: position 109,186,098 of record VDFB02105785.1, read on the forward strand.
CTCTATCATCGTGTGCTCTCGCCCCTGCTTGAAGTAGTCCTAGCAGGCATAGAAAATCTGATGTGCATCATCGGCCCATCCGGGCTGACCAAGGTACAGACACCATATAAACACCTATATTTCATCTAGGAACCTCCTCCAATAGGGAATCCTATGCTCGCCTATGTGTGTGAAGGATACACCACCTCTATAGTGCCATACAAGGGGATCATTAGGCCCTATCGAAACTGGAACAACCTATGACTAAAGGACAACAATGTGCTCCCATGCCCATACATGGAGGAGTGTGATGCCTGATCCAAGTGCTCTGCCATCCAGATAGATGTACTCATGAAGATCTTTGTACAGTGACGCAAGAAGAACTGGCCCCCAAGAAAAATGAGTTGGCCTTTCATGCATCACCATGCGCTCCTAGCAGAGTCCCAAATCAGGACTGAAGTACCAGCCTCATCGATCTGGGGTAATGAGACCTAAAATAATCGCTGCAACAACCAAGCAGAAAGGAGGGGCTAGAGCCCTATGACGCTCAAGCTCGATCTGCCCCTCACAAATGACAATGTCCTCTGTGGTGAGGATAGTGTGACAGGCATTTTGCCCCTCATCTATATCAAAAATGACATGCCAACCATGAATCAAAAATCTCAGGATGCGCCAAACATCCTCCAAGGTGACGGTGGCCTCGCCGGTGGGAAGGTGGAAAGAAGAGGTCTTGCTGTGCCATCTCTTAGCAAGCGCTAACATCATCCCAAGGTGGGTGTGAATTGGTGTTGCGTAGGCAATGTACCACAACCCCATGTCTCGTAGTCAATCCTGATCTCTGTCACTCAGGTCCTGCAAGTAACCAAAGAGATCCCGCGACCTGTGCTCTTGGAAATAGAGCTCCCTCGCCTCGTCCTACATCAGGAAAGGTCATCATGTTAAAAATTTTGAAAAAAATTTGCCGGGCATCCAAGAAACCACTCCAGCGTCACTATCCGTGAAGGCGTCACAGTTTAATTTTTTATCAAACTACAACACTGGGGCACAAAATGCTGAAATCACACCACCACAGTGCACTTTCCTTCCGATTGGCGTAGTTTGAAAAGATTCTTGTCATTAACGCATCGCCATGTCGCACTTTGGAAATGACCTCGCAGGCCATGACCTCAGTATCAGAGTTTGGAGTTTATTTTCAAACTCCAAACTCCACCATCGCCGCGCAATCTAACACTAAGCAGCGCAATTTGATTTTTGAGCGGCGCTATATAGCGCCATTGCAAAGTGACTAACTTTGAAAGCATTAAATGAATGCTAAAAATAAAAAATAAAGCTCAAGGATCACTTACCAGTGCCCCAATGTCAAGTGGCCGCTAGTACATCCAGACTCGGTCAGAAATGTGCATCGGGAGCTATCATTGCACCATATCGTTAGGAGGTCAGAGCTCAAATCTCAGGGTTGCTAGATAGTTGTGTGTGAAAATGAATTGAAAGTGACCCCTTGGAGCCTTCTTAAGCTTGCAAATTAGGGTTTTTTCACCCTGATTGGCTATCCTACTAGGGTTTTGAACCCTTGAACCTATTTTTGTCTAGTTGAGGCCTGTTTTACATCATTTTATTATGTTTAGACATGTTTTTGGCCTCCTGGAGCCTTTTTGGACCTGTCGGGCACCTTGTCCTCTTTTTTCGCGAGATCACCCAAAAATTGAAATTTTTTGTCCAATCTCGAGGGGGCAATATATTAGCATGTTTTCTCTCGCCGGGTAGCAGTGGGGGCAAGTTTTTTTTTTTTTAAATGAAAATTTTTGGCTTTAATCGAGAATGTTTATTCTTTGAACCAACGCAACAAGTGCATTGCTTCAAAGAGGGGCAAAAAGTAGACACGTAAAATGTACCGATTGGCATTGTGAATCTGATCCTGACCACTAACATTGTTTCATCCTGAATCATCCTTAGGTCTAACCATTTAATCAAATACCCTTATCTGATTAAATTTTTCAATATTCCTCTCTTAATTAAATAAACTAGTTATCTAATTAAGTCACCTCTTCTTGATAATTAAATTAATCATTTTGATCTAATTATCCAATTTAATTAAATAATTAATTTATTTGATTAAATCTCTAAAGTCTATCTATTAAATTAAATAAATTAAAACCTTATTTAGTTTGATCTAACAATCATCCCTTTTAATTAAATAAATCAAAATCTTTATTTAATTAATCCCTTATCACATTCCTCTCATATTTGATTTAAATAAATCCACAAATTTAAGTCAAATAGGTCACATCATTTAACCCCTTCATTAAATTAATTAACTTGGGTTAATTTAATCTCCTTTCATGTCCCATCCTCTAGCTTTTACCACTTGCACATGAAAATAGATTTAATTGATTTATTAAATCTCTATTTTCCTCAACAAGGCATCTTTTGGGAATATTCTCCAAGTTTGAATTCAAAATCCAAGTTGACATGTACATTCAACAAGGAATTTACTCTCTCTTACATGTCCTTTGCCTTGAGCCAAGTGGCATTCAATGCATTCTTCCTTCCCTCTTGCATGTCATTTCAACAAATTCAAAATTCAAAAATAGGCATTTATTGGCACAATCCTCAAAACTTGCACATCTTCCATCCACTCATAGGTTGACAAGTGGCATCTTGCCATTGAATGAATGTTAGTCCCACATTGCTCTATTTTGGGCATTCATCCATCTTCTCATTCTATAAATAAGAGGCTAATCTCCTCATTTCATCATCCACAATTTGAGTAAACTTACTATGCTCAAATATTTAGCCATTTCCATCCATTATCAGTGAATCATAGCTAGGTTATGCAAATTTTTCCATTGGATCACTCATCAAGCATCAACAAAATGGATCAAATATCATCACACATCAATCTTGCATCATAGGAATTGGGAAAGATCCAATTTTCACATCAAATTGGCACCAATTCCCCCATGGGATCATGAGTTTGCTAGTTTAATTAGGATTCAATCTCTATTTTATTGTTTTCTTATTGTGTTCTTCATCTCTTTTCCTAATTTAAGCTTTGTAAATGGATTTCATGGGGAATCCTTGTTCTTGCTTGTATTTGATATCCTAATGTGTTTCTTCTTATTGTTTTGCAGGTATTAGGATTGGGGTTCGCACAAAGACTCTTAGCAATATCAGCAACTTATTCTCAAATCAAAAACACTTAATCTAATCAGTAGAAATGAAAGATAAGGAAATGAACACACATACACAAGATAATACCATATTTACATGGAAAAACCAATAAGTAATTTAAAACCATTGAGAGAATTCTCTCGATATAGAATCTCACCACTTATATAATTACAATTTGAAGCCTCACTACCGATGGACTTTTAGGCTAAGGCACATAACCTTAGGAAAAGATACAAGAGACTTGTAGTACTGAGGTGCACAACCCTAGGGAAAGATATAAATTACAAGGACCGGATGAGATTCACTATCTCATAGTAGGATACATGAAGATTTAGGAATTACAACATTTGTCAACAATACATTATATTGACTGAGGCATTAAATCTCATTTCCCTTTTATTTTCACAACTCAATGCTTCAATTCATCTTCACACATCTCCACACTCTCACTCATATTACAACTAAAATGTTCTTGCATTTATATCCTTCACAAGAACTCAAAACATCAATTAAGTGAGTAGAAAATAATACAAGCAATGATTTCAACAAGTTGGCCACAAAAACATAATGTAGTCCTATCCAAAAGATAGAGAGGACCAAAAAAAATATTATTACATCTTCCAATGTGATCCCAAAAAAACTCACATGCAGGTGCACATCAACTCAAGTCAACAAAAAGGGAACGTGTAGTTGAAACATGTAGCACAATACCAATTGGCCCAAAAACACACTTGCAACTAAATTTACTCAATGTGGTTTTCAACAATATCCGTCAAGACTCAAATGCATCTTAACATAACTTCATATGCTAGTGCAAACCCCCAAGCACATGACACAAGAAATATAACAATCCTTGTCAGCTAATTATCCATAAATTTCCTAGAAAACCAACTCAACACAATATGTGACACCAAAGAGATCAACCAATGATGTTCATACCACAAAGAGATGTTCCATGAACATACAAAAACACTTCTAGATACTTCTTTCACACCGGAATGCCACAAACAGTCATCGTAACCCAAATAGAAACATAATACTTCATCCCAGAAACATAGAAGATACAACCAAGAGATAGAACACTAACAAACCAACTTGCGAAAAAAAACACCATTACATGAAAACCAAACTAAGGCACTACAAAATCACTGAGAGCACATCCACCAAGCCATAGGAGTAAAAAAATCAATGCAAATAAGTGTGAATCATTTTTCAGACTAGTCTAGACAACCAGAAAAACTATCAATACACTATAAATACCATAAACCTCCTCAACAACATAGGTGACCTAAAAAGATAGGAGTGTAACATCCATAGAGCACAAACACTAAATCCCAACCTACAATACCATATCTTTAACAATAGAGGAATGTGAAGCATTCTCCCAAAAAATAAAATTCCAAGCAACATTTTGTAGAAAAACCTTTCAGCAACATGTGGAGACCAAAACTTTCTTTCAGCAATACATACTTCCACAAGAACAAGAAAGAGCATACGACATATTGGAGACCATTAGAATTATATCTCCACCATCAAGACTAATTCTAATCTTCATCTTAATACATCATCATGATATCACCTCTCTTAACAACAACCATACTTAATTCATCCTTACTTTTCATTAAACAAGGCATGGCATCCAACCATGAACATTAGTAACTCCACTATTAGCACAACATCAATGAAAACCCTAACTGAGTGTTGACATCAATGAAAACCAATTCCAACAATAATCTCACCAACATATGCAACAATATCTCCAAATGTTGACAACCAATGCCAACAAATTCACGAGGTGTTGAAATTAATTATAACCAATACAAAAAATATCCCCCTTTGGCATTGATGGCAACACAAACCTGCTCATTCTCCCCATTTGACATCAAGGACACAAAGAAAAATGATATTCATTTGAATCATATACACATTCTCCCCCTTTGGCCAATAATACTTCTTCAAATAAATATACATACTTAGAAATTGCACATATTCTTCAAACAATCATACTAGCTCCCCCTATCAGTAGCAACCAACTAACTACCTACTCCCCTTGAGAGGTATCACACATCAATCCAGGAGAAAAGGATATGACATGAATTTATCCCCTAGATAGATGCACTATCTATTCATCTAGTTAGAAAAGGAAGGGGCAATAACACCTAACCTTTTTCAGAGATACTCAAAAGTATCCTTTAAAAATTCTTTTGTGAAGATATCTACAATTTGATCCTTATAGGAACATACTCCATTTTGACTTCTTGCTCTGCAGCCTTCTCCCTTAGAAAGTGATACCTTATTGAAATGTGTTTGGTTCTTGAATGCATCGCTGAATTCTTGGAAATATTAATTGCACTGGTATTATCACACAAATATAGGAATAGGTTCATCATAAACCACCTTTATATCCTTCAAGATCTGCTTCATCCAAAGCACTTGGGTGCAACAAGATGTTGCAGCAATATACTCAACTTCTATTGTGGATAAGGACACTGGGTCTTTGTTTTTATTGAACCAAGAGACCAATCTATCTCCTAATAAAAATGCACTTCCACTGGTGCTTCTCTGGTCATCCACATATCCTTCCCAATCAGCATGATTATAAGCACTCAAAAAAAAAATCATCCTTCTTATACCAAAAACCATAATCCAGTGTTTCATTGAAGTATCTAAATATATTTTCACTACCTTCTCATGAGTTTTCTTAGGATTAGCTTAAAATTTGGAAACCAAACATATTGCATGCATAATATCAGGTCTAGAAGTAGTCAAGTACAACAAACCTCCTATCATAGACCTATAAAGATTTTGATCAACCTCTGGAGACTCATCAGTCTTGCTCAAATGAAAACTAGTAACCATAGGGGTACTAACTAGTTTGGAATCCTCCATGCCAAACTTCTTCAATGTCTCTTTAATATAATATCCTGAGAAATAAAGATACCATCATCTAGATGAAAATTTTGAAGTCTAAGGAAGAAAGATAACTCGCCAATAATAGACATCTCAAACTCTTTATGCTTCTCTTCTGCAAACCTCTTACACATATCACCATCTCCACCAAAGATGTCATCAAAATATACAACCGCAATCAAATTCTTTTCTTCCTATACCTTAATGTAAAGATTACTATTAACAACAATGTCACTCACAACAACAGTGTAGATAAAGTCCTCACAAGCAGACTGCAAAGAACCTATCTTCTTCAAAGACTTAACCAGGAAAACCTCGAGGTGTCTATGTTATAAGAAAAGGTTGACTCGATTCAATCCCAAGTCTTTGGTAGTTAGGTCATGACCATACTAGGTTCACTCCAAGGTATGATGTGATATTGTTGTTAATCTCAAGGGGTCTATGGTTATTCTTAATTTCATTAAGAACATCTCTAGTTTCGTTAAGAATTATAAGCATCAGATACAAAATTGCTAGTTTGATCATAAAATAATCTCATGAAATCAAAAGATTTGCAATAATATTTCATGAATTTCAAACAACTTTGCTATCACTTAAGTAGATTTAGCTTTAAGCACTCAGGAATTTCATAGAAAATGAAATATTTTCAATAAATTTTCATTCATTCATCTTTTTTTTTAACATTTTCAGAAATTTAAACATCTAATCTAAAATAAAGCATAAAATATAATGAAAAATAAAATTTCTTCTAGTTATTCTCCACACTTTTGCTTTGTCTTCTTTTTATTTTGCATTTTCTTGTTTTGCTTGTGCTTGCTTGCTTCCAGGTCATGGATACTCCAATTTTCCTGACCAACTCTCGCTACCAAAATATTTTGTTGGGTTATATCATCACTCAAAGGCTTGAAAAGGTTTTCTTCATTCAGACTACCAGTTTCACTATGCCAAACTTGCGCTTAATCCTTGGGGAACAATATGTGGAATCCATAGCTTACTACCAGTTCTATTCTGACTTGGCTTCTCGCTTTGTAGCATCGATCCTAGATATTGGGCTTCCTATTGAATATGTTTGCTCAACTGTGAAGTGGATAGTGTAGCCTAAATATTCAAGGAGAATCTAGATACAATTCTATCTGTTGCACATTGGACCATTGGAATCCCTTTCGTGGATGATATTTAGACTCTATTCCTAGAACACAGGGAAACGGTTCCACTCTAGCCATTTCTTACTGACCTCCATACTTTTAACTTTGAAATTGATTGGGAACTTGCCTACATAGGGTATTTAGCCCTGATGGACGAGGCATCCAGGATTGACTAAATGGCTACTCCTATTTGCAACTCAGCTCCCTCTTTTTTTTATTTTTATTATATATTTTACAACAATAGTTTTGATACTTCCATGTATATATGTGATATGGGTGATCCCACAATACTAGTTTACAATTTTTGGCCAAACTGGACACTGAACTGATTTTTTCTAACTTAATCTTCACTTTTGGGCACCTATAGTGGCTAAACCGTGAGGAATTTGAAGATGATGCAAACTAGTGATTTGTGAAATCTTGTCTGTAGATTCTACATATATTTTTTTCAAAATTTTTGGAATCGGATTGCACTTCTTTTTCCATCTCCTTCAAAAACTAATTTTTTTCAGTAAACACCATTTTTAAGGAGTGACGTTCACCGTATAATACAACTTTTTTTCCATGAAGGATAAAAATATATTTTTTTCAAATTTAGATTTGTGACTATGATATCTAGTGCTTCCAATTGGTTTCATAGTGTTTTATTGAATATTTTTTTCTTAATCAAGTTTCGAAGTCAAACCAATTAGAATTCAGACATAGGCAGACCATATAACACAACCTTTTTTGTATGTATCGAAATTCAATATTTTTTTTATAGATGAAGGACTTCAATATCTTGTGCAATTATATTTTTCAATTTTTTTTATAACCTTCTATTTTTCCACGTGTAGAACAAAGAGCTTGATTTTTGGTGAAAAACCTACATTCACAAGAAATAAAAAATAAATATAATAATTAAATTAAATTTATTTAAAATTATACGTTTTGGGAAGCTTATAATAAGGAATACATACAAAAAAAAAAATTAAATGAATTCATTTGATCCCCCAAAAGGTAAATCAAAAATGGTTTTTTATCAGCATTTTGATAGGTGTAAAGGAGACTCTATTATAGGTATGATTTAAAACTAGCGGGGTTCTATCCAAGGGGGTTTGATCTAAGGTAGTTTGATCAAACCCTGTTCAATTGGAATGCTTTAAATGGAACTTTTTAAGGCTTAAATAATTATATTTTCTTAAAATATGTGATTTCAACAAAAATAAGAATCTCCCAGAAATTGTAAACCAACTTTGTGGGATCACCCATATACACATATATATAGCTTTGTCATACATTTTAAAGCATGAATTTATTGTGTGTGGTTTAATCATTTTACATTTCACATAAAAATGTTATAAGAATTTTCTCTCATGTATGATAAGTTAAGAAGAATTTTCTAATGCAAAGGGCCAAACAGAAAAAGAAAAAAATAAAGAAAACAAAAACAAAACAAACCCTACAACGCAAACTAACCCTAACTAACTAAAAAATGTAATCTAGCAAACGACTAACCCTAATGAAAAAATTTATTTTAAGTTCAATGACTATTTCCATTATTGTTTTGGTATGAATTACAGCAGGTTTATCTTTAAATTCCCTTAAAAAAATTTCAAATGTCCTACTATAACAATGAATTTGCTTAAATTTTTTGCATTTAATTGAACGTAAATTCAAAGGTGTACTTACCAATAACTTGACTCATATGTATGAAAACAACCTCATTAAAGGTAGATTTCACACACTTCCTCTGATTGAGAAATACTCTACCTTCTTTTAACCCTGGTTCATGGTTTTCCTCTTTATTTTGTCCAGTTCCATGAATGACTATGTCCATTTCTTGATTTTCTTCTCCTCCAAAAATTTTCATGTCCAGAGTCTTGCCTTCACTTTGAACTTTGTTAGACCAAGTGATGTCACAATTTATATTGTTATCAAAGAGAGAAAAAGTAAAACCTTGATACTCTATATCTTGCATAAAATCAGGAAAATTTTCTTTTTTAGTTTGTAAATTTTCAATTTGGAAAAAAAAACACGTCTCCCACTCGATTTTCTCACTCCTTCTCTTCACTTACCTTTTCCACGTATGAAGAGTATGATGACTCATTAATGTTGTTTCCTCATTTTTGATGCAATATTTCTGAGTCTCGGCATTCTCACCTATTTTCCTGTAAACATTAAGATTTTCTTTATAACAATTGCAGTTATCAAATTGTTTTGGTATATCAGTTAATTTTTTAACATTTTAAATTCCACTAGGTTCATACTCTTTTTCATGATTTAATATATTTCTCATTAACAGTCCCTTTCTTCTAGCATTTAAAACTTCTTTTGTTAATGGAATCATCTTATACATAGCCAAACTTACCCTAGTTAAAAATAATTCACAATCAAGTTCACCATGATGAGTTGTATCATGAATTCTACTCTTGGTAACTCTACCAAAGGTGAATAAACTCAAAGGATGTAACCTTTGATTAAGAATTTTCTAAATTTTTTCAATTTCCATTTTTGAAACACCAGCTTGCATTAGACTTTCGCCTTACAAGATACCTTTTAAACTCATAACCAATATAGATTCCTAAATAAAACACGAAGATAAAGATATAAAGAAAAACAAAAACACCCTCCTTCTAGTGTCAGTTCTTGTTGACGACGATGTCACTCGTAGCAACAGTGCAGATAAATTCCTCATAGGAAGACCGCAAAGAACCTATCTTCTTGAAAAATAACCAAGGCAACCTCAGGGTGTTCATGTTATAGAAAAAGGTTGACTTAGCTCAATCCCAAGTCTTCAGTAGTAGAGTCTTGACCATACTAGTTTCACTCAAGGGTATGATGTGATATTGTTGTTAATCTCAAGGGGTCTATGGTTATTCTTAATTTCATTAAAAACATCTCTAGATTCGTTAAGAATCATAAGCATCAAATACAAGATTTCCAGTTCAATCATAAAATAATCTCATGAAATCAAAAGATTTGATTTTGATTTCCAGTAATATTTCATGAATTTCAAACAACTTTTCTATCACTTAAGTAGATTTAGCTTTAATCATTCAGTAATTTCATAGAAAATGAAATATTTTCTATAAATTTCCATTCATTCATCTATTTTTTGGAACATTTTTTAGAAATTTAAACATCTAAGATCTAAAATAAAGCATAAAAAATAATGAAAAATAAAATTTCTCCGATTATTTTCCATGCATGCCCCAAGATTTAATCAAATCAAAGCACACTGCTTTATACTTCACCAAATTTCTTTACAGCTAGGTATAAAACAATGCGAGCTTTTAAAGAAGGGGTTTTCAGTTTGGACACCGAGTAGGTTCTATATGCACCCTTAAATAGTGCAACATACAATCTTGTTCGGCTAAACTAACAAAGCCAACTACAAAAATACTTGAGATAGGTAGCTATCAAATTGGCTTTGATATTGATTGAGTTCTATGTGAATACAAGCTTTTAGTCTGGAATGATTCAAAAAACATGAGAACAGAACAAAACTTAAAGAATTTTTTTCTCTTCTGACATCCACAAATTCTAAACTTAACTTAAAAAAAGGTATCCCATGGCTTTTTATAGAAATAAGACATAGGTAGGATAAGACAAATACATGAGAGGAAATCCAAGGGATGAATCACATCAAGTTACATGGAATGTGGTGACTAGTAAGAGAATTGCAAACAAATTCAATGAAGTTCAACCTTTGTCTGATCGCTGAAGTCCTTTGGGTTTTTTATATTCTTATTATCAAGGTTCCTTCTTGGAACTAGACAAATCTGCTCAAACATAATGCAGGAAATTCCCATAAATACAGAATGATCAGGATGAATTTCCATTCCTACATTTAGGTTCAATCTCGGTTTGAACATTTCTAAGTAATCCTTGAAATGAATACACTTCTTTGCTACATGCTTAAAATCTAGAGTCTCGGTTTCCCGGTATCTAGTATTCCTTTGCAACAAACTCTATTCTTGTATGAGCCTTCAAAGTGTATCGTTGAACCTAGTAACACCATCAAATCTGTCTACAACTTTAGTTTTCCTGACCATTCATACCCGAACTCTGCATCGCAATATGCTTCTCCTGCAATCACAAATTCCATCTATTAAATCCCTTAAAAAAAACATTTATAAAAATCTCATGTAAATAAAACCATCATTCATTTGTTATCATATAAATCTATCATAAATAACATGCTTTCAAGAAAATAATAAATTCTTGCATAATCATCCTTTTATATATTGGGGTACCAGACTATCGGACTTCTTAGATAACCTTCAAATTTTAAAACTTTGATTTGCATCAAATGTTACCCGATACCCAGTACCTGCTATTTAGCTTTACCCATGATTTTTCCAGACTTTGGTTTTACCAAAACTTCCATCTTTAATGGACCTTGATTGTCGTACCAGAACACTTTGATCAATACTTGCATTACCTTTTTCCTTTCTAACATTATTGGTTCCCAGTATCTGGTACCCAGAACACTTGAATTACGAAGTACTCTTTTAAAAAGGGGTATGTGCAGGATCATGATGGGCCAAAAAGTGGCGATATGATGTGTATTTGTAGGGTATGTGGCTGACGACTTTTTTTACCCAAAATTAATGAAATGAAAAGGGTTTTTAAAGGATATTCTCATCTTTCCACCAATATAAATTATACTTTACTTTGAAATTAATAAATAATTATTATTCATTTTCTATTTGAATTATGACTAAAGTCCTAATTGATAGGCTGATTGAAAAACACCTATAGCTTTCAAACAGTATCACATTTTTGGAATTGAAAACATCCATCACATTCTATGTTTTGCATACTATAGGATTAAGAAAATAAAATTTTAATTTCATGAAGTTTTGACCAAGTTAAGGTGGTCAGACATATGATTTTTTTACATTTTTTAAAAGTTGTAATAAAAAATTCATAATTAATTATTTACTTGTAAAAAAAAAATTAAAAATATGCATCACATCCAGACATGAGTCCTCTACTTATGTCTAAAAAATATTATGTAAAAAATATTATGATTTTATTATGCTTAGGTGGTCGTATACACCTACTTATTTTTCCCCTAAATTCTAAGACACGATTGAAATTTCAAATTTTCACTAAATAGATTTTTTTTAAATAAAACCTAGTAGTTTAGAAACTACATTCAATTTTCTACAGATTCTATTCTTACATATTTTTGAAATAATATAGATAACTTATTCTAATTTTTATGTCAAGTTGCCTAACTCGATTTTTCTAAATTTTTTGCCACTTAAGGGCCTATTTTTTCCATGATGATCTTGCACATACCCAAATATTTATCTTTGCTTTTCACTTTCAGTGATCTTTTCAACTAGCCAGCACCTACCATAAGCGTTAGATTTTTTTTACTTAAGGTTCCCAAGTGTTACAGGCTTGGGGCGTGTTGTGAGACCACCCAAAAATTACTATATCCAGTACCTTTCTTGAATCCTTGTTGAAGTAAACACTTATCCAACTGAGCATACCAAGCTCTAGTAGCTTGCTTGAGTTCATACAAAGCTTTCTTGAGTTTTCACACCATATCTGGATCTTTCGATAACCAGAAACCATCTGGTTGCTCAATGAATACCTCTTCCTCTAGATCAGCATTCAAGAAGGATGACTTGACATCCATTTTATAGACTTTACAATTCTTGTGAGAAGTAAAAGCAAGAAACATCCTTATTGCCTCTATTATAGCTACCAAAGCAAAAGTCTCCTCAAAATTAGTACCTTCAACTTGTTCCTTACATACCAATCTAGCTTTGTTCCTCAAAACTTCACCATCTTCATTCAATTTTTTCTAGAACACCTATACCTAGTTCCAATCGCATTCTTATCGGCCGGTCTAGGAACCAATTTCCATGTATGATTATTTTCTATCTAATTTAATTCCTCTTCCATTTCCTTTATCCAACCATCATCTTTTCTAGCATCAACAAAGTTCTTGGCTCTACCTTTGACAATAAGCACAAGTTCACTTGCTCACTTTCTCTTGCAAGCCTTCTCCTAGTCAGCACACCTTCATTCTTTTGAACATATTTTTCTAGAGTCTTGGGAGCCTTCACTAGTTTTGGTTTCTGATAATTTTTTTAGCACTCACTACTCATCTATTATTTATATCCTTGGGTTCATTAAATAGCTTTAAAATGAATTGAATGATGCACACTAGTTAAAACACTATAATTAATGGATAGGGGGGAGATAGCATAAATCTAAGTTACATACAAGTACCATTTTTCATTTCACCTATGCCAATAAGAATAAAAACATGTAACTCAAAATCTATAATTAAAACTATTTGTGAATAGTTATTGGTTCAATAAAATTGGACCATCAATCGCAAATAAAAATCAAGGTTACATACTTACATAATATACAAAGAAAACACATATATTCCCCTAGCTCATTATATAAATACAAGTGTAGTGTCATTATAAATTGTATACCCATCTCTTGACTTGTGACTTGCATCCATAAATTGTATTTAAATCCATCCATCTAAATTGATCAAATCTAGATTAATATTGAAAGAAGAATTATAGAAATAGAAAATTGAGCTCTAAAATAATTCATTATTTCACCTATGCTAGTAGAAATTAAGCACATAACTCTAAATATATGATGTATAAGAAAATTTGAACCTCTATTGAATGGCCATGATAGGCCCACCAAATTCAAGTCATTAGACCACCTAAAAAAATTCCATTCATTTTTTATAAAGTACACCAATAGGAGCACCAATTTTTTCCCCTCTAACTAATAAAAATAAGATATAGTTAGTATCTCATATAACACAATTACCTAACCATACTAACTCTACCACATTTATTTTTAATTACTATCTAGATCTATCAAAATGCTTTGATCAATAAACATTAATGACTAGCATTTAAACTAACCAAATCAACATGTAATGGTAGTACTTTTGTTTATATGAGGAACACCCCATGGCTTATTTTAGTCCACCACAACTCTCTACTTGTTCAAACATGGCTAATTACAAACAACCACTTATCTTGTTCCCAACAACAATGATCCAGATATTAATCAATTGGACTCTTTGCATAATGAAAAATGCATATGCAAGCATTCATAGCTAGTTTGTAAACCAAAAGTACTATTGTTTTTTATTTTCCAAATATAAGAGGTCCACTTAAGTGATAGGAAACCATAAAAAAAATAGTAAATGATTAGAAAAAAAATTCATAAATAAGTTAGAGAGACTCAAGGTTTTACACGAGACATTTAAACCAAAAGTATTATTAAAAAGTTCATAAAGACATTGATAAAGGTAAAACTAATGAAAAATTTACATAATTGTAAGATCAATTACAAGAAATAATCATTCAATTGGATAGGTGTTTGTAGTTTTATTTTTCTAGTATTGGCATAGTGTGATGGTTAAGTTGTGGTGTTGGTGTTCTTGCCATCAAGGTTCAACCTTCACTGGGTTGATATTGTTGAGTGTTTATATCTAGAAGGAGATCTCTCATTTGTGACCTCACTAATTGATAGCTCCAAGTCAAAAGTGTTTTCCCCATTAAAAAAGTAAGTTTAATTACAAGACTAAATTTAATCATTCTTAAAAAAATTAAAAGATCACATTACCAAGCAAAGGTCAAGAACATGAATCAAGGAGTAAAATTAATATAGATGGATAGGTAGGTAGGGATAAAATATCAAAAGTGAACATGCCATAATTTAAATTTATTAGATCGAATATCAACACCTTTTATGTAGGATAAAAATTCTATTGGTAAAAGAAACTATAGAACTATAATAGATTTAATCCAAAGCTAAAGAATCATAATTATTTTTCCCATAGTAAGAAAAGTACAAGAAGAACCAATAAGGTGATAAATGGTACCATCACTATTTCATTAGTTTCCACAATGGTGTTAATTGTTTTATTCAATAACCTCTAATCTAATTTTTGAAAACATGCTACACCATATGCAAGTTGAGGAGACAAATTTAAAGGCAATATGTATTAGTGCTAGAAAAATGTATATTGACACTTTAAATTAATGTTACCATCTCTTCCTCAAAATTATTGAATAAATACATCTAACAACTCCATATCATCACCAATATTAGAATCTAGAAGAATATCATTCTACAAGACACTATAAAGTACCTATGTATTTCCATTAAAAGTGAACTCCAACCCATGGTATTTTGGATATTTACACCAAGGTGGGGACATCCCAAAAATATACTAATATACTTTTAGCTATGCAAAAAAAATAGATGAAAGACATTTAATCACTAGTATTTTCAAACCAGTAAAGGTATATGGCATGTTACATTGGAGGCCATATGTGCAAAATAGATAGGGTATCTATAACCTGATAAACTATAATTCTGGATAATACATATAAGTAACAATACATTTATTTGTGGAAGGGGAGTTGGATTTGGAGTGTCAGGATGATCTTCTTCAGAATATCCCTCATGTTATCTTTCATGATCTTAATCGGCAATTGGTGCAGATTCCATCGGCAGCAGAGATTAGAAGTGTTGTTTTTCTTTTGAAGGTAACCAGGCGTCAGGGCATGATGGTTTCCCAATATTCTTTTTCCAATATTTTTGAGATATTCCCTCGAAGGATGTGGCTATGTGCAGGATCATCATGGAAAAAACAGGCCCTTAAGTGGCAAAAAATTTAAAAAAACCAGAGTTAGGCAACTTGACATAAAAATTTGAATGAGTTATCTATATTATTTCAAACGTATGTAAGAATAGAATCTATAGCAAATTGAATTTAGTTTCTAAACTACTAGGTTTTTTTTTTTTCTTAAATCTATTTGGTGAAAATTTGAAATTTCAATGTAGTAGTACTTAAATTTCAGGGAAAAAATAAGAAGTAGGCGTCTGTCTAACCACACTAACCACAATAAAATGATTATATTTTTTATAATATTTTAGACATAAGTAGAGGACTCATGTCCGGCTGTAATGCATATTTTTTTCCAAGTAAATAATTAATTATGATTTTTTTATTACAACTTTTAAAAATATAAAAAACTCATATGTTTGACCACCTTAACTTGGTCAAAACTTCATGAAATTCAATTTTTATTTTTTTAATCCTATAGCATGCAAAGCATAGAATGTGAAGCATTTTTTGGATTCAAAAAATGTGATACCGCTTTGAAAGCTATAGATGTTTTTCAATCAGCCTATCAATCAGACTTTAGTCATAATTCAAATAGAAAATGAATAATAATTATTTATTAAATTCAAAATAAAGCATAATTTATATTGGTGGAAATCTGAGAATCTCCTTTAAAAACCCTTTTCATTTCATCAATTTTGGGTAAAAAAAAGTCATCAGCCACATACCCTACAAATACCCATCATATCACCACTTTTTGGCCCATCATGATTCTGCACATACCCATGTTGTGGATGCTACTAAGGAATTTTTTGGTAGTGGCAATCTTTCGAAGGAATTAAACTCATCTTTTATTGTCCTTGTTCCTAAGAAATCGGGTGCTACTACCTTTGATGAATTTTTCCCTATTAGTTTGTCTAACTCTATCTACAAGATTTTCTCCAAGGTGTTGGCGCTTAGATTGCTAAAGATTCTTCCTCAAATTATTTCTCGCCAGAAAAATGGTTTTGTGGTGGGTAGGAAAATTCTGGACTCTATCCTTATTGTTCATGAGAATATTCACTCTCTTATTGTCAATAAGTATGTTGGTTTTATCCTTAAGTTGGAATTTCTTAAAGCTTATGATAGAGTTGACTGGGGTTTTCTAACTAAGATCCTGAAAGCTTTTGGTTTTGGGGAGAAATTGATGGTTTTGGTGCTTCAGCTAATTTCCACCCCAAGGTTCTCTATTCTTGTCAATGGCTCTCCCTATCTTCTTTTTGATTGTTCGAGGGGGTTGAGACAAGGAGATCCTATCTCTCCTTTCCTCTTTATTATCATGGTGGAATCCTTCGGCTGCCTCATTCAAAAATTTATAAATTTTGGTCAAATGTCCAGTCTATCTCCTTCATCTTGTAACCTTATATGTTCCCATCAATAGTTTGTTGATGATATTCTCATTCTTGGGAGTCATCTATCAAGGAAGCAAAAGCTACTAAATTTATTTTGCAGAGATATGAGGATCCTTTGGGGTAGAAGATTAGTTTACCCAAAAGTGTTATTTTCTTTCTTAATACTCCTCAGCATAGGCGGATTAAAATTGCGAGGATTTTGCAATGTCAAATTGGTGAGATTCCTACGTCTTACCTAGGCCTCCCCCTATGTTCTAATGTGGTTCTCAAGTCCTTTTGGTGGGGATTGATTGACAAGTTCAACTCTAAATTGGTTGGCTGGAAGGGTGTGTTGTTAAGTCAAACTAGGAAAGTGCAACTTATCAAATCTACTTTTCACAATATTCCCATTTATGCTCTTAGCCTATTTTATATGTTGCAGAAATTTGTGGATAAGCTAGAAGGAATTCAAAAAAAATCCTTTGGTCTAGGGTCGAAGATAAGAAAATAATTCCTCTGGTCTCCTAGGATGCTGTTTGCAGGCCTAAAAAGGTGGGAAGTCTTGGTATTCACAAAATTAGAGAATTTAATTTGGCTCTTCTTGGTAAGCTACTATGGAACCTTATTTTTGATAATAGTGAGTGGGCTAGAATTGCTATGGGAACATATTTTCACAGTGTAGATCGTATAAGGGATTTGTTGTCTTCTGGCTTTTCCCCTCCATCTGGTTCTGCTCTCTGGAACTGTATGGTTAAAGCTCGTAGGATTGTTTCTAAAGGCTTATTTTGGCAGTTGGGAAATGGTAGGAAAATTATGTTTTAAGATGATTGCTGGTTTGGAAATAGGCCACTCAAAGATGAGCCTTGGGCCCTTCCTTTTATGGATATTTATTTGCAAGGGTTTGGCTGATTTGTTGTTGACTATATGGATGGGGTATAATGGAAAAGGTTACATGAGGTGGAACCTAGGTTGGAGGGTCTCTTTATTGCTCTTTCCTCAGTTCATATTCCTTCTTATGCTCCTATTGACAAGATTGTGTGGAGGCCTTCTTCCAATGGTAAATTTTATGTCTTTGGTTGTTAATCTTTAACTTTATTTTGTTGGCCCTGCTCCCTTTGGTCCTCCCTCTAGTCCTCTAAATTGATTCCTAAGGTGAATATTTTTTTCTAGCTTTTTTGTCAGAATAAGGTGTTAACTACTTATAATATTGTCAAGAGAGGTTTTATGTTGGCTAATAGATGCTTTCTATGTGAAGAGTATGTCGATGATTCCTTTCATCTCTTGATTGGTTGCAGATTTGTTAGAGAGGTGTGGGCCCATGTTCTTTCTCTTTGGAATCTCAGCTAGTTGTTTCCCTCTTCGATTGGGGAAGTGTGGTCACAATGGGTGAGACCTTCATCGAACCTAGCTTTTCTTTTTCTTTGGTCTCTCTCTCTACCTCATATTGCTTAGGGTATTTGACTAGAATGTAATAACAGGATCTTTCAGAGTTTGACTCTTTCTATCATCTGTGTGGCTTTTAAAATTTGTGATGCTATTAAGGATAATTTTGTTTATGGGGCTTCTTTTTATGATGGCCCTAGGATTGCTCTTAAGTTGGGTGACATTTCTATCGTGCAAAATTGGAAGTTGCCCTGTGATATTTCCCTTCCTTTGACTAAACGTAAAGCCTCAAGAGATGATGTTGTTTGGAAAGCTCCTCTGGTTGGTTGGGTGAAAGTTAATTTTGATGGAGCTGCTAAAGGTAATTTGGGACCTGTTGGTTGTGGGGGAGTGTTAAGAAATTATAATGGTAGGTTTGTTTCTGCTATGGCGCTCCCTTTGGGAACCCAGAAAAACCACTTTGCAGAAGCATTTATAGCTTATCATGCCTTGAAGATGGATCATTCTAAATGCTATAGAAGAGTTTGGCTTGAGGGAGACTCACTAAATATTATCAATAATCTGAAGAATTCTTATGTTCCCTCTTGTAGTG
The DNA here is from genome assembly GCA_007258455.2 of Sequoia sempervirens. Taxonomy (NCBI): domain Eukaryota; kingdom Viridiplantae; phylum Streptophyta; class Pinopsida; order Cupressales; family Cupressaceae; genus Sequoia; species Sequoia sempervirens. The sequence continues at coordinate 109,205,271 of VDFB02105785.1, forward strand.
TTCAATCCCTTATTATGGATGCCAATGAAATTCTAAAAATTTTTGATGAATTTTATATTTCTCATATTGTTAGGGAAGGTAATGGTCTTGCTAATGTCTTTGCTAACTTTTGGGTTAGTGGCTCTAGGGTTTGGGAGTGAATGACCCCCTTCCCATTGAGGCTATCACTTGTCTTAATCATGATTATTAGAAATGCTAAGTTTGATGGCGGCTTCATGATGATATGTGCTCACATGACCCTACTCACATGGCAGATTATTGTTTGGAGTGATTGTTAGTTGGACCATGCTTTGGCTTATGGTAATTTGAATATCCTTGTGGGGTTACCTTCAAGGTTAATTATGAACCTCTACCACCATGTTGTTGTCACATAGATTGTGGGTATTTTTCAGCCTATGTTCTCAAGGTTTCTCTTAATTTTCTATAAATTTCTCAAGCTCTTGTGCTCTAATAAGTTTGTGATCATGGGCGGTGATAGAAACAACGCAAAGAATTTCTCCTGTGACACCGTGAAAATGAATTCTGAGGTGTGGAAAAGGTTATGAAGGGGTGGGATTACACCTTACTTGGAGCGGCTCCATGGGAATGATCTACAGGCTACGACTTCATTTTTCAAGGGATGGAATAACAGGGTTTTGAAGTTGGGAGGTACTAAATATGATATCAGTGAGGACTTCATATAAAATGTTTCTGGTCTTTCCACAGAGGATAGAAAGGTGTATTGAGATAAGAAAGAATCTAAAGTTTCTTTGCAGATTTTCTTCAAAGGAGATGAAGAACAAAAGCTCAAGCGGGTTAAGAGTGGTGGCTACCAGCTCAATTCGATCAAAGATTTGTGGGGAGATGTTGTCAAGGAATTGATGAGGTACATTACCTTAGAAGGTCGGTTCTTTGCTATTAATGCATATCACTTTGTTCTCTTGAATATTTTTTTTCATGAGAATAAAATTTCCTTTCCTTTCTATCTTTTGGCTTCTTTGGAGTATGGTCTTAAGGATCACAAAAGAAACCCTGAGAATCCTATGCTACATGTTGAGTTAATTTTACTCATAATGGATTATGCTAATGTGTTTATGGTTACTAAGCAGCTTGTAATGGCTCCTAAGGGTAAGTAAAATAAACCTTCCTTGGAATATGAAATGGTGTCAGAGGACGAACCAGTGAGTCTGAAAGGGAAAAAAAGAAAGTGGTTTTGGAGGAGGATTTTGCATCTAAAGAGGATGATGATTATGTTCCTGATTCTCAGGCCTCTTTGGAAGTGTATTCAAAACCCCTGTTCTAGGTGAGAGTGGGAAAGGTTACTCTGTTCCTTACCTAAAGGATTATGGGACTTGTAGTGAGGATGGGGTTGGTGAAAAACCTTGTAAAATTGGGCCTACTACCCCCTCTACCATCCTGAAATATATGATTGATGTTGTTGAGGATATGTCTCCTACCCCCTACTTCAGGAATGAAGAGAAAGAAGGATTAGAAGGAGGGTAGTCGTACAAAATTGGCTATGAGGCCCACTAACCCTATGGAGGAGGAGTGTTGTCCTCCTACAATGATCTAATAGCTAAGCCTTTACAGCTGTGATTCAGATATTAGACATCTAACCTGAATAGCTATCTCAATCATCATGAAGGTGAATTTAACTTGTCAACCCAGGGATGTGAACTTGAAATGGGTCAGTACAGTATGTGCACTAAGGATCCAAAGTAGACACATTCATCCTACAGCTAAGAAAGACACAATACTGAAATTAAATTTCTTGGAAAGAAATAGCATAAGTGTTGAGCATCAACCAACAACTATACTAAGCTAAAATGCATGAAAAAAATGAAAATTTGAGACAAAAAATATGAAACCACTTTGTCTACTTTGACTATAGGAACAATCAAAGAATGGAATTCTAGTGGCTACAGGAACAGTCAATGCCAAATTCTTAACTAATTACTAAACATAAAGTAATGACTAATCTAAAGGATGGAATGCTCACCAAGTGGGACCCCTTGGATGAGTATTCCTTAAGACAAATGTAAACTTAGATGCATGAACTTATAACTTTATTTTATTCATTGGAAAACACAAGTACAATAGAGCAACATAATTGTATTATAGAGAAACTAAGAATGCAAGTACATCATTAGATTAAGCAACCTCTTTTGAAGAAGCATCTGAGTCTTATTTATAGGAAGAAATTCTACTAACTAATCACCTAGCAAGGTGGTCAACTCCAATAGATTAGGAGGATGCCACTTTACGGAAAGCATAGAAAGTGGAGAGGCGGTTACGCATGCACAAAAACTGGTCAAGCATGTTTTCCTTAACATAGATTTAGCACAACAGTAACGCTTGTATTCACTCAATAGACAATTAAGACCATTTACAAGGAGATTAAAATTTCAATTTGAATTAGGAATCTCCTACCATTGAGAGTCTTCCCTCCATTGACCTTTGAATCATCACCTTGTTGAACATTATGGCGAATGACCAGCAGGTAGAATCTTCTTCAATTTTGTAGGCTGCTAATTATATCTACATAACAAATTAGTATGCACAAAAATTGCATATATGTAACTATCTTAAAGTAGCATTCATTAATCCACATTTAAAATCAACACAGATAGTTAATATAGCATGTCAATGTCATTAAATATCACAAAAATAAGCTTATGCCCAATGTTTATGGTTTTGAGGAAATATCATAAAAATTTAGCATCCAAGTATCAAAGTCTTACAACTATAGCAAATAGACAATAAAATTCTATCAAAATTGAGTCATAAACTGGACTCATCACTCCCTCAAACCTAAGGCTTTGTTGGTCCTCTGGTAGAGGAAGGGTTGTTCTCTTGCTTGGTTAATGCCCTAAAATTTGCAACTTCCAGCTGCCCTACAACAGTTCTTGTTGTGCATGAATTAGGATCCCAATAGAACCCTTGTTGTCTATCCAATCTACTCCATCTTTGTCTCTTTGTAGCTATATCATACTAGTAATGTCTAAAATTTGGTATAGTCCATAATAGAATAGGTGACTGGAAATTTAGTGGGAGCCAAAATTGTCCATTTGCCCTTCCAATCTGTATATATCTATCAACTCTCTTAAGTGTTGCAACATAGTTCTACATAGAGTGAGGCTCGGCTTGTTTTAACTCATCAGCTGGGTTGTTCCACCTTTGTGACAGGTATCCCATCACATATTACCCTTTGGTTTTTGCTACCTCTTCATATTCTTTATAAATTGCTTCTCTCTCAGGCAGGATCCTACTACCATAGCTTGGTCTGTACAGAATTATGTGCCAATCCATGAAAATGTCCCCTAGATTTCTAGATTCAGCCCTAATAGACAAGGGAGTGTTGCATTCTATTTTCCTATATGGCCTAGACTGTTGTCCCCAACTAATATCATTTTGTATCCAAGACATGAATTCCCTTAATTGGACATCCCCATCATACAACAGTGGATTCCAATCATGGTCTTGGGTCACAGCATAATTATGCAAATAGAATTCACACAAAAATTCTTCATTTCAGGAGGAGCAATCTAATAAGCAATTAAAAATTCAAGAGGAGTCTCAATGGAAGGATTCAAACCTAAAAAAATCCTTTCCAATTAAAAATAAAGATGTTTCTCCTTCAATTACAGGGCATAGACCCTTGTAGGAGTCTTGCATTCTAATAGCTGAGGTACTAGGGTTGCCATATTATCCACTTTCTCCTTTAAAGCAACAATTTATGCATTTTTATCTTCAATTTCTTCATCTCTCTTTTGAATTTCCTTCTTCAACCTGTGTTTCTCCTCTTTCCATTCTTCTTCCCTCCTTTGTATCTCTTTCCATAAATTCATAGCTACCATGTGTATTGAAAAATCAGAGGGCCTATGTATTCCTACCAGAATTTTTCCTGGCACTGTTGCTTGCTCTTCATGTGGCTCCTACTATAGGGATCCTATTTGTTCAGCCAATTCTAACTGCAGGGGTGTTGACTTCTCTCCTAGTTCTGGCTACAGGACCTCTTGTTCTCACTCTTGTTCTTGCTCTTGCTATAGGAACTCTTGCTTCTTCTCTTGCTATAGGAGTTCCTAATTCTTCTCAAATTCTTGGCTCTCAACTTGTTCAGCAATGGTAGCACGGTTTTCCAATGTTACATTTGTTGCTTCCTCAAATATGTCCCTTTCCTCAACATTCACCTACCCCATTGGGGCCTTTGTGTCCTCTTGTGATGTTTCTCTAGTCCTAGGGATTTCCTATGGAGACACACCAAAGGCTGGAATAGTTGGTCTTGATTTTCTATGAGGTCTCTCATGTTCTTCTTCGGCTGCAGGAAGAATAGTCTCAGCCTTTCATTTTTTAGAGCTTGGCACTTTCTTTCCTGCAATTTTATTTTTACCTTTACCCTTCCTTATTTTTGCCTCTTTCTTATGTGCCCTAGTTCGAATTAGTATCCCAAGAGGAATATCATCATCAGAATTTGAAGAGGAACTTTCTTTATCTAAATGCTCTACCTTAGAAGAGCTAATTTCTATGGTTTGTTTAGCTGCAGAAGGGTTTACACTAGGACCTATGCCAGAAGTTGAGGCACCAAGAGTGGCTTCAGCCACACTCAATCTTCTACTAGCCCTACGAGACTAAGGCAAAACCCTAGGTCACAAATGCTCAAGTCTAATTTGATCAACATTTAAGAATTCTTCCTAAGTCATGTCGGACACATCATGTAGAGAATTTTCAACTAACAATTTGATAAAAGAATGGTGGGAAACAAAATTATCCCTACCTTTTTGGATCTCGGCCACCATGATTGAGAGAAGGTGGTATAACATGTTTGGCACATTCATTCTTCTCTTGTGCCTCATATGATTTAGCAGTTTGAAGTGCACAGAATGTAGATTCGACTGACGACCCTCATAGGTAATGTACTTCACAACATGAATAGCTACTTGCTTACATGGCTTAGGCAGAGAGGTTATTTTTGCACCTTGTTTTTCCACACTCAATGGAGGGTCACGATGTTCTGTGAATTCAGCCCTAGCTGACCTGGCATCTCTGGAAGTAGGGTAATTTTCACCGTCGGCAGGCAACCCTGTAACTTCTGCAATTCTTTCTTCACTAGCCATTATTTCCAACCCTTTTACCATGGCCTTTCCTTCAGAAAATGTCTGGGTAAACAATCACTCTACAAGGTTTCTCTTCCTACAATCCTCGTCTGAAAACTAAACTTCTTCTTCCTGCAATGCTGCGAAATTTCCAATGCTAGTGTCATCTGAATTTTACCTTTTTTGGCTTAAGATTATAACAGGAGCAATCAAGGCAGTAAAGGAGTAATAAATGAAGGTTGTGATCAAGAAAAATGGTAGCAATTGATATCACCTCACACATGCAAGCCGTCATCTCACTTAGAATTCAAATTGGCTCAATTTAAACTTTGCTGACATGAATAAATATGGACAAACATGTTGACATAGTATTCACACTTCCCCCCCAACCTAAATTTGAGCATGTGTCCTCACATGCAAATAGTTATAACAATTTGATAGGGCAGGGAATAATAACATGCTATGGAGAATGTTTATATTAATTTACAGCAATTAAATGCATATACTAAAAGACAATTAAAAGATAACAACTTGATGAGCATGTACCTGGATTCTTGGAAGATCTATTACGAAGATTATGGAGAAAGTATCGGTCACCTTTTAAGAGGTCGGTTGATAAATTAATGAAAGTGGAGTGGAATGGAGTGAAGTGATGATGGAATGAAGTGAAATTATGGAGGGATGATGAAAGAGAGAGAAAGGTGGAAATGGATGGGTGGACGGGTGAAGAAGTGGACCCCCACAAAGGTGGAAGTATTTATTATGACAAGTTACATAACTTAGTTAGCTAGAAGGACACTAGGTCCACTTCCTTTAGCTACAGGAAGTTCAGGTGTTGCATGCTAAGTGAATTGTTGCAGGAATTCCTCCTTGGAATTTGGATTGTGATACAATTTGAGGTGATGACCATTGACAAGCAGCCTAAATCTGATAGGGTCAATGGTGGTAAGCTGACCAGCACTATTGGGGAAGACTTCAACAACCTCATACGGTCCTAGCCACCTTGTCTACAATTTTCCTACATTATCTTGATACCTTGAGTCATAGAGTAGGGCCCAATCTCCTGGTTGGAATTTCTTGTCCTTGATGAACTTTTCATGCCACTTTATTCTATGATTCTACACTACCTCTGTATGATGCAAGGTTGCCTTCCTCATTTCATCCAATGCATTGAGTTGCATGATTTTGTCTCTTTGTGCTTCAAAGATATCCATCCCCAAGTCTATTGTAGTTCTAAGAGTCTTATGCTCAAATTCAATGGGCATGATAGTTGTCTTTCCATACCACAACTCAAAAGGAGTGAAGCCTTTTGTTGTTTTCCAAGTTGTCCTATAGGCCCAGAAAGCTTCTGGCAACCTATTTCCCCAATCCTTCTTATGAACAACCACTATTTTGGTCTGAATTGCTTCAATTTCCTCGTTAGTCACCTCAACTTGGCCATTGGCCTGAGGGCGATAAAGAGTGGACTTCTTGTGCCTTATGCTGTACTCATTGACCAGTGTTGCAAGAAGGGTTGAGGTGAATTGAGTCCCTTGATTAGTCACTATCTCTCTTGGAACCCCATACCGTGTGAAAATATCCTCATAAAGAAATTCAGCAACCTTATTATCTCTTGCATGCTTCATGGCCTTAACTTCTACCCATTGGGTTACATATTCAGTGGATACTAAAATATAGGATTTACCATTGGATGGAGAATCAATGGATCCTACAAAATATAATCCCCACTTGTCAAATGGAGTGATTACTACCTGATGGTAAAGGGGCATCTCATCAAATTTGATTGGCTTGCCCATCCTCTAGAATCTATCACACTTTCTTGTATATCTGCCTACATCCTTGTGGAGTGTTGGTCAGTAATATCATGTATTTAGAATCTTCATCACTGTCCTCTTAGCTACAAAATGTCCTCCACATGTTTCATTGTGGCATGCATTGAAAATATCATATGTCTCATCTTCCCTCACACATCTCATGACATGGTCTAGCCCAGTGTAAAAAAAACATCCTGTAATCCATGAAAAAGGAAATGACTTTTCAATGAGCACCCTTCTCTCTTTGGGAGAGAAGTGGGGAGGAACTCTCCCTGTGACTAGATAGTTAGCTATGTCAGCATACTAGGGTGTTTGCACACTAATGAAAAATAAGTGCTCATCAAGGAAAGAGTCATCTATGACCTGATTGTCCTATGATGTAGTTAGCCTTGAAAGAAATTCTACATCAACATTGGCCTTCCCTGGTTTATCTACAATGGTTTTGTCAAACTCCTGCATCAACAATAACCATCTTCCTAACCTACCTGATATTAGCCTGGGTTTATTCATGAGATACCTAATGGCTGAATGGTCGGTGTGCACAAATATTTGATAGCCTGTTATGTAGTGCCTAAATTTTTTGAGGGCATAGATCACTGCCAACATTTCATTTTTTGTCACTATATAGTTGAATTCAGCTCCTTGCAAGTTTTTGCTGACAAAATAAATAGCATTTTCAATAGCTCCTTATTTTTGTCCTCAGATTGCTCCTATGGCATAGTCTGATGCATCTATATGGATGTGGAAATGAATCTCCCAATTAGGACCTTTGAGTACAAGAGCATGAGTCAAGACTGCCTTCAAATTAGAAAATGTCTTGTCACAGTCTTCTGTCCACTAGAATTCAGCATCCTTAGTGAGAAGAGCATACAATGGTGTTGCTATTTTGCTAAAATCCTTGATGAAACACTTGTAGTAGCCTGCATGGCCCAAGAAACTCCTAACATCTTTTTGTTTTGTAGGTATAGGCATATTAGTGATCACCTCAGTCTTTGCAGGATCTACTTAAATTCCTTTGTGAGAGATGTAGTGGCCAAGGACTACACCTTCCTACATCATCATGAAGCACTTTTCACTGATTAGAGATAGATTGTGTTTTTCACATCTCTTTAAGACTCTCCTAGTATTCTCCAATGCTTAATTGAAATCAGCACCATAGGTGGTAAAGTCATCCATATAAATTTCCATTCAATCATGAGAGATGTCTGAAAATATGCTAATGACTGCCCTCTCAAAAGTTGCAGGTGCATTGCATAAGCTAAATGGAAGTACTGAGTAGGCTTAGGTCCCACATGGACAAGTAAAGGTGGTATTCTCCTAGTCCTCAGGTGAAATTTGGATCTGGTTATACCCACTGAATCCATCTAGGAAAGAAAATTATTGCTTTCTTGAAAGTGAATCTAGAACTTGGTCTATGAAAGCTAGGGGAAAATGGTCTTTTTTGGTGGCAGCATTGAGTTCCCTGTAATCAACAGAAACTCACCACTTCCCTCCCTTTTTGGGTACAATCACCAATGGAGACACCCACTGGCTATCTGAAATGGGGTAGATAAATCTTGCATCTAACAATTTATGTAGTTCCCCTTTTACAATTTCTTTTAGTGCAGGGTTAATTCTTCTTTGTGGTTGTCTCACTAGGGTACAATCATCTCTGATGTAAATCCTATGAGTGCAAAGCTTAGGGTACAAGCCCTTCATATCATAATAGTCCCACACAAATGCATGTTGGTGTGTTCTTAGTAAGTTTGTCAATGACAAAGTTGTTCTTCACTCAATTTGTTGTTAATATTTAGATATTTTGGGTATGTGCAGGATCAAGGTATGCCAAAAAGTGGCAATATTTGTAGGGTATGTGGCTGACGACTTTTTTTTCACCCAAAATTAATGAAATGAAAAGGGTTTTTAGAGGAGATTCTCAGATTTCCAAAAATATAAATTATGATTTAATTTGAATTTAATAAATAATTATTATTCATTTTTCTATTAGAATTATGACTAAAGTCCTAATCGATAGGTCGATTGAAAAGATTATAACTTCTCAAATCCGTATCATATTTTTGAATCCAAAACATGCATCACATTCTATGCTTTTACATACTATAGGATTAAAAAGAAAAATTAAAATTTCATGAATTTTTGACCAAGTTAATGGTCCAGACGAAGTTTTTATTTTCTAAAAGTTGTAATAAAAATTCATAATTAATTATTTACTTGGAAAAATTACAAAAATATTACCACATCCCCATGAGTCCTCTACTTATATATAAAATATTACAAAAATATTATCATTTTATTATGGTTAGGTGGTCGCATAATTTACTTTTATTTTTCCTTGAAATTTAAGTACTATCAAGATTGAAATTTCCAAGTTTTCACCAAATAGATTTTATTTATTTTTAAATAAACCTAGTATTTTAGAAACTACATTCAATTTTCTACAAATTCTATTCTTACATATTTTTGAAATAATATAGATAACTTGTTCAAATATTTACGTCAAGTTGCCTAACACTGATTTTTCTAAATTTTTTGCCACTTAAGGGCCTGTTTGGCATACCATGATCCTGCACATGCCCTTTTCCTTCGGACACTTGCACTTGTGTAGTTATCTCTACCATAGTTACTTCACTAATGCTTGGTACTTTGAGTTCATATGGAAGCAATGTATGAGACATACCTATTGTTGTGCACAGTAAATTATGCTACAGGAAGAGCAGGTAGAAGTGTCTTTACTAGATCAGTAGAATGAGAGGATGATGCTTCCTCTATTTCACAATGATTTTGAATTATGTTAAACAATACTTCATCTTCCTCTTGAAGCTACATGAAATATCTCCTTCCTAACATCATCAGTTTTTCCATAGAATGAACTTCCTTGTCCTCTTCACCAACATGTGGCCATACAAGATTATCCATGCCATGGGATGGCTGAGCTGGAGGGTAGAGAACAAGATTTTTGGTGCTCTTTCCATTAGAAATGGTCATGTCTCCTATCCTGCATCCAATATAGGCATATGTTGTTGCTAACCATGGTCTTCCTAGGATAATGGGGTGCCCACCTAGTGTAGCTTTAGGAGAAAGAACCATGAAGTCTATCGGGTACTCCCAAGAATGTAGAGTTACCACAAGGTCCTCTACTATCCCATCAAGTTTAAAAGTAGAACTATCAGTAAGCTACAGGTCAATAGGAATAGGTCTCATGATTGCAACATTTAGTTGTTGTAGGATATCCTTGGTCATTACATTTATTTCTACTCCCAAATTAATCAGAGCATTCTTTATTTAGACCCCATTTATGACAACTCCTACCATAGAGCTCCCTGGATCATTATATTTGGGAATAGTCACTCTCCCAAGCATGATTTCAGCTAGCTATCCCACCACATGAACCATAGTGGGGTCTTTCTTCTTCATGCCTGGCTTCTTAAGGCATGCTTCCTTAATTTCCTTTCCATATATAGGAACATCTGTTATGGCCTGAAATAGAGGTATCTAAACACATATATGCTTCAACTGATCTAAAATGTCAAAAGTTGTGTCCTCTTTTTTTTCTTTGACGGTTTCCAATCTCTAAGGAAATGGGGGTGTTTGCTCAGTCTGCTTGACTAGGACTGGTTCAAGATTCTTAGGTACACTTGGTTAAATGGGGGTATTCAGAGGCTCCTCTTCTTCCACAAGAAGCTTAGTGATAATGGGTGTGGAAGGAGCTGAAAAAGTAGTTCCTGAATGCAAGTGGATGTCACTTACACTCACAGCATATATAGGGAATTGATTTGGATCAGAAGAGTATATTGGTTTCTACTGTCGTTTGTTATTTGGGTTGGGTGTGGGCTGAGGTGGTAGTTGAAAAGTTTTAGGTGCATTTGAACTTGAGCTAGTAGGACGAGGCATTATAGCAGGTTGTTGGGGCTGAAAAGGTGGTTGCATGTAGCTATTTGTCTATTTTTTCCATTTCTATCCTCCCCTCTATTGATTTGTTTGTTGCCAATTTCTTGGAGGTGGCTGCCAATTTCCTTGAAATTGTTGCCAATTCCCCTGAGGTTGCTGCCACTGGGGTGGAGATTTTTGGTGATTAGGCTAGGTATTTAGAGGGTTACTCCAAGGCTATGGTGGATATCCTCCATAATTGGATGGATATGGGGGCTACCATTGGTTAACAATGAATAAGAATTAAAATATGGCCTAACAAAAGAGAGTGGATTTGATGGCATACCTTGTCTTGGAGCCCATAGCCTCCTTTGTGCAACATAGTAGACTTGATCTTCTTCAGCCTGGATTGGCTTGAACTTAGGTGGAATTTCATTACTTTCAATATTAGCTACCATCTTGCATCTACAGTCCTTATTTTGTCTACAATGAGGGCAATATTCTACCAACATTGCCTCTGCCTCCTCTTGTTTCTTTTTGGCCTGAAGTGTATCCAGCTAAGTAGCCAGATTGTTTATAATGTCTTGCTTGAAGTCTATCAGCAATTGAGTAATCTCCATTCTTGAAACTCCACTGGCAGATGACTTACCCATTGAATATTGGTAAGCTCTCCCTTTCTTTGAAGCTTCCCTAGAGTAGTTTTGACATATTTTCTTGATATCCTCCCAAGGAACTTGGGAGGTATCTCCTCCTCCCATCAATTCCAAGGCATCAGTGCAGCTTCCATTAATTCCTCTTAGGAAAAATAGCTTTTGTGATTCTTCATTGAGTGTATGGTGTGGAGATTTCTGCAGACAAAATAGAAACCTTACAATGTAATCCTCCAGGCTCTCATCTTCCTTTTGTTGCATCCTAAAAATGTCATCTCCTCTAATGTCACTTCCCCTGCAATACTCCTTTTATTTCTCAAGGAAATTTTTCTTCATGTCCTCCCAAGTCTCCACAATATTTCTACCTAGTCTCATGAACCATCTTAATGTAGATTCTTTCAGGGTGGTAAGAAATAGCTTAAGCCTATGGGCATCAATGGTATAGTCATAACTCTTGCAGAGTATGTCAAACTTGAACAAGAAAGTATTAGGATCTTCTGTGACAAGCCCATAGAACTTAGGAAGGATTGAAGTAGGGATATTTTTGAGGTTTTCAACTTCATTCTGATGAGCAATGGGGAAAGGAAAAGTTGGTTGGTTAGGTCTATTTCTATTTACATCACCCCTGCCTGCCTGATATAGTTCCAAAGCAAAGGGATTTTCAAGCTGATTTTGGTCTTTAGAGGAAACTTCAAAGCTAGTCAGTTCAGGAAATGCATCAGAAAAGGGGTGTGGATCTTCTTCTTCTTCTTCTCTTGGTAGGTTATGATACTCAACTAGCTGGAATGGATCAGGATTATTAGGAAGGAATCTCCCATAAGCATCTCTCCTCCTTTCTCTATGCATATAGTATGAACTCACTATCAGCCAACTCACACAAAGAATTGGAAAAAGAATGGTGGATCATTACTTTCTTAAATGAGGGGTTTACTAAGAAAAAAAATTAGAATTACTACAACAAGAAAAACTATCAATGACTCCAAAGAGCTCCCTAGTTTGACATCATCCTCGACAACAGTGCCAAAAATGTTGGCCTCCTACAATGATCTAATAACTAAGCATTTACAGTTTTGATTCAAATATTAGACATCTATCTTGAATAGCTATCTCAATCATCATGCATGTGCATTTAACTTGTCAACCCAGGGACGTGAACTTGAAATGGGTCAACACAGTACGTGCACTAAGGATCCAAATTAGCCACATTCATCCTACAGCTAAGAAAGACACAATACTAAAAGTAAATTGCTTGGAAATAAATAACATAAGTGTTGAGCATCAACCAAAAACTATACTAAGCTGAAATGCATGACAAAAATTAAAATATGAGCGAACAAACAAGAAACTACTCTTTCTGCTTTGACTACAAGAACAGTCAGTGCCAAATTCTTAACTAATTACTGAACTAAAAGTAACGACTAAGCTAAAGGATGGAATGCTCACCAAGTGGTCTCTCTTGGACAATTATTCCTTAAGACAAATGTAAACTTAGATGCGCGAGCTTATAACTTCATTTTATTCATTGGAAAACACAAGTACAATAGAGTAGCATAACTGTATTACAGAGAAACAAAGAATGTGAGTGCATCATCAAATTAAGCAACCTCTTTTGAAGGAGCATTTGAGTCTTATTTATAGGAAGAAAGGCTACTAACTAATCACCTAGCAAGGCAGTCAACTCCAACAGATTAGGAGGATGCCACTTTAGGGAAAGCATAGAAAGTGGAGAGGCGGTTATGCATGTACATAATCTAGTCAAGCATGTTTGCCTTAACATAGATTTAGCACAACAATAATGCCTATATTCGCTCAATAGATAATTAAGACCATTTACAAGGTGGTTACAATTTTGATTTGAATGAGGAATCTCCCGCCATTTAGAGTCTTCCCTCCATTGACCTTCGAATGATCACCTTGTTGACCATTATGGCGAATGACTAGCTGGTAGAATCGTCTTCAATTTTGTAGGCTACTAAAATTTATATCTACATAACAATATTATTATGCACAACAATTGCATATCTGTAACTATCTTAAAGTAGTATTCATTAATCCACATTTAAAATCAACATAGATAGTTCATATAGCATGTCAATGTCATTAAAGATCACAAAAATAAGCTTATGCCCAATGTCTATACTTCTGAGGAAATATCATAAAAAGGTCAGCATCCAAGTATCAAAGTCTATGACAACTATAGCAAATAGACAATAAACTTATATCAAAATTGAGTCATAAACTAGACTCATCAAGGAGCATGTTGTTTCTTCTCCCAAGATTTTTAGCAAATAGGTTACTTTGAATTCCCCTATTGCGGATATGGACAAGCAAAATAGAAGGAGGTTAGTGGTTAAGGACATTATTAGCTCTCTCCATAAAATTCAATTGTCGGTGGCTAGGGCTAAAGGTAAGGAGATTTGTGGGAGCCAGAATAAGAATAATATTTTCGAGGAGGGTGATGAGAAGGTTAGGAGTGTGTTTAACATTGACCGGGAGGAGTTTCCTAATGTTTTAGGTCTAGCTAAGGAGGGAACTATTTCCCTTTTCAAATTGTTTAATGGGTTTTTCATGAGCTCAATATTACCAATGTGAGGGTTCGGGGAGCTGTGAGCAAAGTTGGGTAATCTTCGTAGTCTTCTGTACAGACTCAAGTTGACGAGTTGTATGATTCCTTAAAGATTGTTGCTAACGAGATGTTGAAGATGAAGAAAATTTTTGAACAAAGAATTGTGACTTTGGAAGAGCAGATGGAAAGGGTTAACATGAAGTTGGATAAGGTTATGAGGCACGAGGCTAAGGACCTTTCTACTCCCATTGAGGCTAAGAAAGGGGAGGAGGGAGCTCCTCGTGATAATGAAGTTGTTAGGGAAAGGCAAATGGTGGAGGAAGCTTCAATTGATAAGGCTATTGGTTCGTAGGATGTTTTGGTTAAAGAGGTAAGTGTTGTGCAATTCGTACTAGAACTCGCAACAAGACCAAGATGCAAGTTGGGGTCCCTGCCAAAGAGAGTTTTGAAGTCATGGATGCACATCAAAAGACTTTTGAGAGCAACATGGAAGCTGCTAATATTCTGAAGAATATATGTAGTTTTTTATTTTTGTTCCTCCTTTTTGGCAGTTGTATTGCTGATGTTTTGTTGTGTATTAGTTGTTGACTACTTTGTTTAGTTATCTTTTGATACAACTATCATTTTTTTGTATAGAGTTTCGGGGCCCCTTCAAAACCTGTTTTACCTCTAATAAAAAATAATAAATTCAAACTTCAATATTTTTTATTAAATAATAAAGAAGCATTGTTCTCTATTAGAAAATTAAAAAGAATAGTTGCATTGCTCATAAAGTTGAAATTTCACAAGAAATTTAAAAATGCAAGGTTGTAAAAATGCCACTATAGTATTAATGCCTTGAGAAGTTACTAGAGTATTAGGAAGATTCATTTTGGGAGTAAAAAGGTTTCCCTGCACATTTTATGGTATAATAATATATTTATTTGTTCTCCTTATGACCCCCTTCAAATATCTTAATATATCATTAATTTATTTTAGAGAATCATAAAACTTCATGTCAAATCCTAGAGATATTTAATCAAGGAAATATTAGGCCCTTCTCTTCTTCATGTGGAAAACTAAAAGTCGTTATGCCAAAGAGAAATTTCGCATGGTGCCTATATATAAACTATCACCCACTTAATAAGATTGCAATAAAAAATAAGTATTCCATGTCATGCATTGATGACATTTCAAACTATCCTAAGAAGCATAATAATTTAATAAGATTCATCTAAAATTAATATATCAATAGGTTTCATTTCATCACAAAGATATTTTTTTTAAATCAATATTTGATAAAGTAATCATATAATCAAGTAAATAGTGGAAAACAAAAATAACTTACAAATAAATTGTATTTAAGAAATTATACAAGAACATATGAATATGAGAATTTGAGTACAATTTGTCAATGATGTGGCAAAATATCTAACATTGGGTGAAAGTTCAAAGTTATGTCAATAATGAACATTGATCTAACATTTCAAATTGAATCAATAGAAAGTGACATATATGTTTTAAATTATAGATTGGTGTAAACTAATGGATGTAGAATCTACACTATATTAAATGCTAACTTTTTTTTAAATTAAAAAATTATTTGAATGTAGTTTTTATAAAAATTAACACTATAATTTGGTTGCTAAGAAAATATTGAAAAATAAGGTTAAGTGGGATGTTATCTTTTATATAGTAATTTTTTTCTTCAAAATTTTTATGTATTAATAGTTTGAAATTTAGTGTATTGATTAATTTTCCCGTATTTTGATAAATGTATTTTTAAATAAATCTTAAAATTTATGTATACTAAAACACAACTATTTTGTGTCTTAATTATTTATCCAAAAAAAAATGTAAATGATATCATCTTGACATGGAATATTTTCTCTAGTGCATCCTATTTATTTTGAATACACTTTCATGGCAAGAAAATCAATCTTATATTTTAGTGTTGATGACCTATTTTTAATAAAATTAAAATACAAAATATAAAAATTAATTAAATGGTTTATTTTTTAAACTACTTTTATAGATCTACATAATTACATTTTTTAAATTTTAAGAAAAATGTTATTTATATGAGTAGGAGTTGTGAAAATGTCATGTTTTTCTAATAATTATATTTTTTTTTGGTACATTGGTCTCAAATTGATATTACAATAGGAGTTCTGAAAATGTCATGTTTTTCAAATAATTATATTTTTTTGTAAATTGGTCTCAATTTGATATTACATGTGTATTTAATGGATAATTTCAATTAAAAAATCTATGGAACATATCGAATTTAGCTAGAATAAATCCAACTAGACTATATGATTGATGAAAATTCATATTCAGTTAGAAATAATTAAATTTATTTGTGTTTATAAACTAACTTTAATTATAACACAACTTTAAACTTTAACCCAATTATAACTACAAAGGAAGACCAATTTCTTTGAACTACATAATATTGGAGCATAAGAAACATTCAAACAAGTCTTGCAAATAGATGTTGGACAACCTCTATCACTTATGAATTCTACAACTCTTTCTTAGAATGAGTCAAATGTTTCTTTATATACTCATAGAATGCATGCAACTACGTTCTAAAAATGATAACTACAACATGATTGAGCTAAAAGTATTTTATCTTTAAGTAAAAGTATATGTTGCTTTAAATTTTGATGCTTAATATCATTTAATTTTATGATATATCAAATAACTACACATTTAATAATTAAATTGAAAAAAATCATACATTTATCTCATATTTGTAATGGTGTCATATAAAAAAATTATCTATTTATTTTTAATCCGAAAACTCTATTAAAAATTCAACTAATTTTTAATAAACTATAGATTTAAGATCATTTACTAAAACCATAGAAGAAAAGCAATATTTAAATGTAAATACCTTTTAAACATTATTTAATATAAATTTGTATTATCACCCTTCTCAAATTTAACAAATAATATGTTATGCCTTGCAATCCACATCTCCATAAGTTATAACAAAGATTTGATTACTTTGAAATAAAGATCAAATAAAAAAAAATTGAAACTGATGGAAATTTTGAAACTCCAATTTGCTAATAGGTTATAAACATTATTTTTAGTTTTTTTTTTATATTAACAGTAGCTAGATTAGTTACTTAAATCCTAAATTTTGTTTTACACATTACGTAGAGATCTTATAACAATAATATCAATATTTTAAATTGTAATTGGTTTGTTCAATTAGAAACAATAGAAAGTTCAGATGTAAATGACAAGCCTTTGGATATTCTCCACAATTTGTACTACATGCATAAAACTGAATTGAAGCAACATGTACTACATGACATAAAAGTACAGGAAGCAAATGAATATTTTAGTTGTAGTACCCATTTGCCATTATTCAAACTCACATTCGACTCTGCAAATGCTGCCAAAATGTGTTGTCACCTCTACAAAAGGCAGTAGATTTTTCTTTTCTGAGAAATTTACTTAAATAATCATTAGGTAATATGTTTTGTTGTTTTCCTTCCTTAGACACCAATAAAGAGTACTACAGCGACCATATTTCAATGGCATTCATAAATTGACATGGAATATCTTACTAATTGGTATTAATTTTTCACAGTCTATATTGAAATAATAATATTTGGATTCATTGTGTATGTTTTTACCATCAATGTTAAAAATATACAAAAAAAATCCACAAACAATTTTACTAAATCTTATTTATCATACATCTTTGTATAAATTTGATAATGAAAAATATCAACTAAGCATAGGGACCATTGTTTGAGAATTTTGACAACCAAAAGAAGTGATAACAACCTTTCTCTATTTTGAGAAATTGTAAAAATGTTAGCTTTCGACATTATTGGACCATTCTCTAAACTTTTGTATAACAATATTAAAACAGATCAGAGTCTTCATCTACATATAAAAACTCTGATTTGTAGAATAATATATAAAAATAATTTCTTTTCTAAGTTTTTTTATAGATCTTGAAAAGCATTCCCATCTTAGAAACATGCCATCAGTCTCTAAGCTTAAGCTTCATTCTCACAAAACAAAAAAAGAAAAAGAAAAAGAAGAAGTTGATATCTACAAATAGTCTTAAAAAACAACGCAATCTACTTTCCCATTAAACTAGATGCTGATAAAAGATTTTATACTTGTCTAAATGACTAGTGTTGAGCATAAGTTTGATTCCAGCAAAGCCAGAATATTATTAAAATGCACGGAACGTACCAGATAACTGTTTGCTTTTCTTCAAAAGCATTCCTTCTGCTGATTCATAGCCGACCTTATACTGGATAATGAGTGACCAGGCCGTGCACAGTTGTCCGGTACGTCTTGTCCTATATTAGGTGGAGGATTCGGATGCCTGCTATTATCCTCATCCGAGCATCTAGGATACTTCAAGCACCAATGAAGATTGAAGGTTCATCACCGACTCACTAAAGGATTCTTCAGCCTAGATCTTTTATCTTTACTTATTGAAAGATAAGGGACAAGAGAATTATGGACACCATCTTAGCAGCTTCAGAAAGGTGGTTCCACAATTGACACTTTTTCAGGAGAAAGACACTTGTTTCTCATGGAAATCAATGGTGCACGAATCTGACTGCTGTCTACAGCATTTGTAGCGTTCGTTTCTTAGTGCTTGAATTTATACAATTTAATGATATGAGATTTTCACAATTTATATTGACTGTAATTCTACTGTTTTTTGGATTCAATTGTGTACAAGTTTTTTAATTAATGATTTGGACCACACTCCATGATCCATCATCAGAATGGCGAGTTGAAGGAGATGAAAAACTGATGAAAAAACTTGTACACAATCAAATCCAGAAAATAGCAGAATTACAGTTTATACAATTTTACTTTTTGCTTTGTGCCTCAATACTAATTAGATACCCTAAAATCAAGAATAACTTACCACCAACCAAATAAAAGATTAAGAGTTCACTCACTATAAAGAAAATATTGCTCTCTTCCCTCTTTAGAGGGGTTTGTATTAGTTGTGCAAATTTATAGATAAAAATTCTAGAGAAAATCTCACAAGTATTATTATGTTTTTCATTTTTTTTTATATTATAAATTTTATATATATGTTTCTTACGTAATAGAGGTTTTTATAAGATTTTGTTTTTTAGAAAGGTAGTTATTATTAGAAATTTATTATGTACATGGATGTTTTTACTAGATCACAACTATATCGAATATAAGACATTAGAAAAGAATAAATTAAATATAGCTTACTAACTATTGCTTTGATTAAATGATGGTTGAAGAAATTATTCATTTATTCCAATGCTTCCTCTTAATTTTGAGCACTAAACTATCAATCAGTGAGTCTTGAGCTTGTTTCTTTAGGATCTATAATGACTGAATTGTCTCTTAGGTGTTCAAAATTATCTTTTACTAATACCTTTGTGAATATATTTGTTAGTTGATCTCATGAGAAATAAATGGGTTCAATTAAAAAATTGTCGAGAAATTCATTCTCTATCCAAATATGACTCCAATGGATGAGATATAAGGCTCAAATTACAACAAAATGAAAATTTGAAACTTA
Source organism: Sequoia sempervirens (assembly GCA_007258455.2). Classification (NCBI taxonomy): domain Eukaryota; kingdom Viridiplantae; phylum Streptophyta; class Pinopsida; order Cupressales; family Cupressaceae; genus Sequoia; species Sequoia sempervirens. The sequence continues at coordinate 109,224,779 of VDFB02105785.1, forward strand.
TATACAAATCTGAAAATTAAGTCGTCTTAATTTGAAATTACCATGATTAGATCCATCTTCTTAATGATGTTAAAAATCAACCAACATAACATGCTTAATCACACCATCTTATGTGAACTTATAATAACAATATGTAAAGAATAACATTATCATAAGACAGCAGTACTGAGGCACAAATCAGCAACACAAAAGCATCATATAACACAAGATTTATGTGGAGAAACCCTTGTGAGAAAAAACTCCACCAAGAAGAGAGGCTAAGTATGCATTATCTTCAAACAAATGAGATTACAATACAATTACCTAAGTCATTCTCCTCTTTGTCTCCACCATGGCAGCACCTGTGCATCTGTGAACAACCTCCTTATGCCTCAATCTATCCTTATACTTGTAATGAAACTCTACATTCAACTATGACTCCTTATTTTCTACATCCAAGAGGCTGAATTTATAGATGTGTGAAGACATCTTAAGCCCCAAACAAGGCTCCTAAAGATGACCCTTCATTTCAAACATCTCCAACCCTTGGAATACCTCCTTGAAATGCAAAAGGACATCGATTTTGGCTCCAATACTTCCCTCCAATTTGGGCGCCCAAACATAGAAGATAAACATTACATTAAATGCAATAAATGATGGAATACCAAGAGACATATGTTGCCTCATTCCAATCTCCCACTTGGAGAATACCAATGGTCACTCATTTATTCGTTTCCTTATCTTTTATTACCCCATTTTAGGCACCCACATGTGGGGAAAATAATATTAAATATGTATGTCCACAACTCACCTTTACAATTGCTAGTGGACCCATCACCCCTTATGAGTATAATACAAACAATCCAGTGAGAATTAATATTATAAAATATTTTTCCAATACACTTTAAGTGCATGGAGATACTTTCCAAGGATGTTGGAACAATGACATAGGGTTTACAAGGTGGATGGCACCTTAATCCTAACATGATCTTATCATCTACAAAACTCTTAAGTATATTTCTTCATTCTTTACTATTTTTTTGATGAATTCATACCTAGTATCCATGTGTTTGCTCCTCTTGTGAAAACATTATTCTTTGATAGTGTGATTATTAAATTGTTATAAAAAAATATTGGCATTATATCTTCTTCATCATTTGTTAAATATGACTATTGATGCATCCAAACCAATTGACTTGATGCTACTATTGCTACCACATACTACTTTTAGCCAATGAAATTGTCACAATAGGATTCTATTTTGATGTCCATGAGACCATATATAATCCAAAGTGAAAAACATATCTAGTAGTACATTTCCTATTGATGATTCTACCTACAAAATCACTATCAATATCTAGCTAATCAAATTAAAATCATTAGTTCTGATATATAGTATTCCATATCTTAATTTTTTTTCAAGCAAAAGGCATTAGCCTATATATTATATTATATAAAATATGAGGATTACAAAGGTGCCAATAGAACAAAATCTGGCAATGAGAATTACAAAAATATCAATAGAACAAAATGTGGCATGACCATATTGCATACCATAACATTACATATGGTTGATAAGATTTGTGTACTTCAATACTGAAGCTATACATCTATAAAAATTACACATATAACTAACTTATTCCTCCATGCATGAAAAACTTCTACTAAATTTTCACCTTGCTGCTCCTGCGAAGATGAGTCCACTTGCACCATTCGAGGGTGTTGCAATTACATTTGGATGCATCACATGGGAGAGGAAAAAGGATATTGCAAAATATTTATCCTTGACTTTAGCTAACATTTCTAACCCCATTTTATTGGCATTAAGTTGCAGAGCACTGAGAAGAATTATTTCACTCTTCATTTCAAAAGCATTTTTAATAGCATCATAAACTGAGACAAAGACTCTTCTCTATTTGAGACAATTTCTAGGAAATATCCCTCTTATATAACCCTTACCCTTAAACAGATCATATTCTTGGATACTATTAAGAAATGCATTGTCTTCCATGAGCAGGTCCTTAACCACTTCATTTGCTACATATTCCAAAGATTCAAAAGACTGCAATAAATTCAAGGTGTTTGATATGAAAATTGATAGTACCTGAGATGGGAATATAATTCTTCATACCTGTGGACTGATTATCTCTTCACCAATAATGCATTGGACACACTCGAGCAATGCATGTTGAAAACCTTTGACAATTGAGCATGCGTTTAATGAAACTTGAGAATGGAAACCCCCATTACAAACCTTGAAAGGAGCCCTAAAATTCCTCGGCTGATATTCCATGAATTCCCTTCATAGACCTTTTCCAAAGCTCCAAGAAGCACTCTACTCTACTTAGGAAATTTTTGAATCCTCTAGATGCACTGGCTGATAATAAAATGCAATAGCACCTTTTAATAACTATTGCCATGTGTGCCAGCGAATGGGATAGAGAGGAGTGTAACAAAATGAGAGCAATACTCTTTTCAATGCATGTATAAGGGATTTAGCATGAGCTACAAAGATTTTTCTTGCAAGGAAATTGTTAAGGTTTATGATTGTTGGACAAGCTACAACAAAGGTAATTAATAACTTTGATAAACACAATGGTACCTACATCATAAACACATGTTAGTTTTAAAAACTCATTAGAAAAAATAATTTCCTTGAATTTGGCCATCAAAAGGAATTATGGCCCCATCACTGATTTCCTTAATTTTGGTCGTCAAAAGGAATTATGGCCCCTCCTTCGGTATAAGTGAAGTTATTTGATAACTTCTTTATGGTATTCACAAGATAGAATAGCTGCTGCAATTTGGGATGATGATAGTGAAGTGTGGTCATACGATACTATCTCTCCAAGTTGTTCACAACCTTTTTTTTCCAAACAATCTTCTAACTTATTCCCTTCCCTGAAATAATAATTTAGTTGGTGTAGACATCTAAATTTAATCACTCCTATATGATTAAATTTACTCCCTTTTCGTCTACCATATTAAAATATTAATTTATTAAATTAATATTACACCTTTTGTCTCATATCGGTAAAATATTTAATTTAATAATTAATACTTTATCTTTCACCCTATTCCTCTCTAAATTAAATAAATACGCTAATTTATTTAATTTAGTCATTTTTACCCTTTTGATTTAAAATCAATTTAAAATTCCTCACTTTCTCTCTCCTTTGTCACATCCTCCATAACCTTGCCCTAATCTGAATTAATTTAATTAATTCATGATTATGATGTGCATCCTCTTAATCAGACATTAATTGTCACATCCTCCTACATTTGCCACTTGCCTCTAATCTTCTATTAATTAGCCTAATCCAATATTTGCACAACCTTAACCAAGGTCATTAGCCATATTTAGCACCACTTTTTAGCCAACCTTTACATTTACCTTCTTTTAGCATTCCCCCTTCCCCATGTGAATTTTTAATTCACATTTATTTATCCTAGATTCCCCTCTCTTTATATGTGAATTTTTAATTCACATTCCATCCTTCCAAGGCTTCTAGAACCTTGGACTTGTCACAATTCCACATGTGACCAAGTCCCATGAGCCCACCTCCTTTATTCAAGAATGTGAATTTTTAATTCACATTCCATCCTTCCAAGGCTTCTAGAACCTTGGACTTGTCACAATCTCCACATGTGACCAAGTCCCACCTTTTTAGAGCCCACCTTTTACCCTTTAGATCTTCCTAAGAATGTGAATTTTTAATTCACATTTATATCCCCAACCACCTTTCATTTTCCTATGTAGATTTTTGAGGAATTCCAAAATTCCTCAAATGTCCCTTTCACTCCCACTTGGGGACAAGGAATCCCTTTTTGAGGAAATCTCCTCTCTCCAAGGTGCTTGTCCTTCCTCCACCTCATGTACCTTTTTGACACATCACCTACACATCATCCTACCTTTATCCACTTCACAATCCACATGTCAAGATGTGAGGGCTTGTGAGTCCTCAACTCACCTTAGCCCTTCATCTTAGCCTTGTTGGATCAATCTTGACCATTGAATTCTCTAGAGAATTCAAATTCTCCTATAAATAACCCCTCCTCAAGGGCATTTTCAACACTTAGCCATTTGATAACTACATGCTGCCAATTTGCATTCTCAATCATTTACTATCATCTAGCTATCTACTCTAATCATTTTTCACAGTCAATCTTGCATTTAGTCACTCAAGAAATCATCTAAGGAGCACACAAAATCATCCCAAGCAAGGGCCAATCAAGGAGACATCAACAGCAAGGAAGGTGAAATCATTTGTATCTTGTCTTGTCCATTTTTCTTCTTGTTTTATTACTCTTTTGGCTAATCTTGAAGTGTCCTTAGTCTTTTATCACTTTCATTTTTAAGCTATTTTGCACATTAGAGTAGGGTAAAATTCTTAGGATCACATTTCTGGCATGCCCGGTGGGACCCACAAACGGGTTCTTGCATTTAACCTCCCTTTTTGCTAAGAATTTTGTAGGAAAAGGTCACAGAAAGGCGACAGCGCCCTCTGCTTTACTGCAGAAAGGCGGAAACGCCCTCAACTTTACTGCAGAAAGGCGGCAGCGCCCTCAACCTTACCGCAGAAAGGCGGTAGAGCCCTCTTGTCCACTACAGAAAGGCGGCAGCGCCCTATGTCTGTCAATTTCATATTTTTCTAGTAGTTTGTTGTAGTTAGGTGTGTACTTAGAAGGTTTTTTTTAACACTTTCTTGCAGAGGGTGGATACGCCCTTTTATTTTGAAGGGCTCATTTTCTCTAACATCTTGCTACAGAAAGGCGGCAGCGCCCTCTAACCTTTTACTGCAGAAAGGCGGCGGCGCCTTTGCTTTACTGCAGAAAGGCGACAGTGCCCTCTACTTTACCCCAGAAAGGTGGCAGTGCCCCTATTTTACCGCAGAAAGGCAGCAGTGCCCCTATTTTACCGCAGAAAGGCGGCAGTGCCCCAAAACAGCACAGTTTGGAAGGTAAAACAGTTATTTTGGCTTTGTTTTTGCTCTCATTTTTTGCTATTGTCAAGTAATAACCCTCTAACATTGTTTTGGCAAGGATATTGGAGTTTTTTTTACTAACGTTTTGCAGCGTATTAGGGCGTAATTGATCAAGAACGAAGAAAAAGACAGCTAACATTTGTTTGCAGGGCCATCTATTTGATTAGATCTGCAAAAAATTATCCTTGTTGTTTTGGAACATAGTCTAATTAGGTGGAATAAACTTCATTGCTTGTTGTGATTGTTTGTTCTTGTGTTACCCAAGGGGGCATCAATTTGTTTTCGTTTTTCCCTTACACTTCGTGTGAGCCTGGGGAGTAGTTGGAAACGGTTAGTGTCTTCTTTTTAGTGGGACCTGCTTGGGGATTTCATCACCCCAAGGGACAATTCCAACCACGTGTACCGGCGGGGTATATAAAGGGGGGAGAATGAAAGTTGTACCCCAATCCAGTTGCGTCGTAATTGGCAGAGAGTCAAAGCTAGGGTGATACCTAGATAGACGTGAAGAGTTGGTCCAAGCCTTTCAGTATCTCGCTAGGGTTCCTGACTCACGCTTGTGATGGACTGGTGTTCATGGTTGTACCTCACATACCAAGAGTATATCGAGGACTCCCTAGAAGCCTTGTGCATCCTAGATTAAGACCTTTCCTAGCCATACCCTTAATATTAATCATAGGATTGTGCTTGCTTGAAGTGTTTTCTTGTGAAAAATCTATCAAATTTTTTATACTTTGGCCTTACTTTATCATTTTGTGTCCTTGCCATAGCCATTGCCATCAAAACCAAGCTTTGTCTTACCGCAGAAAGGCGGCAGTGCCCTCTGTTTTACCGCAAAAAGGCAGTAGCACCCCTGATTTTGCTGCAAAAAGGTGCCAGCGCCCCTGATCTTGCTACAGAAAGGTGGTGGCGCCCCTGTTTTGCTGTAGAAAGCTATCAATGCCCCTGATTTTTGCTGCAGAATGGCGGATTTTCCCTCCTAAACACCCGAAATCGTCCCATTTGGATTTATTTAGCCTCTAAATCACCATTTAATTATTCCCAATCATTATCCCATTATCCTAAACCTCCATTTTGTCACTCTAAGCCTCCCAAAACCTCCATTTGATCCGTTTAAACCTCCATTCTATCACTCCAAATCTTCGTTAACCATTATAAATCCCCATTCATTCTCCACAATCATCTTTAATCCACCCTTTCATTTTAATTTTCCATTCAAAAGTCCATTCACATCGCCAAACAGCACCCATAGCCAAACCGCCTTAAACTTGTATTACAAAGTGGTTACCCAAATTGACCATAGCACTTGAAGTTGATTATTGGTCTTTAACTTCGACCCCAATCAATTCACTTCCGTCTTGAGGTGAATTCGGTGTTGTAAGTTATCATCCTCGGCCCAATCAATCCATTCCTATCTTAAGGTGGATTCGGTGTCGTAATCATCCTCTTAATCAATCAAAGCTCTAGGGTCACTAAGGGTAACTTCCTGTGATCAAGCTTAAGGTCTCTCTCTCACATCTTTCATCACCCAATCATACCGATCCAATAGTCCAAATCTATCAAAACCAATCATTCGATCAAATTGTCCAAATCCAATCCAAATCAAATCCAATCCAATCTAATCCAATCATGCTAAATCCAAAGTCCAATCCAATCTAATCCAATCTTGCCAAATCCAAATCCAATCCAATCAAAATCCAATCTGATCCAATATATCCAAATAAAATCTTATCCAAATCCAAACTCCATCCAAATCACACCTTATCCAATCACAATCAAATCTTTTGACAAAAGCATTAATCTACTCATCCCACATTTGCATGCCCATTCAGACCCATTCACAGGCAAAGAAAATGGTCGACCGTCAAGCTCAGAATGCCCAATCAAACGACCCTCAAGATCCCAAAAACACAATCAACATCTCATCAGATCCTAACAAGGGCACCAACATCCCTCACGATCCTCATAATGGTACTTCATCGCATTCTAACACTGAGAATCAAAATAACTCACCACATGGTGAAGAGAGTATGGTTAATCAACCTGAACTCACACTTGAGGAACATTTTAGTAATCTTGCCAATGTGCAAATGACTGACCATTTGCTTGAAAAACATGGGGAAGAAATCTTGGCCCACCTAATTGAGAAAGGTGTCAAACCCCCCTCGAATGTTGACTGGTCCAAATATCAGGGTGCCCCATCTAACGCACTCCAAGGGTCTTAAGACACACAAGAAGGTTCATACTTTCCCAACGTTCCGCCAGTTGAGGGTTGGCATCAACCTGAATTTGGCAATGTCGTTCTTTATCAGGTTAACTATCCCCCACACGCTTCGACTTCAGCTATAGGAGGACCTCAAGTGCCTAATCCCAATAATCCTTTTGCCTATGGTATGCCACAAAATGTTCCACAACCTCTGCCATTAACGTTAACAACACCCCCTCCTTCCAACCAACCTCTAGTCAACATTGGGGGCACCTCCTTTGCCGCATCACTTCCACCTCCTAGAACTACAAATATACCATCTCAGCAGCTTCACCAACCCAACATTCCACCTCAATTACCTCCACAAGGCACACCCCATCTAAATGTTCCAGGTGGTGCTCAACAACCCCCTTTACAAAACACGTCTACGCTACCTCCTCCATCTCATCTGCAACAACCTATACACAATACTTTGGCCTCTTCACAACAACCATCCTACCAATCACAAGGCAATCCATCTCAACCTATTGCTCATACCATATCCCCCTTTCTTGCATCCATTTTGCGTCCAAAGGCTCAACCACAACACAATATTCCATCTTTGCCTATACAACATTTGATGTCATAGCAACAACCTCCCCAACACTACTACTATCCCAATCAACAGCAATTTTCCCAACAACCGCTTTATGCGACCTCTCAACAATCCCAACAATACCCTCAATACCAACAAACCAACATGCAACGTCCCATCCAAGTTCCTCAACAACCTACCCCACACTTTTACAAAAAAAATCCATATTATGCCCCACAACAACAGCCCCCGTATCAACAAAATCCCCTGTCTTACCAGCAAGCCATGTCATCATCCAATCATCCAAACCTGTATTTCAACAATCCGACACCCTTTTAGCCCTTTTAGCGGGATCCTTCATCATCCTATCATCAATATCCCCCCAACCTGCCACCAACTAGCTCGGATCTATTGGAAATCAAAGCCGCACTTAAAGATCTTCAAACCAGGGCTACAAAACAATCATTCAAATTTGAAGATATATGCCCATATCCATTTGATCCCTCCATATCATTAATCCCGTTTCCTAAACATTTCGAGATACCAAAATTTGACAAATACAAGGGAAACAAAGACCCTAAGGCTCACTTGCAGGATTTTTATTCTCAGTTTCAAGAATTCATGTATAATGACAACTATCTCTTGCGTTTGTTCCCATGAAGCCTAGCAAGCCACGCCTTAGATTGGTTCATGACCCTCGAAAAAGGGTCAATAAAAACTTTCGCAGACCTATCCTACTTCTCCTTCAATTTGGAGAAGGATACGGACACCTTAGATCTCCTAAAAGAGAAAAAACGTGATGGAGAAACCTTTACCAGCTACCTCCAACGGTGGCGTGCATTAGCAAGTCGAATGAAAAATCCTCTGAAAGAAAAAGACATGGTCACTCTTTTCGTGGAAAACTCTCATCCTGACATGGCCAACAATTTTAGGTTACATTGTGTCACCACCTCATGGAGAGATAGTAGGCGGGGACTTATCCTTGAACGCGGCCCCTACTACAAAGGACACATCAAAATACACAGTCATGATAAAGAAAGGTCATTTGGAGATAAACCACTTATCTCTAGAATAAGAACAAAAAATACGTGAATGATGGAGTGACGTACACCTCAAACATATCCAAGTGACTAATGCATCTCAAAAACAACAACCGTCTGTACCCAACGCCATATCTGTGCCCCAAGGGACCCTCGTCCTCCTCAACAGTCAAACCAAAACAATCAGGGGAATACCAAACGGAAATACGCCCAATTGGGTGAACCCCTGAGTGTCGTTTTTAATAAATTGCTACAAATCAATTACCCCATCACATATCCTGTCACCAAACCATTTGACGAGTCCAAACCCAAGCCAGCTTGGTTTAAAGAAAATGAGTATTGTGACTTCCATAAAATCAAGGGACACTCTTTAATAAGTGTCAGGGTTTGAAGAATTATGTCCAAGATCTTATTGATCGAGGAGATATCAAGGTTGACCCCAGTCAACCTTCATTGTCCAATGCCCAACTGCAGATCTATCAAAACACCTTCCCAAACCATAATCAAGGCCCTAGCACCTCCAACAGTAATCCCCAAAAGAACAGCACAAATAATGTGAATTACAAGAATGTGCCCTTCAATTATGAAGGTGTTATTCATTACATTGAACAGGTGGAACCCCGAGTATCCATGATACACGTTAAAGCCAAAGAGCCTCAATGTGTTGTTACTACATGACGAGCCCGCATCACCATCCCTGTAGCCTCTGCACCCACCCAATCGACTCCTGTAAATTCTCAGTACAACATCCTTGATCACCTAAGGAAGACCCCCACTCATATATCCATTTTAGATTTGCTTAAGTCTTCCCCGGTACATCAAAAAATCCTCAATAGAGCCCTGCAGGAAACCCATGTACCAAATGACATCGACTCCACACAATTCCAAGCTTTGGTGGGACACTTGGCTTCTATCTCATCAACTGCACTTCAGCCAAAACAATATGCCAAACATCGATGTCAATCATAATCACCCCTTACATATCGAAGTCGTGGTTGCTCGCCATAAAATAAAAAGGGTCCTGGTAGATAATGGCTC
>VDFB02105785.1:109234697-109270474 GCA_007258455.2 Sequoia sempervirens
ACTATGCCCTGACCCAACTCTTTTCCCCCCCTGTTTTTCCACCAAATTTGATTTTTTTCTAAACTAATTTAGACCCATTTTTTCATTTTTCCTACCTATGAAAACCCACGTTTTCAAATTTTTATTTTTTACGTAAAAATTGCATAAATTCAATATGTGGTTTTTTGTTGCCACTCACCTGCTGTCCACCCACGCCCCCGCTATATAATGCCCGCACCTCGTCTGTCTGGTGCACGATCGCGGTGTCATTGTCTGTCGGCATTGTTTCTCCTCGTCTGCTTTCACTCCTCTACTGTCTTCTTCTCAACTGCTACAGTGCAAATGACCAAGGTAATTTTTAAAATTACCTTTTTAAACCCTTCCTCCCAAAAGGTATTTTTTACCTTTTATTTAACTTTTTATTCCTCCAACTAATCTCTAACTTCCCGAGGCTGCCATTTGCAAACCGTGCGTCGGATCACCTCCATTCAAAAGCCAAAATTGCTTAGTTTATCAAGCTCTATCCAATGGTGTCCTTCTTTTCTTCCTATTGAGACATCGCCTGGGAACCCCCTTTTTTTTCCCCTGACCGCCCTCTCGAGGGGGCATACCCTCTTACCATTCCTCCATTCCTTCAGCCTGGTCATTGGGGCATCATTAATCATTTCCATGCTAGGGGCATCACCATCTGTCATTTCCTCCCTCATTTGCATTTTATTTTTCTTCAAAACACTGTTATCCTAACAATATTTCGAAGAGGGGCAAAATGTAGACATCTAAATTTAATCACTCCTATATGATTAAATTTACTCCCTTTTCGTCTACCATATTAAAATATTAATTTATTAAATTAATATTACACCTTTTGTCTCATATCGGTAAAATATTTAATTTAATAATTAATACTTTATCTTTCACCCTATTCCTCTCTAAATTAAATATATTTAATTTAGTCATTTTTACCCTTTTGATTTAAAATCAATTTAAAATTCCTCACTTTCTCTCTCCTTGTCACATCCTCCATAACCTTGCCCTAATCTGAATTAATTTAATTAATTCATGATTATGATGTGCATCCTCTTAATCAAACATTAATGTCACATCCTCCTACATTTGCCACTTGCCTCTAATCCTCCATTAATTAGTCTAATCCAATATTTGCACAACCTTAACTAAAGTCATTAGCTAGATTTAGCACCACTTTTTAGCCAACCTTTACATTTACCTTCTTTTAGCATTCCCCCCTTCCCCATGTGAATTTTTAATTCACATTTATTTATCCTAGATTCCCCTCTTTTATATGTGAATTTTTAATTCACATTCCATCCTTCCAAGGCTTCTAGAACCTTGGACTTGTCACAATCTCCATATGTGACCAAGTCCCACCTTTTTAGAGCCCACCTTATACCCTTTAGATCTTCCTAAGAATGTGAATTTTTAATTCACATTTATATCCCCAACCACCTTTCCTTTTCCCATGTAGATTTTTGAGGAATTCCAAAAAAATTCAAATGTCCCTTTCACTCCCACTTGGGGACAAGGAATCCCTTTTTGAGGAAATCTCTTCACTCCCCAAGGTGCTTGTCCTTCCTCCACCTCATGTACCTTTTTGACACATCACCTACACATCATCCTACCTTTATCCACTTCACAATCCACATGTCAAGATGTGAGGGCTTGTGAGTCCTCAACTCACCTTAGCCCTTCATCTTGGCTTTGTTGGATCAATCTTGACCATTGAATTCTCTCAAATTCTCCTATAAATACCCCCTCCTCAAGGGCATTTTCAACACTTAGCCATTTGATAACTACATGCTGCCATTCCCAATCATTTACTATCATCTATCTACTCTAATCATTTTGCACATTCAATCTTGCATTTAGTCACTCAATAAATCATCTAAGGAGCACACAAAATCATCCCAAGCAAGGGCCAATCAAGGAGATATAAACAGCAAGGAAGGTGAAATCGTTTGTATCTTGTCTTGTCCATTTTCCTTCTTATTTTATTACTCTTTTGGCTAATCTTGAAGTGTCCTTAGTCTTTTATCACTTGCATTTTTAAGCTATTTTGCACATTAGAGTAGGGTAAAATTCTTAGGATCATAGTTGGTATCATGAAAATTCATCCATTAAAAGTGAAACGTGTTGCAAGATATATTTAACATGCCAATTCTAGACACACCTTTGCTTACAAGCATTAACTATTAGTAATAAATCCCCCAAAATCTGAATGGAGGATAACTTCAAACTTCTAGCAAGAGCTAGGCCATGGAGGAGTGCTTGAGCTTCTGAAACATTATTAGTGCCAATTAGAAGACTAGATGATTTTTCCCCTAAAACTTTACCCAAGTGATCATGAATTACACAACCTGGGCCCCTGACATACTTGGATTTCCCTTGGCAGCACCATCAAAATTTAATTTATAAGACTCTAGTGGGAGAGGAATCCAAATAATTTTTCTTCTATCTATTTTTGGATTTAATATCTTGTTATTTCTACTACATGTCTTAATATTCTCTTCCCAACTTCCTAGTGTGAGTCTTTTGGTGACTACATAAATCTTGAAATTAGACTAATACCATACATTATATTTGGCCTTGTGGCTATGAGATACAACAAAAATCAATGATTCTTTTCTACATTATTGGACCATTGGATGCCTTATCCTCTTAGCTAGGTTTGGTTTTTGTAGCAACTAAAGTTAGTGCTAGATTAGGATTCATCATCTTGAATCTCCTTAGCACATAATTGACATACTTGTATTACCAAATAAAAATATTGTCCTCTAATTGAACAACATTAATCCCTATAAAAAATTTCATCAATCCTAAATCTGTCATTTCAAACTCTCTTTTCACAATTATTGTGAACATCTCCATGGATATTTTTTATAAATATTAAGTCATTAATATATAAAAATGCAATAGAACTTTCTAACCTTTCTCATTGACCTTTTCATATACTGTGGGATTACAATTACTTTTGTTAAATATATTGCTAATCCTGTATGAGCCAGTTTGACTTTACCACACTCTTGGTTCTTGTTTGAGACCATAAAGATATTTCTTCAATCTACATATTTTTTCCTCATGTCCATACGCTTTGTAACCTAATGGTTATTTCTCAGACACTTCTTCTAAAATGTTACTTAAAATTGTTGATTTGGCATTCATCTGATAAAATTTATTTATGGCTAAGATGTCCCTAACTATATCAAGCCTTTCAATTGATGCAAATATCTCATTTTATTTGATTCCATGCTAGTGTGTAAAGCCTTTTTATACAAGCCTTTATTTACCTTTTACATTGAACTCAATCTTATAATTTCATTTGGCATATGTGTGATCTTTAGATTAATGTAGATATACTAACTCCCATGTTTCATTCTTTTGAATGAAATCCATCTCTTCATCCATAGTCTTGATCCAATTATTTTCCTTGATTGCCTCTTCAAAATTTACTAGATCATTAGAAAATAAAGAAAAAAATTGATATCAATCTAAATTTCTCCTTGATAATAAATTTATTTTAAAATTTTATTTTTCCTTGAACTACTCTATATTGAGATCTTATTAAGGCTAGTGTATAATTAGATTCATCACTTACTTGTTAGTTGGAAGTAGAATGGCCTACATGGCTTGATGGTTCACCTTATATAAAATTACTTAGTTTTCTCAACTCACCCAATTTATGTCATTGGAGATATCTTGTTGGAGTCCCTATTACTAGAACTATTGCTTTTTTTTGGCTAAGAATGCTACACAATTTATTCTTCTAATTCTTCAACTAGAATTGTTGTATTTATAATTTCTTTATCAACACTTTCATCCCATGCTTCCTATTCCTTGAATTCAAAATCTCTACTTATGATTTCCTTCTTCGTAATTGGATTGAACCACTTGAAGGCTTTTGACTACTCATTATAACCAACCAAAATACCTATTTTTTATCTTGTTAAGAAAAGTTGTGTTTTCCACCTTGCATAATGTTATAACATAATATTTATTTATTATGTGGTGCATCTATGGTTCAATCTAGGAATGTGTGCATCACATGGGTCTATCATTCTTGGGGCCAATTTATGTGTTGTATGTAACATTGGATTAAATATTTGATGTGGGGATGCACATTGGTATAATATTTAATGTTGGGAAAACTTAGTACCAATATTAAATGAGGGGTTAATGGTTTTGTAAACTCGTGGTATTAGTGACATGGTTTTGTGTAATACCACTTGGTAGTTTTGTGTGAGCTTGTGTATATAAAAGTAAACACATGGGTAGTTTTCTAAGGTTGGCTAGTTGAGAGCATCTCTTATTAGCATTTGTGAGGTTTGAAGCATGGGATGGGATGTGTGGTTTCATACTTATTCACATGGAGTTCTTGTAGAGGGCTTGATGTTTCAAAGGTGTTCATGGAGAACTCTACAGATGTATTGTAATTTTTATTGTTGAATAATACATGAGTGATGGATGTTTTTGGAGGTTGGTTTTTTACCTCTTGATGGTTTTCCTAGGGTATATATTGTGTCATCTTTGATGGTATGTTGTCTATTCTTTTGCATATGTATTTTGAATACTTGTTTGCATAGATTTCTCTATTTGGGTTATGTGGAAATTATCTTAGTTGGATGCATATTTCCTTTCATTTGGTATTATTGCCATGGTTGTTCTTTGTAGAACCGTTGTTGGAGTAAATATAGTGTATAGTTGAATCCAAGGCTTGCAAGGAAATAATGAAGACATTGCAAGATATGAGGGTTTTGTGCAGCGATTTTTTGCAGATTTGGGATTTTGGAGTTACAAATTTGTGGCTATTTTTTGCAAATATGATTTTATTAATCTTTGTTTGAAAAAAGGATTTTTATGGATGTTCATCATGAGGGTTTGGTAGGGCAAATGTTGCATATGACACCTTGGAACAAAATAGACCCCATCATTAGATCCAAGAGGCCCGATAGATGAAGATTGACATAAAATTTGGCCTATTTTGGTTACCAAAAAAATACATTTTTTTACCCCCTTCCCTAGCCATATAGACATCAAAATTTGTAGAAAATTTTATTGTAAAATTAATTTTCTTGCAAAATAAAAATTTAGTTAAACCTGACTATTAAATTTTAAACTTAAAAAAAAATTATTGACCCATGGGGGGTCCACAAACCCCCCTACATGGCTCGATACTATTATGGCGTAAAATTGCACCCTAGGAAAATTTCCCATTACACCACCCTTACTTTAGCCTTATAAATTGATAATACTAAATCTTACTGCTCTAAGTCTTTTATCCCATCCATACCTTTTTTTTTTGTCGATGGAGGGAATTTTGACTAGGACGCTTTTGCGACACAGACATTTGGCACCACATGAACATCCCTGATAGATTCTCTAGTCAATGGACATTGGGACATTACATTTCTTGTCACCCGCAAAGTGTAATTCCCCCTGCGACTGTAGACCCACCTAAAAATGTCTCTTTTTCCTCCAAACCTCCATTTTGAACCTACAATCCCATTCTATTCACTATAATCTTCATTCTTCCAATTCTACTCACTTCACTCTCATTCTTCCACTTCATTCTTGTTGTATTACTCTTGCATTGTCTCTACACCATTGTTCTTGTAGGTTTCAATCTCTTTGAATTACACTCTTGCATGATCGTCTTGTATCCTCTTATGCAAGAAGTTGAGTCCACTTCTAGTGGAAGTATCATTTTTCAACTTTAAAATAGGGTCATTCATTCTTTAGAATAGGTACCCATTATAAAGTGGGTACTCATCCAAAAGGTTTGAAAATCACAATCCATAGTTCTCATTTGGATTTAGGCTTAGAAAATGCATGGTAACCCAACCCTTAGCCTTAGACCTACAAGTACAAGGTCACGACAATATCGAGAGAAAAAATTGACTATGTCAATAGGGCTGATGGGATTTTTTTTGGAATTATTTTATGAAATTAAAACCCATTTTAGATGAGATTTTGTAGATTCTAAATATGTAAAAAAAAATACAATTGCATTTTTTTTTTAATTTTCAATTATTATTTTATGAAATAGGTCCATAAACTTGAATTATCAGGGATTTTTAGTATTTTAATAACTTTTTACTAAAATATTTTTTTGGAAAAAAAAATTTACGAAAAACATACTTTAGACAATTCTTTTCAATTTGAAAAAAAATCAACAAAAAATGAGAATTTTAGGTCATCTTATGCTGATGTACATGACATTTTTCAAAACACCAAATATGGCCAATAAAAAATTAACAAAAAAAAAAATTATTCAATAAAAAAATACAAAAAAATAGGGAAAACGTGCTTTAGTTACAAATATTTTCCCAAAAGGATTTAGAAAAATATGATTATTTAGGTCAAAATATGGATGACGTACACGTGCATGGTACAGTAAAAAAAATGTGACTTTTAAACAGTGGTTTTTAGAAATGCCTATTGGAAATCAATTTATATCACCTGAGTATTAAAATAAATCACATATTTGGAAACTAGACTCTGAGTACTACATTTTATTATTGGTGAATTTTTTGAAGATTTCTTCTCTAAGTGCTTCAAATTTTAAGGTCAAATGTGACAAATTCTAAAATTCAGGGAAAACACTTCCACTTTTTAGCCAAAAAGTGGACTCAACTTCTTGCCAGCACGAGCTCATCCTTCCTCTCAGCTTCTCCAAGCTTGTAGTAGGGAGGGTAATATTTCTTTCTTTGCATTATCATCTTTATACTTATCATATTGATTGTCATTGAATTTCCATGTATGTGTTGTCTATTACTTTCTTTATCATTATTTATGCATTATGGTTTATCTAGCTATTCATAGAGGTGGAAACACCAAAGCGAGGGTTTGACTAAGGCAAGCCCCGAAAAGTAGTCCCAACATTTTCTCACTTTCATGTGTGTAGGATCTTGTTTGTGTGGAGCTTGTGGGAGGCTAGACCTACTGTGAGTTAGATATCTCTTTCCTCCTACTTATCATTTCGCTTCTAGTTAGATTATCTTTCATTTGAAGTATTCTTCTTGTTGTACTTTTTTATATTTTTATGTATTTCTAGCATTATATTATTTTTGTTAAACTATGGGATTCTAGTATTCAAGTTGTTAGCAAGCCCTAGGTTTTTTGGTCATAGACTCTGCTCTCTATCCATATGAGATGCTAGCACATCCCTAAGATGATAGTGTTACACTTTCATTTGTCTCCCACAATGATGTCCTTTAGCTAAGAGCCAGTTAGCCTATTTCCCAAAACCTTCATGGTCTGTTCACCTAATTCTTGAAGTCCTCCATCCTAAAAACCAAAAAACATAGTCTAGCTTTTTGTTCATTTACTACCCCATATTTTGAGCTTTTTCATTGAGGTTGTTGAGGGAAATTCACTCCCTTTAGACCCTATTTGTCTTGGGACTTGGGAGTAGTGAATCCCCTCCTTCGAATTTTGGTGAACCTGATGTGAACCTGAACCTCTTCTCTTTGTCTTTGTTTCGAAATTCTTTCTTCTCTCATCCTAGGATGTGTAGTTGATAGTATGTTGTGATGCTCTTTATGAGATTTCCAACCCAATCAACTACCTCTATCCACATAGTAAAAAGAAGTTATTAGAGCTTGGATATGGGATCTAGAAGGTTTAGTCCTCCCCCAATCTGGGCCAACTTTCGAAGAGTTCCCTATAAGACACTCCACTAGATATACACTACCTATCAATGAAGCTACAACTCATGTTCCTACACCTCTCGCCTCACCCTCGAGCGACCTACCTCTTCCTTGGAGGATGAAACTACTTTCAAAATTCTTACAAAGCAGATTTACTTCTTGGAGCTAAGACTCGAAGGGCTTAAGGGGTTCTTGTTGAAAGATGATGTATTTTACCAAGCAACTCCTATCGTTGAAAATTTAAGGACTTTTTTAACTAAAATTCAGATAGGTTTAGAGCTTCTTTGTAGCATAGTGACCCTCATAGAGACCCATGTCCCATCCTACACCTTTGTCTTGAGTGCTACTCAAGAAGTTATATTAGAGATCATTGGACAATAACTAGATATCTTAATGACTAAAGTGTTTGTGTGCATAGCTAACACAAGTCCCTCTACTAATACAAAAACCATTCCTAATCAAGATTGTACAATTAAAGTAAATAAGGTAACTTTGGGCTTTAGTTATTCCACACCTAAAGCTCAGGGTATCCCTACTTTTGGTGTTGATGTCGATGCCTCTTTTGGAATTGGTGTTGTTGGAAAACAAATATCTACTAAGAGTGGGGGTGAATTAGTATATTAATTAAAAATAGTTCTTTAATACTTTTAAACCAAGATAAATGTATATGCAAAGAGATTAACACACACATGCACACATAACACTGGATATATGTGGAAAACCCAATATGGGAAAAACCATGGTGAGAAATGTTGCTAGGATCTATTGTCCTAATCCAAACTCACAATAGAACCTCACTGGTTACAATATTTAAGGGCATCACTCCAAGGAAGCACCCACTCCCTATCTAAGCACCAACTCAGTGATCCAATGGCACCAACCAATCAGATTTACAATAAAAATATGGAGCTACAAACTCCAAATTATAGGTGATTTAAATGAATCCAATTCTCTATCACAAACCTATTCTACAACTACTCATATTATGTTCTTCCTCTCTACAAGAATTCTCTCTATCTCTATTATTATTGCTTCAATCTCAACAAGTCATACCTCTCTCTTCTCTTCTCTTTTTCTCTACTCTATCTTTTTACACTTCACATCAACTCAATGCACATCATAGATGATATTATGTTTAGTCGTTTAGGTAAAATTCACACATCTTATGCATATTGAACCCACACACACTTCTCTTCCTCACGCATATCCCATTTTGATCAACTTGTATATTCTTTCCTTCACTGACAAGTTTCTTCTGGACCTCAAGCCATGCACCACCGACATCATTCAATGAATTTTCTATATTTGGAATTTTGTAATCCTAGCGTTTGATTCACATTTAATATCCATACTTGCATGATTTGATCTATATCAGATCTCTTCCAAATTTTGTAGTTGTGTGCAATAATGGTGTCATCTAATCCTTCCAATCAGCAACACAAAATTAGTTGGAGTGGTTAATCCATTTTCTATGTCATATTTCATTTGCCTAACTTGAATTTCCACCATTTTTCCACCCTACAAATGACAGAATGAAATCTTTGAACTCTACTCATTGATCTTCTAACATTGTACCATGATTAGACAATTATCACTCAATTTCCTTGCTTTAAATGAGGTTCATAGATCTTTAATATGCACAACAACGATGTGAATCAAGTGAAGCAATCAATTTTTTCCATGTGTCTTCCCATGATTTTGCATTGGTCAACCTTAGTCAATACAAGCTTCCCATGGAATGGTGAAAATATTTCTTCTACTTTGTTGACCTTATCTTTCTTTTCCATCAGGGGTTGGGAGTCGCTAATCCCCCTTTCCTTTTTTTTGTCGGGTTTTGGCCATCAGCCTTACCCATTATCTTCTACCTCCATCACTCTTTTTTCAATCCACAAGACATAATACCAAACTCCTAAATAGGATGATTCCTTTGAGGTATTAGATGTCGGGGTTTGCACATACCACTTACCTCTTTCTTTTCTTTTGATAAGGTGTAAGCCTTCTAACCAAACTGTGATGCCTAAATATTTCCTTCAGAATATTTGACCCTTTTGGGTGTCAACCTTCGGTCTTTTCTCATTCACCTTACTTAACTTCTTATTAAGGCATAATCCTTACCCCCGACTTGCAAGCACTGAAACCATTTCAAGTGTCAGGATTTGAGTATCCTTCATAGCCTTTACATAATTTCAGTTAAGGTGTAAGCCTTAACATGGACCTCCAATCACCGAAACCTTTTCGAGTATCGAAATATAGCCTTTTTTCATACTTCTTACTTGGCTTCTTGATAAGGCATAAACAAACTTGCTGACACTTGATGCTCGACTACTCTTCAGACTTAACTCATTCTTTCTACATTTCTATGAGGCATTCAATATAAGGTATGACCAAAGCCTGAAGTCTGAACACCTACAATAGAGAGGAAACCTCAAGCCTGAAACTCGATCAAACTTGGCTCAAAAAAACTAACTCCTTCCATCTCTGGCAAGTGATATAGGGTAAGCTCGAGGCTTGAAGCCCAAAATTTTACAACTCTTCAAGGCTTGCATTGTAGCTTCAAATGGATCATTCAGAGTGAGACCACTTGACATCAATGACCATCATGACTAGCCACAATCTCCCTTTTGACATCCATCAACAATCTCACCATTGGATATCACTCAGATACCCCTTTTGACATCAATGACAATCATATTGCCAACAATATCCCCCTTTGTCATTGATGGAAAAACTAAATGCTCTACACAAGAATTAGCATGACCATTCTGCACAACAATCATTCTCCCCCTCAGGCATATCTTCCCCCTTTGATAAACAAAAAGCATTTGTAACTATTATCCACAAATCTTGTAGACTCAGAGCATTTTGCTAAAATTTCTACTCCTTTGACATTAATGAAAAAGGGATACCATTTAGACACCTTGTTGCTACTGATGTTCTCCCCCTTTGGCATATCTTGCAAAGAGAAATAATGTGTCCAAAAATATGCAACCATCAAGTTGTTAGAATTTTGTAAAACCAATTATACTTGACTTGACTTCCCTCTTATACTTCTAGGGATGAATTAAATTTATATAAATCTCCCCCTGGACTCATGCCCTATCACTAGGATCTATTGATTTGATGTGGGATCATATTGACAATAGGTTTCAATGCCTCTAGTGGCGTTGGTGGTCCTACTAGTAGCTCTGTTGGTCATACCTTATTTATTGATCTTGTCCTTAATGCTCTTTTATAGAACTTGATTCTCCCTTAGCCTTTGCTCTTTCCTGATCCACTTTCTCCTTTAGGATGCCCATATCCTCCACAAAATTTTCAACCATTTTCTCAACGTTCTTCTTTATATGTGGCTTTCTTTGTTCCATGTGGACCTCCATAGATTTTCTTTATAGGTGTCTTTTGGAATTTTCAACAAAATTTCATCCAAACCAGTTGTCTCTTTTTCATTGATCTCATATCCCAATGCTAGGATCCACACTTTCCTTGGTTCCACTACTTCCATCATGCACTCATCTATTGATACTAGGAAAGTGATATCATTTTGATATTTTTCTACCATTTTCCTAGGAATTATGTCTCTTTTGTGCATCCTCTTTTGGAAAACTGCAAAGAAAGCAACAAGGGCATCATCTTGTTCCTTTACATCACCAATACTTCTCATAAATTTTGCAATCCAATGAGAAAGTGATCTTCCTTGCAACCATACCACACTTCTATTTTTGGGGAGTTCCTTCAAAAAATAGAAAAGTACACACACAACCAAGGTTCCATACTTAAATGGATACTTCTTCTCCTTGGTTTGTTTCAAGTTCTCCATCAATTTTTGTCTTAATAGTTTACAAAGAACATAGTCCATTCCTTTTTCAACCATTTCATATGCCACATTGATTATGGTGGAAAATACAAATTTTTCTACATGTTTGTGAAGTATATTTTATAACCAATTACCATTGTTGCATACCTCACAGTTGGATTTCTAATGGGATTTACAGCTAGATTTATCTTATCATAGGTTGCACCTATGAGTTCCATTACAGCCTCATTCTTGATTGATTTCAATACAAGAACAGGTTTGGTGAAGCATAGATCTGTAACCTCTCTATTCACCTCTTTTGTTATCATTCCAGGCATGTCATTCCCAACAAATTTGTCATGATTCTTCTTAATGCAATCCTAACCCATTTATGATCAAAGAAAAAATTTGGAAACCATTGCCATATATCAATCTTCTTTGCGACTAGGTTTTGGTATTCTGGTTTTAGGGAAAAATTCTCTCCAGTAAGTTCTTTCATCCATAAATCTCCTAGCTTACTATAATCATATTCTGCCATCTTGCCATGAATGTAGATCCTTATATATTTTATAGGTAAAACCCCATATGGAACATGTGAAAATGTGCCTAACTGGTCATCTATGGATTTTGCAGGGTATTTCTTGAATTTAGGTTGTGGCTTCTCAGTAACTTCAATAACCCTCAATGTTTACATTGCAAAATGAATTCAAATTGCTTTCAAACAAATCTCTCTATGAAACTAGGGCAAACATTGATTCACAAATACCTTTTCTTTCACTTGTCGAACTAAGGTTTGAACACACCAAATCTTAAATCACCTTTACCACTCCAAATTCTTTCTTCGCTGCTCTAATCCTTCTCAAATGCTTTTGTAAATGAATTTGGATAAGTGAAATCACTTATAACCCTTCGAATATAACCTAATTTTGTAATGAATGCTTCAAACAATAAAGTTGGAAAACCTTTATCTGTATGCATAGTCAACTTCAAGTACTCCGCAAATTACCACATTATCATATTTTCTTTCGTAATTGTAGTGTAGAAAAATGTATCCCTCTACATTTTCACACTTGTTTGGGCCCTCCCTACTAAAATTGGGCTTCTTTATGCCTTATTTGGCCATATTTTACATCTGCAAGCCTTAATTAATACATCTTTCCAAGGATAATTCTGACCTATATAAAGTGACCAATAATAAATTAATGGTTTTGGATTGTATGGCCCAGATTTAGTTATTTGGGACTCATACGCCACCTTGGGCATATGGGTCCCACCTAGGTTTTGGGGCCTAGATCTGAATTTGGCATTAAACTAAGAATTTCTTGAAAAATGTGTCCCAAGCTTAGCCTAATGGGACTCATATGCCCCAGCTAGAATATGATTCCCACTTAGCTTAGACCTAATTTAAATTCAAATTCTTGGCAGGATTGTATTCACCTAGATCTGATGTCGGCTTGTAGCGTTGTAATTTCAAGAAATTTGGCATAAACAAGTATAAATACAAGGTCTTTTCACATATTTTCTCCTAGAAATTTTACAATTCATCTAGCACTTTTTGAGATCAAGCATGTAATAGCATTCAACATCATTCAAGAGTGATTATCAAGCATCATGTCAAAGTCATCATGCATCATGTTTGTTTTTGAGCAAACATTTGTGATGTAGGGTTTTATGATTCAAGCAAGCATTCAACTCTAGATCCCTACAATTCAAGCAAAGATTCAAGATCTACATTCATTCTATCCATTACATACAAGATTGTAGCCTTTATTCCAAGGGTTTGGTGAGTTACAACATTGCATATTTGTTCATTCATCATTCCTTCATTCTATTTCTATTCATTTCAAGGTTTGATTACCAAAACGGTGTTTGACCAAGGCAAACCCCTATCGACTAATAAAACAATTCCATTTCTTTGATGTGTGATTTGAAAATTTAGGTTGAATATCCATTGAAGAGAAAGATTGGAGAAAAATTGTGAAGTTGTCAAAGTTGTCACCTTACTTGCAAGATCGCGGAAAGTCACCTATAGAGTAGAATGTAGTGCTTTAAAATCAAAGATTTGACAAGAGGGAAGCTACAAGAGAACCTAAGAGGATATCAAAGTTTTGAAGCAACCCTGATACTAGGACTAAATCACCAATTTTGGTATATGAGTCCCAGTATACCTATTTTCAATTTTTTTCTTTAGATCTTGATTCAGTAGTTCCAGATTTTGGTTTTGGCCTAAAACCATAAACTAGGAATAAATTTCCCCTATTGGCGTATGAGTCCCAATGTGCATCAAAAAGCAGTATTTCCAATATTTTAGACATTCATTCTAGCTTCTTCAATTTTCAGGTGCACCTTTGTACTTTTCCATTTTACTATTCTGATTTGAGTTCATTTCTAGGTCAATTATTTAAGTCTTGCAAATCATTTTCATTTCTTTTCTTTCCAATTCGTAGCTTGGTGGTTAACCCCTCTTTATCCTTTAATCACACCCTAGGACAGGTCTTACTGCAAATCTCTTTCCCTCATTCCATCCTTGGATTGACATCTCTAGGGTTTCTTTGAATGAAACTTGTAGGAATTAAGTTGTTGTGTGTCCTAAAACATACAACCAAGATTTTCTAATTTGGAGTGCATCATAGTCCTAGATCTAGCCTACATTAACTTTGCATTAGGTCTTGCATAAGTTAATTTACATCTAGGGTTTCAAAATTTTGCATTAGCAAAAGTGCATATAGGTTGCATTTTTGCATCATTAGATCATTCAATTTCACTAAAATTTTGCAATTACAAATATTCAACACAACATACAAGTTAGAAACCTTATAATCAACTCAATTTTTTTTGAAATTGGTGCAAAAACCCTAATATGGGGCTCATACACCCCTCTGGGCAAATTAGTCTCAATACAAGTCGTTTTACCTACTTTTTGGGAATTTTGTGTTGTGAATTTTTTAGCATTTGGCCCTTCCAAAAACCTTGACTAGGACTTATACACCCATTTGGGAGAATTAGTCCCAAACTAGACCTGAAACTAAGATTTACAGCATTAAAAACATCATTTTTGTACTTTTGTTTGCTATCATTGAATACCTGTTTCAGTTTGTTGAGTTTCTATTACATTTATTTCATTAGATCTAGCTTAATTCAGGTCATTTCATGCATTGCTTAATTTAAAATTTACATTTAAAAAATTTCATTTTCATATCGTTGCATAGTGGAATTAGTAAATTACCTTGTTTAGCATCTGAAAATTACATTTACACATTTCATTCTAGGTCATTGCATTGCATTTCAAGTCTTTTTCCATTTTAAGTTTGTATAGATTACTTTTCACAAATTTTAGTATCTATCTTTTCTAAGTTCGCTAAGAAAAATTTAGTCAATAAGCATGTTAGTCATTCATTCAATACACTTCCTAGTTATGAGAGTCTCTTAGTGCAAGAAAGTGAAAATGTTGATACCCTCCTTAACTCAACACCCCTTCCTATCTCTCCTATTTGTGGGGATGAAGTGATAGAAGAATATACAAGCATAGATAATCATGAAGATCATATTTGTCTTTCTCCCGATACCTCTCCTATTAGTGACGAAGGTATCTTGGTGAAAGAAGAGGCAATCATGGAGAATTTTGAAAGTCTTACTTGTCCTTCTCCTCCTCCCTCTTGGGAAGTATAGATTACTTTTCACAAATTTTAGTATCTATCTTTTCTAAGTTCGCTAAGAAAAATTTAGTCAATAAGCATGTTAGTCATTCATTCAATACACTTCCTAGTTATGAGAGTCTCTTAGTGCAAGAAAGTGAAAATGTTGATACCCTCCTTAACTCAACACCCCTTCCTATCTCTCCTATTTGTGGGGATGAAGTGATAGAAGAATATACAAGCATAGATAATCATGAAGATCATATTTGTCTTTCTCCCGATACCTCTCCTATTAGTGACGAAGGTATCTTGGTGAAAGAAGAGGCAATCATGGAGAATTTTGAAAGTCTTACTTGTCCTTCTCCTCCTCCCTCTTGGGAAGTTATTATGACACAAGAAGTTGAAATCATCACCACTAATTTACTTAGTTTACATTCCTCTCCCAACACCTCTCCTACTTGTGAGAATGCTTTGGTGAAAAATGATACAATCGTGAATGACCATGAAAATTACATTTGTGAGGAGGACATGGTGTTAAGAGATCTAATGATTGAGCTATGACAATCCTACCTCTCCCACTTGAGAAGACATTATAGGACATAGGGATGTAATTGTAGATAGCCATGATAATCACATTGGTTATTCTCCTAATATCCTTCCTATTTATGAAGAAGATAGTTTAGTGTTAGAAGATACACTTGAAAGTCATGAAAATCTCATTTATCCCTTTCCTAATGCTCCTACCATTTGGAGAAATCTATTTTAACAAAAGGATCCAATCATTGGCAAGCATGATTCTCCTTTTCTCAATTCCTCTCCTATTTGTTATGAATCTACTTTACAAAATCTAACCAGGAATGTGATGAACACCTTAAAATCTACCCTAGTAGGGTAGATATTGGGATAGAAGAGAACAAGCCCTTAGAAAACAAGGATGAAATCATGGACAATCATAACAATCAAATTGGACCTTCTCCTAATATCTCTACTATTAGTAAAGAAGATACTTTGATGTTCGAATATCAAATCAATGATAGTCATGAGAATCTTAGTTTCCTCTCTTTCCCTAGGGAAAACATTACTCATAAACAAAGAAAATCCAACCATTGATAACTCCCTTACTTGCGATGAAGTCATTTTAGAAGAACCAAACATTGAATGTCATGAACATATAGTTTGTTTCTCTCCTAAAAACTCTCCTAGGGAGGATATCATGGTGCAAGAAAATGACACCAATAGTAATGTGACTTCCTTAGATGATGGTGAAAAGATGACACTAGACTCCCTTTCATTAGAAATACATCAAATTGAAACTATTGAGGTTATGAATGCACAAGTTTCCATTAGATCCTCCTTGATTAATTGACCTCCTCCATACCCTGTGGGACATCCTAAGAATCCTCTAATTCTTTACCCACCCTCACAATGACCAAAAACTCAAAACAAACCTATACTCATCCTTTATCCACCGTCACACAAACCTCAAAATCAAAACAAACCCGAACTTATCCTGTACACACCTAATAATAATGTTTCTTAGCAGCCAAGTTATAATACCATTGCTCATACATATAACACTAGAAACAATATGCAACCAAGACAAACACCTTCAACATCCCTCCCATTGCCTAACCCTATCTTTCCTAGTGCCCCTTGTTTTCCTTCACATAATGAAAAGGAGTACAATCTTGTTGAACAACTAAAGAATATTCCTACTAAGATATCATTATGGGACCTTATTCAAGCCTACCCTCATTATCATAGCATGATTCAAAGTTCCTTACAAGAAGTTTATTCCCCCTAATGTGCAATCAAATGACGTAGCATCCCAAATTCAAGCTATAACTTTGGTCAACATAGACATTACTTTCCATCAAGATGAGTTACCCTCACTAGAAGTGAAAAAACAAAATGACCCTTTCATGATAATAGCTAACTATGATGGGTGGGGAATAAAAGTAACCCTTGTTGACAGTGGCTTCACCCTTAATGTCTGTAGTGTGACCATTTTGGATAGACTTGGCGTAGATAAATCAAAAATTCAACCTGCCTCTTTATTTATTACTGGGTTTGATAACGTGGGAAAACAACTGCCTGGTGTGATTACGTTACAAACACCAATCCATTTTATTCCTAATGATCTTTCATACAACCTCCTTTTAGGAAGACCATGGATTCATGAGATGCATGTGGTGCCTTCTACCCTTCATCGTAAAATGAAATATGTCTACAACATCAAAGTATATGCAATCGAAGACAACCCTGAACCAAACAATTGTTTGAACATCAATAAAGGCAAGGAGAATCCTTTGAAAACACTGACACCAACTACACAAGTGGAACTCATGCAAGAAGAACAAAAAGATAGGTATCCTAAACCCTTTACAATGTTATAACAAAAAATCATGAAAAAGAAAAAGCGGTAATTTTAACACAAAATTCAAAAGACCCTTCGAAAGCATCCACTTCAACCACTTTAGAAGAAGAAGAAAATTACACAATGAACTTTGATGAAATTAACTATGCACAACCCCCAGATCTAAAACAACTAAAAAAAAATTATGGAAAAGGTTATGAAATGATGAATCGACTTGGATATAGTGGAAAAGGATGTGGTGCTAGAGAAAAAGGTATCTGTGTCCCTATAGATCCTAACATGCAAGGAATGACTAATGGTCTTGGTTATTGTCCCTTGAAAGAAAAAAACAAGCCTTCACTTAATGTCAACACTCTCACAAAATATTCTTCCAGGACAACTTTAACATTAGTGCATCCTGACCTGATAGACACTAGTGATCTTGATTGTTATCCTTTGAAAGAAACGAAACAAATAGAGAATTATTCACTTAATATCAATGTCATCACACAAAACACTAAAGATTGGACTTAGTTATATTTTACACCTTCCTTTAAAGGAGAGAACAAAATCTCACCATCTAAAGCGTCTTGTGTAAGTATGACACCTTGTACTCAGAAAGAGAGATCTTTTTCACAAAATAAAGCAACATCTTCTACTTTTGATCAAGAGAGTATCTTTTCGAGACTCCTGCAAGATCATTTGATATCTCTCCCTCCAACAACATGAAAGAAATTTTACTACAAGAGTTCATTTTGTGCATATCATAGATTTCATGGTCATTCTACTAGTGAATATAATGCTTTAAGTAATACAACTCAACATCTTAAGGCATGTGGTGCTCTTCCTTGCATTGAAGCACCTAGTTCCTCTAATTGATACTGGACTTTCAAATCTCTCATCAATCATTTCGGCTCATTCTTTTTCTGCACTAAGTTGGGGCAAGGGGATAGGTAGCCTTGTCCTCGTATGTCACTTGTCATTGTCTCCTTTGGCTAGTTGATCACCTTTCATGTATATATAAGAGCAAGCTTGGGATGTGGATGACATGCCTTAAGTTGGCTCATAGGTGATGTACTAATTTATGCATTTTGGGGGCTACCCCTTTTCATGATGTAGCTTCATTTGAAAATATGTGACTTGGCATAGTGCTTTCAAAATAATTTCTCATGTCCTCTTTATTGTTAGCATTTATCATTTGGTAATTTAAAGTAATTGCTCACAGCACTATGTTTAGAAATTTTTTTAAAGTGGGGGCATACATTGGCATTTATTCTTTTTGTATTTCTCATGTTTCATTGTGTAGTCTTCTTACTTCATGCGATGTGTCTTTCGCTTTGTGGTGACATTGGGTGTGATGTCCTTCAAGAGCATGATCTCTCTTAGTATACTATATTCCTCTTAGTGGCTTCATATGACACATGACATCCCCTGAGTTCTAAATATTTTATTCTTTGATTGGTCCTCTTTTGGAGACATTAGGCACAATTTTCCCTAAGTTAAGACCCTACATGAACTAAGCAAAACTCCTTTAACCATACCTTACATTTACAATATCAGTTATATGGCCACCTTGCATAACACACTTTGCTTGCCTATGGAGCCATACAAAGCTTTTCTTTCCTCATGAATCCTATTGTTCATTTTTTGTGGCATCTTATCAAAGTTATCAGGAGGTATAGCTTTGGTATGGTTGTACATATGGGAGCCGAACTTAGGCGTGACTTTCCCATAGCCACTTGCTTATCTATGTGAGTGCATATCGGTCGCATGTGTATGTGTCTCTCTGGGGGCTCACCTAGTGGATTGCTTGAGGTTTCACTATCCCTTGTGAGCATGCATTTGGTTTACATAGTGGACATCATGTTCCACTTGTAAAAGCTTTTGGAAAATTAGCTTAGATCTAATCCACAGTGTGCAGGACAAATAATTGAGGCTTCATCCACCCCTTTTGTTTTTTTTTTCTCTTTCTCTTTGTCTTTGGCAATGTATGCGTGTACCTTGTTGTTGCTCCTTAAATTATTCACATGTGTGTTATTTTGTGCCTATGTTGGTTTTCCATAGGATCTTGATCCTGGGGGCTTGTGCAACCCTCTTGATCATTATCGTCCTATCTCACTAGCATTGGTACATTTGGACCCCTCTTGATGTGATTTTGTTTACCTTAGTGTGAGTTTGAAGAAAGTTCCTCCTCTCACTAAAGTGGGGACTAAATGTAGTGTAGAAAAATGTACCTCTACATTTTCACACTTGTTTGGGCCCTCCCTGCTAAAATTGGGCTTCTTTATGCCTTATTTCACCTTATTTTGCATCCACAAGCCTTAATTAATGCATCGTTCTAAGGATAATCCCAACATATATCAAGTGACCAATCATAAATTAATGATTTTGGATTGTATGGCCCAGATTTAGTGATCTAGGACTCATACACCACCTTGAGCATATGGGTCCCACCTAGGTTTTGAGGCCTAGATCTGAATTTGGCATTAAACTAAGCATTTATTGAAAAATGTTTCCCAAGCTTAGCCTAATGGGACTCATACAACCCAACTAGTGTATGAGTCCCACTTAGCTTAGACCTAATTTAAATTCAAATTCTTGGCAAGATTTAATTCTCCTAGATCTGATGTCAGCTTGTAGTGTTGTAATTTCAGTAAATTTGGCATAAACAAGTATAAATGCGAGGTGTTTTTACATATTTTCTCCTAGAAAGCTTACAATTAATCTAGCACTTTTTTAGATCAAGCATTATAGCATTTGAGAGCATTCAAGAGTGATTATCAAGCATTTTGGAGCATTATCCAAGTATTAAGCATCATGTCAAAGTCATCATGCATCATGTTTGTTTTTGAGGAAACATTTGTGACGTAGCGTTTTATGATTCAAGCAAGAATTCAAGTCAAGATCTACATTCATGCTAGCCATTACATACAATATTGCAGCCTTTATTCCAAGGGTTTGGTGAGTTGCAACATTGCATATTTTTTCATTCATTTATATTCCTTCATTTTATTTCTATTCATTTCAAGGTTTGATTACCAAAACATACTTTGACCAAGGAAAACCCCTATCCACTAATAAAACAAAAAATTTCCCTCTCTTTCATGTGTGATTTGTAGATTTAGGTTGAAGATCCATTGAAGAGCAAGATTGGAGAAAAGTTGTCAAGTTGTCAAAGTTGTCACCTTACTTGCAAGATCACGGAAAGCCATCTAAAGAGTAGAATTCAGTGTTTCAGAATCAGAGATTTGATAAGAGGGAAGGTACAGGAGAACCTAAGAGGATACCAGAGTTTCAAAGCAACCCTGATACTGGGACTAAATCGCCACTTGTGGCGTATGAGTCCTAGTATACCTATTTTCAAACTTTTTTTATAGATCTTGATTCAACAGTTCCAGATTCTAGTTTTGGTTTGAAACCCTAAACTAGGACTAAATCACCCCTACTAGCATATGAGTCCCAGTGTGCATCAAAAATTAGTATTTCTAGGATTTTAGACCTTTACTCTAGCTTCTTTAATTTTCAGGTGCACCTCTATACTTTTCCAATTTACTATTCTGATTTGAGTTCATTTCTAGGTCATTCATTTAAGTCTTGAATATAATTTTCATTCCTTGTCTTTCCAAGCCCTAACTTGGTGGTGAACCCCTCTTTAGCCTTTAATCACACCCTAGGACAACTTATTGCAGATCTCTTTCCCTCATCCCATCCTTGGATTGAGATCTCTAGGGTTTCCTTGAGTGAAAATTATAGAAAATCGATTATCCTATCTCCCAAAGGATTAGAGAACCACATTTTATAAGGTTTCAATAATCTTCACCAATAGATCAAGCATGTCGATCTACATCACATATTTTTATGTTGAAGCATCAACACAATTTTCTTTTACCTGGGATAAAAGATGTTCATTAAAGCTCCCCCTGAGCCAAAGCTCTCATATTAGTTTTCGAGGGAAAAATCTGCACTGGATGGTGGTACAAAGTCATCCTGAACCTTGGTCTCTTCCATCTTTCTCCAAATCTTATCCATCTCCTTTGTTTTTGCAAGATAAATCTTTTGTATTGGTTCATTCCTCTTTACTGGATTATCCTTCTTCATATTTATGCTTTTGCAAAACTTAGAAATGTGTCTAGGCCTATTGCAATTGTAACATATGACATTCATTTGACCAGTATTCCTTCCATTCATTCCAGATTTGCATTGATTAGCTTTATGCCAAAACCCATAGCATGTATAACTGTAGCCTTTGAAAGATTGAACCATTCTACCATTGTTATAGTCATTCATCATTTTACTTCTACATTCATTAACTCTATGACCAAATTTCTTGCATGTAAAGCATTGGCCAAAAAAAGGTGGAACATTCACATTCATTATGCTTCTACATTCCATAGCCTTATGTCCAAACTTATTGCAAGAATAACAAAAACCATTAAAATATAGGTACCTTTGTGCATTTGGTTGTCTGGTCGGTGGTCTTCTAACTTCATTTCTTTGATTTTGGATTTTCTTGTCATTTTTCTTCTTGTCTTCAGCATTCGATGTCTGATCTAATTTTGAAATTTCACCCTTTTCAAATCCTAAACTTTCTTTATCTTTAGAGCCTTTTTGATTTGCAATCATTTCATCAAGCTTTGTAGAAATCATCTAAAATTTGTCTTCATGACTCCTTGTTTTCTCTAAATTTGATCTTAGATTCACAACTTCTTGTTCAAGCCTTGTACATTCCTCAAATTTTCTTTTCACCATTGCATTCAGACATTCCTCAAATATTTTATTTTCTTCAACTTGCACCTTCAGACCAGTGATGGTTTCATTTGCTTTCTTCAATTGTTCATCGAATTCCTTATGCCTTTCTCTGAACTTCTTGATTTTTTCTCTCAATTTTTTCATGTATTCATCTACTTCTTTCACATTTTCTTTTAGATCTATGTTTTCACCTTCATTCCTTTCAATATATTCAAGAGCAACTTTTAGCTCTCCATCTTTTTCAAGCATGCAATATTCTTTTATATATCCAACAACAAGAATCTCTTCTGGAGGAGTAGGTAGTCTTCTAACAGCCATGTGTTCAACCTCCGAGATCTTCCCCAAGCGGTTAAGCTCCTTCCAAGGAACCAAGCTCTGATATCAATTGTTGAACACCCAAAATAATGAGAGGGGGGTGAATCAGTATTCTTTTAAACCATTCAAACATTTAAACATCCAATCCACTTAGCAGATTGAATTGTAGTAAATGAAATAAAGCATGAAACATCAACAACATCACATAACACATGAACACCAGGATGTTTACGTGGAAAACCCAAAATGGGAAAAATCACGGTGAGGATTAGCTCACAATATATTATAACCGATTATAGTATATTTACATAAATGCTCACTGTCCAAGTAGACTCACTACCCATTGAGAAAAAGAGAGATAGAAGAGAGATCATGGCTCATAGCCTAGATTGAACTGTTACAATTGCATCTGTCATATGCATGAATTACAATTCTAATGAAGCTCAATAAACTAACTTTACACACTTTACATGATTTTGATTTAACACACTGATTTCCTTTGCATTTGCATCGCTCTAATCTTCTACTCAACATTCACAACTTAAATTTGCATTATTCTGATAATATTTGGTCAATTTGCATGATATATATGTCTCACATTCATCAAAACACTTAAAATGGTCTAGCTTATATATTTTCTTCAAGCATAACATCAATTAGTTTGGCCTAATCAGATGTATCATACAAAATAGACAATATATGACTTATCAGCTCAAATCCTTCCACACATGCCTCACACCAAGATTCAATCCATAAAACAATTTGAAATATGTCGGCATGGACCTATAATAGCTCCCACATAACTTTGCAACACTTAATTAATCTTTGCATACCTTCACATCTATTAGGTTAGCACCACAGAAGACCTAATACAAAAATTCTTCAACTATGTACTCATATTCAAACATGCATACCTAAAAATGATATGCCACCTAGAATTCACACTCTATTGAAATATATCAACAATCTGCAAAACAAAAACCCTATTCATGAAGAAGTGTGGAATCTCCTACTCCTATGCACTGTATGAGAAATGACTGTAATTTTCCAGGCCGAATTTTTGTCATTCATAACTTTCAAAGCAAAATCCAAAACAAGATTGAATTCTGGAATTAGAAGCTTCTATCAACCAACAAGAACA
Organism: Sequoia sempervirens; assembly: GCA_007258455.2. Lineage (NCBI taxonomy): Eukaryota > Viridiplantae > Streptophyta > Pinopsida > Cupressales > Cupressaceae > Sequoia > Sequoia sempervirens. Next base: position 109,258,324 of record VDFB02105785.1, read on the forward strand.
TACTAGAACTGTAGAGAGAAAATCTCATTCATGGACCAGTGTGGATCCAAATGCTCTGTTACATAAAATTATCAAAATTGTCACTTAGTCAATTTCTATCACAGGTATCTTCACTAGATCAAACCTTCTTGCAAAATTGTCTTCCACAAACATCAATGTACAAGCCTTCTAGCGTATTAGAGCCAACTAAAATTATGTGCACCAAAGTCTTCACACCAAGATACAATGTTTACATCAATGACAACGCTGCAACACATAATAGTATACCTTGTGCTTATCCTACATGCTCATGTTGCCAACAACAGCATCAACGAAAAACTTCTCATTCTCTCAATAGGGTGCAATGTCCCTAGTGCTAGGGATTCTAGGTGTTGATGGAAATGGGCTTATTTGGTTAGTGGTTGTTGGTGTTTCCCTTAGGGACTATGATGGTTTATTTCTCTTTGACTCTACTTATGGTTATTGCCTTATCTACTATAGCAAAGGAGTTTTATTTTCAGGGTTTTTGGGGAGCCTCTCCCTTGGAGCGCCTCGGTGTTCTTGAGGCAATTTTGTCTCTTGAGTTATATGTGTTGGGTTTGAAAGTTGGTCAGTGGTTTTTATTTCATGATCCATTGATAGTTGTAGATGGTTTTGTTCTTGGTATCATGTTTTGTGGGACCATCTCAGGGGTGCTTCAAGGAAGTTGGTTTTTTGTCGCTATTGTAGAGAAGCTTGATCCTAGATCCTAGATTGTTTTTGTTGGGATCTTCCTGTTGAAGTGTTTTTTTGGGTTATCCAAATGACTTTTTGTCTAATAACCCATATGTTCCTATGGTTAAAGGTTGTCCATTTTTTTCTGGTTGTGTTGCTCAGCAAGTATATCTTATATTCCCAAAATTTTCTTCTCTTTATGTGGTTGGCTGGGATATTTTTTTAGACTCTCTTGTTGGCTTTGATGCTCGTTTTTCCAAAGGATGTTATGTTATTCCTTGCTATTGGAGGGTTGGATCTCTCCCTTGTTCTTTATTCCATGTCTTCTATTGAGGTGAAGACCACTCCTTTTGAGGTGGAGTACTCTCCTTTTGAGGTGGAGATGAGTTTTGTGTACTTGTTAAGTTGCTTACGTTTCAGCTGGTCTTTTCTCGTACTGTTCCTATTGAAGTGGTGCTCACTCCTATTGAGGTGGATTTTGAGTTTGCTAGAGAAAGGTGACTCTGGTGGTAAGGATTTTCATGGCATCTTCTCCTATAGAGGGGATTCAGCTCCTATTGAGGTGGAGTTTGTGTTGGCATATTGGGTTTGGTGGTCTTGTAAGGGGTTTTTTCCTTCCTAATGGTTTGTAATGATAGATAACTCTCCTATTAAGGTGGGGAATCTAAATGACCCGGTTAAGTTGATAGGGAGCCCATGTTGACCTCTATGTAGGTTCATTTTTTTTTCAAGCTTAGTTTTTAGTCTAAGTAGATGGATTTTTGTTGTCTAGCTGACCCAAGTTGTGTTAGTTTAAAGTGAGGGTTTAAGGTCCCTAAAAAAACATGGTTGTAAGAGAGTTTAAGGTTCCCTTAAAAACCTAATTTATGTAGATTGTGTAGTCTAGTCTTTCTTTTGAGATTTATTGTTGTTGGGTTGTTGTTTGTTTGAGTTCTAACTGTTGGCAACACGGTTTCAAGTCCCTTCAAAACCTATTGGAATAGGGTTTCGGGTCCCTCCAAAACTTGTTTTTCCCCACTAAGCCAAACATAATGTATGACCTTCATAAGACATATACTTTCTACGTAAAGGTGTTGCAATGAGACAACATACTTGAGGATTTACACATAAAACCATATAAACATGTATCAATCATTCATATACACACAATGAGATATCTATTGAGAAGGAAAAGTCACTCAATTTTATTGATAAAACGGTGTTCTTATAGAAAAATAAGTTTGAAATTTGTATCGTACTTGAAATGTGTTACAAAATATGTCTTCTTAGTGTTGTGACTAAGAAAAACTAAGTTACAATGCTATTCTTTTTTGCTTCTAGAGACAAAAAACAAGAAATAACTAACTAAAAATACTAGCCTAAGGATCTTATATCTCATCCCAAATATAAGATCTAGCATATAGGGACTAAAATTGACTAAGTTACAAAGCTCAAAAATAGGCCAACCTACTTTGCATCCCAAAAAGTTCAAGTTTAACTTTGTCCCTTCAAATTGGGTTGGTTGACCTCTTCAAGCTCCTTGAATTGTGCTCCAACTAGTGATGATGCCCCTAGATCCTTGAAAAGTGTTTGAACTACTCCTAGATGCTTGCAAACTACCCTTAATCCTTACAAGAAGTTATGACTAGTCATTTAATTCCCAACTACTACAACCTCCCTCAAAATTTCTTATAGGACATGTTGGGAAGAGTTTGAAATGGTCATAATCTCCCTATGGCATGAGAGAATCTTAAGGATGAGATACTAACACATGTTTCATTGTATTAGGGTCTCCTTTCCATACATTCTCACCATTTTTTCATCTATGATCTACATTTATCTCCATATTAGCATCATACAAAGAACAATACTCTTCACATTGCATTTAAACTCAGACATGTTATATGAATGGTTTTGCTTTGTTTCATGGTCTATAGGTGCTTATATGACTATCATTTCCTTTTCCTCTTGAACTGTCATATTTCTCATGCATTTTATCTTTCAATATTAGTTTGTATAATTATATATCTTATGATTGTTTACCATTGTAGAAGGTTGTCATTTTGACATAATTGCTACTATCTAACATTCTTGCCACTTGATTGTCCTCAACCTTGGCAATTACTTTCTCTGCAAAAAAAATATGGATTATGCACAAGTCTGTCATGCTTGCTACTCATAGCTTTGTCATCATAATCTTCTTAGGGCTTAAAATCCCCTCAAGGTTTTGATCATTAGTTTCCCATTATCTAGCAGACTCTAAGCTATGTATTTACACCATCTCTTACATGACTATCATTACCCATCATTAGGTGATAAAATGGTCTTCCATCTTGTCATAAGGCTATATCTTAGTTGCATTATCTTGTGTCCATCTTTTCTTTCTTGACTATGCAAGGTTATCCTTAAACATATTCAACTCTCATCTATCTACATGTTGTGAGCTTTGTCACTAGAAAATTGATGTTCTTGCTATTATTCTTTGTTCACCACCTATCTTGGTCATTCCTTTCAACACCATGTTGCTCTCTCCATGTTATTGTCATGCTACTTTCCATGATCATATGATAGTCCTTTAAGTGCATTTTATAACTAACCTTCAAACATTATTCCACTTCCTTAGGATTTTTATCACTTATTATTACTTGTATGCTTGTCTTTTGTTCTCATTCCTTCTTCACTGTCATCTTTGAATGGGTCTCTAATTTCTCACAATGACTATCACGCATGGTTAGGTATGTGGATTGTCAATGATCATTGGCATTTTAACTTCAAAGTGTGCTTGTTTCTCTTTTAAATAGATTCAAACCCTCATTTATGTATGAGGGTGTACTAACAAAATCATTTGGAACTATCATTTACCTTTATCCCATGCTATCTTCCTTTCTCAACACTATAGCAAAGGTGTCCCTGACTCACTTCATCTTTTCCATGCACAAGTCAACAATGCCTTATAAGCTATCCATGCTAGTTGGTGCTCATGTTATTTAAACCAAGTTTCTCTTGCTACCTCATACGCTAGAGTCTTTTATTGACAAGTTTGTAGTTATCCTTAACAACCAATGAAGGTTTCATGGCCTCTTTGATGTCTTCAGGGTTTATGCAATACTCTCCTTCTTTAAACCATTCTTTCTCATTCAACCACTCTCTATCCATTATTTGCTTATGCCTTCTACCTTAATGGAAATACTATAACTCTACCCCCTAGTTTCTTTTGATGGCTCCTTGCTTGTGGATTATCATGGAGTATGTATTCATATATACATTCAAACCCTTAACAATACTTTCATCTAGCATGCTACTATCATAGTAGGATTGTAACCTTAAAGTCTTCACAAATCATCATGTCTTAATCTGCTTTAAGGCCCTTGTTGACTATCTTAGCACCTTAAAAAGTTCCATTTCCATGTAGGTGATCCCACAATAGTGGTTTACAATTTTTGGCCAAACTGGACACTGGAATATTTTTTTGTAACTAAATCTTCACTTTCAGGCACCTATAGCGGCTAAACCGTGAGGAATTTGAAGATGATGCAAATTAGAGTTTCATGAATTTTTTTTCTATAGATTCTAAATATATTTTTTTCAAAAATTTTGGAATCAAATTGCACTTCTTTTTCCATCTCCCTCGAAAACTATTTTTTTCATAAAACAACATTTTTAAAAAGTGGCGTTCATCGTATAACGCATAACTTTTTTTATAAAGGATAAAATTTTAATTCTTTCGAATTTAGATTCATAACTCTGATATCTAGTGCTTCCACTTGGTTAGATAGTTTTTTATTGAATATTTTTTCTTTAATCAAGTTTCAAAGTTAAACCAATTATAATTTAGACATAGTGTAACCGTATAACGCGTAACTTTTTTTGTATGTATCAAAATTCAATCTTTTTCTCTTTGTTGGATCAAGGACTTCAATATCTGGTGCAATCATATTTTTTAGATTTTTTTTTTTTTGATAATCTACTATTTTTCCACATGTGAAGAACAAAGAGCTTGATTTTTGGTGAAAAACCTACATTCATGAGAAATAAAAAAAATATATAATAATAAAATAAATTTTATTTAAAATTATACTTTTTGGGAAGCTTATAATAAGGAATAAATACTTACAAAAAATAAATTTTAAATGAATTCATTTGATCCCCCAAAAGGTAAATCAAAAGTGGGTTTTTATTAGCATTTTGATAGGTGTAAAGGAGACTCCATTATACGTATGGTTTAAAACTAGTGGGGTTCTATCCAAGCGGGTTTGATTTAAGGTAGTTTTATCAAACCCTCTTCAATTGGAATTCTTTAAATGGAACTTTTTAAGGCTTAAATCATTATATTTTCTAAAAATATGTGATTTTAGCAAAAATCAGATCCTCCCAAAAATTGTAAACCAGCTTTGTGGGATCACCCGTATACAATAGACTCCTTGCTCTTTGCACTATGATCCATAGTTCACTATAACCTTATCACTTACCTTATCACTTGGCAACATTTGTGATTTTCCTTTTGTTACTTCTCCTCTCACAAGCTCTATAGATTGCCATTTTAGTTGTTACTTGTCATTAATTGGTGATTAGTATAATTGTGTCCTTTGTGAACTGTTATTATCCCACTTGACCAAGGTAGTTCCAAAAAAAAGACACATTTTTTCTTAAATACTAAGGCTAACAAATAATTTAGGCCTTTCACTAGTTTGGTTATGCATTATTCTTCATGAAACCAATTATTGAAGACTACCCTTCATGAATTGTTTACTTCACTTGAATCTTGACATTGTCACAATTATTTTGTGAATCCTTGCTAGGAGTTTCACCTATGTCACTCCTCTAACAGTATTTATGATTTTCCTTTTCTTTGAACTTTTGTGGTTGTCCTCCTCATCCATATGAATTTCCTTCTATAGTCTATATGACAATCTTGTGACTGCCTCTTATGTGTTTTAGGTGACTGTATTGTGTCATTGTACTCTTTGTGACTAGACTGTGCATTAAGATACTAACATAAATATCCTCAAATGGAACTTTCTTCTATGCTTTGAGATTCTATTCCTCCATGGCTACTATGTCATCATTGTCAACACTATCATATCCTCTTTCATAGTCTTCCCTATAGAGAATGACTAAACTTTACTATTTATATGCTCTCATATTTTGTCATTCATCCTTCTCAAGTCAGCATTTATGAACCGTCCTATGTACATGATTGTCCTTCTATAGTCTATGTGACATTCCTCCTTTCATTCATAGGACAGTCCTTTTCATTGAATTGACTATCCTTTGATGTTTTCCATTTCCTTACTCTTTCTTGGTCACCAATACTCCTCCTTTGTGATACTGTTGCCACCGCTATAGCACTAAGACCTTTGCCATTTTTCACTATCATCCAAATCTCCCATCCCACTGTATACTACCCTTTTGCAACTATTATTGAATGAATTCTTTAATACCAGTATTATGGGAACTAATCCATCCCACTGTATACTACCCTTTTGCAACTATTATTGAATGAATTCTTTAATACCAGTATTATGGGAACTAATATCTCAGGCTTCCAACACTTCTCATTTCTTCATTTACTCATGCTTCCATTTGAAAGACTATCATCTCCTTGAATTCTATCATATTAGGCTTGTCATACTCCTCACAGGTTTGCCTTGCAGTCTGTGATTCAAAAGAGGTTGTCATATTTAATTTGTAGCTTGGCTCTGTTCCATGAATATGAGTGTCACTTCAAAATGTTCATTCATTAGTCCTTATTCTTGACATTTACCAACTTTTTGCTCTCCCTTTTTGGTCATACTACCCTATCATCACAACTTAAGCTTGACAGTCACCTTGGTAACTCTTGACTCTTTCAAGAACATTGTCATTTTTTAGTATCGTCTCCTTCTCAATCCTTTGTTGGTCTCAGACTAAGAGCATAATATTCATAGTGTGAAAGCTTAACAAAATCTAAATGTATTGTCATGAAACTATGCCTTACAATGAAAGCATGACTAGGTTTAATTCTTGCTCTTAAACCCTTTGAATTTCCTTTGATTTAGTCCTCTCGAAGCAAAGAGATAATGGTTATGTCTTTGATTCTTCACCTATCACTATGACTACCTTTATGATTTGATACATAGGTCATCATTTTCATATAAACTCCTTTCTTGATTCAGCCCTTATCACATAGGGTACAATGTCATTGTCCTTTGTGTGCTTTGGACTAAAATTGCCCTCATTATTTTATAATCTTGTGACATGCTCTCTCATAACCCTAACAATATCTTGGCTCTGTTATGTTCACCATTTTCTTTCTCATAAGTAGATATTGTCTACTCCTTTTGGTCTATGGCTCATGGAATGGGAGAAAAACCTATGGTCATATTACCTATGGGGACTATCATCTCCTAACAAGGGCTTATGACAGAGACTTAACAAAGTGTGACTTGTTTATATTTGATCTTGTTGACAGAGGCAAATACTTTCATAGGAAAATAAGGAAGCTTTCTTCAAAAGACTTTAACAATATCTAAAACCCCTAACAACAAAATGCATACCTGGTAGGATATGAGAATAAAGATGTGGTTTGCATGTGGGTAAGGTGTAGATAGACTCTTGGAAAACCTCATATCCCTTGCAACGTGCCTAAACTTCAACAATAACTTTGTGATGTGGTACTATGATTGCAAAAACTCCTTCAATGTGCCACTTTCATCTCTGAAACTCTACAACATGGGCTATGATCTCCTGAAACTTATGCAGAAAACTCTTTCAAAGTGCCACCAAGAAACCCTAATGCTTCTCCATGCTATGTGGGTGAAGCAAAAAAATAAAAAAATATCAGCAATTTTTCTAGCATCAGACATGATCAAAAATAGCAAGGAAATGATAAAACCAACATTTATGGAAAAGTAGATGTTCAACAATAATTTCTAAGCATGTATTGCATCAAGAAACAAATATTCTAAAGTTCTACTATGACATTATGTTTCAATTCACTTTTCTTTGTTCTCAGCTAAAGAGGGGGCTCACAGAAGATTCAGATTTCAACAAGCGTTTGGAGGAGATCAAACACCAATTTTTGCAGCTCCGTGAAGGGGAGCTTTGTTGTGCTAGGAAATTGCAAATCATGTTTAAATTCATAGTGTAATGGTGGCATAAGTTTGTTGCTTACTAGTTGTATCTTTAGTGCTGTTACAGGTTATCGTTTTAGTTGTCTCCTTTTAAATGGTGTCATAAATTGTTGCTTACTGACTATATAGTTGAGACATTGTAATATCTTTAGTGTTGTTGCTAGTTTTCTTTTTTAATAGTCTCCCTTTGAGACTGGGTTTATTATTCATTGTAACTCCTTCAGCTTCTTTCAATACAAAAAACAAAAAAACAAAAAAAAAAAATCCTCTTTTAATTGGCACCCAAAGACTTAGTCTCGTACTTTACTTTCATTTTTCTTAAAATTTTCCATACAAATTTTCTCGTGAACTTTCTTTTCTTTCCTTTTAAAACCTTCTAAAATTTTAACATGTCTTTTATCAAAACTTTTTACAAACAAAAGTTTCTAACACTTACCTCTATTACTTCTAAGGTCAATTTTGAATTACTAGAATATAATTCAAATAACTAAACCTCAAAGTTTAAAAATGGTATTCATAATTTAACTGACCAACTCTAGTTCTATCTATTTTTCAACAAACCAAGTTTTTGAAATAAAAAATATTTGAACACTATGGAAAGATATTTTATACATTATTTAACAAAGGTTGCACAATAGCTATAGTCCAACCAAATTTTGCAAGCAAAATCCAAAATTTGTAAAAAATAATAAATTACAACAAGGTACAATCATGATATGGTTGTGGGACAATTGGTATTTTTTATACATATTGAGTTGATTGTCAGCCAAACACAATGAACTAAGGCTATACATCTAGTTTTTGGTGCATATGGAATAGGTTAATTGGTGTTGTCTCATGATTGAGGTTGTACATTGAATTCTATAAATTGAAAAAAATTATTTTGATTTGTATTGCTAAATTAATACAATTGTTTAATTTTTTACTATTGATATTTTTTCAAAAAAAATGATTTCTAAAATTAATCATTATCTCATATATAAATTATATATATGATTTCATATTATACTATAATATTTTATAATTAAATTATAACAACATAACTTTAATTTGAATCACTTTTAAAATTCTAACCAATCAAATATCAATAAAATTACAATTGGTTTCCTAAGAAAATAGTCCTTATCTTTTCCATGTTTCCATCCATATGCTTTAAAACCAAGTTGGTAGATTTTATAAAACTCTATTTGGTGACATATGAATATGACCATCTTGTCCTCTTTAGGCCTATCAAGAATAGTTCTCCTTCATTGAACTTTTAAAAAGAAATATATTATTCTCATATTATTACATATAAGAATATTTCTCTGAAATAATTATGGTGTTTAAATCATAAGAAGAACCTTGTAAGCAAACCATTATTCAAAATGTTACTAAAGAATATAGATGTTTAATTATAATGTTATTGAATTTCGTAAAAAAAAATCTCTTGTCTTAGGTTCCAACAATGAATCTAATAAGACTCTAATACTATTTGCAATGTTTTATCCCCATTCCTTATAGGTTTAGTGAGTTTTGTTGGAAATGGCTTTCAAATAGAGAAATGCTTAATATTTTTTTCTTCAAACATCTCATTGATTATTATTTTTCTCTTGAATGTCATTTATAATTATTCCACTCATATAAACATTTATGTGAGACTAATTCAAACTCTTGCAAGTACTTATTAGAGACTAATGCAAGCTCCTTGCAAGCACACACACTATAAATCACCTACAGACGACCAAAAGCCATTTCTTCGAAATGCATTATGTAAGACCAAAAGTCGTCATCTAGAATTTTACATTAGATGTTCCTACAAAGATTTGAACTTAAGTTTTCCCAATAAAAAATACCCAATAGGTCAATCAACAAACTCAACCCCTTGGACCCAATTGAATACTGTAAAACTATCTAGATTAATAAATAAACGGGTAAAATAGTAATTACTTGGCATTGCAGGTAATCAAAATAAACTAATATTTTAGCCGATAGGCTATTATATGTGGGGGAACCCCACCGGGATTTCCTTCAGTCAGACGCAGGAAAAAAGGTGGGGTTCCCCTCCGGCCTGCAAAACGTACTTCGACGGGAACCCCACGAACTGTTCAGATTTTTCCGACGGGCTGTAAAAGCTATCCTGTATACTGGACGCAAGTTTGATTTGAATGCGGTCTTTCAATGCAGCCGCCTGGCCAAAGAAAATGGTGCTGGATTTGGAATAGGAATCAGTGAGACAGTAGGAGAATTTGTAGTCGTGGGATGGGCCAAGCTGGGTGATTAAGGACAGAGGCCCTCGTCCCAAACCCACAATTCTGCTTGCTTGGTCGAATCTGCCTCCTTCGTTGTCATGGCCACATCCAAAAAAGAACGCGCGCTTGTGAAGGCTCAACTTCTGATTTGGGCAAAGAAAAAGTGAAGGTTTCAGAGGAGAGGATTCCCACGGTGATGGAGAAATTGCCGTATGTGTAGGTGTACTCACAGTCGAGAGACTTGCAGGAGAATTCAGGAAGAGCTTGGGCGGAACAGAGGGCGTGAGAACAGGGGAGATTTTTGTAAGAGGAGGACAGAGAAGAGTCGAAAATGGGGGTGGATTGCGCAAAGCAGTCGGAGCAGGGCTTGCACTATGTCCATGTCAAGTCACTTCCAATGTCCACAATCCCCGCCATGGCTACGCCTGGTGTGCCGATTTCTAGCTTCATCACAAATTCCCCTTGGCCTTTGTTCACAACTGCTTCCAAATCTGTTGTCCTGGTCTTTGCAGTGCGTGCTGCATTGAAGCTCTGCAGCCTCTGTTTGCTTCGTTCGACTGCTCGTTGCAGCTGTTGGGTGCAAGTGATGTTATGCGTAGAGATGAGTGGAGAATCAATATGCACCAGTTCTGCTCTGAATCCATTTATACCCACACCATTATACTTCGATTCAGAAGTTGTGCAGGATACAGAACAAACAATGACTATGCACACAGTGCAGAAAACCTTCAATCCAATTCCACTCGCCATAATCTTCTAGGCTTCAAACACCACTGCTTTATTCCTTTCAACGTTGTTCTTTCAAAGAAAGGAAATCAGAAGAATGTTTCCTTGCTGTGTAAGAAACCCCAGCTTTGTGTGTGCTTATATACGAAATTCCAGTACCTCATTGAAAGTAAACTCATGGGAAATTGTTATTAACTTCTTACATGAGAAACCTACTGACTGATTATGTAATGTCCACCATAACAAGTCAAATAATGGGTGGAAACTTGAATTTGAATACAGAGAAATTGTGGGGCTCATCTGGGCCAAAATTTTCTTTACAGCCCACCTTATCACTGCAATATTCGATGAAAGGATGGACTCTGTAAATCTATTCAATAAGATCACTCATTCCAATAATTGAAACTTTCTTTCTCATATTGAAAATTTTAAAATTTGGAGGTGGAGGGAAAAGAGATTCCACTAATCCTCTTAACAAATGTAACACGTTTCCATTGCTTGTAAAAAAATTCAGAAAAGGATCCACTTGAGCCAATTTATAGCTTTAGTAGGTGGAAATTAAATCGCTGACACCGGCTGAGTTGAATAACATAAAATAAATAAATAAAATAAAATAAATAATTTATATAATAAATAAAATAAAAATGATTCTTTAAATAAAATAGGGGAGAGGACCTGAGCATGTTTCAATAGTTGTGATAGTATTTTTTATATAATGCCCAATATTTTTATCAATATTGGAACAATATTTGTGACTTTAAAGTAGTTAGTGTTGATGATGACTACCCATAATTAAACAAAATGTATTCCTTTAATTAAAATGCAACCAATCATGTGATTCCACATCAACACTCAATAAAACATGCTATGAATGCACAAGTATTGGTCTCACTTTTTTTTGGGCCTTTTTGGACACCTTGACAAAAAGCATGCTAATGTGGCATCATATTTGATGATGTGACCCTGAAACCTTAGTTATAAGCAAGGGACTTGCCAAGTAAGCTGCTGTAAAAATTTGGGAGTAATTTGGAATTTCCATGTAGGATAATTAGAAGTGCAAAATTAGGTGCACAATTCCTAGGTCCTCTCCCCTAATATAATAATTTTTTAATAAAAAATAAAATTTATATAATAAATAAAATAACTATTTAGCTACAAAAATAACTTATATATACTATATAAATAAATAAATAAATAAAAATAAAATAATTTATATAATAAATAAAATAAAAATGATTCTTTAAATAAAATAAAATTTGTTCTGTGTTATAAAATCCAAATAATAAACAAATAGAAAAATGAAAAACTAAAGTTGTATAGGAAGTGTTGTTCTTGGAATGAATTGGAGAGGAGGGTAAAGAATTAGAGAGTGAAAGATAGAGAAAGAGAGAGAGAGGAGGGAAAAGAAGT
>VDFB02105785.1:109270574-109295405 GCA_007258455.2 Sequoia sempervirens
CAAAGATATTTATTTTCTGGGAAAAAACCCAGCTACATTGCAATATACCTATTATCCATTTCAAAACCCTCATCAAAGTATTTTTTAGTAGAAATTTATTCTTAGCATACTCAACAATAATGGAGACCTTCCAATCAACAAAAAGAGTAGATAATGATCATAGAGTAGGTCTCCTAGAAAGTCTATTAGCTGCCATATTCATCTTTCCCTTCATGTACTCTATTTCAAAATCATAGGCTTGAAAATTTCTTACCCATTTATTTTGGTGATCATTCAAAAAAAATTGACCCAAGAAAAACTTCAAGATATTATAATTAGTATTCACAACAAATTTTCCACAAACTATATTTTCTAAACTTCTCTAGTGAGTGTATAATTGCTAACATCTCTGTATGAAAAATGGAATACCCTTTTCTAAATAATTAATTTTCTTCTATAAAATGTAATTAGGTTCCCTTTATGAGTTAGTACAAATCCAATACCTTCTCCAGATGCATCACATTCAAGAACAAAGGGTAATGAAAAATTAGGAATAGCAAGTATAGGCCACAACTTATTAAATTCTTCAACTTGTCAAAAGTTTTCTAAGCATCTTTAGACCATTCAAAATCTTATTTCTTTTTTATATCACTCAAAGGAACAACCAACTAAGAAAATAATTTCATGAACCTCCTATAGTAGTAATATAACTCAAAAAATCCTTTCAAATATGTTAGATTAGTGGGAGGTGTACAATCTAGAATTGCTTGGATCTTTTGTTGATCCACCTAAACACCCTTGACACTTATGACATTTCCTAGGTTAAAAATCTCTTCTAGAACAAATTCAAATTTGGAAAACTTAACAAAGAAATAATACTACTCCAAAATACCTACAAAACTATATCTAGATGTTCAAAATGCTCCTCCCCAAGTTTTCTTATATATCAAAATATCATCAAAGAACACAAATAAAAATTTATTGAGTTTCTTACTAACTACCTAGTTAATACATGACCAAAAAGTGGCTGGAGCATTAGTAAGACTAGAAGGCATGACCAAAAACTCAAAATATTCATAATGACACTAGAAGGCTATCTTCTCAACATCTTTATCCCTCATGCAAATTTGATGGTATCTTGATCTTCAATCGATATTGGAGAACTACACATCTCCATGTAATTAATCTATGAGATCATCTATCCTTGGAATAGGATATATATTCTTCATGGTCTTCTTGTTCAAGGCCTTATAGTCAATACACATTCTTATAGTGTCATCCTTCTTCACAACAACAACTATTGAAGTTGTTAATGCACTAGAGCTAGGTCTTATGAATCCCATAATAATTTATTTGATAGCCTTATCTATATCCTCCTTATACCCTATTGGATGATATTATGGTGCAGTGATAACATGTTCAACCATTTCTTCTAACTCTATAACATGTTGAAACACTCTATTTGATCATAGTCTTGGAGGCATTTCACTGAAAAAATACATAATGATTGTTCAAAATTTTCTAAATATCAACATGATGAGTACTTTTCTTGCTCAGTGGAGACTTTGTAATAAGAATTAATAAATTTTCTTCTCATTCTACTTGTTCTTTGTTAAATATTATCTTCATCCAATTTTTTGTCACCACTAGTAGAGTTGTGTTAAAGACCCCTCTAAGGATAATTTTATTTCCATATAATGTGAATTTAATCTCCATAGATTGGTAGTTCTACAAATACTCACCTAGAGAGTACAACCATTATACACCAAAAACCATATCAATATCTCATAAACCAACCATACAAATTTCATCACATACCTTATGGTCCCCAAGAGTTATATTAAGTAGCTTGATTACTCTAGTGCATGGTATGGTGAATCCATTCGTTGATGTTAAACTAAAACCTTCGAATTCATTTTCCTTTGAACAATGAGAATGATCATCCTATATCCTACAATAAATCCAATAACCTTTAAGGGAAGATATTTTGGAGCACCTGAGAGAGAATCAAGTGTGCTCTCTCTTATGATTGTATTTTTTTCGACAATATGACAAAAACAATTTTCCAATACCTCCACTTCATCCTTTGACTTTGAATATTTATTTGACACACTTACATGTAATGTATGTTACCTTTACCCAAGTGTCTATGTCCAAGATTCTATGGCTTTATACAAGAGAAACAAAACATATTCCTCCTAAGTTAATTCTTTATCTCATCCAAATTTCTCAGTTTTAGGGGTAATGCCTTAGGTTAAGGGATGCTCTTATGAGGAGGCTTCTATTGTGGTACCAATGATGAACTTTGGGATTAATATTTTCTTTTTGTCGCCAAGTCCTCCAAACTTAGAGCTATTTTGATGTCTTCTTGTAAGGAATGTAGATACAAATCTCTTACCAAACCCTTGAGTGAATTAGGTAGAACCTCTATAAAATAAACTATGAGTCTCCTTTCTATCACATTTGGAACCATCATTGATAACCTCTAAAAAAATTCATAGTGCTCAATTGTGTTAACTCCCTAAAGTCAATCTCTAGATACTTATTATCAAACCTCTCCATCAATATTTGGCTAAACTCCTATAGGGTAGTTATTGAACCATTTCCTTAGGTAACCATGTCACGGTACCATTTCTCATGAGCCACACCTTCTAAGTGTAAAATGGAAAACTTAATGGAATTTTATTTGAAAATGAGGTTCAAGGATATAAGTATGTATCTAGATGAACTACAACCACACCTTGGTTGAACAATCACCTGATCCATCATATATGGTTATATTGATCATCCCCAAGTGTTTTTTAATGTCCTTATGGGGATTCTCCTCATACACTCTCCTTCTATGCTTGTTTTTTGTATTTATTTCATAATTGTCAAAAAAATTATGTCACAATGGATGACAAAATATAGAGCGTTATATTCAGTGTGATACTTTTCCATTTCACCCTCTTTTCATGGGCATATGGGCTCTCTTATTCAAGGATTTATTTCTCATCTCTCTCTAGAATATTTTCTCTAAATTTCTTTAGGATTGGGTAAATTTAATTCACTGAATTACTTCCTTTTGTCCCATTTGGAGTAAATTTCCCAACAACCAATTATTGATTTATTTCTTTCAAATTCCTTAATACATATATCATAAACTCCCTTAGGCTATATTGAAATACTCTAGATAGCTCTTTGTTTTCAATATTAATGACTTCCATGAACTAGACTTCCTCATTTCTATCATACATAGATGCTTCTTTTCTATTTTCCATTTGCAAGTACCTAATTTCCCTCACTTTTTTGCATGAACTTGCATCACCACACACTCACATTCTTGCAAGAAATTTTCTTTGATACTGAAACCTTGGAAATAGTGTTCCACCTTTTGGGAGATGGAACTAAAGGGGAATTACAATTCCTCCTCGTATTTCACTTATGTTTCATTAAAGGAAACCAAGATCCCTTAACCAAATGGCTTGATTGAGGGAGGGGTTAGGTGACTAGGATGGTTTCCTTGGGTGTGATTAAGGACAAAAGGGGGTTCACCACCAAGCAAAGGCTTGGAAAGAAGAAGATGCAAATGATATGTAAACCTAATTATGTAACCTAAGATATGAAACTGAAAATCAAAATAATGAACTAAGAAAGGGCAGAGGAGCACCTAGAAAAATGAAGACACTTGAAATAAGGTCTGCACTCCCAAAAATATGAATTTTAATGCACATTGGGACTCATATGCCAATAGGGGTGATTTAGTCCCAATTTTTGGGTTTTGGGTTGAATCCAATATCTAGAATTGCTAAACCAGGATCTACAGGGAAAGCCTAAAAAATTGGTATACTGGGACTCATACGCCACAAGTGGTGATTTAGTCCCAGTATTAGGGTTGATCTGAAACTCCAATATCCTCTAGTGATTTCCTATAGCTTCTCTCCCTTCCGATCTCTAAGTCTGAAACACTCAATTTCAACTTGTATATGACTTTATGTGATCTTGCAAGGTAGGTGACAACTTTGCAACTTTGACATCTTTCTCCAATCTTGCTCTTCAATGGATCTTCAACCTAGATCTACAAATCACACATCAAAGAGAGGGAAAAAAAAATTGTTAGTAGATAGGGGTTTCCTTGGTCAAACCTGCGTTTTGGTAGTAAACCTTGAAATGAATAGAAATAGCATGAAGGAATGATGAATGAAAAAAATGCTATCTTGCAACTCACCAAAACCTTGTAACAAAGGCTACAATATTGTATGAAATAGCTAGCATGAATGTAGATCTTGACCCTTGATTGAATGTTATGGATCTTGACTTGAATGCTTGCTTGAATCATGAGAACCTACATCATAAATGTTAGTTCAAATATAAGCATGATGCATGATGACTTTGACATGATGTTTTGAATCTTGAGTATAGCTCCAAAATGCTTGATAATCATCTCTTTAATGCTCTTGAACTGCTTGAATTCTTGAATGCTTATAAGCCAACATCAGATCTAGGAGAATAAAATCCCACCAAGAATTTGAATTTAAAATAGTTCCAAGCTAAGCGAGATTCCTATGCCAATTGTGGTGTATGAGTCCCAATAGGCTAGAAAACTTGACACACACAAATTTCAGAAATGCTAATTCTATGCCAAATTTAGGTTCATACCCTGAAACTTATGTGGGACCCATACACCCAAGGTGGCATATGAGTCCCCGAGATCATAAATATAGTCATACAAAACAAAAACATTAAATTATGATTAGTTTATTAGATATGTTCGAGATTATCCTTGAAAGATGCATTAACTAAGGCTTGTGGATGCAAAATATGACAAAATAAGCCATAAAGAATCCCAAGTTTAGCAGGGAGGGCCCAAACAAGTGTGAAATTGTAAAGGGATACATTTTCTACACATAAAATATCAATATAATATCCTTCCCTATAATTTTTGGCAATCCAAAATATGAATTTGTAACTATAGACACCTAAATTTGGACACTTAATTTATCCAAATTTATCGCACCTCATCTAAGCATTCTCTTATCTGAGTTAATTAAGTATGTGTATTATTTAATTAATACCCATGAATACGCCAAATCCACAGGTATTTGAGTGTAATTAAATACTTTACTCTTGTAATCCTCCTTTCATCAAATAAAATTAAATAAATAATATATTTATTTAATTCCTCACATCAATCATTTTTCATCTAATCCTATCCATCTCCTAATCTCTTCATTAGGGATGTGCACATACCTAATCGCGATTAGGATGTGTCACATCCTCCAACTTTTGCAGTTGAACTTTAATCTGTTGCCTTGTTATAATTAATTAAGCCCTGTCGGTGCAGCGGTCAGCTCTCTCCATCCCCCAAGGAATTTTAATTCCTTTTTATTCCTCCAAGAATCCCCTTTTCCCATGCATCTTCTAGAACCTTTGACTTATCACATCAAGTCACATGTGACAAACTCCCACCTTTTGGGAACATTGTCTTATCCACTAGATTTTTGCAATCATTGTGAATTTAAAATTCACTTTTATTCACCCAAGATTCTTCTCACTCCCCAAGGTGCTTGGAAGGTACTTGTCCTTCCTCCACCTCATGTAACTTTTGGCCACCTCACTTACACCTCATCTCCCCTTAGCCACTTCACCATCCACATGTCAAGATGTGAGGGCTTGTGAGTTCTCAACTCACTATAGCCCTTCATCTTGACCTTGTTGGATGAATCTTAACCGTTGAATTCTCTAGAGAATTCAAATTCTTCTATAAATACCCCCTCCTCAAGGGCATTTTCAACACTTTTTCATTTGATCAACCTTATGATGTCAATTTGCATTCTCAAGCATTCACTATCATTTAGCCATCCACTTTGATCATCTTGCATATTCAATCTTGCATCTAGCTACACCAAAAAGCCATCCAAGGAGCACACCAATTCATCTAAATCAAGGGCCAACCAAGGATTCTTCAACAACAAGGAAGGTATAATCAATTTGCATTTTATTTCATCTATTTTTCTTGTTTTATCACTCTTTAGGCTAATCATTAAAGTGTTCTTAGTATTTTATCATTTGCATTTTTAGTTGTTTTGCACATTAGAATCGGTAAAATTCCAAGGTACAGAGTAACATAAACAATAACCTTCACTAGGTTTGAAATATAAATAGCAACCTTAACCCAAGTAAATATAAGTAACAACAATTAGTTATACTCAAATAGAAAAAAATAAATAACTAGTCAATGTCTAAACTCGTACAAAATAAATTAGAATCAAGCAACAATTAATATTGATAATGATCTAATCTGTACAACCAAGGAATTTTATAACATATATTACAACATTAATAACAACATTTATAAATTTGTAGAAAATGATGCACTTAAAGAAAGACTAAACTATACTACAAACTTGAAACTCCAATGCAATCCCTGAGTTATAATTCCCTTAAGAAATAAAGGTTTTTTGTCCTCTAGTTCTAAAAAATAATGGGCTTTCATGCATTGACCACACTCTCCTATGGGTTTTCATACATCAAAGATTGCTTGAACATATATACCTAGAAGATAAATTAACATGCATTCTTATAATTAAAATGTTTTCCCAATTTTATATGCTAACCACCCAAAATATCAAACTATTCAGCCTAGACCTAAAATGGTGCCAAGGCCCAAATTTAAATTCTACATGCTACATCATAGGTCATCCTTATAGTCCCTACAAAATTTCCTATCAAAGGTTTGGAGTTTCTCCTTCCTTTTGACTTGGAATATGTTGGTTTGCAACCCTAACCCCTAAGCTCTAATGCATCCTTGGAATGTCTTGAGAATAAACCCTGATCCATAACCTATGTCTTGAGAATAAACACTAATCCATAACCTTAAAAAGGATCTTGTCATGCACTAGGTCACAAAATCAATCCCCAACCTCTAATAATTCTTTGGCATGATTCAATCTACTACCTCAATTCTTGAACTCCAACATCTCCTTGGATAAGCAATCTTTTGTTTGGTTTTTAGAAAAGGGACATGACATATATAACCCCTGGTGATGAAGGGGAAAATTACACAACAAACAACCATACCAATTTATCATAGGAAGATATGAGTATTCTTTTATTTAAATGAAAACATATTACATTATAGAATTAGAAAACAAAATAGAGGATGGAATCCTCACAAATTGCAACACATTACTAATTCCTTCCCTTGGTTTCTAGTGCCTTCTACCTTCTGTTACTTCTCCTATTTTCCCTCCTTCCTTGCAAGTTAACACCTTTCCATCATCACATCACTACTAAAATATGCTCCAAAAATTATCATAAATAGCCCTTTGGTGCCCACAAGCGAAAAAATTGAAGTTTGTAATTACCACCCAAAAATAACCCAACTTCTGAGAGCCATAAATTTTGATTTGAGCACCCAATTGAGCCCATTTTTTTTGTAAATTGTAGAGGTTGGAATGCTCTACAGCGTACTCATTCCATATTAATAAAAAAACAAGTTTTCCAACCCAAATAATTCATCTAAGGGTCCAAAATTCAAGTTGAATATTTTTGAGCCTTGAAACTTTAATATCTAATTATCTGCAAATGATCTTTGGCTAAAATTTTAACCTTAGTAGTCTATTTTTACAATTTTGAATCTCTAGGTAAATTTTCAGGTCCATACATGCTCTAATAAAAGCTTTATAAAAATAGAAACCCTACTATTTTTAGCCCTTATTCACCAAACCAAAATAGAAATAAAAAAAATGTTGGGTTCATGATGCAAGATTGCCCTTACACCTTGGATGCTCCTACATCACCTAACATAATGAATAATGAAAAATATACTAATAACATGTGATTGTTTTACCTATAGAGGATTATGTTATAATTTGGATTCAAATTTAACATGGAGTATACAATTTGAAGGGGATTCATATGAATATATTTGAACTTGTTTTGCATATTTTATTACATGTGAAATTTTATTTTAATCTACTTATCTAATATCTTCTAGGTTTTGTAATAACAACCAATATAATTGAATGATTAGTGAAAATAATATGGATATTAGTAAATAGATGGTATGGATTTTTGAATATTTTATAATTTATTTTTATTGAACACTTTAATTGTAATGTTAATATCCTCTAGGATCACCCTAATTGATCTTGCAAATCCTAAAGTGCACATTACTTTCCCACTCTTGTCAATTTTCTCCTTGATTCCTATAGCCTAATCATATGTTTTTGACCCTTGTATTGAGATATACATACATATCTAGGTTTAAGTATAATGTGTTTTCTCTAGGGTTATATGGAATAATATTTTTGAGAGCTAATAGAATCACCATAAAAGTTCTATATTGATATAAAAATAAAATTATTACATTAAAAAAAAATGGTAAAATGAAAAAAATGTGTCATCCAATCCAATTTTGAAAAATAATTATATTGGATATTTTTATATGTATTAGATTATATAAATATTATATAAAATTTGCAAGATGCTATTTTTTAATTTATAACTTCTTGAAGTTTCTCATGGTGCTCATAATTAGAAAAAGGTAATCTTAGTGGTTTCTATTGAGAATAATGAGAAAAAGAAAGGGATGTGATGTGAGTTGTTGGTTCTTATTAGTTCATAGTACAAGGGCTTACTATGTTGATATGGGTAAGGTACTATTGAGTCTCATTATAAATAATAATGAACTACATCTTAATATTTTTGAGAATTAACCATACACATCTTCTATTTTAGCAAGGTGCATAGGTCACAAAAGTGTAAGGAGATATTCCATGGTGTTCAATTCCCATTGCTTGATCCTCATGTTTTGGTGATGTTGATTAGAACACCAATGTGTTTGAGGTTATAATTTAATTGGATAAATCTAGTACATTCTAGTGTTTGAATTAGGATGTATGTTAATTTCTCTATGGGTTTTGCCTAGTGTGGTTTACGTGTCTTCTATAGTTAGAAGTAGTGTTTTTTTATTTTTGGTTGATCATTATTTTTATCTAGTTGGTTTGAATTTATTGCTTGCATGTATTTTTTGTAACTAGTTATTCTTAGGAAATGGTTATGGTCATTTTTTACTTTACTATACTTTAATACTTTGTTTATTCTCTTCATGGACAAGGACCCACATATCTTAATATGTACTATATTTTTCTATATATTAATCTTACTTGTATTCAACCCTTTTTCCATATTTAAATCCCACCATATGAAATGTTCCATAAGACATTTGATAGCTTAATAGTAATCATTGCACTTCCATTACCATTATCACTTATTCTTATATTCTAGTTGAAAAACTAAAATTGTAATAATGAAAATCACATACCATGTTGATTCCTATTTAGTTGCAGGCACATTTTTCTTAAATCAAGATTCTAATAGAATTACATGTCAACAAATGGCACAATCTTTTGTCATGTTGGGTTCATACTATGATCCTTTGCATATTTGCAGCTTTGTACATTCCCACATTGTCAATCGTATCTCATCCTTAATCATACATATTCTCATTCATTTAAAACTTACTTTAGCCCCCTTGTCTAGACATTTATTCTCCACTCTAAATATTAGCTTTTTCTTGTTCTAGATCAATCTTATGATAAAATTTAGGCTTCAATTTCAAAAAAAAAAAAAAAAAAAAATTTACCAACTCATGCATATTTCATTCTTATCAAAGTTTATTTAGTACATGTTTCATGTAAATTTTTTTCTATGTAGTGATATTTAAAGACAATTACTGTGCATTCATTGTCATCAATCAATTGGTTGTATAACATATGCACTAAATAGGATAATCATTCTAGAAATATTTGAATCATTTAGAGCACTAAAGGTACATAAACTTAAATCGTCATTCTAGAGTATCTGCATAACTAAAGAGTGTTGTCTACAATCATTTCTATGACTATAAATTGAAGTTAGTCAAAGGGGTCCCAAGGTATTTTTAAATACTGCTAGATCTTGACAATCAATGTTGAGAAATGTCTAGATCAAATCCATAGGACCCATATAAATGACCCGTAGTTGTAGGATTGACCCATAGTAAAATTGATTAACTATTTCAATATTAAGATAAAGTACTAACATAAGATCATTCTTTTCCAATTTCTAAATAAATCCTCACTAATCTTAAACCCGAGCATCTTAAACCCATTCTCTTTTACTTTCCTATTTAACAATCCAATTATTCAACTTACCATTTCCAACTTTAACTAATTAAACTAAATTAATTTATACTTGAATTGCATACATTATAGAACTAATTCAAAACAATAGCTAAAAGAAAACTTATTTTCCATTATGGTGATCACTGTAAACTTATTTTTCAATGACAGAAAGAATAGTATTTATATGCAACTTCTATTTCGCCCTCCAATTACACCTCCAAAGGAGATGATACATACTGGATTCCACCTCACTAGAATTACATGGAATTGTTAAATGATGATTCTTATGTTTAGTGCTTAATGCAAAGGTTTCTTTTTTCTTTTTAATTTAAAGATTCGATAATGCTTTGAAAATGAAGGCATCCTATGAAAAGCATGACCATATTCAACTATAATCCAATCCACCATTATTTTCATACATATTGCTCCTCTCTCTCTTTCGGCACACTGTTTTGCAGGAAAGCTATCACATCTTTAAGGCTTTTCTAATTAACAATTCAAGCAATTGTGCAAATGCCTATTAACATGAATATTTTTTCTTTGTTTTCTTTGATAAATTATGGTGCACTGATCTTTAGCCAAAATGAGATCCAATCAATTTATCATCTTTGTACATAGTCAAAAAGCTTGTGTGTGCAGAATCCATCACTGCATAATGGCTTGTTCTTATCTATTTAACTGTCAACATCAGTGGATTGTTTATGGCTGTTTGACTGTGCATTTGTAGCTGTTATTTGTGATCTTTATTAGCTTTGATCCAATAAAAAAGAGTAAGTACATATACTTTCAAGATTATGCATAGAATAATGGTTCAGATTTCATTAGATGCCATTGCCTGACTACTTCATAGCAATAGGCTTTAACATGGCATATACTTTTCTTTGTGCATCATGGGTTCTGGCTTTGATAATATGTTATTTCAACTTTAATGGATTCCAAGCTTTTGCCCAAAGCTTTCTTTTCAAGAACATTGAATTCTTCTTTAGAGCCCCAACTGGAAGAAGGAA
Organism: Sequoia sempervirens; assembly: GCA_007258455.2. Taxonomy (NCBI): domain Eukaryota; kingdom Viridiplantae; phylum Streptophyta; class Pinopsida; order Cupressales; family Cupressaceae; genus Sequoia; species Sequoia sempervirens. Next base: position 109,281,709 of record VDFB02105785.1, read on the forward strand.
AGCGGTACTGATAGTTGTTCTTGTAGTTTTCTTTAGTTGTTAACTTTTGGTGATGCCAAATTTATGTGTAATATAAGAGCTTTCCAAGTACAGGAGGGCCCGTTGTAGAGTTCTCAGAAAGTGTGAACTGAAAAGAAATGGGCATCTTAAATAATGTAATACCTGAAGAAATAATAAAGGCTATTTATTGTTTGAGATATGCTAACTGTTACAATAGAGTTTTATTTCTTCTAAAATGTTAATTTAAAAATGTGAGAGATTTTAGATTTGAGAAAGAGATGGAGGAGAAAATTTCATTATACATTTCTCAAAATATAAGTAATATATATATTGTTAATATTTTTATTATTTTAATTGTTTTGCTTTTTCATATCATTTTGATAGAAAACATATTATTTATTGTATTTTTTCAATTATTTACTCTCTTTTTTTGTTTGAATGATAGATCATGTTATAATTTAAATTCTCTCTATGTGTAATTATTTCTGATAGAAAAATTATGTTCATCAAATAAATAAGTTATATATTGTTAGGTAATTAGAATATTTTCTTTTATAGATTCTCACTTAATGAATCAACTTTAATTAGTGATGTGAAGATAGTGTTTAAACTCGCTTTTTGAATACAATCCATATGAATAGTTTTCATATTATATTCCAATTTTCTTTTCCTAATAATATAATTCTGTAAAAAGATATATTAGTATATTAGGCAATGCAAAGATAATGATGCAATCATGGTTAGAGGGTGTAATGAAAGACTATCTAGCCATGTAACAAACATGAATGTACAACATAATATCTCATAGAAATAACATTCTCATTATTTTAAACTTGTATGATTAACATCATGATTACAACTTATCAATTTTTTGCAATGGACTTTCTTACATGTTAGACCACAACCATTTCATTTTTCATAGAATAACTAAACTATGGAAATAAATTAAAATGTAATAGCATAATTATGCATTACTCTACTACAATGACATCAACTATATTGCATTATTATATCCCTCATGATTACACTCTGCATCATACTCCTTATTCTATAATCACAACCTAAGTCTCAAATCTCACTATCTCACTCTACTTCCCCCTTACCTCTTCACTTCCTTTTTAAACGATCATCACTCTTTTATAAATAACATTCACAACCCTACCTTACGATTGCCCAATACCAAATGAAACATGTCATTGGCTAGAAATAACAACTTTTTAAATACAAATAAACAATACACAACATACAACCCTAATAACCACTTTGCATGTTGACATAATAGGGGAGAGGGGCCCATAATGGAACAGGGTCCAATAGTGGGGATAGAAGTAGTCCTCAGTGGACCCCATAGTGGAGCACTTTAATATCCAATTACAAAACACTTTTTATCCATAAAGTATGCAAAGTGACAAATCATGTGATGACACATCAGCGCACCAATAAAACATGACTTAGTGCACCACTATAGGTCTCGCACTTTTTTTGGGATTTTGGATGCCTCAACAAAAATCATGCTGATGTGGCATCATATTTGACAATTTGGCCCTAAAATGAAATGTAGAAGCACATGAGTTGCCAAATAAACTGTTGTACATAATTGGGAGTGATTTTTAATTCATGTAGTATTTTGAAAAACATGAAGTGGGGTGTATTTTCTCCCCTAGGGTCTTGTTTTCATGGATTGAAGTTCAAAGATGTGTCATATAGAGTTCTTGAAACATTGGGTCTCCATGTATTAGTTGCCACATTTTGTGTTGCAAGTGGTGTGGAAAATGGATTTGACTGTGGAGGAAAATTTTGAGCTGCCATAGTGTTTAGATCCCCTTGAACTTGTTGGTAAACCATTGCTTGTTCTAGTTGTGAAAGAGGTCTATATAATGGATTATCCCCTTGTTGTTCATAAGGTTGATCATTGATAGGTGCTGCAAGCAAGTTGTGCAAAGAGGGCACTATAAAGATTTCAGATTTTGTTAACATTTTACTTTATGTTGTCAAATATTTTGGCCCAAGTAGATAAAGTATGGGATAGTTATAATATTTTGAGGAATGCATACACTTGTCATATTCAATTAGTTCCCACTAACCATACCTTGCTACTACATGGGCATGTGTGAAAATAATGTCAAATGTGTCAAATGTGTCTTGTCACTTATAGAGAGTAATTTTGGAGAAAGGTAGGCCCATGTGCCAAAATAACTACTCTAGGGGCTTTCAACTATTTTTGCAGTAGTAGCTTTACATTGTATTTATTCTTTTTCCTTTGTAAATAATATCACCACCTAAGATTTTGTCTTGTGTGACTTAAAGAAGTGAATGAGGATTTTTGCTTGTAGCTTCCCTTGTGTTTATAAAATCAAATTTTGAGCCTCATTTTAAGGATTTTGAATCCTTGGTATTTTGAGTCCTTAGTCTTTCTAGTCTCTATATAAAATTAAGTTCTGTATAGTCTAGTCTTCTAAAGTTTTAGAACAAAAATGATGTAATTTTTCTTTGTAATTGCAACAAACAACTCAAAACACTTATTTTTTTTCTCAAATTTCCAAGTCAAGCTATTGTTTTCTCCACATTATAATATATCTCTTTTTGAATCTCAATAATCAAATATTATTCATGATTCTCATATCACATTTGATGTTATCAATGTATGAATTGTTAGCTTATGTTCAAGGCATGAAATTAAAATTTCTTTTAGTTTATTCATTAAAGATTATGTTGTTACACTAAGGATTTGTAAGTAGAGTAATGGTACTGTATCTTTTATGGTTTATCATTATAATGCAATGAGGTTGTAAGAAGCTACAGGGTTAGTTTCTTGTTGGATATTTTTACTTCATCTTTGATTTTGTAATGGATAATGCACCAACCAAGTTAACTTATACGACAAGTTAAAACTAAGCAAGAGCAAATCTAAAAAAATTGAAAATTTACTTTTACTACAATTTTATTTATGCTCATTCCATACTGCTAAAATAATATAGAGTGGATAGAGGGTCTTGATTTAGCTAGTTAGGTGTACATTCTAAAATTTCAATGTGAAAATTAAAAGTTTTTTAAGCATCACTATAAGCATTTCCATAAGTTAAATGATGTTAGAGGGGTACCTACCCTAGTTTTGCAAAGCCTAAAGTGTAGAGGAGAAAAAATATAAAATTAGTCTCATGTTAGTTGGCCACTGATTGAGGGTTCTTGAACATAGGATTTAGCTAATTTCCTTAGAGAAACCAAGATAATCAATTTGAAACACCAACATTCCTATTGCTCAATCCTCATGTTTTGATGATGTTGATTAGAACACCATTTTGTTTGAGGTTGAGAACTTAATTGGATTAATCTAGTACATTATAATGGTTGAATTCAGATGTATGTTAATTTATCTATGAGTTTTTCCTAGTGTGGTTTATAGGTCTTCTATAGTAAGAAGTAGTGTTTTTTTGTTTTTAGTTTCATATCATTATTTTTAACTAGTTGGTTTGAATTTTTTTCTCTCATGTATTTTTTGTAACTATTTCTTCTTAGGAGATGGTTATGGTCATTTTTTACTTTACTTTACTATGATACTTTGCTTATTCTATTCATGTACAAAGACCCACCTATCTTTATATGTACTATATCTTTCTATATTAATCTTACTTTTATTCAACCCTTTTTTCAAATTTAAATCCCATCATATGAAATGTTCCATAAGAAATTTGGTACCTTAATATTAATCATTGCACTTCCATTGATATTATCACTTATTCTTATATTCTAGTTGAAAAACTAAAATTATATTAATGAAAATTGCATACCATGTTGATTCCTATTTAGTTGTGGGCACATTTTGATTGAATTGATCTTAATACAATTACATGTTGGCAAATGGCATAATATTTTGTCAAGTTAGGTTCATACTATGATCCTTTGCATATTTGCAGCTTTGTATATTCTCACATTTTCAAACTTATCCCATCCATAATCATACATATTCTTATTCATTTAAAGCTTACTTTAGCCCCCTATGTCTGGACATTTATTCTTCACCTTAAACATTAGCTTTTTCTTGTTCTAGGTCAATCTTGTGATGAAATTGAACCCTAAATTTTTTTTTAAAAAAAATCAAAATTTACCAATTCATCGATATTTCATTCTTATCAAAGTTGATTTTGTAAATGTTTCATGTATTTTTTCTACGTAGTGATATTTAAAGGTAGATACTATGCATTTGTTATCATCAATCAATTGGTTGTATAACATATGCACTAAATAGGAGAATCATTCTAGAAATATTTTCATTTAGAGAACTAAAGAAACGTAATCCTTAATCATCATTATAGAGAATTTGCATAGCGAAAAAGTGTTTTCTACAATCATTTCTATGACTATAAATTAAAGTTAATCAAAGCGGTCCCAAAGTATTTTTAAATATTGCTAGTTCTTGACAATCAATGTTGAGAAAGAAAGTTGACAAACTGGAAAGAAAAACAATTTGTCTAGATCAAATCCATAGGACCCAAGATAGATCCACATTCATATAAAATACCCGTAGTTGCAAGATTGGCCCATAGTAAAGTTGACTAACTATTTCAATAATGAGGTAAAGTACTAACATAAGATCATTCTTTTCCAATCTCTAGATAGATAGAGTTTTAGTCAAACATTAAACGTAATATCCACATTAATATTAAAGTTAAGCATCTTAAACCCATTCTCTTTTACTTTCATATTTAACAATTCAATTATTCAACTTACTATTTCCTATTGAACAAGACAACTGAGAGGGGGTGAATCAGTTGTAACAAACTTTAACCTTTAAATATTTCACCAAAAATTAAATCAATCACAAATCCTTTATTTTGCTAATTTGATTAATCATTAAATGCAAAGGTAGAAACTGAAAAATGTCACATACACAATAACACCAAATTTACATGGAAAACCCAATAAGGGAAAGACCATCGTGAGGATTAGCTCACAATATAGAGAATATCAAAATCAATTACAAAGGCTTACTGCCAAAGAAGGCTCACTGCAAAAATAGGACTCATTGTCCAAACAAGGGTTAACCACTTGGAGGGCTCACTTCCACACAAATACAAAGAAGATAGAATAGATTTGTTACACAGAGAAAAACAATCTCAATGCAACAGATATTTCCACCACAATTTTCTCAAACATTTGCAGACATGCTTGAATGATAGAGTACACCTTTAGCTCACTACTTTTGGAAACTGGACAATCAAACTTCGTACTGATTTGCACCAACTCACATTCCTTACACACTAATTCACATCTATCTTCCATCTATCTTTCTCTATTGCTTTGTACTTATATTTTCACCAATATCTCATCCTATATTTATACCATCTTCAACTTTGAAATATATCGAAAGTCAGCCATACACCAGTTGTATTTACAAATTCAAATTAGGTCGGCGCCAAAAAATTCTAAGGTGGAATTAGAATGAGGGCAACCCAATCACACCCTTCAACACACTTCCATAATCTTTGAATGTAGTGTTAAACACAAGGTCGAACAAACTAGTGTTAAATACATAAATCAATTAAGCACACATAACCTTAGTATGATCCAATCCTTCCAGATAACAAAATTATCTTCAAAACGATCATATCACCTTAACTCCAAAACCGCAATTCATAAGACTCGAACAAGAAGAAATCCAAAGCAACTACATTTTTCTCAAAACTTAGCTAGATACCCTAAAAAGCACAATTCACAACTGGTGAACATAACTCACATAGTACAATGATCCAGAAGCCCAAATCCTAGATATAGCAACTTACTGTGATCAACATATCTGAACTACACGAACATAGGAGAAAATCTTGAAGCAAAACCTAGAGCAACAATTGAACACCTACGACCTTCCTTAATTACAATTTTCTCAATATCCTTGACATATGCAACCAATAACCATTATCCATGACATCAATGACAATAGCAACTAGTTGAGATCCAGTTAACCAGTTCACATCATTGACAACACCTTCATCATAATTTCTTCATACTTGCAACAATCTCCCCCTTTGTCATTGATGGCAACACATGATGTAAGAAACCATCAAAGACAACACACTTCCTCATGATTTTAGTTTCTCCCCCTTAGTAGATACTCTTTTCACATCTTTCTCTCTTCTTCTTTTCATTTCACATCTTTCTCTCCCCCTTTGACATCAATGAAAAAGGCATAGGATTTTTTACATTGATTTCCCCTTTGACATCAAGAACAAAATAATCTTTCAATGACAAGAAATAACACTACCTACTCCCCCGAAGAGGTAGCCACCAAAACATTAGTCCAAAAAAAATAGATCCATAGATCCACCAGACTAATGCACCTCCATATGCATCTAGTTCAAGAAAGGAGAGGCGATAACCCCTAACTTCTCCCAGAGATACTCAAAAGTATCTTTAGGAAGAGCCTTCATAAATATGTCAGCCACTTGATCCTTCATCGGCACATACTCAAGCTTTACTTCATTCTCCACATCCTTCTCTCTCAAAAAGTGATACCTGGTAGATATATGCTTTGTCCTTGAGTGCATCACTAGATTCTTTGAAATATTAATTGCACTTGTATTATCACAGAAGATAGAAATAGGATCAACATATATTACTTTGATATCTTTCAATGTTTCTCTCATCCATAAAACTTGTGTACAACAAGATGTAGCAGTAATATACTCAGCTTCAACAGTAGATAAGGAAACTAAATCTTTATTTTTACTCAACCAAGCCACCAATATACAACCAATAAAGAATGCACCACAACTTGTACTCTTTATGCCATCTACACAACCAACCCAATTTGCATCTATGTAATCACTTAGTGTAAAACTAGTATCCCTAGGATACCATAACCCATAATCTGGAGTGCCATTCAAATATCTAAATATCCTCTTAACAATAGAAACATGTATCTCTTTAGGGTCTTCTTGAAATCTATCCATAAGAAAAATTGCATGCATGATATCCGGTCTAGTAGTAGTCAAATACAACAAACCTCCAATCATAGATCTATACATGCTTTGATCAACCTTAGGTGAATCATCACCTTTACTCAATTTGCAACCTATCACCATAGGAGTGCATACTATTTTGGAAACATCCATCCCAAACTTCTTTAGAATTTCTCTTGCATACTTTGACTGTGAAATAAATATCCCTTACTATGTTTGATTAATTTGCAGCCCAGAAAATAAATTCATGTCACCAAACATAGACATCTCAAATTCTTGTTGCATCTCTTCAGCAAATAACTTGCACATTGTTTCATTTCCTCTAAAGATAATGTTATCAATATATACAACCACTATCAATATTTTATCATCCTCAATTTTAAAATAAAGTTTACTATCTATTGTACCTTTGTTGAAACCTTGCTGAGTCAAATATCTATCAAACCTTGCATACCAAGCTCTAGGAGCTTGCCTCAATCCATATAAATCCTTCTTCAATCTAAAAACCATATTTAGTTGATCTAACAACTAGAATCTATCTGTTTGTTCCATGTAGACCTCTTCTTCTAACTCACCATTCAAGAATGCAGACTTAACATCCATCTGATAGACCTTGAAATCTATATGACCAACGAACACTAAAAATATTCTAATAACTTCCATTCTTGCCATTGGAGAAAAAGTCTCCTGAAAATATATACCTTCTACTTGTAAGTAACCCTTACACACAACCCTTGCTTTATTTCTAACTACTTCTCCATTCTCATTCAACTTGTTTTTGAATACCCATTTTGATCCAATTATATTTTGTCTAGCGGTCTAGGGACCAATTCCCAAGTTTGATTCTTCTCAATCTGCATAAGTTCCTCTTTCATAGCTTCCATCCAACATTCATCTTTACATGCTTCATTTATGTTCTTTGGCTCAATCTCAAAAAGTAAACACACATTTATCTCACCAGTAGCAGCTCTGCTTCTTGTCAATACTCCTTTCCTTTTATCTCCAATAATTTTATTTTCTAGATGATTCTTCTGCACATATCTAGGTGTCTTAGGGGACACCACTGGAGCTTCTTCTTCTTCATTCTACTTCTCTTGTTCTTCCACAACTTCTTGAATTCTTACACAATCGGATTCATCAAATATACATATCCATCAAATTCAATTGAATTCTTCATTGCTTCATCAACCTTGACATTTGTGCTTTCTATAATCTTTCTTAGTCTTTTATTGAAACATATGTAATTTTTGCTCTTAGTAGAATATCCAAGAAAAATACCTTCATCACTTCTAGCATCAAAATTCCCTAAATTTTCTTCATCCTGTCTGATATAGCATTTACTTCCAAATACCTAAAAATACTTAATGGTAGGAATTCTTCCACACCATAGTTCATAGGGGGTCTTAGTATTGTTAGCTCTTGATTGAACTTGATTGAACACATAGACAGCAGTGTGAATAGCTTCTCTCCAGTAAAATTTTGGTGAACCAGCTTCAGTAATCATTGATCTAGTAGCTTCTTGAATTTTTATGTTCTTTCTTTCAATAACTCCATTCTACTGAGGAATTCTAGGAGCAGATAACTATCTTTTTATTCCATGAACTTCACATAACATATTAAACTCATGGGAGGTGAATTCACCACCTCTGTCAAACCTCGAGCATTTCATTCTTAAATTCACCTCATTCTCTACCATAGCTTTGAATGTCTTGAATCTATCTATTGCATCATATTTCTCTCTGAGAAAAGTAACCCATGTATACCTAGAGTAATCATCAATCAAAATCATAAATTACCTTTCACCTTGTAGACTTCTCACTCTTGTAGGACCAAAGATATTTGTATGAATCAAATCTAGTAGTCTGGTAGTAGATTGTCCCTTTGAGCTGAAGTTGTTTTTTGCTTGCTTTCCAAACTGAAAATTCTTACAAATAGAATTAATAGGCTTTGTAATCCTTGGTAAATCTCTTACGACTTGTACTGCATTGATCCTTTCCAAGTTATCAAAATTCATGTGACACACTCTTTGATGCCATAAGCAACTATCTTTAATTTGATTCATAAAGCAACATCCATCAACACCCTTAAGCTGATAAATATTTCCTTTAGACTTCTTTCCTACAAAAATCATTGTTTCGGATCCTTTCATGATATCACATATCTCATACTCAAATACAAGATTATATCCTTTGCTACACATTTGTCCAACACTCAAGAGATTATTCCTTAAACCCTTAACATAGTAAACATCATTAGTATTATTCTTTCCATCAAAACTTACCGAACCTATCCCACAAATTTTAGCACCAATATCATCTCCAAACATAACTAAGCCTCCATCATATTTCTCTAGTTTAGCAAACTTACTCTTATCACCGGTCATGTGATGTGAACAACCACTATCAATAACCAAATAGTTCTTTCCTTGTTTAGCATGTAGGGTAGAGATTATAGTATCTTCCTCTTTCTCTTTCTCTAGAGGACATTCCTTTACCTATCTTTCAAATTTATTAGAAGTAGGCTCATCTTTAATAGCCAAGAAAAAGCATTCATTGTCATCAAAATCTCCATAATCAGACTCATCATCAGAAATACTAGCATTCTCATTCACATAGTATGCATTGTTGATCTTTTTTCGTTTGTTTTCTTTGTAAATTTTTTGTTTGTTCCTCTTAGCCCTTTCCGGACATCTCAAAGTATAGTGACCTATTCCTCCACAACTAAAGCATTTAAAGGGTAACTTACCTTCATACTTTTCAGATCCTTTCCTCATCCTTCTCACAAAGTTAGATTCTAGTTCATCAAGGTTCTCCTCATCTGGATCTTCAGCTCTTGGAGCCTTTAAAGTAGTTTCCGATTTGGATCCATTTCTCAAATTTGGTCTTCTCATCTCATAAGATGTTAGAGTACCCAATAACTGATCTTTAGAATAAGTCTTGTAATCCACATATTCTTTAATAGCACAAACCTTTTCAATGTATGCATCAAGAAGAGTTCTAAGAATCTTCTTCACAATCTTGGGTTCATCTACCGTAGCGCCAAGTCCTCTCATTTTGACTACCAACTCATCTATTCTCAGTACATAATATTTATTGTTCTCATCTTCAGACATATGCATAACCTCAAACTATGCCTCTAAATTATGTAACTTTGCTTCTTTGACCTTTTCATCTCCTTCATGCATCTTTTCTAAAGCATCCTAGACCTCTTTGGTAGTCTTTAGATTATGGACTTTAATTAACTCAGAATGTGAAAGATTATTCTTCAAAATGAACTTTGCCTTGTTGTTCACTTCATGCTCCTTGATTTCATTAATTATACTCAAACTATTAGCCATAGGAGTATAAGTAGTTTCAACATCATATCCACAATACTCCAGATATCCTTCCATCTGTATTTTCCAGATAGCATAATCTGTTCAATCAAACCTAGGACATTCAAAAGTGATCTTGTTCACCATCCTAGATCTTCCTTAAGAGATTAAGCTCTTCTCCAAGGAACCAAGATCTGATACCAATTGTTGAACAAGACAACTGAGAGGGTGGGTTAATTAGTTGTAACAAAATTTAACCTTTAAAACCTTCACAGGAAATTAAATCAATCATAAATCCTTTATTTTGCTAATCTAATTAATCATTAAATGCAAAGGAAAAAACTAAAAAAATATTGCACATACACAATAACACTAGATTTATGTGGAGAACCCAATAATTGAAAAGCCATGGTGAGGATTAGCTCACAATATAGAGAATATCAAAACTGATTACAAAGGCTCATTGCTAGAGAAGGCTCGCTAACAAAATAGGACTCACTATCCAAACAAGGGTTAACCACCTAGAGGGCTCACTGCAGCACAAATATAAAGAAGATAGAGTAGATTTGTCACATAGAGAAAAACAATCTCAATGCAATAGATATTTCCACCACAATTTACTCAAACACGTGTAGACATGCTTGAATGATAGATTACACCTTCAGCTCACTACTTCTAGAAACTCAACAATTAGCCTTTGCACTAATCTACACCAACTTTCATTCCTCACACATTGATTCACATCTATCTTGCTCTATTTCTTTCTACTTATCTTTTTACCAATATCTCGTCCTGTATTTATACCATCTTCAACTTTGAAACATATCCAAAGTCAACCATACACCATTTTAATTTACAAATTCAAACTAGGTCAGAACCAAAACATTCTAGGGTGGAATTAGAATGAGGGTGACCCAATCACATGTTCAACACACTTCCATAAGCTTCAAAATTAGTGTTAAACATAAGGTCATCCAAACCAATGTTAAACACATAAATCAGTTAAGCACACACAACCTTAGCACAATCCAATCCTTCTAGATAACAAAATTATCTTCAACATGATCATACCACCTTAACTCCAAAACCACAAGTCATAAGACTCAAACAAGAAGAAATATAGAGAAACTACATTTCTCCCAAACCTCAACTAGATACCCTGAAAAGCACAGTTCACAACTGGTGAACATAACTCACACTGTACATGCTACGCCCTTAATATTATTGTACATCGGGTTATGAATAGTCGGCTTGTGGCTATATTAACTCTCTATTAAGTCATATTATCATTAGTATATTGTTATTTAGTTTTTTATGTCGGCCTAAGTCTTATATAGGTGTGTCTAAGTCGGCCTAGGTGATATCCTTGGCATAAATAGGTATATATAGGAGGTTGTGAGTCTTATTTCATCATCAAGTGTGAAGTGTGTTCTCATTAGAGATATTTGGAGGTTTTCCCCCTCGAAGTGGCTTGTTATTCTCAGTTATTATCAATTATTTGTAGCATATTTCATATCATATTCTTCTATTGTGCAAGTTATTTCATAACAAGTGGTATCAGAGCATGATCTTGGCACCATAGAGGCAAGGTTTTTCTCAATTTTAGAGGTGATTTTGGGAAGAGCATATCTTTCAGATTTTGGAGAATTTTTTTTTGATTTTTAAAGGGTTTTTGAAGAACATATTGAAGAATCTACAGTCTAGATTTCAGAAGAATTGGAGTAGAATTAAGCGAATAATTGCAGAATTAGGGTTTCTACACTATTTTTTTTGGAATCTACATATCTTGCACATCTTGTTGAATTGGAGTTTGATTTTTATTGGGTTTTTGAAGACATAATAAAGGAGATTATAGTAAAAATTTTAGAGAATTTAAGTTTCATTTGTTTGATTTATTTCAACATTAGTGGTTTCCATCATGCCGGGGCCTGGAACAAGGGGTAAAAAGAATGTCACTCCGGGGAAGACTCCTGATAAGGATGGTGAAACAATCAAGGATATTACTCATAATGAGGAAATCAATAAGTTCAAGGAAGAAATTTCCTCAATTAAGATGGATATGTGTGACCTAAGAGGAGATATATCGGACATAAAACATGTTAAACACCTACATGGCTGAATCAAGAAAGGAGTTCTCAAGCGTAAGGTGAAATTCTAGGTCACTTCTGACACAAGCTTTAGTACTCTATGGGATCTAGGAATTTATTTCCAAAGGTGGATATGTGCAAGTTTGATGGTAAGGATCCTCTAACATGGATAAACCAAATGGAGAATTTTTTTGAAGTACACCAAATCCCAAATGGACAAAAGGTCACGATGGCTTCCTTATATCTAGAACCAGATTAATTCATTTGGTATCGTTGGCTTTGCACTCATCGAAGTAAAAAGGGGCTCACCATCTCATGGCCAATTTTTACAGAGGAACTCCAAGCACAATATAGCAATAGCGTCACAGACAACTTCTTCAGCCAGCTAGCTAAACTTCAACAAACAGGATCAGTTAAGGATTATATTCAGCAATTCCAAAATATATCCTTAAGGGTGGATACAATTATAGAGGAAAACTTGAATGACTTATTCTTGGGTGGTCTCAAGGATCACATTCAACATGAGGTACGCATGTTTAGCCCTAGTTCCATAAATGAGTCTTTTATCTTAGCACGTAGGGTAGAGGAGAAGTATTTGATTCCTAAGCAAGTAGGCTAATGTGACAAGAGAGAAAGGATATTAACACAACCTACTAAGTTGACTCCACAACAAAATTGAGGGAGAAAAGAGCAAAAGGATTGTGTTTCAATTGTGATAGCAAATACATCGAGGACATAAATGTAGTGAAAAGAAATTGTTTTATATTGAAGGTCCCAATGAGGAAGAAGAGGAGGAACCCATACTAGAAGATGAAAGGGAGTCAAATGAGGAATCACATGATTCTCAACCAATCATTTCTTGTCATGCACTCTCAGGTTTCAGCCCAAAACTCTCAAGGTGGTGGGGTTCCTAAAGAAGCAGAAGGTAATAGTGTTGATCGACTCAGGTAGTACTCATAATTTCATCAACAAAAAGTTAGCTACTCGTCTAAATTGTTTCATATATCCAGCTCCAGAGTTTCAAGTTTTATTGCAGATGGTGGTACGTTAGTTGTTCAGGGAAGTTTCATAGCATTAAATTATCCATGGGAGATTATCAACTTGATACCCCAATGTATGCAATATCCATGGGTGCAACAGATATTGTTTTGGGAGTACAATGGCTTACTACATTAGGAACAATTGAGATGAACTTCCAAGAACTATTCATGAGATTTCAATCGAAAGGAAGGCTACTAGAGCTAAGGGGGTTGAAGGAAAAATCTCCACAAATGGTAAGCTCTCATCAAATGCAAAAGTTGCATAAGAAAGGAGTGGATGGATTTGTGTCCCAACTATGTT
>VDFB02105785.1:109295505-109329468 GCA_007258455.2 Sequoia sempervirens
ATCATTTAAGTGCATGTATTTAGTCTATTCATAATAGCTCGTAGAAATGTTAAGTGAGGAAATACAAATATGGATTTTGAAAAGATAGGGATTTACTGTACATATTCATATATGTGTAGAATTATGAAAATACATGAGAAGGTATGTGTATTAGGATAAGTGAAGATTCAAAAAAATGAACCCAACGTAATATAATATTGTACCATTTGTAGAATGCTTTGCCTAGACCTGCTCAAACGTAAAAAAGTAATCAAACATTAGTTCATAAACAAGTATAAACAAGCATCCCCATGAAATTCATTAAAACACAAGAACATGAAATCAATGTAAAGCAATCAAATAAACTACTAATGAAATTCTATTCTAAATGCTCAAACCAGCATCCAATGGGGGAATTGATGCTTCTTTGATGTGGAAAGAAGCCCTTTCCCAATTCCTTGATAAGCTTAATGATAGATGTGTAATTCTTGATGCAAAATTCCAATAACCTAGCTATGGATGATGAATTCTATGCTAACTTGGATGAAAATATGGATGATTGTGGATAATGAACTTGCATAAAAATCTGGATGATTGTGGATAATGAACTTGCATAAAAATCCGGATGATTGTCGATCCCAAATCAATAGAGAAGGCCTCTATTTATAATGAAGAAGGATTGAAGAATGAAGAAGAGGATGAATGTGGGATTAAAAAAGGGACCAATGGAATTGTGCCACTTGTCAACATGCTAATGAAGAAGAGTGGAGCACATTTTGAACAATGTGCATGTTAAATGCATGTAGGTGAAATTTGAATTTGAAGAGGTGACTTGTGTAAGAGGGGATGTAAAGAGGAATTAATGCCATGTTGGCTCAAGGAGAGGACATGTAAGAGCTTTTAATGCCAAGTTGGAGGAAAAAAGTCCTTTGGGAGGGAGAATTTAAATAAGTGGAATATTCCAAGAATATGCCATATTTGAATGAAAATAGGGGGAATTGATTTACATGTGCAACTTGCAAAAGCCAGAGGAATGGAGGATTAGTGTTAGGAGCTAATTAATCTATGATTCATTAACTTAGATGAAATTAGTTGATTGTGACATTTAATTTAAATGCTTGAATTTATTTAAATTAAATGAGAGGATATTGGAAGATTAGTAATTCAATTAGATAAATTTGATTTATTCAATTAAATGAAGAACATTAGGATTTAATTAAATAATTTTGATTTATTTAATCAAAGAGAGAACATTAGGATTTAATTCAATAAATTTGATTTATTTAATCAAAGAGAGAACATTAGGATTTAATTAAATAAAGTTGATTTATTTAATTAAAGGAGGAATTTTGATGAATTAATTAAATAAAGATTATTCAATTAATTGGTTAGTAAGGAAATGATCAAGGAAGAATTGAAGTTAGTTAATCAAAATCAAGTGGATGATATCAATTAGGATATTTCAAGTGTCTACATTTTTTCCCTCTATGAAGCAATGTACTTGCTATGTTGGTTTAAAGAATAACCTTGCCAAGATCAAAAATTCAAAAAAATACTATTTTTTTAAATGCCCCACTACTACCCTAGTGAGAAGAATTATGCTAGTATACCTGCCCCCTTAAGAGATCAGATGAAAATTTGGATTTTTTGGTGATTTCTTGAAAAAATGATGACAAGCTTCCCGATGGGTCCAGAAAGGCTACAGGATGCTAAAAATATGCCAAAATGTGAAAAAAAGACATGAAATGGGCTTCAGTTGGGAAAAAAAAGTGTCAGGAGCGCAAAACCCTAATTTTCATGCTTAAAAGAGCCTGGGAGGGTTCACCTTCCATTCATTTTTGCATTCACACTTTGAAAGTTCTAGCCTTCTGAGCTCTAACCCTCCTACAGAATGGTGTAATGAGTGCTTCCCCGACACACTTCTAAGTGAGTCCATGTGTACTAGAGACCTCCAGACATAATACCACCGGTATGTGACCCAAACCTGACTTTGAAATTTTATTTTTTAGTGCATTTATTATGCTTTAAAGAAATGTCAAAGTTCCCAACATCGCTATATAGTGACGCACCAAGTGTACAATCGATGATGCTGAAGCTCAAATACTGTCGCTTGTGTAAATTGTGGCACTGCTCATGATTTGACTTCAAGGTTTCAAATTTCAAATAGTGACGCCAATGTAAACGACAACACTATGCCCGATTTGAGATTAGGGTTTTTTGGTCAAAGGGCAACAAATGTGTGAATGGCAATGCTGAGGTCAATTTAGCATTTTCATAGAGTCCAAAATTGCTATTTGGAGTTTTACAACTAGCGACGCTTTTGCAAATTACAATGCATTCGTTGTTCTGGGGTCAAAAACTCCAAACGGGGTCAAATATTTTTACGAATTTTGACGTCGTGGCTTTATGGGTGCAAGAGGTGATCCAACTTGCACATTTGCATGAGCATCGACCCTCATTCCTACGTAGATTGGGAAATCTATTCAATTTATGACAAGAGCACTTGGGGGAGATTGGTCTTTGGTACATCACCTATGCACCCATTGTCCGGACCAACCTAGTGATGATGACTGCGTTGGTGGAGAGGTGGCATAGTGAGACCTTGTCTTTTCACCTTATGACTGGCGAGGCGATTGTGACCTTAGAGGATATATGGTGGATCTTGTGGTTTTTGATACATGGTGATCGTGTGATCTATGATATAAATGTCAGCAATGATGTGTGTTTTGAGGTCATTGAGGTCGAGGAGCTTGAGCTTGCTGAGGGCCAGATTGACTTGGAGTATTATAGAGGCCGGGTGTCAACTTTTAGGATGATTGTTTCTACTATCAATTTTGGGTTAGTGGCTCCAAATCAACGAGACAGATACTTCAGTCCAGGATGGGGCTTGGCCTGGGAGAGGATGCCTTACCGGAGGACCCTGTTTGCCTAGGGACCAGTGATGTTGGCCTCACTATACCATGATTTTGCATACTGTGACAACTGAGCAATTGGTACCAAAGTGACATTGTTGCATATTTGGGCCTAGGAGCATATTGTCATGCTTCAACTGATTTTTACTTTAGTTGATATAGAGCCTAATGATCCTATGATTTGGAGATATAGGGGTGCAATCACTCTAAGAAATACAAGAAAGCTAGGTCTACCTCACTGGTGTCAAGTTTTGGATGAGATGACAGTTTTATGTTGGTGTCCCTAGTTACAAATTTCAGCATGGTACGATGACATACAATAGTTTTTTTATGCTCAACAAACCCTATTGATGCAGAGGAGGGAGCATATGATTATAGAGCGCTACCTTCTAGACAGGGTGACTGCCAATTTGGGGAGGTTCAGGATTGGTCGAATGACCAGTATACTACCATCTTTTTTAGGTCTTCCCGAGAGACTTCATGGGGATGGACGATTCCAACATCTAATCTAGTTGATTGCTTCCACCAGTTGGTTGCTAGGCCATGGGCCTATGCTTAGGGACCAACGGATCTAGGCATGACACATGCATATGATGATTGGTTTAGACCTTCATGCTGGCTAACAGATCTAGGAGTGGCACTTCCATGGGGGAGACCTCGAGGGAGGAGTGCTTAGAGAGCACAGGCAAGAGAGGGTGGACAGGATCCTGGAGCACCACCCAAAGATGAGCAGTCTCCACAATAGCCAGAGCAGTAGTCGGACCAATAGCCATGTCAGCCACAACAATTGGATCCACAGGATGGCCAGATACATCAATTGCAGGCACAGATTCAAGGGTTACAAGTACAAATACAAGTTATTACACTAGAGAGAGATCAAGCTAGGAAGCAGTTACAAGCCCTTACTGCCAAGAAGGATCACAAGCACCAGTAGAGGCAGGCCATAGAGCTATAGTTAGCCTAGGAGATCGATCGTAGGAAGTAGGTAGAGAGCATGGCTACTGCATCCCAGGGGAGGACCGTACCAGAATAGATGTACTATGAGGTAGTCTGGGAGGCAAAGTATTACATATTTCATTATCGACAGGTTGTACCTATGACCCAACAATAGCCAAACTACTCCTAGTAGATAGGGGCCTAATAGATAGATGATCAGGCAAAGAGGTAGGAAAGCGAGGGGAGCAGCCACCAAGGCTAGCAGCATACAATTTTTTGATCAACGATTGATTCTTTTTTAGATAGTCTCACAAGCTCCATTTTTTATAGTCCTATGGACATTGTATCTTGATTGATATACATACACTTGAGTCATATTTGTACCATGACAGTGATGATTTATTGATATATATGATATGGATATGATTGATTTATGATGTGATTTGTTCACTTTATTTATGCCTTATGGATGGATGCATTTGATGTTCTATGTATATGCAATGTGATTCTATATGATGATTATGCAGATGTTCATGGATGTTATGGATGCATTTTTTTTGTATTATTTCTATGCACTTTTATGATGATGATGTTTGCAGTATGGATGTATGGATGCAAATGTTTATGGTATGCAACTAATTCTAAGATGCTTAGACTAACAGATCTATATTATGCCCCAATGATAATGCAAAATGGATGATGTGATACGTTATGATTATGAGATGTATGGAATTCTACAATATGCTCTTTTTCTTTTTCAGTATCTTTTCTATGATGCATGGATGGAGGATGTGATGATGTCTATATGATTATGCAATGGATGTAAATGTATGGTTCAATAGATGCTTAGAATAACCAATCTATATTATGGTGCAATGATGGAAATGCAATGCATGTGAGATAATTTTTGTCTCCTATTATATGTGATATGCAATATGTTGACTATTTGTGGATGCAAGATGGATGCATTAGCGATGTTTGGTTGACTGTCACGGTACTATGTTAGCATGGAGATTAAAGAGACAAAATGAGATGACGAAAAGAGGATCCAACAAGTCTATGATCTACTGGGACTTTATTAGATATGATGATAAATGATGATGATGTATTTCTTATTAGGGATTGGGATTTTAAAAGGGCTTACTTACCTTATGTTTGATAACACACATAGGCATGATGCATCAAGGTATAAAGAACCAATATGGCATTGTACCTAGTGTGATGGACTTTGACTTGACAATTAGATAGGAGTATCCTTCTTCACACTTGGCATATGAAACCCTATTTAGAATGCAATTCAAATATTTTAAACATCTTAGATCAAAACATAGAAAGTCAAACCTTCCTATGTGGTCAACAAGAAACCTAAAACACCCTCCCTATAGACCAAACAAAATAAGCATGACCAAGGTTATATTACAAGAATATCCAACAAGCACAACAAACAAAAGATAATGATAAATGCCCCATTCCTTTCTCTCTAAATCATTTTTATTAGACATCATCGAGAGGTCATTGGAATGAGCACAATAAGATAAGTCAACAAAACAAAGATCAAGTAAATAAACAAGCTAATGTTCTTCATACCTCTAGCTAATACTAAACTACAGTGATGCCTGGTGTTGATGTTCATTGTAGGAAGGATGCATCCTAGGACATGATGTTATCAGATGATGGTGAGATTGACTGGATGATAGGCTATTAATACCAAGAGGTTTACCAACTTGTTTACCTACTAACCTAAGCTTGAGACCCTTGATGTTTGAGTTTTCACTTTTGTTTTGCTATACCTTTTTTCAATTGTCTCACCAAAGGTTGGGGTGACGATGATTTAGTATGAGTGGATGTTTATTTCGGGTGATTGCAAAATGGGAAAGATGGATTTTTTCAAATATTTGGATGTTTTGAGGCTTTTTTTGGTATTTTCAAGATGTTTACAAATGTTTTGATTTTCAAAATTTCTAATTTTTTTGTGTTTTCTGAGATTTTGACCAAGAACCTAACCTAAAGACCTATCCTAGGGGCCTTGGGGGCTAATCAAATATTATCCTTTCCTATGTTATACACAAAGAGACCACGCAGTTTGACTGACATAGACTCATTTATTGATGAGATATGAACAAATGGATTGCCAATTTATTATGAGACCCCTAAAGGACTGACTGAGGGTGTCTCAGGGGCACATCGATGATGGCCTTGCCTACGTTCAGAGCTCAGAGATGCATAGTTTAACAAGATGACACCATTTTTTAGACCTTTTCTGAAATTTTGGCCTATTTGTGGATTTTGATATGTTTTGGATGTTTTTGGATTTTCTGATTTTATGAATGTTTTTGGATTTTTTGATTTTCTGAATGTTTTTTGATTTTCTAATTTTTAGGAAGACTTCAAGAATATACACGAATCTGAACCAATGTAGGTATAAGTACATGCCCCCAACATGATGCAATAGACTACTCTAATATAGGTAGGACAAACTAACCTTATGAATGGGTTGAGTAGTGCTAGGAGGGATCTGGATATGAACACAAGATCAACATATAATGCAGAGGTGGATGGGTGATGGATGGAGATATGGAAGTGCGATGGATGAATGATGCAAAAAAATCCAAAGAGATCATGGTGGATGGAAAGTGCTTATTTACACAAGGCACTTGTTTGCCAAGTTTTCACCAAGGTACTTGCCCAAAGTGCCACCGAAGTGGCTTTCACTAGAGGACAATTTTTTTTCCTTACTGTTTTCAATCCTTTTTCTAATTTTTTTGGATTTTTATATTCTTATATTTTTTTGTATTTTTGGATTTACACCTTGGAAGCTTAGGCATAATTTTTTTTGAGATGGGATCTATTGATGGGCTCCTGTAGAGGTTCACCTTTGGGTGTAGATAACTGATATGCCCCTGATTTGTAACTTGTTGTGACAATGAAGGGTCCCAACCAATTTTGTTCAAACTTTCCCTTGCTATCTAGATTTGGCACATTTTTTTTATTCTCTTTCAACACGATCTCTCTAACTTGAAAGGTCCAACTCCTTATCTTCTTATTGTAGCTTTTCTTGAGATGATTCTAGTAGACTTGCAGATGGTTCAAGGCATCCATGTGCCACTCATCCAGTAGTTCTAGCTCATTCAACCATGACACCTGATATTCTTCATCAGTGATGAGATTCTATAGTGATATCCTTAAGGATGGGAGCTTGATCTCAATGGGGAGTATGGCTTCTAATCCATATACTAGGTAGAATGGGGTTGCACCTATAGGTGTACGGATACTCATTCAGTAGGCCTAGAGGGTGGGGTTCAATTGTAGGTGCAAGTCACGACCAGCTTCATTGACTATTTTCTTTAGGATTTTCAAGATAGTTTTATTAGTAGCCTTAGCTTGGTCATTTCCTTAAGAGTATTATGGAATATAAAGCGATGCTGGATATTGAAATTTTGGTATAGGTCTCGAACATCTTGGTTTTTGAAAGGTGTCTCGTTATCTAGGATAATGGCTTGAGGGACATCGTAGCAGAAAATTAGGTAGTTCATGATGAACATGGAAATATGCTTTCCATTAATATAGGTCATGTGAATGGCCTCTACCCACTTCATGAAGTATTCATTGGTGGTGATATTGAACTTGTGTCCATTGGATGAGGTGGGTGTGATTTAACCAATGAGATCGAGCCCCCATTGTGAAAAGGGCCAAGGTGTAATGATTGGGTGGAGCTCCTAAGCAAGTGCATGGATAATATCCCCATGCTATTGACACTACACACATCTTCAGACATAGTCATGAGCTTCCTTTTCCATTGTCGGCCAATAGTACCCAGTCCTCAATAGTTTCTTGGCCAAGGTCATACCACTCGAATGTGATCCACAAATTCCATTATGTACCTCAATTAAAGCAGTCAAAGCTTCCTCAATGTTTAGGCATCGTAAAAGGGTTCCTTCAATACTCCTACAATACAAGGTGTCACCTAAGATAACGAAATGGAATGAATTTTTTACAAATGTTCTTTTAAGGTTCATGGTGATATCAAAGGGGGGACTCCTATTTTCAAGTAGGTGTAAATGTCATGATACCAAGGGTCACTGGGACCAACTATTTCACACACAAATTTAGATTTTTGTACCTTGAAAGCTAGTACGAGAAGCTACTCTACAAAGAATTCTTGTTTAGGGATGTTACATGGGATATCCAGTAGCGATCTGATTGTTGCCATAACATTTTTGCTCTATTTTTTTCCCTTGGTATTTGCTCAAACGTGATGTCAATGAAGAATTCTTTGAGGCTTTCCACCAGATTCTTGTATGGGGTCAATTTGTCATCCTTTGTTTAGTATTCATCATTGACCTGGTTGATGATTAGTTGCAAGTCTCCATAGAATTTGAATGCCATAATCTACCATTGTATTGCATGTTGTGAGCCCTAAAACAAGAGCCTCATATTCTATAATGTTATTTGTGCAAGGAAAAGACAGCTTATATGACTTTGGTGTGCAATCTCCTTGTGGTGTAATGAAGAAGACTCCAACTCCTGACCCATGTTGTGTGTAAGATCCATCAAAATATACTTTTCAATTATTTTCGACACTTAGGTTAAAGATTAACTCATCAGGGAATTCTAATACCAATGGGTTTTTTGAATGCATTGGTGCTTCTGCTAGCTAATCTACAATTACTTGTCCTTTAATGGCCTTTCATTCTACATATGAGCAATGTCATGTTATGTTAGAATCATGACCCATTTAGTTGTGTGCCTGGTGAGTGTTGATTTGGAAAGCAGATACTTGAGAGGATCTATCTTGGCAATGAGCTTTATCTGATGTGCTATCATATAGTGTCTAAATTTTTGTGTAGAAAACATGGATGCTAGGAAAGCTTTCTCAATGGATGTATAATTCTGCTCATGTCATACCATGGTTCTACTGATATAGTAAATAGCTCTCTCCTCCCATTTTCATCATTTTGTACTAAGAGAACGTGAAGGGCTACTAATGTTTCCAATATATACAAGATCAACGACTTGCCTAGAATTGGTGGCATGAGAACTGGTGGTGTGAGCAAGTACTCCTTGATTTAATTAAATTCTTGATCACATTTCTCATCCGTTTGTATGCTACCCCCTTGTGGAGTAGGTGAGAATATGGGATAGCCTTATCTGCTAACTGTGCTAGAAACTAGAAAATGGATTGGAGTCTTCCTTGCAAAACCCTTAATGGCTTCAATGTTCTTGGTGCCTCCATCTTGAGAATTAATTTGACTTTGGTGGGGTCTATCTTATTTCCTCTCATAGATATAATGCACCTTAGGATCTTTCCTGATTGTACATCAAAGTCACACTTTTTTGGGTTGAGCCTAACCTTGTATTCTTCTTACCTGTCGAAGATGGAGCTTAGTGTCGCTATGTGATCTTGACGCTTCTTTGATTTGGCCAATATGTCATCCACATAGTCTTCCATAGTTTTGTGAATCATGTCATGGAAGATTAGCATCATAGCTCTTTGGTAGGTAGCTCCCATATTTTTCAACCCAAATGGCATCATGTTCCAATAGTATGTCCCCCATGGACAAGTGAAAGTTGTCTTGTGTTGATCATCTTTGGCTATCATTATCTGATTGTACCCTGAGAACCCGTCCATTAATGACAACATTTCATGTCCCATTATTTGATCCACAATCATCTCAATATTGGGAAGAGGGAATTTATCCTTGGGGAACACCTTGTTTAGGTCCCTGAAGTCAGTGTAGATGTGGATGCCCCCAGTGGGTTTAGTGACTAGTACCAGGTTTGAAAGCCATTTTGGATAATCAATTGGTTGTATGAAGTCTACATCAAGGATCTTCTATAATTCAAGTTTGACCAGTAATGCTATTTGTGGATGCATCTTTCTTATTTTTTGTTTTATTGGTTTTTCTTTCGGATAGATGGCTAGATGGTGAACCACAACTTTTGGATCAAGACCAGGCATGTTGGCATAGGTCCATGCAAATTTTACCTTTCTTTCCCTTAGAAATGCAACTAGGAGTTCTTGTTCCTTTGTCAAAAGTGATTTTGCATTGAATGTGATATGTGGTGTTTCCTCGATCCCTAGATTGACCTAATTGCACTTTTCTACCAAGATTGTTAACTTCTCTTGATGAATAGCACTAAGGGGAAGATTGAATCCCTCATCCTCTGGTGCCTTGGAGAGGTTTTCACCATTGGATACATCATTTTTTTTACTATTTTTGGGTCAAAGAGTGCCAGAGTGTGGTTTTCACTCAAAGACTTAGATATTATTCTTAAATTTTCACTTTTGTGATAGAGGGATTCAATCGTTTCCCCATAATATGCATGTGTGTCCAACTCAATGTCGAAGCCATCTTTGTTATCTCCACATAGTAGAGTATCCCGCACTCCCATGAATTCTAAGAGAGCCTCATCATTTTCAAACGTGTCCAAAATTGGTGGTCCTCGTTGGTCATAGTCGATGAGTTGGGGATAAACTAACTTTAACTCATGGTTTGGGTTGTTTTACTCAAACGATAGGATACTAATCATGAAAAAGGGGGAATCCTCAAATAGCATGGGTAGTTCAATTATAGGGTCTTCGTCACACACATCAGTTACATCAAAGGTATAGTTTTCTAAGGGAAAACCTTTGGATACCAGTAACTAAGGAGGAGCTTTGAATTTTCTAACTAGGGAACCTTTTCCAAGTATGGTTATCTTCAGAGGGGTACATCCAAGGCCAAGATTATTTATTTGCTTCTCAGGAATTATAGGTTCTAACAGGTCATTACAATTTTTCTCAAGCTTTCCATTTTTTTTATAGCCCCATCCTTGCATTAACTGCAGTCCTTTGTTGTTATTTTCCATGGGAAGATCAGGTACAGGCCTTTCATCTTGATACAATAAGCTTGATATATCCCTTTCATCTACCACTTCCTCACTTAGGTACCCCCACCTCTTGAATCTGGAGGGGTCTACTTTGAAGGTTTGGGCCGATGTGTCAATTGGTTGAGGTTGTCCATGAGACCGAGGAGATTGAGGTAACTCTCCTATTACAAAGGAACTCTTTTTCATTTTGTAATCCCCACACCCATTGTCTTGGATAATGACTTTAATACCAGAGATGTCAGGAATGGTGGGTTTCTTTGTCTTAGAAGTGGAGGCGAGGGTAGATGGATTTACATATGGAGTCATAGGGCCTTCATCATTCTTTGAGACTTGAGGAATCTTGTATTACTTAGCTTCCAAATTCTTGCAATAATAAAATGGCTCGGGATCACCATGGATTATGACCTCTTGATTTTGATAGGGAAACTTGACACATTGATGGAAGGTAGATGCGGCAGCTTGCATCCCATGGATCCATGGGCACCCTAGGAGGATATTGTAAGGTAGTTCTAGATCAAGGACTTGGCATGTAGTTTCCATGATGGCTAGCCCTGCTTGAATAGGGAGTTGAATAGTGCCTTGAGACAATCTTTCTTGATCATCATATGTCCTGATTGTAATACCTTTACCTTTTTCAATGACATCCTTGTAGAATCCCAGATTCTTTATTAGCTTGAGGGTACAAATATTTAGACCTACACCCCCATCCACCAAAACACTTTTGACTTTATTTTTATGGACCAAGACCTCAAGATGGAGTGCACGGTTATGAGATAGTTGAGTTGGGAGATCCTATTCATAGAATGTTAGGAGATGCGATGTGTTGATGTGTCCAACCATAGCTTGGAATTATTCTGCATCAAGATCCATGGGGACGAAGGATGTGGCTAATGCTTCTTCTAGGATTTTCCTGTGTGCAGGTGAGATATTTAGTAACTCCATGATGGAGATATAAGTGGGGGTTGTTTTCAGCTGGTCCAAGACATTATAGCCATTGGGAATGATTTTGGATTAGATGCAAGTGCCTTGGGTGGTTGTGATGGTCTAGGAATGGTAACTCTACCACTGTGTGTGGTGACTCCACAATCAGCTCTAGCTCCCTTGACATTGACAACAGTGACCCATTCATCTAAGGATGCAACAACATGATCGTAAACATGGCTTACATTGTTATACTTTTCCTTTCCATTGTTATTCCCTTTATTTTGATCTAGCATAAAATTTGTGTATATCTTAACGTCATGATTTCTTGCAGGTTGTTCAACATTTATGGTTCTGTCATCGATAAGGTCTTGGATCAAGTTTTTTAGTCTCATGCAACTGGTCGTTGTGTGCCCCTTGATTTTATGAAAATCGAAAAGGTGGTTTTTGTTATACCATGGTGGTTTCACTTGGGGCTCTTGATAATTCTCATAAACAGGGATTTGAATTAGATTCTCATGTACCAGTTTTTTCATGATAGATTCAATTGATTCGCCAAGGGGTGTGTATTTTCATTTGGTGGGATACTTGTTCTGTGGGGGTGGTCCCCCTTGATTATTTAGATTATTGATTGCTTGAATGTTGGGTTGTTGTGATACTGCGTTGGATTTTGTGTTGTTTCGATTATTGGCTTCCAGTTGCTGATATGGTTGTGTGTTTTTCCTTGGAGCACTAATAACAACTTTGGCATCAATGACACCATCGTTGGTGATATTCTTTTTCTTTGGCCATGTGCAAGGTTTTTCGTTATAATTGGTTGAGGGACGATTGTCTTGATAAGTAGGTGTCCCGCCTTGTGCTATAAGGGATCTTTCGATGTTGAGAACCTTGTGGATAAAATGGTCCTATGTGGTGATGCATTGCATTTTTAGATGGAGGGACAAGGTTCCTTCAAGATTAGCAATGATAGTACAGATTTGTTATTCTTCTGGCATAGTCCACTTGCTCTTGTTTGCCTTGGATCACCATCATTGTAAGAAGGATGTGAAAGTTTCCCCCTTAACTTGTTTGAGAGAAGATAGTTCTTCTACACTCACGTCCATGCCTATGTTGAATGCATAGTTTTGTATGAATGCATCCACAATTTCTTATAAAAAATTTATTCTGGGACAAAGGTAAGAGAACCATTCTATTGCTAGTCTATCCAAACTCCAAGGGAATAGTCGCATTAGATAAGTGTCGTCGTATGCAACTTCCATACAATGGACATAGAATTCCCTAATGTGATCTTCAAGGTTACCAATCCCACGATATTTGTCAAATTTAGGTATCTCAAACCCTTTTTGGAATGGAACCATCACAATGCTTCTGTTGAAAGGATAAGGGCACAAATTCCCCCGGGGTTTTATTATTTTTTTGGATTGTAGGTCTAGCACTTGTTGTGAGAGAAATTTAATTTGTGCAGACACATCATTTTGTGGATCGAGTGGTGGGATGAATGTGTTTTGGGGGGGTTTGATTGTTTGAGTGATGGGTGGGTTGCTTTGTGTGTTCATGGGAGGTGGTTGCAGGTTTTGCTGTCTAACCAATGCTTGTTGGTATTCCTACAATTGTTGTTGTTCCAACAATGCTTGTTGTTGGTCTTGTTGTTGTTGTGCCAACAAGGCTATTTATTGGGCTAGTTGTTGAGCTGCTTCTTGTTGTGCTTGGTATTGTTGCAAAGCTTGTTGATAGGCTTGTTGTTGTGCTTAGTATTGTGTTTGTGCTTGAGCTTGTTGGGCGGCCCAGGCAGCTTGTGTAGCTTGTGTGGCTTGTGCAACTTGGGTAGCTTGGGCGGCTTTTTGTTGTTGTAATAAAGCTTGAGCTTGCACTTGAGCAACTTATTGTGCTTTTTTTGCAGCTTGTGCTTATGCTTGTTGTGTAGCTTGTGTGGCTTGTTGAGCTTGAAATTTCTGAAATGATTTTTGATAGGCTTGTTGGGTAGCTTTCGGTGTGATACTATATTGATTTTCCATGTTTGGTTTCAGTGGTAGAGGTGAAGGATTTGGAATGATCTGATATGTTTTGATGACAATTTTTTGAGGTGATTGGTGGGGCTGTCATTGGATAAATGATAGGGGGTTGTGTGATGGATGGCGCAATTGTTATGCTAGGTCCTTGGGAGATCACATTTATAGATGGTGCAATGATTGATTGTGTTGTTTGGATTCGTGTCATTTGGTGTTGTGATATTAGTGGCTTGATTAGAGGATTTTCTATGTTGATTTGATTCATGACTAAAGGATTGCTTTGATTTGGTTGATTGAGGATTGGTAAAGGGGGTTTCCCTAAACCAATGATTGGTGTGGATGTTAATGGTAGAGGGGGAAATGGTGGGAAGACGGTTGTTTTGTTTCCTTGAGAAAGTGTTGATGACGGATCAAAGATTCCCCATTGTCCAAATAGTCCCCCTTGTCCTTATGAAGTCATGGGGAAAGAGACTTGTGTGTGAAGGGAATATGTCGATGATGCGAAAAAGTGGATGGATTGTTGGTGTCATGAAAGATGAGCAGAACATATGGGTGTTTCGAATCTTGAGGAATGGATTGACCCAAAATGGTGTTTGCATCCAAGTCTTGGTTATTTACAAGGGGATGTGTTTGAAGATCATGAAGCAATGAAATCCCCTTGGTAACCATGGGTTGACTTGGAGCATGAGATGAGGTTGGTTGCGGGATGGGTTGAATGATATTTTGGAAGGAAGGTGTGAATGAGACTAGTGGCATAATCCCAAGATGTTTCTCCACAATAATACTTACATCATAATCATAAGAGAGTTTAGCCCCTTCTTTTGCAAATTCTAACTTGTATTGTGAAGGATTAAGTCTCATCATTTTGTTAACAATTTTGTGATTTTTTGGGTTTTGGACCATTTCCATGATTTCATCTTGATTCATTCCTAGGATATTGTTGGTAATGTCCTCCACTTGGCAACCTCCCTCTTGAAGATCTTGCATTAGTTGAAGAAGGTTGAGTGGGGGATTGCTAGATCCAATGGGGTTGATTTCATGTGAAGTTTGACTCAAGTCACTTGAAGTGGATGTTTCTTTGTTTGCTTCCATGTTCTTCTTGTGTTGAGATCTAGTTTGGACCATAAAATAAGGATCAATTTTTAGGAATGTGGGAGGTGAACCTCTAACTCCTTAGATTGGTCTAAACTTTAGGTTCAAAAAAGAAAGTCTAAGATGTTAAGCATCAAAGGGTGGTGATGAGATAAATGAAAGATGAATGATGTGAATGATTGAACTCTTAAGGAACCTTGGAGGGATACTAGACTTTAGGACTTTTAGATTTTTGACTTTGGATTTGATTTGATTTGATTTGATTTTGGATTGGATTTTGATTTGATTTGGATTTGATAATGAACTCATAGACTCCAAGAGGTTAGATGTTGTCTTGGAATAAACTTGTTCACAAGGTGATAATTTAACTAAGTGTGTGAAAAAGGATGCATCCACACACACTTAATCAAACAAGATGATTTTGATTTGATTTAAATGATTTTCCAAAAGTCTAGTATGAATTATTTTTCCAAGATTTCTAAGAGTTGTTTGTGAGATGGGTTTTGATTGATTTTGACCCTAAGTGAACTTAGAGAGAGAATTTTGTTTACAACACCTAGGTATTGAAGAACATGCTATACTTCCAAGAAATTTCTAACCCTACAAAGTGAGATACTCAAAACATTGAAAAAGACTTGGATTTTGACAATAATAGAACGAGTACAAGTTTGGGTTGTCCTTTGATGCACATTTATAAAAGTTATAGAGAAATATTTCTCTAACTTGATAAAGCATAGACTGATGTTTCTTGAGATTTCTTGGACTAATACGTTTGTGACAATTGATGGAATTTGGTTTTGGAACTTTGATCTTGTAGGAAATCATTTGACAAAACACATGTGTGGGGTTCAATTGTCTTTTATTTTTGCTTAATGAGTTCTTTTTACCACAAAGACTTTCTTGCTTAGCTTTTCAACTAAATGTCTATCTCTCAATTTATTTTCATCCCAAAAAATCCATTATGTGGAAATCAAGAGAATCAAGGCAATAGTTCCTAATGTTGACTTTAGAGAGAAAATTGAGATATAAATCCAAATTCTTAGAAGCCTCTAAGGATGAAATCCCTAGGGACAAGCAGTAGCACTTGGAATTTTTAAAGGTATTTGCTCCTTCTAAAGGTTTGAAATTTGATGTCCTTGTTGAATGTTTGTTTTCAAGATTTTGATCCAAGCAATGTGTTTAACTAACTCAAAGATTGCACAATCCTAGGATGGAAAGAAAATATTTGTTGAATTCCCACTTGGATAAATCCAGCTGTGCTTATTTAGAGCAAATGATTAGAAGCTTGACCACACTAGCTCACCTCCACAACACTCACTTCTATGGGTCAACCAAGCTTCATTTATCAAGAATCGCCCATGACAAAATTTTCATCTCTACAAAGAATCGCAAGTATGTGGGATGGCTCTGGAGGTCCGACCTCCTGACGCCAACAAATATTGGAATTTTCAGCTACTACACAAGAGCTCATAATAAGGGAATTTCATTCAAAGAAAACAATGATAAAATCCCTCAAGAGGTCTTCCAACCCTTAGAACAAGGGCTTTACACATCATAAAGATACTAGGGGAGAGCTATCATGCATCACATTGTTGATTGCAAACTTTATTTGCAACCACAAATTTGTATAGCGGTTCGAAAGAGCATGGCTTATGCCTGTTACCACTTGGGTTGTTCCTTTCGCATGAGTAATTTTTACCACCAAGCAAGGTGTTGACGATGGTTTCACTCACAATAAACAAGTCAAATAAAATCTCCACAAACAAGACTACGAAGAGCCTATCCTTCTTGAAAGATATGAAACAAAGACAACCTAAGAGAGAATTCTGCATTTACAGAGCAAATATTGACTTCCGTTTAATCCCAAGTCTTCGATAACTAGGTCATGGTTGCACTAGGGTCGCTCTCAGGTAATGATGTGATAATTGTTGTTATTTTCCTTTAAGGGGCAATCCGAATATACACATACACATACATATACATATTTCTGTATCATTTCTTTGAACATTTTAGATCAACTTTTCAATTTGAAAAGATAAACCTGGAATTCATGAAAGAAATAGATTTGACATTTTATTTTAAAGATCATCACCAATTTCCTTGCTATCACTTAAGTAGATTTAGCATTAAGCATTTAGCAATTTAATGGAAAATAAAAGATTTTCAAAAAAACTATTTCCATTCACTTATATTTTCTTTTTGGAACATTTTCAAAATATTAAACATCTAATCTAAAGTAAAACATAAAAATAATAAAAATTAAAAGTTTCTCCCGATTATTCTCCATGGATGCCCCAAATAATTAATCAAAATAGAGCAAACCGCTTTATATTTCACCGAATTGCTTCATAGTTATGTATAAAACAGTGCAAGATTTTAAAGAGGGGGTTTTCTTTATGGACACCGAATAGGTTTTGTATGCACCCTTAAATGGTGCAACATACAGTCATGGTCAACTGAACTTACAAAACCAGCTACAAAATATACTGAGATAGGTAGCTATCCATAAAGCTCTAATATCAATTAATGTCTATGTGCATACAAAGTTTTATGCCGGAATGGTTCAGAAAATAGGAAAAAAGAAGAAAACTTAAAAGAAGTTTTTGCTCCTCCAACATCCACAAATTATGAACTTAAAAATAAAATTAAGCATCCTATGGCCTTTTATAGAACAAAAGGCTCAGATAGGATAAGACATCTACATGAGAGGAAATCTAAGGGACCAATCTCATCAAGGCACGTGGAATAATGTGACCAATAGGAGAATTGCAATTGAAGTCAATGGAAGTCAACTCCAATTACTCGTTGAAGCTCTTCGGGTTCCACTTTTTCATTTGAAATATTTTCCAAGAAAATAACTTGAATTAGAATAATATGTAGGGGCTTCCCATACATTCAGAATGATAAGGAAAAAAAAATTCCCCCTACACCTCGTTTTGTTCTGGTTCCATCACTCTCGGTTATGGGCTCTCCCAAAAATTAGCATTTGTTCCCACCGCATGTGAAATACCAAGATCTTCGGTACTTCGGTGGACTCAAATCCATCTGCATTATCACATCCCAGAGTGATAAAACCAGACTAAATTTTATTCCAACCATGACTCAAGTTTTCCTGACCATCCATACCTGAGCTTTGCATCACAATCAATATCTCATGCAAACACAAAATTCCAAATATGAAATCCCTTTTTAAACAAATATGCCACCATATCTCATATAAATAAAACTATTATTCAAATGTTAGTACAAAATCTATAAAACTCGCTTCTAAAAAAAACATATCACAAATCCTTGTATATATACCAAATCGCTGGGACCATTATACAAATCTAAAAAAAATGCTAACATTTCAGCTCATGTTTCAACTCGGTACCCGATATTCAGCTTTACCCATTTACTTTCTCGGACCTCAATTATACCAGAACTCCAACTTACCAAAATCAACTTACTGGACCAGAGCCATTTTCTTTAACTTTACATTACCTTTTTCCTTTTATGTGTTTTTGGTACCCGATACCTGGTGTACAAAACACAACATACAAAGTACTTTCTTTTAAACCAAAGATTTTTCTTTTCTTTTTCACTTTCGGTGATCTTCCAATTTGTTAGCTCCTGCCATAGAAGTTATATTTCACTTGGGTACCCAAGCCTTTTTAGTCTTGGGGTGTGTTGTGAGACCACACAACAACTTGCAACCAATAAAACCAAACTTAAAATTAAACTTGAAATTAAATCACCAGTTGTAAATTAAAACTTATGCATATTTTTGTAGACATGTCAAATTGACATAATGCATTCAACTAGGTCATATTCATCCATTCAGAAAATAAATCAAGTTTATTTATCAATCTCCTAAAGTCATTAGTTTAAATCAAATAAATAAACTTGATCCTATCACCCTCATTTTAATTAAATAAATCAAACCTTTTATTTAATTAAATCCAAATCATTTTCCATCCTTTTCTGATTTAAATAAATCAAATATTTAAGTCATAAAATTCAATGCATCCTAATCATCATCCTAGCTAATTAATCCCGATTAAATCTAATGCTAATCTCAACCACTTGCATTCTCTAGATTTAGCCACTTGCACATATAAATCAATTTATTGATTTATTAAATCCAAGATTTTCTATCAACATGGCATTTATGGGGAATATTCCCTCAACTTTGAATTCAAAGGCAAGTTGATTTGTCCCTCCAACATTGCATTTATTGCTCATTATCTTGTCCTCCACTTAGCATTTACTCTCAAATTTGAATTTGAATTCTCCCTCTCATGGGCACTCTTCCCAAATCTTGCACATTCATTGCCCTATCACATGATGACAAGTGTCCTTCTTTCATTGGTCCAATCTTAGTCCCACATTGGTCTCTCTTCAACACTTAGCACTTTGAAAATCTTTAAATGAGAAGCTTCATCCTCAAGCAAATCCTCCACAATCTTTATGCAAGGTTACTATCTTGGTTTGAGAACTAATCTTGTTCATCCACTCCATCATCTCCATCATCTACACAACTTGATGCAAGGTCATTCTCTTTGAGAGCTTATCTTGTTCATTTATCATCTTCATATCCATAGCAATTTCATCACTAGCTTATCAATCAAGGATTGGGAAAGGGTCACTAGCACATGTGACACCAATCCACTATGAGATGAAATTGATTCATGTTTTTCATATGCTTATTTGGTTTTTCTTGTTGTTTTAATATCTTACTTAGCATATCTAACATGTTTCATCATCTCATAGGGATTGTTGAGGATTATTTTGGTTTTAAAATGCTAACCATATGCAGATTTTCACATCCACAATTTTAAAGCAATAACTTTCTACCTTTACTTAGATTTTGGCATAAAAATTAAAACTCCACCGAAAACATCTATGTGTTCTCTTGATTAATTCTAGTTTTTAGAAATTAGTAAATAGAATTAGTTCATTAACATTGAACTACATAATATAGTAATCCTCCAAAGCCAACCAGGGATACAACCTTACTTCCATTCAAGCGTCCATAGCCCTGACAAGGTTATCTCTATAATTTCCCCCAAACATAGCGCTATTGCCGATCAGGCATCCATAGCCTTGGTAGAGTTATTTGGATAGCCTAAAGAGTTGATATCACTTTTTCTTTTTTTTAGATATAGCAATGATAGCTCATTTTTCATTTTTGATATTGCAATAATAGCTCATTTATCAACTTGCAAGCATCAAAGCACCACTATTAGGTTGGGAATTACAATGGTAGCAAAGGTTACTTTTTGATTTTTCATTCAATGTAAATCACTTCATCAATTCATTACTTCCTAAAAACTCATTTAATGATTCCTTGTAAGTGTGTGTTTCCAGCTAAATTTTACCAATTATGCCAAATCCTAACTAATTGTAGCCAACTATATGTTAAAAGATAAGCATAAATTAAAATTTGGCAATAGACAACTTAATCACCAAATTTAAATCTAAATTTAGAAAAATTAGTTACCACCCTTTCGATTAAATTTATGGAAATTTCTAAAAAATTTGCTAACTATCTCGACTTGACGACGCTGCACTACATTAATGGATCAAAATGACATGATTACCTTGAAAAAAAATCACACTATTTTGCATTTAATTCACATGCCTTGTTCAGCACGTATTATCTCTCTACTTCTTTAGGTGATCACATGTAACATCTTGCCAACCTCATTCTCATGTATAATCCACACACTTAACACCTCAATAATCATTATGATTTTGTTTTTAAAAAAAAATTGGAAATGACCCCTATTAATTCAAAATCTCCAACTTGCTTGATTCGTAATCTTTGTACTGCTCAATTCTGAAGCAATTTCACCAAACATGTGCAAAGAATTTATTTGATGTAACCTTTAATTCTGATGATTATTCACCAATTGCCACCTTGCACATATGATTTCCAAAAAAAACTTCAAGCAACTATGTACTGCTACATTGTTCACAGCTTTCTATAAATTTGTGCATTTCTTCTCAAATTATCCACACTTTCTTTTCTTTGTCTTTTTTTTTTGCATTTTCTATAATTCCATTGTGTTTTGTGCTTTTAATTTTGCTTCTTAACCATGGATACTCCCATTTGCTTAAGTTGTTCTCATAGATAGAACGTTTTCTTGGGAAGCACCACACCACAAAGGCATGAAAAGTTTTTCATTGTTAGGACTTCTAGCTTTATTGTGTTGAATTTATGCTTGGTCCTTGGGGAAAGATATGTTGCGTCCAATCGCTACTTCCATTTTTATTTCGGCATAGCTTCTCATTTTGTAGCTTCACTTTTGGACATTGGGTTACCTATTGAAGATGTTCGCGCCACTACCAACCTAATAGTTAGTCTTGAATTCTTGGAGAATCTGGACACCATTCTAGTTGTCATACACTTGACCATTGGAATTCCCTCCATGGATGATATTCCTCGGTTCTTGAATCACGAGGAAGCGGTTCCACTTCAACCTTTTCTTACTGATCTCCATATCCAAGCTTTTGAAGTTCACCGGGAACTCGCCTACATAGGGTATTTAGCCTTGATAGAAGAGGCATCCCAAATCGACTAGATAACTACTACCATCCACATATTTGTTCACCTTTCTTTTGAATCCTCCTTTTCTAATTTTTGACAAGGATTTTGACATCTGATGTATATACTTGATACACACACACACACACATATATATATCTTTTGTGGTTATCTCTCTTAAAAGTGTGTTTCACTATTTATGGTTTTATTGTTTCATTTCAGTTCAACAAATTGTTTCAATTTCACTCTCATGTTTAAGATATATTTAAGTAGAATTTGTTAATGCAGAAGCCGAGCAAGGAAAACAAAACAAAACAAAACAAGGAAAGAAAAGAGAAAAGAGCAAAAAAAACCCAAAAAACCTAAAAACAAACTAAGGTAACACTATACTAAACTAACCCTAACTCCCCTAACTCTAATATCACAACAAAATAACTCTAACTAAGCAATTTATTTCAATTTCTATAGCTATTTCTTCTACAGTTTTAGTACGAATTACAATAGGCTTATCTTTAAATTCCCTTATTAACATCTTCAATATCTTACTGTAAGAATGAAAAATCTTAAGTTCCCTATATTTAAACATCATAAATTTGAAGGTGTACTTACCCAAAATATGGCTTAAATGTATGAAAACAATCTCATTAGAGACTGGTTGCACACATTTCATCTGGTGCAGCAATACTATACCTTCTTCCAGCCCTGATCCATTTCCATGAATGGTTGTGTTCCTTTCTTTATTTTCTTCTCTTCTGAAAATCTTCATATCTTCGACCTTGTCTTTGCTTTGCACTATGTCAGACCACTAGATGTATCACTATTTATATCATTATCAGAAAGAGAAAAAGTAAAAACTTGATATTTTGTATCTTGTATAAAATTGGGAAAATGTCTTTTTATAGCTAATGAATTTTTGGCTTAAAGCACCAATACACGCGTCTCCCGCTTTATCTTGCTATCTACGTTTTCCACGTATATAGGGAATGATGATTCATCCATATCTTCTCCTCATTTATGATGAAATATCTCTAAATCTCAACATTCTCACCTATTCCCCTGCAAGACATTAGGATTTTCTTTAAAATAATCACAATTTCTTAACTTTTTAATATTTCCAGCTCCACTAGGGTAGAACGTTTCTCTTCTGAACAATCCTTTTCTTTTTGCAGTTAAAAATTCTTCCGTTAACGAAATTGCTCCACTTATGGCTAAAATTACCCTAGTTAAAAAAGTTTCACACTCAATTTCACCGTGATTAGTTGTATCATGAATTCTACACTCGGTGACTCTTCAAAAAGTAAACAAACTCAGATGATGCAGTTTTTGATTAAATATTTTACAAAGTTTTCCAATTTCCATCATTGGAACTAGCTTGTGTTAAGTTTTGTGTGTTTACAAGCTTTTGGCCAAATTAGGAAGGATATTTCAAAACACAAATCCACTTCCAAAAGATAAAACCTAAAAATATCAAAAAACCCAGAAAGAAAGACAAAAAAAATCATATGCATACCCGTACGTGGCTGCCGGAGTTCCAAGTGTCAACCCTCCTTCTAGTGCCAGTTCCTTTTGATGACGGTTTTACTCATAGTAAACAGGTTGAATAAAATCTCCACAAACAAGACTACGAAGAGTCTATCCTTCTTGAAAGATATGAAACAAGGACAACCTAAGAGAGAATTTTTCATTTATAGAGTAAATATTGACTTCCGTTTAATCCCAAGTCTTCGATAACCAGGTCATCGTTTCCCTAGGGTCGCTCTTGGGTAATGATGTGATAATTGTTGTTATTTTACTTTAAGGGGTAGTCCACATATACACATACACATACATATACATATTTATGTATCGTTTCTTTGAACATTTTAGATCAACTTTCCAATTTGAAAAGATAAACTTGGAATTCATGAAAGCAATAGATTTGACATTTGATTTCAAATATCATCACCAATTTCCTTACTATCACTTAAGTAGATTTAGCATTAAGCATTCAGCAATTTAATGGAAAATAAAATATTTTCAACAAAACTATTTCCATTCACTTATATTTTATTTTTTGGAACATTTTCAAAATATTAAACATTTAATCTAAAGTAAAATATAAAAATACCAAAAATTAAAAGTTTCTCCCAGTTATTCTCCATGGATGCCCCAAAGAATTAATCAAAACAGAGCAAACTACTTTATATTTCACCAGATTGCTTCACAACTATGTATAAAATGATGCAAGCTTTTAAAGAGGGGGTTTCATTTATGGACACCAAATAGGTTCTATATGCACCCTTAAACAATGCAGCATATAGTCTTGTTCAGCCAAACTTACAAAAACAACTACAAAAGATACTGAGATAGGCAGCTATCCATAAAGCTCTTATATCAATTAATGTCTACGTGCATACAAAGTTTTATGCCAGAATGGTTCAGAAAATAGGAAAAAAGAACAAAACTTAAAAGAAGTTTTTTCTCCTTCGACATCCACAAATTACGAACTTAAAAATAAAATTAAGCATCCTCTAACCTTTTATAGAAAACAAGGCTCAGATAGGATAAGACATCTACATGAGAGGGAATCTAAGGGACCAATTTCATCAAGGCACATGGAATAATGTGACCAATAGGAGAATTGCAATTGAAGTCAATGGAAGTCAACTCCAATTACTTGTTGAAGCTCTTCGGGTTCCACTTTTTCATCTGGAATCTTCGCCAGGAAAATAACTTGAATCAAAATAATATGTAGGTGCTTCCCATACATTTAGAATGATAAGGAAAAAAAATTTCCCCCTACACCTCATTTTGTTCTAGTTCCATCACTCTCGGTTATGGGCTCTCCCAAAAATTAGCATTTGTTCCCACCGCATGTGAAATACCAAGATCTTCGGTACTCTGGTGGACTCAAATCCATCTGCATTATCACATCCCAGAGTGATAAAACCAGACTAAATTTTATTCCAACCATGACTCAAGTTTTCCTGACCTTCCATACCCGAGCTTTGCATCACAATCAATATCTCATGCAATCACAAAATTCCAAATATTAAATCCCTTTTTAAACAAATATGCCACCATATCTCATATAAATAAAACCATTATTCAAATGTTAGTACAAAATCTATAAAACTCGCTTCTAAAAAAACATATCACAAATCCTTGTAGATATACTAGATCACTGGGACCATTATACAAATCTAAAAAAAATGTTAACATTTCACTTCATTTTTCAACCCGGTACCCAATATTCAACTTTACCCACTTACTTTCCCCGACCTCGGTTATACCAGAACTCCAACTTATCATACTCAACTTACCAGATGGGAGTCATTTGCTTTAACTTTACATTACCTTTTTCCTTTTCTATGTTTCTGGTACCTGATACCCAGTGTATGAACACTTACCATATGAAGTACTTTCTTTTAAACCAAATATTTTTCTTTTCTTTTTCACTTTCGGTGATCTTCCAATTTGTTAGCTCCTACCATAGAAGTTATATTCCTTGGGTCCCCAATCTTTTAGATCTTGGGGCATGTTATCGAACCACACAAAATGGAAGCCCTCTAAAGGGTACACAAAGAAACGTAATGAAGTACGTATGTGGTTTGATCAATCTAGTGTTTTGCGTAAACAGGAGAGAGGCTATGAGACCTTTCACACTAGCAAGATTTTGTTCGATTTTAAGAGCCAAATTTGAAATGTGGAGTGATCACTAGACCAACTAATATCACTTGAAATTCTTTTGATTCTCAAGATCTCTCATGATTTAGTAGAGTCAGAGAGAAGTGCATGCAGCATTTAATGGTATTAGCTGCTTAAGGATTACAAAACAAGATAAGTACATGTTCATTTTAAACCTTAAAACCAGTAAATGGGTTCTTTTTATAGCACTAAACCCAAGTGTTTGAAGTTGATTGTGCAATTTTTAAAACCCAAAATCAAATCTAGTGAGTTTCTAAGGTTCTTTTTAACCCTTTGCATGTTCTTTTTAAAGCCCAAACAAAATGTTTTTGAGTCCTAAAATGAAAGATATCAATATTTCCAATGATTCGGTTATAAGTATCCCTAAAGTGTTAAAAAATACTTGTTACAATCATGAAATAGTGCCATAAGAGACCCCCCTTTGTTTCCTCTTTTCCTTCTTTGTCCCCTAACCTACAAAATTTTATCAGCCTATAGAAAATAAGGCCACAAAATAGGTTGATGGTCAAGAGAAATCAACAACATAAAGTACATGCCAAAATAAATTTGAAAACTAACTTTTACCCCAACCCAACGTCGCAATCTGGAAAGGCGTTGTTGTTTGGAGCTTCAGCATCGCTCTATGGAAATCAGTGTCGCTCTATGGAAAAATAGAGACCGCATTTGCGTCAATATTTTCTCCACCGTCGCTTTTTAAGATTTGAATGATCTAGCCCTCAGGAAAATGAATATAGTTTCGCCCTTTGGTTGCAAATGCAACGTCGCTATATAGCGACGCTGGACTGATAGCATCGTTGTTTATCCTCTTTAGCGTCATTGTGTCCTGAGAAAGAAAAAAGAGAAAAAACAATGGAATTGACCAAACAAATGTGTTAATTTTGAGATTTTTTCCGTCCTTCTAGCACCAAATGTAGAATGTTTTGCCTAGACCTGCTCAAACATGAACAAGCAATCAAACATTAGTCTATAAACAAGTATAAATAAGCATCCCCCATGAAATTCATTCAAACACAAGAACATGAAATTAGTGTAAAGCAATCAAATAAACTACTAATGAAATTCTATTCTAAATGCTCAAACCAGCATCCCATGGGGGGATTGGTGCTTATTTGATGTGGAAAGAAGCCATTTCCCAATTCTTTGATAAGCTTTATGATAGATGTGTGATTCTTGATTCAAAATGCCAATAACCTAGCTATGGATGAAAATATGGATGATTGTGGATAATGAACTTGCATAAAAATCTGGATGATTGTGGATCCCAAATCAATACAGAAGGCCTCTATTTATATAATGAAGAAGGATTGAAGAATGAAGAATAGGATGAATGTGGGATTAAAAAAGGGACCAATGGCATTGTGCCACTTGTCAACATGCTAATGAAGGAGAGTGGAGCACATTTTGAACAATGTGTATGTTAAGTGCATGTAGGTGAAATTTGAATTTGAAGAGGTGACTTGTATAAAAGGCGATGTAAGAGGAATTAATGCCATGTTGGCTCAAGGAGAGGACATGTAAGAGCTTTTAACGCCAAGTTGGAGGACAAAAGTCCTTTGGGAGGGAGAATTCAAATAAATGGAATATTCCAAGAATATGCCATATTTGAATGAAAATAAGGGGAATTAGTAAATCAAATAAATTGATTTACATGTGCAACTTGCAAAAGCTAGAGGAATGGATGATTAGTATTAGGAGCTAATTAACTTAGGTGAAATCAGTTGATTGTGACATTTAATTTAAATGCTTGAATTTATTTAAATCAAATGAGAGGATATTGGAATATTAGTAATTTAATTAAATAAATTTGATTTATTCAATTAAATGAAGAACATTAGGATTTAATTAAATAAAGTTGGTTTATTTAATCAAAGAAAGAACATTATGATTTAATTAAATAAAGTTGATTTATTTAATTAAAGGAGGAATTTTGATGAATTGATTAAATAAAGATTATTCAATTAATTGGTTAATAAAGAAATGATCAAGGAAGAATTGAAGTTAGTTAATCAAAATCGAGTGCATGATATCAATCAGAATATTTCAAGTGTCTACACCATTTATTGATATATACATTTATTAAGACATTCTACCAAAATAAACAAAAAATTACATGAAAAACAAGTCAATATACAAATTTAACCATTACAACTTGATATAAATTATAATGGTATTTGCTAATATTATTACTTAATATTAAACTTATAATGTTCTAATTATTAATTCTTATTAAGGAATCATGCACGATCCTTTCACAAGATTTTCATTATAAGAAGAAAGATAGTTTGTAGAATAATTATCATATCTACTTGATTCCATTTTGTATTCGATAAAGCAAATGCCATTTTGAAGGTAAGTAGAAAAAGAATAAATTGATTAAATATTATTTTGACTTCAAATCAACGTACATTAATTAAAACAAATAAAAAATAAGCATTCATCGTTCATGGGCATTGTCACTTACTAAATATTAATTTAAACGATGACTTTAGAACAAAAGAT
This sequence comes from Sequoia sempervirens, assembly GCA_007258455.2. Taxonomy (NCBI): domain Eukaryota; kingdom Viridiplantae; phylum Streptophyta; class Pinopsida; order Cupressales; family Cupressaceae; genus Sequoia; species Sequoia sempervirens. The sequence continues at coordinate 109,322,940 of VDFB02105785.1, forward strand.
GTCCTCATGTTACATGACTTAAACTAAAAACAAATATCAGCAAAACTAAAAACAAATATCAGCAAATCGTATGAAAATGATAGTTTGACAAATATTTATGTTAATGTTTTTAATAGGAATCTCCACTCCTTGCTTTCATTTTCAAATCTAGGAGAATCTTTGTTAAAAAGAAAATACAATGTATTCAAATCAAGGACTAAACACAAGATTATATATAGATAGCATCGAATCACTTAACTCATTAAGATGATGAATATGGGCATCCACCTACCTATTATTGTTTAACAACTAATTATATGGATTAGTTAAATATTTTTCCCTAATGGAGTGATTCGATTCTAGATATATATTAAACTAAAGGATTAAGATAATTGTAATGGTTATGTAAGTGCATGGATGTTGACCTAAAGCTTACTATGGGTATAATATAGTTAATGGAAAGAGACATATTTTTAAGCATTTAGAGTGAGTTAATTAATTCAATTGAAAATTTTAGATATGAGAGATGAGTTTGACAATAAGGTAATTAAAGATAAAAAATGATGCACTCATAGAAATGATTAATTGTACTATAAATTTAAAGTTCAAATGCATTCCTTAAATGAGAATTTCCTTAAGAATTAAAAGGTTCTCATCATCTACTCTTAGAAATCAATTATTTTTCATCCACTAATTATAGTTTCCTATGTGTTTTCATCTAGAGAAGATTTCTTGAACACTAGTTCCCAAAAGATACAATAACATAATATGCATTCTTAAAATTTAAATATTTTCCTAATTTTATATGCTATCCACCCAACAAATCAAACTAGTTAGCGTAGACCCAAAATGGTGCCAAGGCCCAAATTTGAATTTTGCACACTACGTCACAAGTCAACTTTATGGGCCTTATATAATTTCCCATCTAAGTTTCAAAGTTTCTCCTTCCTTTTGACTTGTCATATGTCAAGTTGCAACCTTGATCTTCAATCTCTGGTAGGTCCTTGGCATGCATCAAGAAACAACCTCAATCCCTGACCTCTAATAGGTTCTTGGCACATGTGATGCAAAACAATAACCAAGAATCCTATGGGATTGTTAGTTATGGTAGCTCCTTCACACAAACAAGCAAACAAACTTGAAAAATAAAAAGAAAATCAATTTATTAGAAAACTCAATACAAATTCTCCAACACTAAAATGACAAGAATATCACAACTTGTTGATTTCATTCCTCACATTCTCTAATAATTGGCAATGGAAAACATTTGAGTTAAGAAAATACGAGAAGTCACCTACAGGAAAATTTATTGCCTTCAACAACAAGATATTAGCAACAAAACAACTCAAATCAATTACAACAACAAAAGGAATCAACAACTTCTCCAACTTCGCTCTTGGCATCCCCTTTGATCTCACTGGCAAGTTCTTCTTTCACAATATTTTTTATTTTTCTTATTTTCACCTTCTAAAACTCTACTCCAAGTTGGGAATTTTCTTTTCTCTCCACCTCCAGGCTACATTACCACTCCTTTCCCCTCTTGGGCATTGGAAATTTCCTCTCTACCAACTCTCCTAGAAAAATCAATCTTGTTTCCCAAATTTACCTTCCCACAATTCCACTCCAGCACACCTTTTTTTGCTACCTACAACTCTCATTATTAATTTAGTGCATATATCTTTTAAATGTATCATGGAGTTACATCACCCAAGAATAGCTCCCTCATGTCTCGGTGTGGGATTTTGTAACTCCCAAGATTTCATTAGTTCTCACCTCCCAACACTTCCAATTTGAATTGGAATTGAATTCAAATTCACCTGGAAGATTTTATATTTGAGGAATTTTTAAATAATTAAATTTATCACCTACAAGATGCCACCATAAACCCAAAAAAAATCAAAATGACAAAATTTAAATATTTTTTGTGGTGTGTTGGATAACTCATGCACCTGGATGCTCCTACATCAAACAACCTAGGTAAGAAAGAATGTTTCATGAGTGAAGGCTCATGAACATTCATCTAGATTTGGAATTCCAAGTCTCTAGAGTTTTTGGGTTGCAACCCATGTTGCCTCTTCCATCCTTTTTCCCATTCCATTTGATCAAATGCCCCTTATATTCCTTTCCATATGTCTTCTTGATTGTTCTTGAATCCATCACTTTATCAATTTCTTTTATCTTCTTCTCTAGTATCAAATGCCTCCATTACTTTGAGTGTTGAGAATTGGAAACAACATCCTCCTTTCTACTAAGATCTCCTTCACGAAAATAGTATAAATCAGCCACATTGAAATTTTGTGAAGCATCAAATTTCCCCTTTCTCTCTTTCAAATCAGCATGCCCTTCCTACCTCTTGGTGCTTGTTTCTAACTTCTCCTTCATAAAACTAGATTTCTTAAGGTTAACCAGCAACTTCTCTTCCTTTAGATTTTGTAAAATATTCCTCATTTACTCCAAATGGTCTAAAATTTCATCAAAAACAATTGCAAACTTACCGAGGAATGCTTTTTGTGCTTCATTCTTCAAATTATCACCAAATTCTTACAACATACCTTCAATCTCTATGGATGTTTCTTGCTCCTCCTTTGTTGTCTCAACTTTCTTGGGACTAGGAACATATGCCTAACATATTTCTTCCTTTTGTACTTCCTTCAAGAATAGTTTTCTTGGGATTACACATACTCATGTATTTCCGCCCTCTTCCTTTCGTTGGTCCTTCAGTGGATTCATAACATACATTTTCTTCTCCTTAACTATAGTGTAAGTGTTTGCTTCACCATCATGCATATATTTTCAATCATATTTCCACGGCCTACCCAAGAGGATATGGCAAGTATCCATGGGCATCACATCATACATTACTTCATCTTTATAATTACCAATCATAAAACTCACCAAGTATTGCTCACTTACAATGAATTGATGTCCCTTTTGAAACCAAGTAACCTAGTATAGATTTGGGTGCCTTGTTTTCTCCAATTTCATATTCTCAACCATATCTTGTGATACCAAATTATCTATGCTACTGCTTTCCATAATTATAGTGCAACACATTCCTTGGGATCTTTAAATGGCCTTGAATAAACTCCTCCTATGTACCAGTTCTCGTTGCTCCTTCTCTAGTTTTAGGAGCACTTTCTTTAACATAAGAATTTCTCCATATTTTGGATCTATTTTTTCTTCCTCTTCTTCATCATCTATAGTAAAAGTACTTCCAACATTTATTTTTCCACCTTCTTGTTGTAATTATGGGCATTAAAAGGCCCTATGACCTTCCTCTCCACAATTGAAGCACTTCCTTGAAAATCGCCTTCCTCTTCCATATTCTTCTCTTCCCCTTGAAGTTTCACCTCTTCCTCTTGAAAAATATCCTCTTCCCCTTGAATTTGAGCTATAATTTGATTGAGAATAGCTTACTTCTTCTTCCTTTAATGGTTGTCCTCTTCCACTATTTGTTTTTTATTTGCCTCTTAAAGGTTCTCCTCTACTTCTAGAATTATTTTATTTCTTTCTTTTCAACTTTTTGTCTACCTTGAGAGCATACTGGTATGCTTCCTCCATTTTCCTTATCATGACCATACTAAGTTCATCTTGGATAGAAAAATTTGCAACCCATTCAAATATCTTGCAACTCGTTCTTCATCATCTTCAACATGCTTAGCATGAATGCCCAGTTTGTAGAATTCCTTTGTATAATCTATAACTCTCAAATCCTTATATTTCAAATTTTATAACCTTTAAAAAAAATTAATGTGGTAATCTAGAGGTAAAATTTTGGCCTTCAACTTCGAGACCATCTTGTCCCATGATTTTTTCTTTTCTTTTCCCTTTCTCTATCTTTCAATCTATGTATGATCCTGCCACAAGGATGCATGCCCCTTCAAACTTGTGCAAGCATACTTCACCTTATTTTTATTCTCAATGGATTATATATCAAAATACTTATGCATTGTTTCAATCTAGTCAACGAGCTCTTCTAGATTTAATATTCCATTGTAGCTTAGTGGATCCATTCTGAGCGTACTTCCAAGCTTTGATAACACTTTCATGAATCTATCCTCTTCTGCATATTCTCCTCCCACCTCAATAACTTCAGGTGCTTCCTCTTCCTCTTCACTAACATCTTAAATAGGGTTCCCTCTTCATTGGGATGTTTCTATGGTTTTTATTCGAGCAATGATTCCCCTTAGCATCTCCATAACTGTTGGATTTTCTTCCCCTCATGGGGCTCTTCCTCTACCCCATCCTATGTACACCATGTTCTCTCCAAAATACCTACCCTAATATAAATTTATGTAGAACAATAATCAAGAATCCTATGGGATTGTTGGTTATTGCATCTATTTCATACATATAAGCAAACAAACTTGAAAAATTAACAAGAAAATCAACTTATTAGAAAACTCAATACAAATTCTCCAGCACTAAAATGACAAGAATATCACAACTTTTTATTTCATTCCTCACATTCTTAGAGAATTGGCAATGGAAAACATTTGAGTTAATAAAATACAAGAAATCACCTACATGCAAGTTTATTGCCTTCAAAAACAACATATTAGCAACAAAACAACTCAAATCAAATACAACAACAAAAATAATCAACTTCTCCAACTTCACTCTTGGTGTCCCCCTTGATCTCACAGATAAGTTTTTATTTCAATTTTTTTTATTTTTCTTATTTTCACCTTCTAAAACTCTATTGGACAGGTTGGGCATTGCTTTTTCTCTCCAACTCCAACTTGCATTACCACTCCTTTCCCCTCTTGGGCATTGGGAATTTCCTCTCTACCTAATCTCCTAAAAAAATCATTTTTTTTCCTAAATTTGCCTTCCCATAATTTCACTCCACACCTTTTTCTAGCACCTGCAACTCTCATTATTAATTTAGTGCATTTTTTTTTTAAATGCATCATGGAGTTGCATCACCTAAGAATACCTCCCTCATGCCTGGGAATGGGATTTTGTAACTCCTAGGATTTCATTAATTCTCACCTCCCAAGACTTCCAATTTGAATTGGAATTAAATTCAAATTCACCCGAAAGATTTTACATTTGAGGAAGTTTTAAATAATTGAATTTCTCACCTCCAAGATGCCACCACAAACAAAAACAAAAATTAAAATGATAAAATTTTACTTTATTTTTTTGGTGTGTAGGATTTCCCGTGCACCCGAATGCTCCTACATCAACATGTCAAGTTGCAACCCCAATCCCTAACCTTTGATAATTCTCTAGCATGAGTCAAACCACAACCTCAATTCCCAAACTCTGACATCTCCTTGGGTGAGTTATCTTTTATCCTATTTTTGGAAAAGGGACATGATAATTTCTCCCTCCCCAAGATTGCTTGTCCTCAAAAAATTAAAATTGTGATGCTTGAGAAACATAGGCCCTTCCCATGTGGCATCATCAACTAGTAGGGTTTTCCACCTAAATATGTACTATGTTCATTTCTTTTATTCCTTAAGCTTTTGATGCAAGTGTTTGTAACTTTTTAGGGGATTAAAATCAACTTAACCTCATTGTCTAAGCATTCAAACTCCTTTGAGAGTGTACTATTTTTACCAAGGAATTTCTTCAAACATGACACATGAAAGAAATTATGAATCATATTCTTCTAAGGAAGCTCCAACTCATAGGCCACTTCATTGATTTACTTCAAAATTCTATGCAATCCATAGTATTAGGGTTTGATTTTTTCAAATCTAATATTTTTAATAGAATTCTATTTATATGGTTGCAATTCTAGGAAAACCAAGTCCCCCACCTCAAAGAACCTCTCTATTTTTTTTTATGTGCATAAGTATTTTTCTAGTTTTGTGCCTATTGCAAGTTATCCTTTAGTGCCCTCGATGTCTCTTGATTGTGATACATCAATTCACCTGTTGCTAGTAATCTGCCATTTGAAAGCAATAGATTAGTAAAAGATAGTGCATCATAATTTTATGAATCTTTGAAAGGTTTCATCCCAATGGACATGTGGTGTGAAGTATTATAGCAATATTGACCCAAATGCAACCACTTTATCCATATAGTTTCTTTATTTGAAACATAGTTTCTGAAGTACCCCTTAATCCACTTGTTCACTATTTTTGTTTGTCGATCAGTTTGGGGATGGTAGCAAGAAATTGGTGAGAGTTTTGTACCCATCAAGTGAAAATTTCCAAAAAGGAACTAAGAAATCAACCATCCCTATCACTAACAATGTTCTTAGGAAAGCCATTCAATCTAAATATACCTTTTAAGAATGCATTTAGAACTTGAGGTTCCTGGAAATATGAAATAGTAGGGATAAAATGTGTGTACTTCATCAATATATCAACCATAACATAAATGCAGTCTCTAACTTATACCTTTGGGTAAACTTGTTGATGAAGTCTATGGATAATCTCTCTCATTTTTTCTTAGGAATTGGTAGTGGTTGAAGCAGGTTGGGAAAAAATGTTCTCTCTTGTTTCATTGGTAGGTCATGCACTCTCTAATAAAATTATGGGAATCCTCACTTAAACCATTCCATAAAAATATTGCATGTATTTTAATGTATTAT
>VDFB02105785.1:109329568-109379451 GCA_007258455.2 Sequoia sempervirens
AAAATTTAGGTACAAAAAAGAAATTCTAAGATGTTAAGCATCAAAGGGTGGTGATGAGATAAATGAAAGATGAATGATGTGAATGATTGAACTCTTAAGGAACCTTGGAGGGATACTAGACTTTAGGAATTTTAGATTTTTGACTTTGGATTTGATTTGATTTTGGATTGGATTTTGATTTGATTTGGATTTGATAATGAACTCATAGACTCCAAGAGCATAGATGTTGTCTTGGAATAAACTTGTTCACAAGGTGATAATTTAACTAAGTGTATGAAGAACGATGCATCCACACACACTTAATTAAACCAGATGATTTTGATTTGATTTAAAGGATTTTCCAAAATTCTAGTATGAAGGATTTTTCCAAGATTTCTAAGAGTTGTTTGTGAGATGGGTTTTGATTGATATTTTGAGGATGGATGAAAGTGTTGATTTTGATCCTAAGTGAACTTAGAGAGAGAATTTTGCTTACAACACCTAGGTATTGAAGAACATGTTATGCTTCCAAGAACTTTCCAACCCTACAAAGTGAGATACTCAAAACATTGAAAAAGACTTGGATTTTGACAATAATAGAACGAGTACAAGTTTGGGTTGTCCTTTGATGCACGTTTGTAAAAGTTATAGAGAAATATTTCTCTAACTTGATAAAGCATAGACTGATGTTTCTTGATATTTCTTGGACTAAGAAATTTGTGACGATTGATGGACTTTGGTTTTGGAACTTTGATCTTGCAGGAAATCATTTGAGAAAACACATGTGTGGGGTTCAATTGTCTTTTATTTTTGCTTAATGAGTTCTTTTTACCACAAACACTTTCTTTCTTAACTTTTCAACTAAATGTCTATGTCTCAATTTATTTTCATCCCACAAAATGCATTATGTGGAAATCAAGAGAATCAAGGCAATAGTTCCTAATGTTGAATTTAGAGAGCAAATTGAGATATAAATCCAAATACTTAGAAGCCTCTAAGGATGAAATCCCTAGGGAAAAGCATTAGCACTTGGATTTTTTAAAGTTATTTGCTCCTTCTAAAGGTTTGAAATTTGATGTCCATGTTGAATGTTTGTTTTCAAGATTTTGGATCTAAACAATGTGTTTAACTAACTCAAAGATTGCACAATCCTAGGATGGAAAAGAAAATATTTGTTGAATTCCCACTTGGATAAATCCAGTTGCGCTTAATCAAAGTGGATGATAAGAAGCTTGACCACACTAGCTCCCCTCCACGACACTCACTTCTATGGGTCAGCCAAGCTTCAATTCTCGAGAATCTCCCATGATTAACTTTTCATCTCTACAAAGAATAGAAAGTATGTGGGATGGCTCCAGAGGTCCGACCTCCTGACACCAATAAACATTGGGATTTTTGGCTACTACAGAAGAGTTCATAATAAGGGAATCTGGTTCAAATGAGACAATGATAAACTACCTCAAGAGGTCTCCCAACCCTTAGATTAAGGGCTTTACACATCATAAAGATACTGGGGGAGAGCTATCATGCATCACTTGTTGATTGCAAACTTTCCTTGCAACCACAAATTTGTATAGCGGTTCGGAAGAGCCTGGCTTATGCTCATTACCACTTGGGTCATTCCTTTGGTGTGAGTAATTTTTCCCACCAAGGCAGGTGTTGATGATGATTTTATTCACAATAAATAGGTTGAATAAAATCTCCATAGACAAGACTGCAAAGAGCCTATCCTTATTGAAAGATATGAAACAAAGACAACCTAAGAGAGAATTTTGCAATTACAGAGAAAAGATTGACTTCCATTTAATCCCAAATCTTCAATAACTAGGTCATGGTTGCACTAGGGTCACTCTTGATTAATGATGTGATAATTACTGTTATTTTCCTTTAAGGAGCAGTCCACATAAACACATACATATACATATACATATTTATGTATCATTTTTTTGAATACTTTAGATCAACTTTCCAATTTGAAAAGATAAACTTGGAATTCATGAAAGCAATAGATTTGACATTTAATTTCAAAGATCATCACCAATTTCCTTGCTATCACTTAAGTAGATTTAGCATTAAGCATTCAACAATTTAATGGTAAATAAAAGATTTTCAACAAAACTATTTCCATTCACTTATATTTTATTTTTTGGAACATTTTCAAAATATTAAACATCTAATCTAAAGTAAAACATAAAAATATTGAAAATTAAAAGTTTCTCTCAGTTATTCTTCATGGATGCCCCAAACAATTAATCAAAACAGAGAAAATTGCTTTATATTTCACCAGATTGCTTCATAGTTACGTATAAAATAGTGCAAGCTTTTAAAGAGGGGGTTTGGTTTATGGACACCGAATAGGTTTTGTATGCACCCTTAAATAGTGCAACATACAGTCTTGTTCAGATGAACTTACAAAACCAGCTACAAAAGATATTGAGATAGGTAGCTATCCATAAAGCTCTAAAATCAATTAATTTCTATGTGCATACAAAGTTTTACATTAGAATGGTTCAAAAAATAGGAAAAAGGAACAAAACTTAAAAGAATTTTTTTCTCCTCCGACATCCACAAATTCCAAACTTAAAAATAAAATTAAGCATCCTCTGGCCTTTTATAGAACACAAGGCTCAAATAAGATAAGACATCTACATGAGAGGGAATCTAAGGGACCAATCTCATCAAGGCACGTGGAATAATGTAACCAATAGGAGAATTGCAATTGAAGTCAATGGAAGTCAACTCCAATTACTCATTGAAGCTCTTCGGGTTCCACTTTTTCATCTGGAATCTTTTCCAAGAAAATGACTTGAATTAGAATAATATGTAGGGGCTTCCCATACATTTAGAATGATAAGGCAGAATTTTTTCCCCCTACACCTCGTTTTCTTCTGGTTCCATCACTCACGGGAATGGGCTCTCCCGAAAATTAGCATTTGTTCCCACCGCATGTGAAATACTAGGATCTCCGGTACTCTAGTGGACTCAAAGTCGTCTGCATTATCACATCCCAGAGTGATAAAACTGGACTGAATTTTATTCCAACCATGACTCAAGTTTTCCTAACCATCCATACCCAAGCTTTGCATAATAATCAATATCTCCTGCAATCACAAAATACCAAATATTAAATCCCTTTTTAAACAACTATGCCACCATATCTCATATAAATAAAACCATTATTCAAATGTTAGTACAAAATCTATAAAACTCGGATCATCGGGACCACTAAACAAATCTTAAAAAAATGTTAACATTTCACTTCACGTTTCAACCCGGTACTTGGTACCTAGTATTCAGCTTTACCCACTTACTTTCCCAGACCTCAATTATACCGAGACTCCAACTTACTAGACCAGAGCCATTCGCTTTAACTTTACATTACCTTTTTCCTTTTTTGTGTTTTCGGTACCCGGTACTTGGTGTATGAAACACTTACCATACGAAGTGCATTCTTTTAAACCAAAGATTTTTCTTTTCTTTTTCACTTCTGGTGATCTTCCAATTTGTTAGCTCATGCCATAGAAGTTATATTTCGCTTGGGTCCCCAAGCCTTTTCAGTCTTGGGGCGTGTTGTGAGACCACACAACAACTTGCAACCAATAAAAGGAAACTTAAAATTAAACTTGAAATTACATCACCAGTTGTAAATTAAAACTTATGCATATTTTAAAACAATAAATTTCTACCTTTACTTAGATTTTTGCATAAAAAGTAAAACTCCACTGAAAACATCCGTGTGTGCTCTTGATTAATTCTAGTTTTTGAAACTTAGTAAATAGAATCAGTTCACTAACATTGAACTACATAATATAGTAATCCTCCAAAGCCAACCAGGGATAGAGCCTTGTTGCCAGTCAATATCCATAGCCCCAACAAGGTTATCTTTGTAATTCCCCCAAACATAGCTCTATTGTCAATTAGGCGTCCATAGCCCCGGTAGAGTTATTTGGATAGCCTAAAGAGTTGATATCACCTTTTTTCTTAGATATAACAATGATAGCTCATTTTTCATTTTTGATATTTCAATAATAGCTCGTTTATCAACTTGTAAGCATCGAAGCACCGCTATTAGGTTGGGAATTACAATGGTAGCGAAGGTTACTTTTTTATTTTTCATTCAATGTAAATCCCTTCATCAATTCACTACTTTCCAAAAACTCATTTAATGATTCCCTGTAAGTGTGTGTTTCCAGCTAAATTTTACCAATTATGCCAAATCCTAACTAACCGTAGCCAGCTATATGTTAAAAGATAAGCATAAATTAAAATTTAGCAATAGACAACTTAATCGCCAAATTTAAATCTAAATTTAGAAAAATTAGTTACCACCCTTTCGATTAAATTTATGGAAATTTATGAAACTTTTGCTAACTATCTTGACTTGACGGTGCTGCACTACATTAATGGATCAAAATGCCATGATTACCTTGAAAAACAATCACACTATTTTGCATTTAATTCGCACGTCTTGTTCAACATGTATTATCTCTCTACTTCTTCAGGTGATGACATGTAACATCTTGCCAACCTCATTCTCATGTATAATTCACACACTTAACACCTCAATAATCATTATGGATTTATTTTTTAAAAACAATTGGAAATGACTCCTATTAATTCAAAATCTCCAACTTGCTTGATTTGCAATCTTTGTACTGCTCAATTCCGAAGCAATTTCACCAAACATGTGCAAAGAATTTATTTGATATAACCTTTAATTCTGAAGATTATTCACTAGTTGCCACCTTGCACATATGATTTCCAAAAAAAAACTTCAGGAAACTATGTACCGCTACATTGTTCATGGCTTTCTATAAATTCGTGCATTTCTTCTCAAATTCTTCACACTTTCTTTTCTCTCTTTTTTTTTGCGTTTTTTGTAATTCCATTATGTGTTGTGCTTTTACTTTTGCTTCTTAACCATGGATACTCCCATTTGCTTAATTTTTTCTCATAGATAGAAAGTTTTCTTGGGAAGCATCACCCCATAAAGGCTTGAAAAGGTTTTCATTATTAGGACTTCCAGCAATATTATACCTTCTTCCAGCCCTGGTCCATTTCCATGAATGGTTGTGTTCATTTCTTTATTTTCTTCTCTTCTGAAAACCTTCATATCTTTGGCCCTATCTTTGCTTTGCATTGTGTTAGACCAAGATGTATCACTATTTATATCATTATCAGAAAGAGAAAAAGTAAAAAATTGATATTTTGTATCTTGTATAAAATTAGGAAAATGTCTTTTTATTGCTAATGAATTTTCAGCTTGAAGCACAATACACGCGTCTCCTGCTCGATCTTCCCGCTTTATCTCATTGTCTATGTTTTCCATGTATACAGGGAATGATGATTCATCCATATCTTCTCTTCGTTTATGATGAAATATCTCTGAATCTCAACATTCTCACCTATTCCCCTACAAGATGTTAGGATTTTCTTTAAAATAATTACAATTTCTTAACTATTTCAGTTCATTGGTTAATTTTTTAATATTTCCAGCTCCACTAGGGTAGAACGTTTCTCTTGTGAACAATCCTTTTCTTTTTGTAGTTAAAAATTCTTCCATTAATGAAATTGCTCCACTTATGGCTAAAATTACCCTAGTTAAAAAAGTTTCACACTCAATTTCACCGTGATCAGCTGTATCATGAATTCTACACTCGGTGACTCTTCCAAAATTAAACAAACTCAGAGGATGCAATTTTTGATTAAAGATTTTACAAAGTTTTCCAATTTCCATCATGAGAACTAGCTTGTGTTAAGTTTTGTGTGTTTACAAGCTTCTGGCAAAATTAGGAAGGATATTTCAAAACACAAATCCACTTCCAAAAGATAAAACCTAAAAATATCAAAGAAACCAAAAAGAAAGACAAAAAAATTCATATGCATATCCGCACGTGGCCGTTGAAGTTCCAAGTGTCGGCCCTCTTTCTAGTGCCAGTTCCTATTAACGATGGTTTTACTCGCAGTAAATAGGTCAAATAAAATATCCATAGACAAGATTGAGAAGAGTCTATCCTTCTTGAAAGATATGAAACAAGGAAAACCAAAGAGAGAATTCTACATTTAAAGAGCAAAGATTGACTTCCGTCTAATCCCAAGTCTTCGATAACAAGGTCATGGTTGCACTAGGGTCACTCTTGGGTAATGATGTGATAATTGTTATTTTCCTTTAAGGGGTAGTCCACATATACACATATACATACATGATATACATATTTTTGTATCGTTTCTTTGAACATTTTAGATCAACTTTCCAATTTGAAAAGATAAACTTGGAAATCATGAAAGCAATAGATTTGACATTTGATTTCAAAGATCATCACCAATTTCCTTTCTATCACTTAAGTAGATTTAGCATTAAGCATTCAACAATTTAATGGAAAATAAAATATTTTCAACAAAACTATTTCCATTCACTTATATTTTCTTTTTTGGAACATTTTCAAAATATTAAACATTTAATCTAAAGTAAAACATAAAAATACTAAAAATTAAAAGTTTCTCCCGGTTATTCTCCATGGATGCCCCAAAGAATTAATCAAAACAAAGCAAATTGCTTTATATTTCACCAAATTGCTTCATATCTATGTATAAAACGGTGCAAGCTTTTAAAGAGGGGGTTTCATTTATGGACACTGAATAGGTTCTGTATGCACCCTTAAAGGGCGCGACATATAGTCTTGTTTAGCCAAACTTACAAAAACAGTTACAAAAGATACTGAGATAGGTAACTATCCATAAAGCTCTGATATCAATTAATGTTTGCGTGCATACAAATTTTTACGCTGGAATGGTTCAGAAAATAGGAAAAAAGAACAAAACTTAAAAGAAGTTTTTGCTCCTCCGACATCCACAAATTTTGAACTTAAAAAATAAAATTAAGCATCCTCTAGCCTTTTATAGAACACAAGGCTTAGATAGGATAAGACATCTACATGAGAGGGAATCTAAGGGACCAATCTCATCAAGGCAAGTGGAATAATGTGACCAATAGGAGAATTGCAATTGAAGTCAATAGAAGTCAACTCCAATTACTCATTGAAGCTCTGCGGGTTTCACTTTTTCATCCAGAATCTTCGCCAGGAAAATAACTTGAATCCGAATAATATGTAGGGGCTTCCCATACATTCAGAATGATGAGGAAAAAAAATTTCCCCCTACACCTTGTTTTGTTTTGGTTCCATCACTCTCGAGAATGGGCTCTCCTGAAAATTAGCATTTGTTCCCACCGCATGTGAAATACCAGGATCTTCGGTACTCCGGTGGACTCAAAGCCATCTGCATTATCACATCCCAGAGTGATAAAATTGAACTAAATTTTATTCCAACCATGACTCAATTTTTCCTGACCATCCATACCCGAGCTTTGCATCACAATCAATATCTCCTGCAATCACAAAATTCCAAATATTAAATCCCTTTTTAAACAAATATGCCACCATATCTCATATAAATAAAACCATTATTCAAATGTTAGTACAAAATCTATAAAACTCACTTCTAAAAAAACATTTCACAAATCCTTGTATATATACCAGATCACTGGGACCATTATACAAATCTAAAAAAAATGTTAACATTTCACTTCACGTTTCAATCCGATACCCGGTACTCAGCTTTACCCACTTACTTTCCCGGACCTCGGTTATACGGGAACTCCAACTTATCGGACTCAACTTACTAGACAAAGAGTCCATTTTTCGCTGCTTTGACTACCTTTTAAGCTTTTGTGTTTCTAATACCCGATTTTGGGTACCGATGTCTGAAACACTTACCATATGAAGTACTTTCTTTTAAACCAAATATTTTTCTTTTCTTTTTCACTTTCGGTGATCTTCCAATTTGTTAGCTCCTACCATAGAAGTTATATTTCACTTGGGTCCCCAAGCCTTTTTAGTCTTGGGGCATGTTGTGAGACCACACAAAAGTAGGCCCTCTAAAGGTACACAAAAGCATGTAAGTACATATGTAGTTTGATCAATCCGTGTTTGCGTAAACAAGGAGAGAACACACGCGAGGCCTTTTCCCACACTAGCAAGATTTTGTTCAATTTTAAGAGCCCAAATTTGAAATGTGGAGGCAATCTTTTAGACAACCTAATATCACTAAAATTCTTTTGATTCTCAAGATCGTTGTGAAGTGCGAGAGAAGTGCATACGCATTTTAATGGTATTAGCTTGTAAAAAGGATTACAAAACAAGATAAGTACATGTTCATTTTAAACCTTAAAACCAGTAAATGGGTTCTTTTTATAGCACTAAACCCAAGTGTTTGAAGTTGATTGTGCAATTTTTAAAACCCAAAATCAAATCTAGTGAGTTTCTAAGGTTCTTTTTAACCCTTTGCATGTTCTTTTTAAAGCCCAAACAAAATGTTTTTGAGTCCTAAAATGAAAGATATCAATATTTCCAATGATTCGGTTATAAGTATCCCTAAAGTGTTAAAAAATACTTGTTACAATCATGAAATAGTGCCATAAGAGACCCCCCTTTGTTTCCTCTTTTCCTTCTTTGTCCCCTAACCTACAAAATTTTATCAGCCTATAGAAAATAAGGCCACAAAATAGGTTGATGGTCAAGAGAAATCAACAACATAAAGTACATGCCAAAATAAATTTGAAAACTAACTTTTACCCCAACCCAACGTCGCAATCTGGAAAGGCGTTGTTGTTTGGAGCTTCAGCATCGCTCTATGGAAATCAGTGTCGCTCTATGGAAAAATAGAGACCGCATTTGCGTCAATATTTTCTCCACCGTCGCTTTTTAAGATTTGAATGATCTAGCCCTCAGGAAAATGAATATAGTTTCGCCCTTTGGTTGCAAATGCAACGTCGCTATATAGCGACGCTGGACTGATAGCATCGTTGTTTATCCTCTTTAGCGTCATTGTGTCCTGAGAAAGAAAAAAGAGAAAAAACAATGGAATTGACCAAACAAATGTGTTAATTTTGAGATTTTTTCCGTCCTTCTAGCACCAAATGTAGAATGTTTTGCCTAGACCTGCTCAAACATGAACAAGCAATCAAACATTAGTCTATAAACAAGTATAAATAAGCATCCCCCATGAAATTCATTCAAACACAAGAACATGAAATTAGTGTAAAGCAATCAAATAAACTACTAATGAAATTCTATTCTAAATGCTCAAACCAGCATCCCATGGGGGGATTGGTGCTTATTTGATGTGGAAAGAAGCCATTTCCCAATTCTTTGATAAGCTTTATGATAGATGTGTGATTCTTGATTCAAAATGCCAATAACCTAGCTATGGATGAAAATATGGATGATTGTGGATAATGAACTTGCATAAAAATCTGGATGATTGTGGATCCCAAATCAATACAGAAGGCCTCTATTTATATAATGAAGAAGGATTGAAGAATGAAGAATAGGATGAATGTGGGATTAAAAAAGGGACCAATGGCATTGTGCCACTTGTCAACATGCTAATGAAGGAGAGTGGAGCACATTTTGAACAATGTGTATGTTAAGTGCATGTAGGTGAAATTTGAATTTGAAGAGGTGACTTGTATAAAAGGCGATGTAAGAGGAATTAATGCCATGTTGGCTCAAGGAGAGGACATGTAAGAGCTTTTAACGCCAAGTTGGAGGACAAAAGTCCTTTGGGAGGGAGAATTCAAATAAATGGAATATTCCAAGAATATGCCATATTTGAATGAAAATAAGGGGAATTAGTAAATCAAATAAATTGATTTACATGTGCAACTTGCAAAAGCTAGAGGAATGGATGATTAGTATTAGGAGCTAATTAACTTAGGTGAAATCAGTTGATTGTGACATTTAATTTAAATGCTTGAATTTATTTAAATCAAATGAGAGGATATTGGAATATTAGTAATTTAATTAAATAAATTTGATTTATTCAATTAAATGAAGAACATTAGGATTTAATTAAATAAAGTTGGTTTATTTAATCAAAGAAAGAACATTATGATTTAATTAAATAAAGTTGATTTATTTAATTAAAGGAGGAATTTTGATGAATTGATTAAATAAAGATTATTCAATTAATTGGTTAATAAAGAAATGATCAAGGAAGAATTGAAGTTAGTTAATCAAAATCGAGTGCATGATATCAATCAGAATATTTCAAGTGTCTACACCATTTATTGATATATACATTTATTAAGACATTCTACCAAAATAAACAAAAAATTACATGAAAAACAAGTCAATATACAAATTTAACCATTACAACTTGATATAAATTATAATGGTATTTGCTAATATTATTACTTAATATTAAACTTATAATGTTCTAATTATTAATTCTTATTAAGGAATCATGCACGATCCTTTCACAAGATTTTCATTATAAGAAGAAAGATAGTTTGTAGAATAATTATCATATCTACTTGATTCCATTTTGTATTCGATAAAGCAAATGCCATTTTGAAGGTAAGTAGAAAAAGAATAAATTGATTAAATATTATTTTGACTTCAAATCAACGTACATTAATTAAAACAAATAAAAAATAAGCATTCATCGTTCATGGGCATTGTCACTTACTAAATATTAATTTAAACGATGACTTTAGAACAAAAGATGTCCTCATGTTACATGACTTAAACTAAAAACAAATATCAGCAAAACTAAAAACAAATATCAGCAAATCGTATGAAAATGATAGTTTGACAAATATTTATGTTAATGTTTTTAATAGGAATCTCCACTCCTTGCTTTCATTTTCAAATCTAGGAGAATCTTTGTTAAAAAGAAAATACAATGTATTCAAATCAAGGACTAAACACAAGATTATATATAGATAGCATCGAATCACTTAACTCATTAAGATGATGAATATGGGCATCCACCTACCTATTATTGTTTAACAACTAATTATATGGATTAGTTAAATATTTTTCCCTAATGGAGTGATTCGATTCTAGATATATATTAAACTAAAGGATTAAGATAATTGTAATGGTTATGTAAGTGCATGGATGTTGACCTAAAGCTTACTATGGGTATAATATAGTTAATGGAAAGAGACATATTTTTAAGCATTTAGAGTGAGTTAATTAATTCAATTGAAAATTTTAGATATGAGAGATGAGTTTGACAATAAGGTAATTAAAGATAAAAAATGATGCACTCATAGAAATGATTAATTGTACTATAAATTTAAAGTTCAAATGCATTCCTTAAATGAGAATTTCCTTAAGAATTAAAAGGTTCTCATCATCTACTCTTAGAAATCAATTATTTTTCATCCACTAATTATAGTTTCCTATGTGTTTTCATCTAGAGAAGATTTCTTGAACACTAGTTCCCAAAAGATACAATAACATAATATGCATTCTTAAAATTTAAATATTTTCCTAATTTTATATGCTATCCACCCAACAAATCAAACTAGTTAGCGTAGACCCAAAATGGTGCCAAGGCCCAAATTTGAATTTTGCACACTACGTCACAAGTCAACTTTATGGGCCTTATATAATTTCCCATCTAAGTTTCAAAGTTTCTCCTTCCTTTTGACTTGTCATATGTCAAGTTGCAACCTTGATCTTCAATCTCTGGTAGGTCCTTGGCATGCATCAAGAAACAACCTCAATCCCTGACCTCTAATAGGTTCTTGGCACATGTGATGCAAAACAATAACCAAGAATCCTATGGGATTGTTAGTTATGGTAGCTCCTTCACACAAACAAGCAAACAAACTTGAAAAATAAAAAGAAAATCAATTTATTAGAAAACTCAATACAAATTCTCCAACACTAAAATGACAAGAATATCACAACTTGTTGATTTCATTCCTCACATTCTCTAATAATTGGCAATGGAAAACATTTGAGTTAAGAAAATACGAGAAGTCACCTACAGGAAAATTTATTGCCTTCAACAACAAGATATTAGCAACAAAACAACTCAAATCAATTACAACAACAAAAGGAATCAACAACTTCTCCAACTTCGCTCTTGGCATCCCCTTTGATCTCACTGGCAAGTTCTTCTTTCACAATATTTTTTATTTTTCTTATTTTCACCTTCTAAAACTCTACTCCAAGTTGGGAATTTTCTTTTCTCTCCACCTCCAGGCTACATTACCACTCCTTTCCCCTCTTGGGCATTGGAAATTTCCTCTCTACCAACTCTCCTAGAAAAATCAATCTTGTTTCCCAAATTTACCTTCCCACAATTCCACTCCAGCACACCTTTTTTTGCTACCTACAACTCTCATTATTAATTTAGTGCATATATCTTTTAAATGTATCATGGAGTTACATCACCCAAGAATAGCTCCCTCATGTCTCGGTGTGGGATTTTGTAACTCCCAAGATTTCATTAGTTCTCACCTCCCAACACTTCCAATTTGAATTGGAATTGAATTCAAATTCACCTGGAAGATTTTATATTTGAGGAATTTTTAAATAATTAAATTTATCACCTACAAGATGCCACCATAAACCCAAAAAAAATCAAAATGACAAAATTTAAATATTTTTTGTGGTGTGTTGGATAACTCATGCACCTGGATGCTCCTACATCAAACAACCTAGGTAAGAAAGAATGTTTCATGAGTGAAGGCTCATGAACATTCATCTAGATTTGGAATTCCAAGTCTCTAGAGTTTTTGGGTTGCAACCCATGTTGCCTCTTCCATCCTTTTTCCCATTCCATTTGATCAAATGCCCCTTATATTCCTTTCCATATGTCTTCTTGATTGTTCTTGAATCCATCACTTTATCAATTTCTTTTATCTTCTTCTCTAGTATCAAATGCCTCCATTACTTTGAGTGTTGAGAATTGGAAACAACATCCTCCTTTCTACTAAGATCTCCTTCACGAAAATAGTATAAATCAGCCACATTGAAATTTTGTGAAGCATCAAATTTCCCCTTTCTCTCTTTCAAATCAGCATGCCCTTCCTACCTCTTGGTGCTTGTTTCTAACTTCTCCTTCATAAAACTAGATTTCTTAAGGTTAACCAGCAACTTCTCTTCCTTTAGATTTTGTAAAATATTCCTCATTTACTCCAAATGGTCTAAAATTTCATCAAAAACAATTGCAAACTTACCGAGGAATGCTTTTTGTGCTTCATTCTTCAAATTATCACCAAATTCTTACAACATACCTTCAATCTCTATGGATGTTTCTTGCTCCTCCTTTGTTGTCTCAACTTTCTTGGGACTAGGAACATATGCCTAACATATTTCTTCCTTTTGTACTTCCTTCAAGAATAGTTTTCTTGGGATTACACATACTCATGTATTTCCGCCCTCTTCCTTTCGTTGGTCCTTCAGTGGATTCATAACATACATTTTCTTCTCCTTAACTATAGTGTAAGTGTTTGCTTCACCATCATGCATATATTTTCAATCATATTTCCACGGCCTACCCAAGAGGATATGGCAAGTATCCATGGGCATCACATCATACATTACTTCATCTTTATAATTACCAATCATAAAACTCACCAAGTATTGCTCACTTACAATGAATTGATGTCCCTTTTGAAACCAAGTAACCTAGTATAGATTTGGGTGCCTTGTTTTCTCCAATTTCATATTCTCAACCATATCTTGTGATACCAAATTATCTATGCTACTGCTTTCCATAATTATAGTGCAACACATTCCTTGGGATCTTTAAATGGCCTTGAATAAACTCCTCCTATGTACCAGTTCTCGTTGCTCCTTCTCTAGTTTTAGGAGCACTTTCTTTAACATAAGAATTTCTCCATATTTTGGATCTATTTTTTCTTCCTCTTCTTCATCATCTATAGTAAAAGTACTTCCAACATTTATTTTTCCACCTTCTTGTTGTAATTATGGGCATTAAAAGGCCCTATGACCTTCCTCTCCACAATTGAAGCACTTCCTTGAAAATCGCCTTCCTCTTCCATATTCTTCTCTTCCCCTTGAAGTTTCACCTCTTCCTCTTGAAAAATATCCTCTTCCCCTTGAATTTGAGCTATAATTTGATTGAGAATAGCTTACTTCTTCTTCCTTTAATGGTTGTCCTCTTCCACTATTTGTTTTTTATTTGCCTCTTAAAGGTTCTCCTCTACTTCTAGAATTATTTTATTTCTTTCTTTTCAACTTTTTGTCTACCTTGAGAGCATACTGGTATGCTTCCTCCATTTTCCTTATCATGACCATACTAAGTTCATCTTGGATAGAAAAATTTGCAACCCATTCAAATATCTTGCAACTCGTTCTTCATCATCTTCAACATGCTTAGCATGAATGCCCAGTTTGTAGAATTCCTTTGTATAATCTATAACTCTCAAATCCTTATATTTCAAATTTTATAACCTTTAAAAAAAATTAATGTGGTAATCTAGAGGTAAAATTTTGGCCTTCAACTTCGAGACCATCTTGTCCCATGATTTTTTCTTTTCTTTTCCCTTTCTCTATCTTTCAATCTATGTATGATCCTGCCACAAGGATGCATGCCCCTTCAAACTTGTGCAAGCATACTTCACCTTATTTTTATTCTCAATGGATTATATATCAAAATACTTATGCATTGTTTCAATCTAGTCAACGAGCTCTTCTAGATTTAATATTCCATTGTAGCTTAGTGGATCCATTCTGAGCGTACTTCCAAGCTTTGATAACACTTTCATGAATCTATCCTCTTCTGCATATTCTCCTCCCACCTCAATAACTTCAGGTGCTTCCTCTTCCTCTTCACTAACATCTTAAATAGGGTTCCCTCTTCATTGGGATGTTTCTATGGTTTTTATTCGAGCAATGATTCCCCTTAGCATCTCCATAACTGTTGGATTTTCTTCCCCTCATGGGGCTCTTCCTCTACCCCATCCTATGTACACCATGTTCTCTCCAAAATACCTACCCTAATATAAATTTATGTAGAACAATAATCAAGAATCCTATGGGATTGTTGGTTATTGCATCTATTTCATACATATAAGCAAACAAACTTGAAAAATTAACAAGAAAATCAACTTATTAGAAAACTCAATACAAATTCTCCAGCACTAAAATGACAAGAATATCACAACTTTTTATTTCATTCCTCACATTCTTAGAGAATTGGCAATGGAAAACATTTGAGTTAATAAAATACAAGAAATCACCTACATGCAAGTTTATTGCCTTCAAAAACAACATATTAGCAACAAAACAACTCAAATCAAATACAACAACAAAAATAATCAACTTCTCCAACTTCACTCTTGGTGTCCCCCTTGATCTCACAGATAAGTTTTTATTTCAATTTTTTTTATTTTTCTTATTTTCACCTTCTAAAACTCTATTGGACAGGTTGGGCATTGCTTTTTCTCTCCAACTCCAACTTGCATTACCACTCCTTTCCCCTCTTGGGCATTGGGAATTTCCTCTCTACCTAATCTCCTAAAAAAATCATTTTTTTTCCTAAATTTGCCTTCCCATAATTTCACTCCACACCTTTTTCTAGCACCTGCAACTCTCATTATTAATTTAGTGCATTTTTTTTTTAAATGCATCATGGAGTTGCATCACCTAAGAATACCTCCCTCATGCCTGGGAATGGGATTTTGTAACTCCTAGGATTTCATTAATTCTCACCTCCCAAGACTTCCAATTTGAATTGGAATTAAATTCAAATTCACCCGAAAGATTTTACATTTGAGGAAGTTTTAAATAATTGAATTTCTCACCTCCAAGATGCCACCACAAACAAAAACAAAAATTAAAATGATAAAATTTTACTTTATTTTTTTGGTGTGTAGGATTTCCCGTGCACCCGAATGCTCCTACATCAACATGTCAAGTTGCAACCCCAATCCCTAACCTTTGATAATTCTCTAGCATGAGTCAAACCACAACCTCAATTCCCAAACTCTGACATCTCCTTGGGTGAGTTATCTTTTATCCTATTTTTGGAAAAGGGACATGATAATTTCTCCCTCCCCAAGATTGCTTGTCCTCAAAAAATTAAAATTGTGATGCTTGAGAAACATAGGCCCTTCCCATGTGGCATCATCAACTAGTAGGGTTTTCCACCTAAATATGTACTATGTTCATTTCTTTTATTCCTTAAGCTTTTGATGCAAGTGTTTGTAACTTTTTAGGGGATTAAAATCAACTTAACCTCATTGTCTAAGCATTCAAACTCCTTTGAGAGTGTACTATTTTTACCAAGGAATTTCTTCAAACATGACACATGAAAGAAATTATGAATCATATTCTTCTAAGGAAGCTCCAACTCATAGGCCACTTCATTGATTTACTTCAAAATTCTATGCAATCCATAGTATTAGGGTTTGATTTTTTCAAATCTAATATTTTTAATAGAATTCTATTTATATGGTTGCAATTCTAGGAAAACCAAGTCCCCCACCTCAAAGAACCTCTCTATTTTTTTTTATGTGCATAAGTATTTTTCTAGTTTTGTGCCTATTGCAAGTTATCCTTTAGTGCCCTCGATGTCTCTTGATTGTGATACATCAATTCACCTGTTGCTAGTAATCTGCCATTTGAAAGCAATAGATTAGTAAAAGATAGTGCATCATAATTTTATGAATCTTTGAAAGGTTTCATCCCAATGGACATGTGGTGTGAAGTATTATAGCAATATTGACCCAAATGCAACCACTTTATCCATATAGTTTCTTTATTTGAAACATAGTTTCTGAAGTACCCCTTAATCCACTTGTTCACTATTTTTGTTTGTCGATCAGTTTGGGGATGGTAGCAAGAAATTGGTGAGAGTTTTGTACCCATCAAGTGAAAATTTCCAAAAAGGAACTAAGAAATCAACCATCCCTATCACTAACAATGTTCTTAGGAAAGCCATTCAATCTAAATATACCTTTTAAGAATGCATTTAGAACTTGAGGTTCCTGGAAATATGAAATAGTAGGGATAAAATGTGTGTACTTCATCAATATATCAACCATAACATAAATGCAGTCTCTAACTTATACCTTTGGGTAAACTTGTTGATGAAGTCTATGGATAATCTCTCTCATTTTTTCTTAGGAATTGGTAGTGGTTGAAGCAGGTTGGGAAAAAATGTTCTCTCTTGTTTCATTGGTAGGTCATGCACTCTCTAATAAAATTATGGGAATCCTCACTTAAACCATTCCATAAAAATATTGCATGTATTTTAATGTATTATTTCTAGTACCCTTAATGTCCTATTGTTGGGGTATCATGAAAGGCATTCAAAATATTTTTCTTGATCTTAAACTCAAGAACCAAAAAGATGTTATTTTTCTACAGGATCAAACCTTCCACCACAATATACCTATTATCATTTAAAATCTCATCAAGTATTTTAGTAGAAAATTTATTCTTAGCATACTCAACAATAATGGAGACCTTCCAATCAATAGAAAGAGTAGATAATGATCATAGAGTAGGTCTCCTAGAAAGTCTATTAGCTGCCATATTCATCTTTCCCTTCATGTACTCTATTTCAAAATCATAGGCTTGAAAATTTCTTACCCATTTATTTTGGTGATCATTCAAAAAAAATTGACCCAAGAAAAACTTCAAGATATTATAATTAGTATTCACAACAAATTTTCCACAAACTATATTTTCTAAACTTCTCTAGTGAGTGTATAATTGCTAACATCTCTGTATGAAAAATGGAATACCCTTTTCTAAATAATTAATTTTCTTCTATAAAATGTAATTAGGTTCCCTTTATGAGTTAGTACAAATCCAATACCTTCTCCAGATGCATCACATTCAAGAACAAAGGGTAATGAAAAATTAGGAATAGCAAGTATAGGCCACAACTTATTAAATTCTTCAACTTGTCAAAAGTTTTCTAAGCATCTTTAGACCATTCAAAATCTTATTTCTTTTTTATATCACTCAAAGGAACAACCAACTAAGAAAATAATTTCATGAACCTCCTATAGTAGTAATATAACTCAAAAAATCCTTTCAAATATGTTAGATTAGTGGGAGGTGTACAATCTAGAATTGCTTGGATCTTTTGTTGATCCACCTAAACACCCTTGACACTTATGACATTTCCTAGGTTAAAAATCTCTTCTAGAACAAATTCAAATTTGGAAAACTTAACAAAGAAATAATACTACTCCAAAATACCTACAAAACTATATCTAGATGTTCAAAATGCTCCTCCCCAAGTTTTCTTATATATCAAAATATCATCAAAGAACACAAATAAAAATTTATTGAGTTTCTTACTAACTACCTAGTTAATACATGACCAAAAAGTGGCTGGAGCATTAGTAAGACTAGAAGGCATGACCAAAAACTCAAAATATTCATAATGACACTAGAAGGCTATCTTCTCAACATCTTTATCCCTCATGCAAATTTGATGGTATCTTGATCTTCAATCGATATTGGAGAACTACACATCTCCATGTAATTAATCTATGAGATCATCTATCCTTGGAATAGGATATATATTCTTCATGGTCTTCTTGTTCAAGGCCTTATAGTCAATACACATTCTTATAGTGTCATCCTTCTTCACAACAACAACTATTGAAGTTGTTAATGCACTAGAGCTAGGTCTTATGAATCCCATAATAATTTATTTGATAGCCTTATCTATATCCTCCTTATACCCTATTGGATGATATTATGGTGCAGTGATAACATGTTCAACCATTTCTTCTAACTCTATAACATGTTGAAACACTCTATTTGATCATAGTCTTGGAGGCATTTCACTGAAAAAATACATAATGATTGTTCAAAATTTTCTAAATATCAACATGATGAGTACTTTTCTTGCTCAGTGGAGACTTTGTAATAAGAATTAATAAATTTTCTTCTCATTCTACTTGTTCTTTGTTAAATATTATCTTCATCCAATTTTTTGTCACCACTAGTAGAGTTGTGTTAAAGACCCCTCTAAGGATAATTTTATTTCCATATAATGTGAATTTAATCTCCATAGATTGGTAGTTCTACAAATACTCACCTAGAGAGTACAACCATTATACACCAAAAACCATATCAATATCTCATAAACCAACCATACAAATTTCATCACATACCTTATGGTCCCCAAGAGTTATATTAAGTAGCTTGATTACTCTAGTGCATGGTATGGTGAATCCATTCGTTGATGTTAAACTAAAACCTTCGAATTCATTTTCCTTTGAACAATGAGAATGATCATCCTATATCCTACAATAAATCCAATAACCTTTAAGGGAAGATATTTTGGAGCACCTGAGAGAGAATCAAGTGTGCTCTCTCTTATGATTGTATTTTTTTCGACAATATGACAAAAACAATTTTCCAATACCTCCACTTCATCCTTTGACTTTGAATATTTATTTGACACACTTACATGTAATGTATGTTACCTTTACCCAAGTGTCTATGTCCAAGATTCTATGGCTTTATACAAGAGAAACAAAACATATTCCTCCTAAGTTAATTCTTTATCTCATCCAAATTTCTCAGTTTTAGGGGTAATGCCTTAGGTTAAGGGATGCTCTTATGAGGAGGCTTCTATTGTGGTACCAATGATGAACTTTGGGATTAATATTTTCTTTTTGTCGCCAAGTCCTCCAAACTTAGAGCTATTTTGATGTCTTCTTGTAAGGAATGTAGATACAAATCTCTTACCAAACCCTTGAGTGAATTAGGTAGAACCTCTATAAAATAAACTATGAGTCTCCTTTCTATCACATTTGGAACCATCATTGATAACCTCTAAAAAAATTCATAGTGCTCAATTGTGTTAACTCCCTAAAGTCAATCTCTAGATACTTATTATCAAACCTCTCCATCAATATTTGGCTAAACTCCTATAGGGTAGTTATTGAACCATTTCCTTAGGTAACCATGTCACGGTACCATTTCTCATGAGCCACACCTTCTAAGTGTAAAATGGAAAACTTAATGGAATTTTATTTGAAAATGAGGTTCAAGGATATAAGTATGTATCTAGATGAACTACAACCACACCTTGGTTGAACAATCACCTGATCCATCATATATGGTTATATTGATCATCCCCAAGTGTTTTTTAATGTCCTTATGGGGATTCTCCTCATACACTCTCCTTCTATGCTTGTTTTTTGTATTTATTTCATAATTGTCAAAAAAATTATGTCACAATGGATGACAAAATATAGAGCGTTATATTCAGTGTGATACTTTTCCATTTCACCCTCTTTTCATGGGCATATGGGCTCTCTTATTCAAGGATTTATTTCTCATCTCTCTCTAGAATATTTTCTCTAAATTTCTTTAGGATTGGGTAAATTTAATTCACTGAATTACTTCCTTTTGTCCCATTTGGAGTAAATTTCCCAACAACCAATTATTGATTTATTTCTTTCAAATTCCTTAATACATATATCATAAACTCCCTTAGGCTATATTGAAATACTCTAGATAGCTCTTTGTTTTCAATATTAATGACTTCCATGAACTAGACTTCCTCATTTCTATCATACATAGATGCTTCTTTTCTATTTTCCATTTGCAAGTACCTAATTTCCCTCACTTTTTTGCATGAACTTGCATCACCACACACTCACATTCTTGCAAGAAATTTTCTTTGATACTGAAACCTTGGAAATAGTGTTCCACCTTTTGGGAGATGGAACTAAAGGGGAATTACAATTCCTCCTCGTATTTCACTTATGTTTCATTAAAGGAAACCAAGATCCCTTAACCAAATGGCTTGATTGAGGGAGGGGTTAGGTGACTAGGATGGTTTCCTTGGGTGTGATTAAGGACAAAAGGGGGTTCACCACCAAGCAAAGGCTTGGAAAGAAGAAGATGCAAATGATATGTAAACCTAATTATGTAACCTAAGATATGAAACTGAAAATCAAAATAATGAACTAAGAAAGGGCAGAGGAGCACCTAGAAAAATGAAGACACTTGAAATAAGGTCTGCACTCCCAAAAATATGAATTTTAATGCACATTGGGACTCATATGCCAATAGGGGTGATTTAGTCCCAATTTTTGGGTTTTGGGTTGAATCCAATATCTAGAATTGCTAAACCAGGATCTACAGGGAAAGCCTAAAAAATTGGTATACTGGGACTCATACGCCACAAGTGGTGATTTAGTCCCAGTATTAGGGTTGATCTGAAACTCCAATATCCTCTAGTGATTTCCTATAGCTTCTCTCCCTTCCGATCTCTAAGTCTGAAACACTCAATTTCAACTTGTATATGACTTTATGTGATCTTGCAAGGTAGGTGACAACTTTGCAACTTTGACATCTTTCTCCAATCTTGCTCTTCAATGGATCTTCAACCTAGATCTACAAATCACACATCAAAGAGAGGGAAAAAAAAATTGTTAGTAGATAGGGGTTTGCCTTGGTCAAACACCATTTTGGTAATCAAACCTTGAAATGAATAGAAATAGAATGAAGGAATGATGAATGGACAAATACGCTATGTTGCAACTCACCAAACCCTTGTAACAAAGGTTGCAATCTTGTATGTAATGGCTATCATGAATGTAGATCTTGAATCTTGATTGAATGCTATGAATCTTGACTTGAATGCTTGCTTGAATCATAAGAACCTACATCACAAATGTTAGCTCAGAAACAAACATGATGCATGATGAATTTGACATGATGTGTGAATCTTGAATATAGCTCCAAAATGCTTGATAATCAACTCTTGAGTTCTCTTGAATTGCTAGAATGCTTGAATGCTTATATCACACTTGCTCATTAAAGTTTCCAAGAGAAAACATGTGAAATAACCTTGTATTTATACTTGTTTATGCTAAATTTCTCGAAATTACAACACTACAAGCCGCCATCAGATCTAGGAGAATAAAATCCCACCAAGAATTTGAATTTAAAATAGGTCCAAGATAAGCAAGACTCATACACCAGTTGGGGTGTATGAGTCCCAGTAGGCTAAGATTGGGACACAAATTTCAAGAAATTCTAAGTTCTATGCCAAATTCAGGTTCACGCCCCGAAACTTAGGTGGGACCCATACACCCAAGGTAGTGTATGAGTCTCAGATCACTAAATCCGGTCCATAAAAACTAAAAACATTAAATTATGATTGGTTATTAGATATGTGTCGGGATTATCCTTGGAAAGATACATTAAATAAAGCTTGTGGATGCAAAATAGGACCAAATAAGGCATACAAAAGCCCATGTTTAGCAAGGAGGGCCCAAAAAAGTGTGAAAATATAGAGGGATACATTTTTATACACTACATATACCAATATATAATCCCTTCCTATATTTTTAATCAAAATATAAGATTTGTAACATAAACAATAACCTTCACTAGGTTTGAAATATAAATAGCAACCTTAACCCAAGTAAATATAAGTAACAACAATTAGTTATACTCAAATAGAAAAAAATAAATAACTAGTCAATGTCTAAACTCGTACAAAATAAATTAGAATCAAGCAACAATTAATATTGATAATGATCTAATCTGTACAACCAAGGAATTTTATAACATATATTACAACATTAATAACAACATTTATAAATTTGTAGAAAATGATGCACTTAAAGAAAGACTAAACTATACTACAAACTTGAAACTCCAATGCAATCCCTGAGTTATAATTCCCTTAAGAAATAAAGGTTTTTTGTCCTCTAGTTCTAAAAAATAATGGGCTTTCATGCATTGACCACACTCTCCTATGGGTTTTCATACATCAAAGATTGCTTGAACATATATACCTAGAAGATAAATTAACATGCATTCTTATAATTAAAATGTTTTCCCAATTTTATATGCTAACCACCCAAAATATCAAACTATTCAGCCTAGACCTAAAATGGTGCCAAGGCCCAAATTTAAATTCTACATGCTACATCATAGGTCATCCTTATAGTCCCTACAAAATTTCCTATCAAAGGTTTGGAGTTTCTCCTTCCTTTTGACTTGGAATATGTTGGTTTGCAACCCTAACCCCTAAGCTCTAATGCATCCTTGGAATGTCTTGAGAATAAACCCTGATCCATAACCTATGTCTTGAGAATAAACACTAATCCATAACCTTAAAAAGGATCTTGTCATGCACTAGGTCACAAAATCAATCCCCAACCTCTAATAATTCTTTGGCATGATTCAATCTACTACCTCAATTCTTGAACTCCAACATCTCCTTGGATAAGCAATCTTTTGTTTGGTTTTTAGAAAAGGGACATGACATATATAACCTAGTGATGAACAGGGAAAAATTTAGTGGCGAATCTTTGCCAATTGGCGAATTCTAGGAATCAGCCAAGTCAAAATTGGCGAATTTCTCGCACCCAACAAGGTGTCCAAATTGCCCGATTTTGTGAACTATAGGTCCAATGCATGTCCATTCGCCAATGAGTTTTTATGAGGCATATTTAAGCAACAAATTTTCCATTGTCAAACTACACGTTTCAATTGGACCAACTAATATTTTCCTGGAATCCAAAGCATTTAATAAAACACCTACATATTCGCCAATACTATTAAAACAACATTGTATCAAGGACCCATTTTGCCAATTAAAATTTACAAATAGTTGCTTGTGAAGACCCATTTCGCCAATTAAAATTTATAAATAGTTGCTCATGAGGACCTATTTCTCCAATAACATTAAAAAATAATTACATTTGAGGACACATTTCGCCTTGAAAATTACAATGTATCATTGTATAAGCACGCGGGATTCACCAAATTTTTAATATACCATTTAAAAATCCCGCGGAATTTTCCAAATATGGAATCATGATTGATATAATTACAATCAAAAGTGTCATTTATTCTTACACATTTTGTTGGTTTTGAGGTTCTACTTCTCGATTGAGTCAACGAAAGCGGCGTGAACTTAAAGGTGGGTGATCATTTCTTCATAATTGTTATTAGTTATAATAATAAGTTTTTCTTTATCTCTTTTCCATTCTTGCTTCAACAAAGTGAACCTTAGAACCAAAGTCCTAAAAAGTTTCAAAGTTTTTCAAAACCTCACGACCCATCGACTAGAAAGATGACCAAAGAAAGACTTGCAACTCAAGTTTCAACAAAGTAAACCATCAACCAAGTTGGGGAATTGTGAAGTTATGAAAATTTAGAACTCCACGACAAGGTTATATAACTCTGAGGACTAGCAACTAAGTTTAAGAAAAGCCAAATATTTTATATTGTATTCCATGGTATTGAATTTGATATGTGATTCAACATCATTTTTGAAAAACAACACTTATCACACTACTTATAAATTCTTATTACATTACCATTCACACAATATTTGATAAATAACTAAAAGAAATATTATTAATCCATTCCTTGAACAGAAGCTAATAGTTCAACATCCATAACTTATAAGTTATAAGCTAACAAAAGATAACAGTTCAACATAAATAACTTATAAAGGCATCCACCCAACTTAAACAATAAAAGCTTAAACTACCAAATCACCTAAATTATATTGAGAATCATTACGCATCCATCACCATAAAATCTTTATTCACGGATAAACATTCCACAACAATGAAACTAACCAAAAATCTATCATTCCAATAATAGGCAATCAACGGAAAATATAGAGTTTTTGTCTTGTCGCGGTTTCTTGAAGACAACCATTTTAGAAATTAAAACAAAAGTCTTTTGAAGTATCGAGGAGATCAAATTAAAAGAAATAAAAACTAAAAAATAAACAGTGGTCCCACTCCCAGCACCCACTCCTTCGCTTTCAATTACTTTTGCCTCTTTTTCTTTCAGCAACGCCTCCTATGCCTTTACTCTTTTCATGTATTCCTAGTACTTGGTGACAATTGCGGTGATGTTTTTGCTTCCTGGAGTTGTAGTAATCTGTAACCTGGTTCTCTATTTTCCCAAAGCATTTTTAGACTCAACCAACATCTGAGATCTTTTCTCTTCTCCACATTTATAAGTCTTCAGGTGGATCTCCATTCCACTAAGTTTCGAGAAGGACTCCCATGTCATTGTACCAGGATCAGTTATTTCTTTCTTGAATATCTCTCTAAAATTCAAAGAGATCTCTCTTATATCTAGAATGTTTTCATCAAACTCATTAGTAATTTCCACTCCCAGAATATGACAATCTTCTTTAATTTCCACCAACATTTCATAATATTGATCAAGTGTATTATTAATTTCTTTCACTAGATTATCATACATATTCAATTTCCATTCCAATGAAACAGACTAGGAAGGGTCTAGTCCTTAGGATTATTCACAATTTTCTCACCAATTAATATCTTCGGATCCATAGAGTTCAATTCTTTCATTTCCTGAGAGAGCACATAGAGACTAGTTTGATATTTTTTGAGCTGTTGAACTTCTACTACTAACTCCTTCCTCTTGTTAACAACTCAAGTGTAAAAGAGCACAAATTTATTCAGAAAGAAGATAGCCTCTTGAGATATTTTATCAATCCCCTCACAAGCAACTCTAGAATAGCTAAAATTATTTTTAATTTTCTCTATGGTGAGCACAACAATGCCCTCTACCTGAAAACTTGAGGCTTCATCATATGTAGGAGGAGTGACCATGGAAGAAATAAAGTTACTCAATGCGATGACTTGAGATTCTAGTTTTATATTTTATTTCCTCTGTTCTTTCACTCTTTTAATCAAGGTATTGACTAAATAATTGGCATGGTACACATCACCTTCCAGTGTTGGAGGCCCCATATCAACATGCCTGACTTTGTAGTCCACCTCTGTTATTTCATCTTCATTTAAATCCTTCATAGGATTAGCAATTTCAAGGCCAAGGGTTCGGTAACTTAACATTGCAAAGGACTTAATAAAATGAATAATGATACCAGGAACCAGGGGAGAAGGTCAATGAAAAATTAGAAATAAATAACATTTCGGTAAACCCTAACAAGAGTGACAACTTTTAGTGTTTATAATATTTTTTGTCAATTTGATGGCAACTTTCTTTTTTCATTTGTATTGCTTTATGTTTTACTTTTAAATTTGCATGCAATTATTTTATAAATAGATAATACTTAATTTCTCAAAGGAAAAAAACTGATTTGAATAGATTCATAGACATTGAACTCGGAAAATAACTCTTTACTGTAAATTTATAACAAAGATTAACACAACACAACCATTTATTTTATCACAACTGAATTACAATGTCACATTATTACATATCTTTTTAAAGATGAG
Organism: Sequoia sempervirens; assembly: GCA_007258455.2. Lineage (NCBI taxonomy): Eukaryota > Viridiplantae > Streptophyta > Pinopsida > Cupressales > Cupressaceae > Sequoia > Sequoia sempervirens. Next base: position 109,355,613 of record VDFB02105785.1, read on the forward strand.
TAGCTATAGAGAAGGCAAGCTCCTGTTTTGTATAAATAACATAAGTCACTTTACATAGACACAATTTATTCCAAGTTGTTGCTCATGACAATGGATTACAAATTGATTCCAATTTCCAAGGTTCTATCAGTGACAACGTAATACAAATGTGACACTAAAAATAAATGCATGATTCCAAAGCTTCTACTGATGAGAATGTACTACAAATGTAGTACTAAAAATTAATGCAAGGAACTCGCCTGGCCAACCATGCTGGGGAAATGGGAGCTGTGAAGATACAAAATGTGCTTATCCCCTTTGAGAATCAGAGTCATGCAGAAGATGAGGGGTAGTAAAATTGCTTCCATCTTCTACTTGTAACTATCAATACATCGGGATTGTAGCATGGCGTTTGAACAGGGGAAATCAACAAGCATAGTGAGAGAAGTGATGGAATGATTGTGCATAGAGATTTCTTGGAAAGTTAAGAATCAATACTTGAATAGGAAGTTCAGGTGAAGGTTTAGAGCTACTAGGAAGGCTTTGAAAATGTGGAACTGGAAGAGGCAGAAGGATGCACCCCTTTCGTGCATTGGCTGAAGGATGAGATTAAAAATCAATGCAGGGAAGAAGCACGGTTAGGTTGGCAAGCATTGAAGCTCTTTATAGAGCTGATGAAGGTGGAAGCAATTATAGCACAAGAGAAAGTGGAGGTAGAGCGCATGGAAGCACAAGTGAAAGCGGAGGCAAAGTGTATGAAAGAAAAAGGACAAAATGCGAGGAAGCAGAAGATGAAAGCAAAAGGACAGAATGCAAGGAAGCGGAAGATGAAGGGAAAAGCAACAAGGAAAGTTGTTTATGAAACAGGTAGCACTAGTTGAATTTGTATTTTTTGTAGGGTTTTTGCAGAATTAATGCAAGACTAGTACTAAATTTTTGGCTTGCTGGGGGTTGAACCCTGTTACGGTTGTATAGTGTGAATATTAGGAAGGGTAAAAGAATGATTGAAAATCTTGTTGAAATATGTAAGGTAGTTACAGATAGTTGGGGAACTGGTTTTAGTTGGGCAGGGTTACTTTTTCTATTATGAAGCATGTTAAGATGCTTTTTTGAAAAAACTATTATAGTTGTAGGTGATTTTTGGATGGTTGATGAAAAGTAAACAATGAGGAAAATGATGTAATCTTTATTTTCATGCAATAAAAAATACTATTACCGACCAAAAAAAATAAAATCTAATGGTTCTAGTGTTATTCCAAAGTTTTCAATTCGCAAGTCTATTACTTCAAATATTTATTTCCGGAATGCAAATACAACCGTCCATCGTCAATTCATTGAATAGTCGTGGTTATATTAATCTGCACTAACACTTCGCCACTGCATTTTTTTTATTAGTTTGATATTATGTTTAATTCGCCAATATTTTTTTCTTAATCATTTGAAAATAGGTTTAATTCACCAATGAATTTTATTTTTTAGTTTGAAAAAAGTTTTAATCGCCAACAAAATTATTTTTTTGGTTTGAAAACAGGTTTAATTTGCCAATCGAAATATTTTATTGGTTTGAAAATAGATTTTAATCGCCAATGGAAAAAAAATTAGTGGTTTTAAAAATTTTGAATTTTGCCAGGATTTTCCATAAACTTCTAGCGATTAGAAAAGATTCGCCAATGGACATAATTTTTTTTCACGAAAAATGAAAATATTTGCCACTAAAATTAATATTTTTATCAGGAAGTATACAAGATTCGCGAGGATTTTACACCTTCGCCGATGGCGGGGTTTTCTTAAAGTTTTCCCTGGTGATGAAGGGGAAAATTACACAACAAACAACCATACCAATTTATCATAGGAAGATATGAGTATTCTTTTATTTAAATGAAAACATATTACATTATAGAATTAGAAAACAAAATAGAGGATGGAATCCTCACAAATTGCAACACATTACTAATTCCTTCCCTTGGTTTCTAGAGCCTGCTACCTTTTGTTACTTCTCCTATTTTCCCTCCTTCCTTGCAAGTTAACACCTTTCCATCATCACACCACTACTGAAATATGCTCCAAAAATTATCATAAATAGCCCTTTGGTGCCCACAGGCGAAAAAATTGAAATTTGTAACTACCACCCAAAAATAGCCCAACTTCTGAGAGCCATAAATTTTTATTTGAGCACCCAATTGAGCCCATTTTTTTGTAAATTGTAGAGGTTGGAATGCTCTACAACATACTCATTCCATATCAATAAAAAATCAGGTTTTCCAACCCAAATCATTCATCTAAGGGTCCAAAATTCAATTTGAGTATCTTTAATTAGATTTTTGAACCTTGAAACTTTAATATCTCATTGTTTGCAAATGATCTTTGGCTAAAATTTTAACCTTAGTCTATTTTACAATTTTGAATCTCTGGGTAAATTTTCAGGTCCATACATGCTCTAATAAAAGCTTTATAAAAATAGAAACCCTACTATTTTTAGCCCTTATTCACCAAACCAAAATAGAAATAAAAAAATGTTGGGTTCACGATGCAATATTTCCCTTACACCTTGGATTCTCCTACATCGCCTAACATAATGAACAATGAAAAATATACTAATAGCATGTGATTGTTTTACCTATAGAGGATTATGTTATAATTTGGATTCAAATTCAACATGGAGTATACAATTTGAAGGGGATTCATATCAATATATTTGAACTTGTTTTGCATATTTTATTACATGTGAAATTTTATTTTTATCTACTTATCTAATATCTTCTAGGTTTTGTAATAACAACCAATATAATTGAATCATTAGTGAAAATAATATGGATATTAGTAAATAGATGGTATGGCTTGTTGAATATCTATAATTTATTTTTATTGAACACTTTAATTGTAATGTTAATATCCTCTAGGATCACCCTAATTGATCTCGCAAATCCTAAAGTGCACATTAGGGCGTGTGCATGGAGATGGGTAACCAATTTGTGGCCACTTTTAAAAAAATGTTTTGAAAAGTCATAACGCGGGTGCGGTATAATGTGAGTGCATTATAACATGCTCGCATTATGGCTTGGTGTGTCGAGCCTAAGGCTCGGCCACAACGATCCCATAACGTGATCATGCTATAACGCACTCACGTTATGACATGTTAAAAGCAACAAAAAAAAGTGAAACACATTCATTCTTGCATTTAGACTGTGTTTTTTATTGTGCCTGCAGACAAAACCCCCATTTTCCATGCTTGCATTCTAGGAGGAGGAATTTTGCAAAAATATTCATCAACAATTTCTATTTCATCGCAAGGATGACGCCACAATGATGAGGTGTGAGAGGTAAGGATTGTTTGCTTTTTGTTTTGAATTTGTTAGTTTTAGGTTGTATTTGATATTTATTTTTTTGAATTTGTAGGAGATACAAATCAACCTATAAACCCTCAAAATCCTCAACAAGAAGAGAAACCAAATCCTCAAGAACAAAATACTCAACAACAAAATCAACCACAACAACCTCCTCCACCAATCACTCAACACCCTCCTGGCACTCAACAAAATTTAATGAGTGAAATTAAGAACAACAAAAAAAAAAATGAGGATTTAATCAGTAGGTTGAGTATCCAAATGGTTCAACTATGGAAAGAATGACCCTGGAAAGTTCATTGAAAGATATGTTAAAAAATGTAGATTTAATTAGCAAACAATTAACTAGATGGAAAGATAGGAGGCAGGCAGTTAGGGCTTATTACATAGATAAATTATCATATAAAGATGTAAAGGATTTAAAAATTACAAAAGGTGATTTGTGCTCATTATTCACTCACCCACACACAAATCAAAATCTTACCCTTAATGCAAAAAGGTTTCCTATTCATTGGTGCCACCACCAATAGATTAGGAACTATTTTTATGATAGGTGGTACATGGTTTTTGATTACCCACCATGCAACAATTGTGAAGTCCCGCAGTATTTCCTTGGGAAACTATACAGTGAGTTCATATTGAACAAAATCCCAAATTATTTTGATATGAGGGAGTTCCAGGGACATCGGGTCAGCTCAGGATAGACCCAGTGCACAACTAGATCCTACGTAGAAAGGGAGATGAGCTCTTTCTAGGCCACCTCATGAGCACATTGTTATTCCTTCCATCACGATGGAGAGTGCCAACATAGAGACATTGTAGGAGATCAACACTTTGACCCAAAGTTTCATCCAACATACTAGCCCTATTCTACAACGCCATCCAAGGGAGTCTTCGAGTGGTGACCTTCAAACCCATGTGTGTCAATCTTGTGGGGAAACTTGTTCATATGACCCCACTGACACTCAGGAGGCTACTACGTAGGATCCATCTATAGCTATGGAGATGGAGAGGGAAACTGACATTTTGCATGAGGTGTATGGCATATATACTCAGGTAAAAGTTAGCATGTTCATTGAATTTAATTTATTAAATTTTGATTTTGAAATGTAAGATTAACTAATTTAGTTTTATGATTTTAATAAAATTGCAGGGTCACAGTGTTGAGAGTAGATACACCGGCCCTACACCTACTTATTTTTGCAGTACACCTATCGATGGGGTATGTAACTAGTAAACAATTATAAATTTATTACATGTTAATAATATTGATTTACGAATGGTATTTTACTATGTGATTTTGGATGTTGAATAGGCTAATATTGGAGGTTTTGAGGGAACACCTCCCATTTCCAGTGGATTTACTCAAACCTACACACATGTAATAGAATACAGAGTTTAACTAATGAATTGTACTTAATAGATTTGTGTAGTTTATATTCATATCGTTGATTGTGTTGCATTGCACATCATTCAAACTCAAAGCATTACTTCACATTCCATAACTAATAACTAAATGTTGATAGATGACAAAATTTCAACTACAATATAGTTGTTTAGAAATTCAACATAAGAAGTGATGTAATTACTTCACATAGCATAAGTAATAAGTCTAGGAGCAGCTTCCAATTGCATTTTCTTGTCATGGCATTTCATGAGACCACTTTTTACTGCTCAGAATATTTTCAAATAGCTCACTACCTTGTCTATGCTATGGATGTTTGGAAGGAATGTATGAAAGAATAATAGTAAGTAATAGCATAGACAAGGCAATGAGTTTTTTGAAAAATTGCATCAAAGACTCAACCTTTTCAACAACAACTTACATCAATGGATCATATCATTTTTAAACATTTCCCAACCTTTCCAACTTCCTAAAATGACTCAATAACCTCTACAACTACTTTGACCCTTGGCATTCCATGCCTTTACACATTTTTTGCATTTTTAGAACATTTGAAATTGATAACTTTGTCAATATTTTGCAATTTTTCACTTTATGCCTAAATTAACTAACTATAACTATTACAACCTCGAAAATGGCTATTTAAGCCTTAGTACATCATCAAAACACCTTAACCAATTCAAACTCCTAAATTTTCTTCATGGAGGCATGTGCTTGCAAAGGTGCACCTACACAACAAACTATGGATGCTTGGAAAAAATCTATCAAAGCATAATAGTAAGCAATAGAATAGACAAGGCGGTTAGTAGTTTGAAAAAATTCCTTGAAGAAATATGGTCTCATGGTGATGTAATTCCATTCCATCACCATGAGACCACATTTCTTCGAGGAATTTCTTCAAACAACTCACCACCTTTTCTATGATACCATATTTTCCATACATGTGTACCAAAGCATTTTATCAAAGTACTCACTTCCTTGCTGCTATGGCTAAAAGCCTAAAATAGGTGCTTTCCAACAAACTATGGATGCTTGGAAAAATATCTATCAAAGCATAATAGTAAGCAATAATACCATAGAGAAGGCAATGAATTGTCTGAAAAAATGCCTGAAAGAAATGCGGTCTTATGGTGATGGAATGCCATGACGTGCATTTGTTTGTAATGGCGTTCCATAACCATGAGATCCCATTTCTCTAAGGCATTTTTTAAAATAGTTCACTTCCTTCTCTATGCCACCACAGTTATCATACATGTCTATGAAAGCATTTGATCAAACAATTCACCGGCTTGCTGCTATGGGTAAAAGCCTAAAAACACGTCCTTTCAAACAAGATATGGAAAGGGAAAATAGTAAGCATGATAGTCAGAAATATATAGTTTAATAAGTACTCAAAATTTTGTTCATTATCTCATACATTATAAGTCATGACATGTATCGCTATTGTAGTTTTTGTGATTCAATAATTTGTTGTTTTATTTTTAGATGTTGTAAGTCGAAACACCTCTGAATGTGATAAGGGCAATGGAGATCAATGTTTCATCTGCTATACAATCCTCGATGGCTCTGATAGGGGAGGTATGAGGAAAATTACTAAATTTCAATTTACAATTGTTGTTATAGATGTTAGTTAGTGAAAAAGAAAACCATTATTGATTCATAGTTTAATTTATATTTGGATGGTTTATACAGGGCTTTAGCACACCTCAGCCTGGGCGTATGAATATTTCCCTCATGGAGAGTGATCATCAGATGGTGGTAAGTGATTATTTTGTTAAATATATCATTTTTTATAATGTAATTTTTATATATTAATGTCTTTTCTTCTTATTGTAACAGATAAAACTTCACCAAGAACTAAACACTAGGAGGAGCAGCAGGAGCACTCCTTGAGCGTAGTAGAAATGAGTGATAGATGTATCGTCATCTTATCAACAAACAAAGGGAAAGAGTTTATTTTGTGAGCATGGAGAGCAATAACTTTTGATTCCAGAGCCCTTTGTTGTATGCCTACATGGTAGTCTTGTACATATTTTGTATTGGATATATTTGACATTGTATGCCTATATGGCATTCTCGTAAGCCTATATGGCTATTTTATACCTATATTTCATACTTATATTGACATATATTGATGTATACCTACATGGCTATTTGGTTAATACAAATCTTTTTTATTGATGGTATCCATATTTGCATTCTAAATTGATGGTTCAATAGATATGAGTTACGTGTATTCAAGTGTATACTTTACAACTTACATGTATACTTTTTGACTTACGTGTGTTCCAATGTATACTTTGTGACTTACGTGTTTTCATGTGTATACCTTGTATTCATGCATATAATTTGTATTAATTTGTGTATACTATGTATTCATGTGTATACTTCAAGGCTTACATGTTTTTGAGTACTTGTGCTTCCCTTATTCACATGTACATGCTTGACTTATTCACGTGTATACTTATTAATTGGTTAGCCCTGGCATTGATCATTGTTGTCCTTCATGGTTTGTCTTGAATATTAATTGATTGATGCTAAACAACTTTATCTAAAAGAAAAAAACACATTTTCAATTGGTATTCCATGAAATGATTCATAAAAAGATTCCAATATGTTTAATCCTTTCGTTGGAACAACTCAATTACGCAAAGGATGCATAATCTTCACAACACTTGCAAAAAATAGTATTCAAAGTAGATGAAGTAGTTAACTTCTTGACACATTATCATACAAACATTTATCTTCAATAGTCTTTAAACATTTTCATAGCATAATCCTGATACTGCAAAATGATTTTTTATGTTCTTGATGCATCGCCATATAAACACGTTGAAAGATTTATATGTCAACTTTTTGCAATATTATTTCTAGTATACGAAATGGACTAGGGAGAAACCAAGTTATAATTTATAATACAAATAAGAAATGGACTCAACGTTGTCCCAGACCCTCGAATAGGTCTATTTAACAAAGCAACACCCTCTCAATCACTCTTCCAATTGTAAAACACCATTGGGCAGCATTTACTAGTCTACAAATCCAAAAAATCCACAATTTCTAAGGTGTGATTGGCCCTCTAAACCCTCACTTTTCTCAAATTTCACTAGGGTTTATTGAAAACCCCATATCCAACATCATACAACCTCAAAACCTCTTCCAACACTCTTCATTCTTCTTGCACACACTTAATTGACCACCAAATTATGTTTCCCCTTGACTTTACCCACTTTTACTCCCTCAAACCTCTTTTTTTCATTTAAAACCCCTCTTTTCCCAAGTAGGGAATCATGCCATAACATACTTTTGACCTCCCTTGTCCTTGTAGACTGTTTGAACATATCAAACTCCACAACCTCACCCTATTTCCAACCTATTCTAACTTATTCTCAAGCAATTTCTTCTTTTCACCTCATCTACCCTTGCTTTTAAGGCCTAAATTCTAAATTTTGAACAAGGGAAGCATTAGTAATATTTTCCAATGCTTTTACCAATGCTATTTTATTATTTGTACTCCCTATCATACTTACATAATTGACTCAAATGACCCCACACTAACTTGAAACTAAAAGAAAGATTACAAAATGGCCTATCATGGCCTTATTTTACATGTTATAATGACTAAAACCACTGAACTAGACCTTCTTCATCAAATGGAAGAACAAGGTGCTCTGCAACAATGATCATATGTTTTTTGTGTGGAATACTCGGACTTCTCAACCATCGTATGTATGTTTCTTTTTTCAATTGTTTTGCATGCCATCATAAGGGATCAAACTAGTTGAACGTAGCTCGAAGTAATTCTGCATGTTTGGGTGTGAAAGAGGACCATTCCTAGCGTAAAACTACCTATCGGGATGCGTTGGAGTAGTTTGTTTGGCCACATGAACTACAAAGTGAAAGTTGCACCACTTTGCAACTTTACAATGCTTGCATTTGACACTTTTTCCATCAAGTGAAAACTAGACACCAAAGGAAAATGACTCTAAGATAACAAAAACTAAGAGAGGTTATTGTAGAGGGGCCCAACACGATCTCATAGGCTCAGACAGAGAGTTTGTAAGAATCACGGTTTCTGAGTAATAACCCATCAAAGTTTGCTTCCCCTTTCCACTTTGGACCCTTAAGGTATCAAGCCAGTTGAACGTAGCTCAGAGTGATTTTTCATGTTTGGGTGTGAAAGAGGACCATTCCTAGCATAAACATAACTATTTGGATGTGTTGGAATAGTCCATTTGGTCACACGAGTTGCAGAATGAAAGTTGCACCATTTTGCAACTTTCAACTACTTACATTTAACAACTTTTTCCCCAAGTGAAATTCGCCACCACGGAAAAAACCACTCCAAGATAGAGAAAACCAAGAAAAAAATTTGTAGAGGAGCCCAACACAATCCCATAGGATTAGACGAGAATTTTCTAAGCATCACGGTATCCAAGTAACAACATGTTGAAGGTTGCAGCTATTTTGCACTTTGGACTCTTAAGGGATCAATCCGGTTGAACATAGCTCAGAGTGATTCCAAATGTTTGGGTACAAAAGAGGACCATGCCTAGCATAAACATACCTATTTAGACGCATTGGAACAGTTTGTTTGGTCACACGATTTGTAGAACGAAAGTTGCACCACTTTGCAACTTTGCACTACTTGCATTTGACACTTTTTCCATCAAGTAAAAATATGCCACCACGGGAAAACCACTCCGAGATAGAAAAAAATGAGAGAGGTTTTTGTAGAGGGGCCCAACATGATCCTATAGGATTAGATGAGAAGTTTCTAAGCATCATGGTATCTGAGTAACAACATGCTAAAGTTTGTAGTCATTTGAACTTTGGACTCTTAAGGGATCAATCCGATTGAATGTAGCTCAAAGCGATTCCACATGTTTGGATGCAAAAGAGAACCATTCCTAGTATAAGTATACCTATTCGGATGCGTCAGAACAATCCGTTTGGTCACACAAGTTGCAAAACAATAGTTGCACCACTTTGCAACTTTGCACTACTTGCATTTGACACTTTTTCCATCAAGTGTAAATCCGCCACAACGGGAAAAACACTTTGAGATAGTGAAAATCGAGAGAGGTTTTCGTAGAGGGGTCCAACGTATTTATGTAGGATCAGACGAGAATTTTCTAAGCATCATGGTATCTGAGTAACAACATGTTGAAGTTTGCAACCATTTTGCACTTTGGACTCTTAAGAGATCAATCCGATTGAACATAGCTCAGAGCTATTTCGCTTGTTTGGGTGTGAAAGAGGACCATGCCTAGCGTAAACATACTTATTCAAAAATGTTGGAATAGTCTGTTTGGTCATATGAGTTGTAGAACAAAATTTGCACCACTTTGCAACTTTGCACTACTTGCATTTGACACTTTTTCCATCAAGTGAAAATCCGCCACCATGGGAAAACCACTCTGAGATAGAAAAAATTGAGAGAGGTTTTTGTAGATGGGACCAACGCAATCCCATAGGATCAGAAGATAAGTTTCTAAGCATCACGGTATCCAAGTAACAACATGATGAAGTTTGCAACATTTTTCACTTTGGACTCTTAAGGGATCAATCCGATTGAACGTAGCTCGGAGTGATTCCATGTGTTTGGGTGCGAAAGAAGACCATGCCTAGCGTAAAAATACTTATTTAGATATGTTGGAACAATTCGTTTGGTCACACAAGTTGCATAACGAAAATTGCACCACTTTGCAACTTTCAACTACTTGCATTTGATAACTTTTTCCCCAAGTGAAAATCCACCACCACGGGAAAACCACTCTGAGATAACAAAAATCAAGAGATCGTTTTGTAGAAGGTCTCAACGTGATCCCATAGGATTAGACAAGAAGTTTCTAAGCATCACGGTATCCGAGTAATAGCATGCTAAATTTTGCACCATTTTGCACTTTGGACTCTTAAGGGATCAATCCGGTTGAACGTAGCTCGAAGTGATTCTGCGTATTAGGGTGTGAAATAGGACCATTCCTAGTGTAAAAATACCTATTTAAATGCATTGGAACAGTTTGTTTGTTCACACGAGTTGCAGAACAAAATTTGCACCATTTTGCAACTTTCAATTACTTGCATTTGACAATTTTTTCCCCAAGTGAAAATCTACCACTAGGGGAAAACCACTCTGAGATAGAAAAAAATGAGAGGGGTTTTTGTAGAGGAGCCCAAGAAAACCCCATAGGATTAGACGATAAGTTTCTAAGCATAACGATACCCGAGTAACAACATGCTAAAGTTTGCAGCCATTTTGCACATTGGACTCTTAAGGGATCGATCCAGTTGAACGTAGCTTGGAGTGATTCCGCATGTTTTGGTGCGAAAGAAGACCATTCCTAGTGTAAACGTACCTATTCAGATGCATTGGAAAAGTCTGTTTGGTCACACAAGTTGTAGAACGGAAGTTGAACCACTATGCAACTTTGCACTACTTGCATTTGACACTTTTTCCATCAAGTGAAAACTGGACACCACGGGAAAACCATTGCGAGATAACAAAAACCAAGAGATGTTATTTTAGAGGGGCCCAACGTGATGTTGTAGGATCAGACGAAAATTTCGTAAGTGCCATGGTTTTTGAGTAATACCCCATCAAAGATTGCTACCATTTTGCACTTTGGACCCTTAAGGGATCGAGTCAGTTGAACGTAGCTTCGAGCGATTCTACCTGTTTGGGTGCGAAAGAGGACCATGCCTAAAGTAAATGTACCATTCCTAGCATAAATGTACCATGTACTTAGAAGAAGATCAATAAAATTCATTGTTTCCTTGCATTTTTCTATATTTTTACCAGAAATTTGATGTTTCCTTGAACTGTATAGTTCTGTATAGGGTGATTGTGTTCTCTTTTTCAATCTCTTTGTGTTTCCATAGACCCAATACATATTTAGAAACCCATTTTGATGTTAGGGTGCTTATTTGGTGAAATGGAATAAGTTTTATGGCATTTGTGTTGTTGCCCCTGTAGATTTTGATGGAAAAGGGCATGAAAAATGAGGGTTCACCCTAGGGTTTGATAAAATATTGCATGTAGAGGTTGGGTGATTGTCTTTTGAATTTTTGTAGGTGATTTTAAGAAGGTCTGAGGTGGTGGCATGTTCTGGTAAGGTGTGGAACCATTCCTTTCAATAAACCCTCCTCGTACTAGCATAAAATAAGGGTTTTGTGGTTTGGCATGGTGGAGTGAGTTTCTCTTGAGACAAATTGTGTATGTGAGGGTTTGGATACATGAGAATTGTTGCCCCAACAAGTTCAGGGGGTTGTTGAATGTTTAAAGGTATGTTCCTTTGTAAATTAGGCCCAATTAGCCTAATGAGGACAATGAAGGTCATTTTTGATGCACATGTTCCAAGATAGTCACTATTGATTTTGAAGTATGTGTTGTAACTCAATAATGGCTATCTAGATCAATCATTATTTTGTAAAGTCATTTGAGAAGTTTGTGAGAAAAGGTCTAAAACTAGGGTTTGCTGACCTACTAGACAAGAAAAAGTGAAGGGTTAAAATTGAAGAGATAGAGAGTTGTTGGTTGAAACTTTGTTTGAAACTCATTCATTTGAGGTTTTGTGAAGATTTACACCCCTTGCTTACATATTCAAAATGAAAAACAGCTAATTGCAATCCATTCCACTGACCTACTTTACCCTACATCGGTGTAATGGAAATCTTATCACTTAATGGACTCTCAAAACCCTATTTTGAGGGTTACAAACCAGTTATGATAAAGGAAAAGGAAAAAGTGTTGCAAATATAGAAAAAATCATCCTTTAATTACTAATTTTGCAATTGTGCAACTAATGCAAGTTTTGCATTTTTACACCAAATGACATATTTTGTGCAATATCACTTCTCTAATCACCTAATGACCTCTTTGAGACTTTGAATACATTACATATGACCTTCACATGACCTTTTTCACATTGTTTACATTTCAAAATTCATTTTTTGCAAATTTTCCTATTGAAGGCATTTAGAGAATAAGGTGCTCCTGCACCAAACATGAACTCCAAAATTACAATATTTGAGTAAATCTCATTACAATGCCTTAGGTACTTCGTTCTCATAGATCTTTTACAATGTCACTCATACATTTGAGATTCTCTTTAAATGTCTACATCATAGGTGCTCATTATGAGGTTAACTTCAATTGAGTAACTTGAGATTCCCTCGCTAAGCTTCACACGCTCTTTTATAGTGGCTTCAAATCAAAATTGAGATTTGTCAAGATCATCAAAATAAGGATGTTGCATTGCTTTTTTGGCTGAGATTCTCTTTGTATTGTATGTTGTGGTTGTGTTGCTAATATGTGGTTGTCATTGATGTCAACACTATTGGCATTAATGTCTTAGAAGTTGTATATGTCGAGGATATTGAGAAAATTGTAATAAAATAAGTTACAGGTTGTCAGTGGTGAAGTGAAATTTAGTATGTTGGTTAGTTCAGTACGTTGATGATCAGAGGTTGTGGATTAAAGGGTTTGTTTTCGAGTACATCTAGTTTATCCATGTTAAGTTTCAGAGATCCGCATGAATATTTGATCGAGTTATGAGCAGTTGTGTTCTGACAGTCATTTTATTGCTTCTGTTGGTGTTCCTGAATGAAGATGATGTGATTTTAGTAAGTTCAGTAGTTGTGGATGCTTCTCTAGTGATTCATGATGTTTTTGGATGTTTCTAGATCATGCTCTATCTATGTTGCATGTCCACATTGATCATTGTGCTCATGATTAGATATTTTCTCTAGTGTGTTCATGTTTTTCATATTCTTGGTCGACAGGGTGTTGTAGCATGTTGTGGATTTTCAAGAAGAAATTTTTTAAGTGTTTTGTGTTTGAGCATGTTGATTTGGGTCCTCACTTCATATTCTTGGTTGGCAGGGTGTTGTAGCGTGTTGTGGATCTTCGAGAAGAAATTTTTTAAGTGCTTTTGTGTTCAAGCATGTTGATTTGGGTCCTCACTATGTTGTGGCTGACTTTGGTTGGTGCACATTGAAAATTATTTGTGGATTGAGTCGACAGTTTGTAAATATTTTTATTATTTTTTTGAGGCTGACATGTAGCGATGTAATCTCTTGTTGCGGATATATATGAGTGATTGTTTATTCCATTTGAAGGTGTGCTTGTGCATGAGATGTGTGAATAATGTCCTAATCATTCGAAGGTAGAAGCAGAGTGTGAAGAAGTGTTCATGTGCTTAATCAAAACTGTAATTAGGCATTAGTAGCTATTTTCTCAATTCAAATCTTCTGGATGTAATCCAAATCTTTTTGTAAGATAGTGAGTCTTTCTTTTGTAATTGAGCAATGAGCTCTAGGAAGTGCGTCTGAATGCATGTGCATTCCCCATTCACATTTATTTATACTTTTAACAGGGTATAATCTTGTGGACTGACCTCCACCATGGTTTTTCCCCTAACAGGGTTTCCACATAAAAATCTTGGTGTTATGTGTGTTTCTGATGTGTTGTTGATTTATGCTTTCATGGTTGTTGATCAGATATGAGAATAAAGTTAATAAGTTGAATAAGTTTGAAATTATATTACAATTGATTCACCCCCCCTCTCAATTGTCTTCGCTTGTGTTTCCAACACTTTGATGGCTCATAAATTAACATTTTCTACAACGAGAGACCAATTAATTTTGTGTAGTTTACTTACAAATATGCAAAGTAAAAGAGAAAAAGAAAGAGCATCCAAAATGGAAATGAAATGAAAATAGATGGAAAGCACTTATAGATAGGCATGCTAATCTCTCAACTTAGTCACTCCTAGTCATACATCTTCACTAGGAGTTCCAAGACACCTATTGCACACAACACCTCTCATGAATAGAATAAGTTGAAATTTTAGATGCTCTTATAATGTCTACATCATAGTTGGTCATGATAAGGTTAACTTAAAATTCCCTCACCAAGATTTGCACACACTTTTGTAATGGCTTAAAATCATGATTGATATTTTTCAAGATCATCAAAATAAGGATGTTGTATTGCTTTTCAAGCTGAGATTCTCTTGGATGGCTCATAAATCTGCATTTTCTGCAAGGGGATACCAATCAATTTTTAGTAGGTTACTTACAAATAGGAAAAGTAAAATAAGATGATAGCATTTCCATAAAAAAATTAATGTGCATACAAGTATAAATTAATAAGAACCGATTTGTATACTTACAAACTAATCCAACGAACCATCCAGGTCTTCTTTACTCTTTATTGTGTCAAGTATTGCCTCATGGTTAGACTCATGGACCTTCCACAAGACCTTGTTCAAATGTATACCCCCATATTTGGTCAAACAAACATTGGATTCCACGACAAGGTTCGAGTAATGAAGAATCTTACGATGCATGTCAAAGTCTTGAAAAAACCAATGTTTAACACTCTTATATGGGTATCTTCTAAACCACATTCTAATAACAATAACCAAGCCTACAGGGTATTTGATGTTTTCTCCATCTATAACTAGGGCCTCCAATTTCTTTTTGGCCTCAACACAATGACACAAGTTGGTGTAGCCACTGTAGGAGGGTCCTCAAAGAGAAAAATCTGAACCATGTAGTAAGAGTCACACAACGAAAACAACACAGAAATTGGAGGAAATGCAAATTCAAACATTCTTATTATCAGAAATTTCAATTACAATCGGCTAACAACACTTGGGCTTATAGATTCAGCTTACAGGCCTGTTACAACATGCTCAAAATACAATATTCCTATATGTTCCTTAACATGAGCGAAAATATTACACATCAATTCTATATTGATCTACTTAATCAACTTCTCGCTATCTTAATGATATATTACAAGCTTTATATCATATCTGCAGATCTAGAATCTTCCGCGTCGGCCAAAGATCATTACAATCTCCAATGAAAGAAAATGTAACATGTGCATGAAAAGGTCAGCCTCAAATTTGAATTACTCCTTGGTGAATGCATAGGATGAAGTGTGGACCTATAATTAAGGTCGAGGACACTCCACAGAACAATTTGAATCACACTGTCAAGATCTTCAAGTTACAAGAAAGATCCACAAGCAATCAAACTAGTCTTTAGTTTAGAAAATTATTCCAAAGCCAGTTCAAGAAACTGCCATAAAATCCAGAAGTGATAACTTTCCGAAAAAGATCCAATCACGCTCAAATCTTGGAATAAGGAAAATGAACATGTCCATGATGCAAATATAGATTTGCAGGGTCTGATGAGAAAAAATGATGAAATGTTGAATCTGCCAACTTGAACTGAACAAGAACTAAAACAAGAAAAAACTGAAATGAAAATATTTTTGGTTGATGCAGGATTGCCAAGAACCAAGGATGCTCTTGCATCAGACATCTAGGGTTGATTGGAAAGTGAGTCTCTCACTTTTTTGGGGCTAAAGGAAAACCAATACGGTCTACCTCATCCTGAGAAATCTAAGAAGAATCCTCCACTGGTCTACCTTTCCATTTCACAAAATATTCTTTGTACTATCTTCTACGTGTTTTCCTCCCATCTCTGGTATCCAAAATCTCTTCTATCCCATCTTATTTTTTTTAGGAAACTATTTCTCCAATTCTACTTTACTTCCTTCACTGAATTTTTCTCCATGGTACTGATGTAGGTCTGTAATGTTGAATATAGGTGATATACCCACACCATCCAATAACTCTACTTCATATGCATTTCTTGAATCAAATTTCTTCAAAATCTTACAAGGTCCAAACTTCCTCATCTTGAGCTTATTGTATGTTCCAACTGGAAAATATTTCCTTTCTCAAATACGCCATCACTTCATCTCCAACTTTGAACTCCTTATGTCTCCTCTTTTCATTTTCTCACTCCTTATACTTTTGGTTCATATCTTCCAATTGTTGTTTCACTTGAGTATGCACTTTCTTCATATGTTCTACAAATTCCTCTACTTCTACACTCCTTTTATCTTCCTTACTGATGTCTTGCAACTCTGGTATACCTCTAGGATGAACTCCAGTAACAATCTCAAAAGGTTTTTTTCTGGTACTCTTGTTCACTAAATTGTTGTAAGAAAACTTTGCTTGTGCAAGGATTAAATCCCAACTTCCGGTCTTCTCTCCAACCAAACATCTCGGGAAATTCCCCAAACTCTTGTTTACTACCTTTTTCTATCCATCAGTCTATGGGTGAAAAGTAGAACTAAACTTTAAATTTATCTTTAACTTCTTCCAAAGTGTCCTCCAAAAGTAACCAACAAACTTTGTATCATTGTTTGAAACAATACTCCTAGGTAATCCATGCAATCTGACCACTTCCTTGAAAAAAAATTCTACCGCATGTACTGTATCTATTGTCTTCTTACAAGGTATGAAAAGTGCCATTTTAAAAAATCTATCCACCACCACAAATATAGAATCATTACCTCTTTGTGTCTTCAACAAACCCAATTATGAAGTCCATGCTAATATCATCCCAAGGTCTTTATAGAACTTTCAAAGGCTTATACAATCCAACGTTCTAACTACTCCCTTTTGTAACTAAAAAAACTCTACAACTTTGCACAAATTTCCTAACATCCTTATGAATTTGTGGCTATTTTTCAATTCCAAAGTGTCCTAACAATCCTCCACTATGTTTTTCTTTCACCAAGTTTTCCCTCATTGAACTCTAGGGTATACACAATTTATTTCCTCTAAAAAAAATATCCTCCTGAATGAAATAATCAAACCACTAACTCCTATCCCCCAAAATTGGCTCCTTACAAGCTCTCCAAGGTTCTACAAAATTTGGGTCTTCCTCATACAAGTTCTTCAATTCATCAAATCCCATTACCTCCACTCTCATCTCTACCAATAAATTCCTTCTCGTACTCAAAGAATCATCAAATCTATTTGATTTCCACTCCTATGTGTCCAAACAAAATTATAACTCTACAAGAATTCTACCCATCTCATGTGTCTCTGATTCAACTTACCCTGACTATTCAAATACTGCAATGCCTAATGATCTGTATACAACAAAAACTCCTTAGGAAACAAGTAATGTCTCCACTTCTTAAAGGCTTGAACTATGGCATAAAATTTGTGTTCATACACTGAATACCTTCTCCTAGCATCATTCAATTTCTCACTAAAATAAGCTATTGGTCTTTCTTCTTGACTTAATACTGCTCCAATTGCATTTCCACTTGCATCACAATCTACCTGAAATACCTTACTAAAGTCTGGTAAAGCCAACACAGGATGCTTAGTCACCTTCTATTTCAACAACTCAAAAATTTGGTTTGCTCCAGGTGTCCACCTAAAATATTTATTATGTCTTCTCATTGTTTTTGTCATAAGACTGCAAATAGAACTAAAATTCCTAATGAACTTTCAGTAGAAACTAGACAATCCATGAAATGATCTTACCTCTCCAATGCTTTCTGGTGTAGTCCATTCAATAATTTCTCTTACCTTCTCAGGATCCATCTTCAATCCATCCTTAGATATCAAAAATCCCAGATATACCAATTCTTCCTTCATGAAACTACACTTCTTAATGTTTATCAACAACTTCTCTTCTCTCAACCTCTGCAAAACTTGTCTTATATGCAACAGATGTTCTTCTCTAGTCTTACTGAAAATCAAGATGTCATCCAAATAGACAATCACAAAATCACCCAACAATTTCTTCAATACTTCATTCATTACCCTCATGAAAATACTTGGTGCATTTGTTAGTCCAAAAGGCATTACCAACCACTCATACAATCCTTCATTTGTCTTGAATGTTGTCTTCCACTCATCCCCTTCTTTGATTTTGATATGATGATATCCACTCTTCAAATCTATCTTTGTAAAGTATTTATCTCCACTCAAACAATCCATAATGTCATCCATCCGGGGCAAAGGAAATTTATACTTCACTATGATTTTGTTTATGGCTCTAGAGTTTGTACACATCCTCCATTCTCCATCCTTCTTAGGTGCTAGCATAGCAGGTGATACACAAGGACTTAAGCTTTCTCTGATCAAACCCTTTCTCAACAATTCTTGCACTTGTCTATTGAACTCTTCATTCTCTGTCGGTGTCATCTGATGTGTTGCTTTATTAGGAAAACTAGCTCCAAGAATCAGATCCATGCAATGACTAATACTCCTCACAGGTGGCAATCCATCAGGTACATTATCTGAAATGATCTCTTCATATTCTTCCAGCATCTCCTTTATCTCCTCCATTTTTTCTTCTACATGCTTCAAGTCTTAATCCTTCTTAGGAACCAAGGCATAACACATGTTCTCATGTCTCAGTCCATCCAGAAATATCCTTCCATGAACCAAAAAAATTCTAGCACTCGTACAAACCTCAACTTTAGGAACATCCTCCAATGGAAACAAAGTTTGATTCATCCCATTAACAACAATGGTATATGTGGTCTTGTTTCCAACATGAATAGCCTATCTATCATACCGCCAAGGCCTTCCCAAAAAAACATGGCATACATCCATAGGCATGATATCACACAAAACTTCATCATGATAATTTCATTTCCTCAACTTCAACAAACATTGTTCACTTACCAGTATCTTATGCTCATCTTGAATCCATGCTATCTGATAGGGATTCGGGTGTCTCAGTCTTTCTAGATTCAATTTGGTCATCATTTCTTTAGAAAATAGGTTCTCAGAGCTTCCACTATCAACAATCACTCTGCAACATTTACCAACTACCTTGCATCTGGCCTGAAAGAAATTCTTTCTCTGCAACAGTTCCTACTCCATCTCACTTTGACACAATACTCTTTTGTTCACCAACACTTCTCCCTCTTCCAGTTTATTAGATGATCCATCATGATCCTACTCAATAAAGGTTGTTCTTCTACTGTTCTTTGTCTTTCTGCTTGTCTCTCCCTGATTACATTCAAATGTTCTATGTCCTTCTCCACCACACTTAAAACAAGTTCCCCTGAATACTCTTTTCTCCTGTTCTCTATCATCTTTTCTATAACCCTCATTCCAGTAACCACCATATCCTCCTCTCTAGTAAGAGTTTCCATCATCTCTATGATACAAATTATCATTCTTACTAACTTCCTTATCTTTATTCTAATTTTCAAAAGATCCTCTTCCTCCTCCAGTAAAAGTTCTTTCTCTTTGAAATCTTCCACCTCTTCCTCTTTGTCTTTGCTCATGTCTTTTATTCAGCTTCTCTTATGCTTTTAGGGCACATTGATATGCTTCTTCCACACTCTACAACTTGATCAAACTAATCTCATCATGTATAGATAGATTCAATCCATTCACATATCTAGCTACTTGCTCAACCTCATCCCTCGAATATCTGGATCTGATATTCAACTTGTAGAATTCCTCAGTATACTCTGTCACACTTAACTCCTTCTGCTTCAAATTCTGCAACTTCCAGAATAAACTGATCAGATAATCTACAAGCATAAAATTTGTCTTTAACTTATTCACCATCTGATCCCATGATTTTATCTTCTCCTTTCCTCTTCTTTGCCTATCTATCTGCAAATGTTCCCACCAAAGGGATGCATGTCCTTTCAACTTTGTACAAGAAAATTTCACCTTCTTTTTTTCGATGGTACCTTCAAAATCAAAATACTCTTCCATCTCAATTATCCAATCAAGCAATTCATTAGAATCCAACTTACCACTATAATCTAGTGGATTGAAGTGGGGTTTGGTATTTACTCTAGTTAGGGCTCTTATGAACCTTTCTTCTCCCTAATCAAGGCCAGGTTGATCTTCTCTTTCCCTTTCTTCCTATACTTCTACCTCTTCATCGCTCACATCATCAACTGGTCGACCTCACCTTTGGACCATTTCGACTACTTCCAATCAGGCAACAATTCCTCTCAACATCTCCATCATAGTTGGGTCTGCATTTCCATTCGCTCCATTTCCTCTACCATTTCTTCTTCCCGCCATCTTTACACAAGTCCTTTGCAACTACAGGTTGGATCCTCAGTCTTCCACCCCACAAAAAATCTTCAACAAGACTCCGCAAACTTTGATGATCTCTCACGGAATGAATCTTACTCTGATACCAATCTAGTGTAGCCACGGTAGGAGGGTCCTCAAAGAGAACAATCCAAACCATGCAAAAAGAGTCACACAATGGAAGCAACACAAAAATTGGAGGAAAATGCAGATTCAAACATTCTTATTATCAGAAATTTCAATTACAATCGGTCGACAACATCTGGGCTTACAGATTCATCTCACAGGCTTGTTACAACATGCTCAAAATATAATATTCCTATATGATCCTTAACACGAGCGAGAATCTTACACATCAATTCTATATTGATCTACTTAATCAACTTCTCGGTATCCTAATGATCTATTGCAAGTTTTATATCATATCTGCAGATCTAGAATCTTCCACATCAGCCAAAGATCATTACAATCTCCAATAAAAGAAAATGTAACGTGTGCATGAATAGGTCAGCCTCAAATTTGAATTACTCCTCAGTGAATGCATAGGATGAAGTGTGGACCTATAATTAAGGTCAAGGAAACTCCATGGAACAATTCAAATCACACCGTCAAGATTTGCAAGTTACAAGAAAGATCCACAAGCGATCAAACTAGCTATTAGTTTAGAAAATTATTTTGGTGCCAGTTCAAGAAACTGCCATTAAGTCTGCAAGCAATAACTTGCTAGAAAAAGATTCAATCATGCTCAAATTTTGGAATAAGGAAAATGAACATGTCCACGATGCAAATATAGATCTGCAGGATCCGATGAGCAAATATGACGAAATGTTGAATCTTCCAACTTGAACTGAGCAACAACTAAAACAAGAACACATGAAAATGAAAATATTTTTGGTTGATGCAGGATTTCCAAGAACCAAGGATGCTCCTACATCACAAGTAATATTTTGTTCCCTCTTCGTTTTCTTCATCTGCAATAACTACATAAACTTTCCCTGCATTGATATGTGCAACAAATCTCTTGGAATTAATCAACATTACGAATACACTACAAAGTAATATAAAAATATAGAATTTCAAAAACTAAGCAAGCATATATATATCCTGGTTGAACTAGATCTGATACGTGATCAAAGTCGACCGATGATTCCATCTATGTTAGTTCCAATGTTGTCAGAGGTGGGCTAAGATAACTTGTCAACCATTTTTCAACCCACTCCCCTGACTCACAATCATTCCAAGCTTGCATTGTACATGAAGAAAAAAAGCATGCCATCTTTCGTGTATCAATACTCCATGAACTTGCATTTGAGATAAGGAAATATTGTAGCTCACTCAATCCTATTCGTGTACAACAATCCTCATATGGTGCAATGTTAGTATCATCCATCAACCAAAAATATATATGAACTAAAGACGTACCTTCATTACCTGGACCCATTGAAGCATTACACCGCTCGACAATTGATCTTGCATCTGTCAACTTTGCACTGTCTTTATATTTTAACTCTTCTCGTGCTAATGCTCTTTTCACACATGTTCCTGAACCATCATGCTCCCCCTTTCCATGCCTGGCCTAACAAAAGTTCCACATATGTTGTAGACCTGTAATGACATGCATCCTACTCAACCAATAGAACATGCACAAGTTCTTGAACTATGCTGCACAGTTATCCGACCATATTATACATCGATCGTATGGTATGCCCCTCTAAGCCAAATCATTGTAGAACATCTGGAAGCAACCTTGCATGAACTCTAGAGAATGTGTGCAGTCATCACTAATATAAAAGTGACACTCCCTCAATACCTTCCTTTGGTCCTTTGTACTATCAGCTAGATGAATGAATGTTATTTGCACAAATATCAAAACCTATGTGGAGTTGTAATACTATGACTACACCTCATGCTATGATTGTAGAGTGTAGTTCTCTGCAAATTCAACCACTGATACTATGCTGCCAATTGGAAAGTTGTCCTTGCATAGCTTGAATTGTGTGTCCAGCCATCAGGCTCTATGGGTATGTCTTGCATACTCATACACTATATTTTCACGAGACATGGACATAAACTGATACATTGGAATCTTCTAAATAACCAAATCACACCTTTTTTCTTGAGAACCATATTTTGTAGCCTATGCCACTATTTTATATTTCCTGAACTCTACTAGTTTATGTCTCACCTCATCTATGCTTTCCATATATTGACATACTGGCATATGTTGCAAGCCACTACAACGCTTGCATGAACCATCCAAGCATGTTGTCATGTAGAATATTTGGCCATTCTCTATTTCACATAACAAAATTTATAAGAACTCTCTTGAAGATTTTGGTGGGGCTTCTATTCTACAATCCTGCAAAACATCGTTAGTATGCAAATCACAACATATAGAATGATAAACATCATAATGGTTAGAGAATTCAATATGTAGTCTACAGCAACAAGTAGTGCATGTGTGATTTATCTTGACATAAAAAGGTTTAATAATTTAAAAAAATCTTTGAAAAATACTAATTTGAGGATAATCCATTTGGAATTTACAAAAAAATTGGGTTTGAGTCATATCCAAAAAATTCTTTGGATGTGGCTCACAGTTCCGACTACCAATTCTCCTTCTTTCCACTTCCCTTTGATTCAGAGATGGCCTTGTGTTATTCTTCCAATCCTCTTCAATTAGTGTTCTCAATGCTTCAACAATTTTTTTATCTTTTTGTGGCAGTCTCCCTAAGAATGCCCACAATTCATTTGAATTGGTGCCCTCAATTCTTTGCCACCTTTGAACGGCTTTTGATAAAAAATTTCTACTAATTCTCATTTGTTCACTCATCTTTCTAATGATATGAGCTCTCTTTGTTTTACTTCTTACCAAAGTCAATGTAATGGCATGTCGTGTGACATTACTATCCTTTGAGCATGATTTCTTACCCACACTCTCATATGCATCCATTAGATTCTTCACAATAGTGTTTTCACTTGACGCATTTGATGTTCTCAACCCAAGAGTCTTCATGATGTCTCTATTCTTTAAACCCTGCATCATTTCAACAAATAGTTGACATCATTTCAACCCAATTATGTAGCCTTAGCTTCTTTCTTCAAACTCCTCAACAATTTGACTTTTACAAAAGCTTGTTCCCCTCCAAACTTCAATTTTATATCAGTTTTCAATGGAATTCAAACTTGAATTAATATTATATGCCTTT
>VDFB02105785.1:109380788-109393123 GCA_007258455.2 Sequoia sempervirens
CTCTCTCTCTCTCTCCCTCTCTCTCAATTCTCTCTCTCCCACCCACCCCTCTCTCTCTCTCTCACTCCCTTTATCCCACCCTACTAGACAACTCTAGATCTATCTCTCTCTCTTAAAATTCTCCCTCCCTCCAAAGACATACATAAATAAATACATACAAGCATAATACATATGTACATACAATCCTACATACATACAAGCATACATGTAAATGCATGTATATACAATATTACATACAAGTAGGCATACATACAATATACATGCATTGATGCATATAGGCATACATACATGCATGCATACA
Source organism: Sequoia sempervirens (assembly GCA_007258455.2). NCBI lineage: Eukaryota > Viridiplantae > Streptophyta > Pinopsida > Cupressales > Cupressaceae > Sequoia > Sequoia sempervirens. The sequence continues at coordinate 109,381,090 of VDFB02105785.1, forward strand.
TACATACATACATACATACATACATACATACATACATGACATACAAGCATACATGTGCATACAAACATACAAATATACAAGAATACATTTAATATGCATTTAACATGAAGAAAGACAAAATTTGAGCACATTATACCGTGCTCGTGTTATGTCTTGCTAGACATGCTCCCCACAAACGGAAAAAACCATGTCAAAACTGACATATAATGTGAGTGCGTGCTCGTGTTATATCTTGCTTTAGGAATCCCCAACCCTTGGGATTGGTATTGGCATTGGAATACCAACCCAAAGGCTTGGAGGGCATTCCCAATGACTAGGGACGTGTTTTTGCAATTTCTACAATATTTCACATATTCGGGTTCATGCTCACTATCAGGATTGCACGTGGTTCAATATCAAAAAAATCAAGCATCTGGGTAATGTTAGGTTCTCTCGTAGCTATCCAATGATATATTGTTTTTCACTTTCTGACAATGTTAAACCATTCATTCATAATTTCTTTTGTTTGTATGTCTCTTTTTTGGCAAAAAATAGTGTTTGGTGTTTTTTCATTATAAATTAACCGTTCATCAAAATTTCAAATAAATTACATTTTTAGAAACAAGATTCCATTCTACAATTTTTATTTTTAAAAAAAAAATTCAATTAGTTTCCAAAATTTGTAGGGGTAGCATGACCAAAATTATGTTTTTCAGGAAGTGTCCACTTCGAAAATTAACAAAAACTAAAATATTCATTAAAAATTTCTCAAAAAAATTGTGCATCAACTACATACTGTTAGCTAACTTCCGACCATAGCAATTTTAAAAATACTAAAAAAAAGGTTCACCGTACGAGGGTCATACAAGAGTTCCTATGTTATGTTTTTCTGATAAAAACAACACCAATTTGTGTACGTCCCTCATTTGAACCCCTTAATCTCAACCATTTTCAAAGTAAATTAGTAGTTTAGAAAGTAGACTCAGAGCACTTGAATCCTTCTTTTTGTTCCATCTTAAAATTTTGAGTGTAAGTATCCTCAATTTCATGTCCAAGGTCATTATTTCCTGATTTTAAAAAAAAAGTGGCACTTAAGCCCCCTTTTTGGGAACCATCTTGGTGCACTTACCCATTACTTTCCCACTCTTCTCAATTTTCTCCTTGATTCCTATAGCCTAATCATATGTTTTTGACCCTTGTATTGAGATATACATACATATCTAGGTTTAAGTATAATGTGTTTTCTCTAGGGTTATATGGAATAATATTTTTGAGAGCTAATAGAATCACCATAAAAGTTCTATATTGATATAAAAATAAAATTATTACATTAAAAAAAAATGGTAAAATGAAAAAAATGTGTCATCCAATCCAATTTTGAAAAATAATTATATTGGATATTTTTATATGTATTAGATTATATAAATATTATATAAAATTTGCAAGATGCTATTTTTTAATTTATAACTTCTTGAAGTTTCTCATGGTGCTCATAATTAGAAAAAGGTAATCTTAGTGGTTTCTATTGAGAATAATGAGAAAAAGAAAGGGATGTGGTGTGAGTTGTTGGTTCTTATTAGTTCATAGTACAAGGGCTTACTATGTTGATATGGGTAAGGTACTATTGAGTCTCATTATAAATAATAATGAACTACATCTTAATATTTTTGAGAATTAACCATACACATCTTCTATTTTAGCAAGGTGCATAGGTCACAAAAGTGTAAGGAGATATTCCATGGTGTTCAATTCCCATTGCTTGATCCTCATGTTTTGGTGATGTTGATTAGAACACCAATGTGTTTGAGGTTATAATTTAATTGGATAAACCTAGTACATTCTAGTGTTTGAATTAGGATGTATGTTAATTTCTCTATGGGTTTTGCCTAGTGTGGTTTACGTGTCTTCTATAGTTAGAAGTAGTGTTTTTTTATTTTTGGTTTCATATCATTATTTTTATCTAGTTGGTTTGAATTTATTGCTCGCATGTATTTTTTGTAACTAGTTATTCTTAGGAAATGATTATAGTCATTTTTTACTTTACTATACTTTAATACTTTGTTTATTCTCTTCATGGACAAGGACCCACATATCTTAATATGTACTATATTTTTCTATATATTAATCTTACTTGTATTCAACCCTTTTTCCATATTTAAATCCCACCATATGAAATGTTCCATAAGACATTTGATAGCTTAATAGTAATCATTGCACTTCCATTACCATTAACACTTATTCTTATATTCTAGTTGAAAAACTAAAATTGTAATAATGAAAATCACATACCATGTTGATTCCTATTTAGTTGCAGGCACATTTTTCTTAAATCAAGATTCTAATAGAATTACATGTCAACAAATGGCACAATATTTTGTCATGTTGGGTTCATACAATGATCCTTTGCATATTTTCAGCTTTGTACATTCCCACATTGTCAATTGTATCTCATCCTTAATCATACATATTCTTATTCATTTAAAATTACTTTAGCCCCCTTGTCTAGACATTTATTCTCCACCCTAAATATTAGCTTTTTCTTGTTCTAGGTCAATCTTATGATAAAATTTAGGCTTCAATTTCAAAAATAAAAATAAAATAAAATTTACCAACTCATGCATATTTCATTCTTATCAAAGTTTATTTAGTACATGTTTCATGTAATTTTTTTTCTATGTAGTGATATTTAAAGACAATTACTGTGTATTCATTGTCATCAATCAATTGGTTGTATAACATATGCACTAAATAGGATAATCATTCTAGAAATATTTGAATAAAGTGTTGTCTACAATCATTTCTATGACTATAAATTGAAGTTAGTCAAAGGGGTCCCAAGGTATTTTTAAATACTGCTGGATCTTGACAATCAATGTTGAGAAATGTCTAGATCAAATCCATAGGACCCATATAAATGACCCGTAGTTGTGGGATTGACCCATAGTAAAATTGACTAACTATTTCAATATTGAGATAAAGTACTAACATAAGATCATTCTTTTCCAATTTCTAAATAAATCCTCACTAATCTTAAACCCAAGCATCTTAAACCCATTCTCTTTTACTTTCCTATTTAACAATCCAATTATTCAACTTACCATTTCCAACTTTAACTAATTAAACTAAACTAATTTATACTTGAATTGCATACATTATAGAACTAATTCAAAACAATAGCTAAAAGAAAACTTATTTTCCATTATGGTGATCACTGCAAACTTATTTTTCAATGACAGAAAGAATAGTATTTATATGCAACTTCTATTTCGCCCTCCAATTACACCTCCAAAGGAGATAATGCATATTGGATTCCACCTCACTAGAATTACATAGAATTGTTAAATGATGACTCTCATGTTTAGTGCTTAATGCAAAGGTTTCTTTTTTCTTTTTAATTTAAAGACTCGATAATGCTTTGAAAATGAAGGCATCCTATGAAAAGCATGATCATATTCAACTATAATCCAACCCACCATTATTTTCATACATATTGCTCCTCTCTCTTTCGGCACACTGTTTTGCAGGAAAGCTATCACATCTTTAAGGCTTTTCTAATTAACAATTCAAGCAATTGTGCAAATGCCCATTAACATGAATACTTATTCTTTATCTTCTTTGATAAATTATGGTGCATTGATCTTTAGCCAAAATGAGATCCAATCAATTTATCATCTTTGTACATAGTCAAAAAGCTTGTGTGTGCAGAATCCATCAATGCATAATGGCTTGTTCTTATCTATTTAGCTGTCAACATCAGTGATTGTTTATGGCTGTTTGACTGTGTATTTTGTAGCTGTTATTTGTTAGCTTTATTAGCTTTGATCCCATAAAAAAGAACTATTACATTTATTTGTTATCTTTATTAGACTTTATTAGATGCCATTGCCTGAATACTTCATAGCAACAGGCTTTAACATTGGCATATATTTTTCTTTGTGCATCATGGGTTCTGGCTTTGATAATATGTTATTTCAACTTTAATGGATTCCAAGCTTTTGCCCAAAGCTTTCTTTACAAGAACATTGAATTCCTCTTTAGAGCCCCAACTGGAAGGAGAAAAGCGGTACTGATAGTTGTTTTTGTAGTTTTCTTTAGTTTTTTAACTTCTGGTGATGCCAAATTTATGTTTAATATAAGATCTTTCCAAGTACAGGAGGGCCCGTTGTTGAGTTCTCAAAAGTGTGAACTGAAAAGAAATGGGCATCTTAAATATTGTAATACCTGAAGAAATAATAAAGGCTACTTATTGTTTGAGATATATTCTGTTACAGTAGAGTTTTATATTTTTCTATAATGTTAGTTTAAAAATGTGAGAGATTTTAGATTTGACAAAGAGATGGAGGAGAAAATTTCATTACACATTTTTCAAAATATAAATAATATATACATTGTTAATATTTTTATTATTTTAACTGTTTTGTTTTTTCATATCATTATGATAGAAAACATATTATTTATTGTATTTTTTCAATTATTTACTTCTTTGTTTTTTTTGTTTGAATGATAGATCATGTTATAATTTTATCTCTCTCTATGTGTAATTATTTTTGATAGAAAAATTATGTTCATCAAATAAATAAGTTATATATTGTTAATTAGAATACTTTCTTTTATAGATTCTCACTTAATGACTCAACTTTAATTAGTGATGTGAAGATAGTGTTTAAACTCGCTTTTTGAATACAATCCATATGAGTAGTTTTCATATTATATTCCAATTTTCTTTTCCTAATAATATAATTCTGTAAAATGATATATTAGTATATTAGGCAATGCAAAGATAATGATGCAATCATGGTTAGAGGGTGTAATGAAGGACTATCTAGCCATGTAACAAACATGAATGTACAACATAATATCTCATAGAAATAACATTCTCATTATTTTAAACTTGTATGATTAACATCATAATTACAACTTATCAATTTTTTGCAATGGACTTTCTTACATGTTAGACCACAACCATTTCATTTTTCATCTCTAGAATAACTAAACTATGGAAATAAATTAAAATGTAATAGCATAATTATGCATTAGTCTGCTACAATGACATCAACTATATTGCATTATTATATCCCTCATGATTACACTCCGCGTCATACTCCTTATTCTATAATCACAACCTCTGTCTCAAATCTCACTATCTCACTCTACTTCCCCCTTACCTCTTCACTTCCTTTTTAAATGATCATCACTCTTTTATAAATAACATTCACAACCCTACCTTACGATTTCCCAATACCAAATGAAACATGTCATTGGCTAGAAATAACAACTTTTAAAATACAAATACACAATACACAACATACATCCCTAATAACCACTTTCCATGTTGACATAATAGGGGAGAGGAGCCCATAATGGAGCAAGCTCCAATAGTGGGGATAGAAGTAGTCCTCAATGGACCCCATAGTGGAGCACTTTAATATCCAATTGCAAAACACTTTTTATTCATAAATTATGCAAAGTGACAAATCATGTGATGCCACATCAACGCACCAATAAAAAATGACTTAGTGCACCACTATGGGTATCACTTTATTTTTGGGCTTTTTTGGATACCTCAACAAAAAGCATGCTGATGTGGCATCATATTTAATGATTTGGCCCTAAAACAAAATATAGAAGCACATGAGCTGCCAAATAAACTATTGTACAGAATTGGGAGTGATTTAAAATTTTCACATAGGATTTTGAGAAACACAAAGTTAGGGTGCTCCACTATAGGCCCCTCTCCCCTAGGGTCTTGTTGTCGTGGATTGATATTCAAAGATGTGTCATATATATTTCTTGAAACATTGGGTCTCCATTTATTAGTTGCCACATTTTTTGTTGCAAGTGGTGTAGAAAAGGGGTTCGATTGCGGAGGCAGATTTTGAGCTGCCACGGTGTTTAGATTCCCTTGACCTTGTAGGGAAACCACTACTTGTTCTAGTTGTGAAGGAGATATATATAATGGATTCTCCCCTTTTTTTGCATAAGGTTGATCGTTGAAGAAGGTGCTGCAAGTAAGTTGTGCAAAAGAGGGGGCACTAAAAAAGATTTCAGATTTTGTAAACATTTTAGCACACAGGTTGTCAAATATTTTGGCCCAAGTAGATAAAGTATGGGATAGTTATAATATTTTGAGGAATGCATACACTTGTCATATTCAAGTAGGAACAAGATTAAAATGCTTCCAAGTTAGTTGGTCCCATGGGGTTACATTGTTGAAGATTAATGTCAAGAACTGCAATTTTGATAACAATTTGGTAGCTAAAATTTTGGATAAGTCAGATTTATTGGATGAAATAATTGGTCATCACAATAGGTTTAGGGACCTAATGAGAAGGGAATTAAGTACCTTTTAATTCTTTGAGGAGTTCTACATGCCTCCAATTTTGAATGAGGAGGGGGAAATAAGACCTTCTAGGGAATGGAGGTCAAAGTTTGTTGATATCCTTACTCACATGTACAATAAGATAAATAAAGAGGGATAAATTGATGTAGATTAACTAAACCTATCTATGGATTCACTTTCCAAATTAGAATATATTTTTCTATATTTACCTTATATGGTGTAGAATTTAATTGGTGAAGACTATAGAGCACAAATGAAAAGAGTCAGCGAATTTTTGCCACCTAGGATGAACACATCAGAAGAATAGGGTGAAGATAAAGAGGAAGGTGGTGCAACAACTTGAGTTGTGTTTCAATTAGTTCCCACTAACCAGACCTTGCTACTACATGGGCATGTGTGAAAATAATGTCAAATGTGTCAAATGTGTCTTGTCACTTATACAGAGTAATTTTGGAGAAATGCAGGCCCATATGCTAAAATAACTACTCTAGGGGCTTTCAACTATTTTTTTAGTAGTAGCTCTACATTGTATTTATGCTTTGTCCTTTGCAAATAATATCACCACCTAAGATTTTGTCTTTTGTGACAAGAAGTGAATGAGGATTTTTGCTTGTAGCTTCCCTTGTGTTTATAAAAGAAAATTTTGAGCCTCATTTTAAGGATTTTGAATCCTTGGTATTTTGAGTCCTTAGTCTTTGTAGTCTCTATATAAAATTAAGTTTTGTATAGTCTAGTCTTCTAAAGTTTTAGAACAAAAATGATGTAATTTTTCTTTGTAATTGCAACAAACAACTCAAAACACTTATTTTTTTTCTCAAATTTCCAAGTCAAGCTATTGTTTTCTCCACATTATAATATATCTCTTTTTGAATCTCAATAATCAAATATTATTCATGATTCTCATATCACATTTGATGTTATCAATGTATGAATTGTTAGCTTATGTTCAAGGCATGAAATTAAAATTTCTTTTAGTTTATTCATTAAAGATTATGTTGTTACACTAAGGATTTGTAAGTAGAGTAATGGTACTGTATCTTTTATGGTTTATCATTATAATGCAATGAGGTTGTAAGAAGCTACAGGGTTAGTTTCTTGTTGGATATTTTTACTTCATCTTTGATTTTGTAATGGATAATGCACCAACCAAGTTAACTTATACGACAAGTTAAAACTAAGCAAGAGCAAATCTAAAAAAATTGAAAATTTACTTTTACTACAATTTTATTTATGCTCATTCCATACTGCTAAAATAATATAGAGTGGATAGAGGGTCTTGATTTAGCTAGTTAGGTGTACATTCTAAAATTTCAATGTGAAAATTAAAAGTTTTTTAAGCATCACTATAAGCATTTCCATAAGTTAAATGATGTTAGAGGGGTACCTACCCTAGTTTTGCAAAGCCTAAAGTGTAGAGGAGAAAAAATATAAAATTAGTCTCATGTTAGTTGGCCACTGATTGAGGGTTCTTGAACATAGGATTTAGCTAATTTCCTTAGAGAAACCAAGATAATCAATTTGAAACACCAACATTCCTATTGCTCAATCCTCATGTTTTGATGATGTTGATTAGAACACCATTTTGTTTGAGGTTGAGAACTTAATTGGATTAATCTAGTACATTATAATGGTTGAATTCAGATGTATGTTAATTTATCTATGAGTTTTTCCTAGTGTGGTTTATAGGTCTTCTATAGTAAGAAGTAGTGTTTTTTTGTTTTTAGTTTCATATCATTATTTTTAACTAGTTGGTTTGAATTTTTTTCTCTCATGTATTTTTTGTAACTATTTCTTCTTAGGAGATGGTTATGGTCATTTTTTACTTTACTTTACTATGATACTTTGCTTATTCTATTCATGTACAAAGACCCACCTATCTTTATATGTACTATATCTTTCTATATTAATCTTACTTTTATTCAACCCTTTTTTCAAATTTAAATCCCATCATATGAAATGTTCCATAAGAAATTTGGTACCTTAATATTAATCATTGCACTTCCATTGATATTATCACTTATTCTTATATTCTAGTTGAAAAACTAAAATTATATTAATGAAAATTGCATACCATGTTGATTCCTATTTAGTTGTGGGCACATTTTGATTGAATTGATCTTAATACAATTACATGTTGGCAAATGGCATAATATTTTGTCAAGTTAGGTTCATACTATGATCCTTTGCATATTTGCAGCTTTGTATATTCTCACATTTTCAAACTTATCCCATCCATAATCATACATATTCTTATTCATTTAAAGCTTACTTTAGCCCCCTATGTCTGGACATTTATTCTTCACCTTAAACATTAGCTTTTTCTTGTTCTAGGTCAATCTTGTGATGAAATTGAACCCTAAATTTTTTTTTAAAAAAAATCAAAATTTACCAATTCATCGATATTTCATTCTTATCAAAGTTGATTTTGTAAATGTTTCATGTATTTTTTCTACGTAGTGATATTTAAAGGTAGATACTATGCATTTGTTATCATCAATCAATTGGTTGTATAACATATGCACTAAATAGGAGAATCATTCTAGAAATATTTTCATTTAGAGAACTAAAGAAACGTAATCCTTAATCATCATTATAGAGAATTTGCATAGCGAAAAAGTGTTTTCTACAATCATTTCTATGACTATAAATTAAAGTTAATCAAAGCGGTCCCAAAGTATTTTTAAATATTGCTAGTTCTTGACAATCAATGTTGAGAAAGAAAGTTGACAAACTGGAAAGAAAAACAATTTGTCTAGATCAAATCCATAGGACCCAAGATAGATCCACATTCATATAAAATACCCGTAGTTGCAAGATTGGCCCATAGTAAAGTTGACTAACTATTTCAATAATGAGGTAAAGTACTAACATAAGATCATTCTTTTCCAATCTCTAGATAGATAGAGTTTTAGTCAAACATTAAACGTAATATCCACATTAATATTAAAGTTAAGCATCTTAAACCCATTCTCTTTTACTTTCATATTTAACAATTCAATTATTCAACTTACTATTTCCTATTGAACAAGACAACTGAGAGGGGGTGAATCAGTTGTAACAAACTTTAACCTTTAAATATTTCACCAAAAATTAAATCAATCACAAATCCTTTATTTTGCTAATTTGATTAATCATTAAATGCAAAGGTAGAAACTGAAAAATGTCACATACACAATAACACCAAATTTACATGGAAAACCCAATAAGGGAAAGACCATCGTGAGGATTAGCTCACAATATAGAGAATATCAAAATCAATTACAAAGGCTTACTGCCAAAGAAGGCTCACTGCAAAAATAGGACTCATTGTCCAAACAAGGGTTAACCACTTGGAGGGCTCACTTCCACACAAATACAAAGAAGATAGAATAGATTTGTTACACAGAGAAAAACAATCTCAATGCAACAGATATTTCCACCACAATTTTCTCAAACATTTGCAGACATGCTTGAATGATAGAGTACACCTTTAGCTCACTACTTTTGGAAACTGGACAATCAAACTTCGTACTGATTTGCACCAACTCACATTCCTTACACACTAATTCACATCTATCTTCCATCTATCTTTCTCTATTGCTTTGTACTTATATTTTCACCAATATCTCATCCTATATTTATACCATCTTCAACTTTGAAATATATCGAAAGTCAGCCATACACCAGTTGTATTTACAAATTCAAATTAGGTCGGCGCCAAAAAATTCTAAGGTGGAATTAGAATGAGGGCAACCCAATCACACCCTTCAACACACTTCCATAATCTTTGAATGTAGTGTTAAACACAAGGTCGAACAAACTAGTGTTAAATACATAAATCAATTAAGCACACATAACCTTAGTATGATCCAATCCTTCCAGATAACAAAATTATCTTCAAAACGATCATATCACCTTAACTCCAAAACCGCAATTCATAAGACTCGAACAAGAAGAAATCCAAAGCAACTACATTTTTCTCAAAACTTAGCTAGATACCCTAAAAAGCACAATTCACAACTGGTGAACATAACTCACATAGTACAATGATCCAGAAGCCCAAATCCTAGATATAGCAACTTACTGTGATCAACATATCTGAACTACACGAACATAGGAGAAAATCTTGAAGCAAAACCTAGAGCAACAATTGAACACCTACGACCTTCCTTAATTACAATTTTCTCAATATCCTTGACATATGCAACCAATAACCATTATCCATGACATCAATGACAATAGCAACTAGTTGAGATCCAGTTAACCAGTTCACATCATTGACAACACCTTCATCATAATTTCTTCATACTTGCAACAATCTCCCCCTTTGTCATTGATGGCAACACATGATGTAAGAAACCATCAAAGACAACACACTTCCTCATGATTTTAGTTTCTCCCCCTTAGTAGATACTCTTTTCACATCTTTCTCTCTTCTTCTTTTCATTTCACATCTTTCTCTCCCCCTTTGACATCAATGAAAAAGGCATAGGATTTTTTACATTGATTTCCCCTTTGACATCAAGAACAAAATAATCTTTCAATGACAAGAAATAACACTACCTACTCCCCCGAAGAGGTAGCCACCAAAACATTAGTCCAAAAAAAATAGATCCATAGATCCACCAGACTAATGCACCTCCATATGCATCTAGTTCAAGAAAGGAGAGGCGATAACCCCTAACTTCTCCCAGAGATACTCAAAAGTATCTTTAGGAAGAGCCTTCATAAATATGTCAGCCACTTGATCCTTCATCGGCACATACTCAAGCTTTACTTCATTCTCCACATCCTTCTCTCTCAAAAAGTGATACCTGGTAGATATATGCTTTGTCCTTGAGTGCATCACTAGATTCTTTGAAATATTAATTGCACTTGTATTATCACAGAAGATAGAAATAGGATCAACATATATTACTTTGATATCTTTCAATGTTTCTCTCATCCATAAAACTTGTGTACAACAAGATGTAGCAGTAATATACTCAGCTTCAACAGTAGATAAGGAAACTAAATCTTTATTTTTACTCAACCAAGCCACCAATATACAACCAATAAAGAATGCACCACAACTTGTACTCTTTATGCCATCTACACAACCAACCCAATTTGCATCTATGTAATCACTTAGTGTAAAACTAGTATCCCTAGGATACCATAACCCATAATCTGGAGTGCCATTCAAATATCTAAATATCCTCTTAACAATAGAAACATGTATCTCTTTAGGGTCTTCTTGAAATCTATCCATAAGAAAAATTGCATGCATGATATCCGGTCTAGTAGTAGTCAAATACAACAAACCTCCAATCATAGATCTATACATGCTTTGATCAACCTTAGGTGAATCATCACCTTTACTCAATTTGCAACCTATCACCATAGGAGTGCATACTATTTTGGAAACATCCATCCCAAACTTCTTTAGAATTTCTCTTGCATACTTTGACTGTGAAATAAATATCCCTTACTATGTTTGATTAATTTGCAGCCCAGAAAATAAATTCATGTCACCAAACATAGACATCTCAAATTCTTGTTGCATCTCTTCAGCAAATAACTTGCACATTGTTTCATTTCCTCTAAAGATAATGTTATCAATATATACAACCACTATCAATATTTTATCATCCTCAATTTTAAAATAAAGTTTACTATCTATTGTACCTTTGTTGAAACCTTGCTGAGTCAAATATCTATCAAACCTTGCATACCAAGCTCTAGGAGCTTGCCTCA